>QLOH01000141.1:0-1200000 GCA_026901365.1 Sesbania bispinosa
CTGGATAAAGCAGACTACAAAGACTAGTTTTTACTTATGGAGAAGTTAAATTCATCTTATCTCTTTGATTTATTCTATTTTTTTCCTCCAGAAGTTCTTCTACAAAGGTTGTATCCAAACTGGGCCATTGTATTTTCTTCTCATAGAAGTTCTTCTAGAGAAGTTTATCTAATCTGACTCTGTATTTGGTTCCTAACAATATTTCATTGATATGGTCTATATTTTCCATCACCCTGTTTATAAATTCTTTTGCATAAATAAAGCAAGCTGCTTGAGTTTTAAGCTCAGAATATTAATGTCAAGTGCTTTCATATCATTAAACCAGATTTATTTTGTATATAGTCTACTATGATTTTTGTCCTGCCAGAATATAATTGACATGAGATTATTTGGCTGATATTTTCATTTTATGGCCAACACCTTATGCACATCCTCTTTATGACCACTTTATTGAGATTTCCTGTAATTTTATGGTCAGAGTTGATGAGATGTTAAATGGTCAGTGCATCACTTATATCATGTCTGTCCTCCACGCTAATGGTGTATTTTGCTACATTCCTTTGTTTTCTTTATACTGATATTCATAATTGAAATGTATAGGTTGTCAATACACCTCGTGGACCAGTTGAGTCTTCTAAGGACATGTTTGAAGTATTCTACATTGATTATGGAAATCAAGAAGAAGTACCTTTCAGTCAGTTACGGCCTCTTGATCCGTCTGTTTCTGCTGCTGCACCTGGTCTTGCTCAATTGTGTAGCCTTGCATACATGAAGATTCCTAACTTGGAAGAGGATTTTGGCCAAGAAGCAGCTGAGTATCTGAGTGAACTCACTTTAAACAGCGGAAAAGAGTTTAGGGCCAAGGTTGAGGAGAGAGATACTTCAGGAGGAAAAGTGAAAGGGCAGGGAACTGGGACAATTCTTTCTGTAACTCTTGTTGCTGTTGATGATGAGGTCAGCGTTAATGCTGCCATGCTACAGGTGATTATTGTTGCTCACCCTTGCTTGAAATGCTTTCAATGTCTTGTGTTGGATTCCCTTTGCAAATACATGGATTCTTTCTACCCATAAAATACACTTCTCTGAACATTATGTTTTCTTGTGGAATTTTCAGGAAGGACTTGCTAGGTTAGAAAAAAGAAATAGGGGGGACAGAAAAGAAAGACAGCTGGCCCTTGACAATTTGGAATTGTTCCAGGAAAAAGCACGGACTGGCAGGCTTGGAATGTGGCAGTATGGAGATATTCAGTCAGATGATGAGGACACTGCTCCTCCTCTGAGGAAAGCCGGTGGCCGCAGATGAGTGTAGCAGGAGGTAAATTATATAAAATAGACATCTTGAGAGAAAAATATTGAAGTTATAGGCATGAGTTAGAGAGTAATAGAAGAAAATGCCGTTTGTATTCCTTTGTAAGTTTTGTTTTGTTTTTCTTGTTTTGACTTTTATTTTTAGGTTGGTGGGAAATTGTTTTCCATAGATGTCATAATAAGGTACATGCGGCAGGGTTCTTTGTTAACTTGAGGACAGCAGAGACTTTTGGTCTTTTTAAGAAATTGTCTTTCCCTTTTCCCTGTGGTGTGGTTCGTTTTTTTTTTTTTAATTAAGGTGATTTTTTTGGGTCAAAATTATTGATGATTTTTATCGCATACAAATTAACCACAGAACCTGGTCTGACAGTTGAATTCCACATCAAACATGCTAGTCATGCTTTTAATTATGAGTCCATTAGTGAATGTTTGGTCTGGCATTGAAGCGGACCAAACTCAAGTTTACATTCCTTAACGCAATTATTTTTAGCGTTGAAAATATGAATTTTTCAGGTTTCAAACGCTAAACCAATCATACTTTTAATCTTCATGTAGCCCTTGAATCTTGAACAAGTACATCGAGAACAACTTTAGAAAGCCCTACCCAGTTGTGGATTGATACCCTTTCAAGTGGGCCATCACTCTAGGCTTGGTGATTGCAATCTCATAATAGTGATGTTTGCCCTGTTATGTGGGACAATTACCTTTCTTTTTTAGGCACATTGTCTCGACAGTTATATACCTTAATAGTGATGTTTGCCCTGTTATGTGGGACAATTACCTTTCTTTTTTAGGCACATTGTCTCGACAGTTATATACCTTTCTTATTCAAGGCGCATTGATCTCTTGCTCGAGAAAATTCAGTATACCTATTTCGCCCGGCTTCGAGGTTTGGGGGGTTGAAGAGGAGGCGACAGCAGCAGCGGCAATAGCGGCAGCAGCCGCCGCCTTGGAAGCCTCCCTGCGGGCTCTCGTTTCCGCCAATGCCAATGCGTTGTTACCCGCCATTTCACCTGCAAAGATAGAAGAACAGTTAATTCAAGGATATGAAGAATAATTAAAAAGGTAATTTGGGGAATACCTAGACGATCCTTTAGGCTACGGCTTCTGCCATTCAGGATACAGTGCAAACCAAGGACCCCATGATCCTTTTTAAATTTCTGTAAAGCTTCTACCATCATAACTATAATGGTTTTGACACCAATATAACGGAAACTTCAGCTGGCCATCCTCCCTAAAGAGCCACCGCTTTCCTCCTTCCTTTGGACGAAAGAAGACAAAACGCTCCTTGAAATTTTTATATGAGGTCTGGTATACTTCAAAAAGTTTGCCCCCAGGACCTGATCTTAGGGCCAACCACCCCTTCCGCCCATTGGCATCCATGACGGGATATGGTTTAAACATGTGAAAAAATACATCCAAGGTATACTTGAGCCCCAAGGCCTCACATAGTGCCTTGAAGCTGCGAATGAAGCCCCATGCATTGGGATGCAGTTGTGAAGGGGCAACGTCCAGGTACGGTAGTATGCTAACCTCGAAGTCCGTAAACGGTAGCCGGACACCCAGATCTGTGAAGAGGCATTTGTACACAGGGAGGAAAGGTTTTTTTGTATCCCCTTGATTGCAAATTCTATCATTTTCCCCCGGGAGCTCAATAACCCACTCTTCTTCATGACCCGGGGTGGCATAAGTTACATGCCGCAACGCCAGCTCCAACGCCGGCTCTGAACTATACCAGCAAGGAGTACCCAGGGCCTCTACATCTACCCACCTAAGGTGCGCGCAATTGGGCGGCTCCGGGAAATCGATTTTCTGGGGAGGTATGGATTTTCCTCTTCCCCATCTTGGACCTGTACAAAAGATCCAATACTTCATCGTCAGAATCCGAATCAGATGACGAAAGGATGTTGGAGTATCGTCGGACTATGCCGGAAAACTCGGTAACTTCCTCCTCCCCAACGGTCCTACCCAAGTTAGCCGATAGCCCGGCTTCTAGGGCACGAAATTCCCTGGGCGTTAGACCCAGAGGCGGTGAAGCCTATTTAAGCATATGATCATGCCTGGAGCCTAAGTTACTTGGCCCATCAAAAATGGCTCCAGAACACTTACGGGACTTGCGAATCAGTGGCTCAACGCTACTATCTTCCACACAATCATCAACAACAACACATTGCATATTCCTACGACCCATTATTCACAATATCCAGAACTTAAAACCAAACTTAAAACCTGAAAAAGTTGCAGAAAGGGGGAATCAAATTTCTGGAAAAATAACAGAGAAGAGAGGAGTTCTACCTTACAAAAACTCTGCTCTAAATGCTTCCAGGAACTCAAGGAGGCCTGAAGGTTCGTAGGGCATGCAACTAACACAAGTTCTGAGTGTTGAAAATGGCACCAGAGTCGCAGGAAGAACAAGAAGAAAGCAAAGGAGGCGCTGAGGGAAACCGGAAAAATTTGAATGGAGGCCGAATTTTGGCCCTCAGATGCAACATATAGGGAAAAGCAGATGCGGACACGTGGAGAATATCAAGAGACATGCCCTTTAGACAGGGACACGTCGTATCTCGAAATGATAATCGTTACAACTGGAAAATCCGAAAGGTCGGCGGCCTACGCCGACATTGGATTCTGAAGACGACCCATGCCGACATTAGACTTCGAAGTCGCACATTCACGTTACTGTGAATGATACGACTTGGGGGGGCAACTGTTCTGGACCTCCTACCGGCATCCAAGCCTGTAGCAATCATGCACATCTGGCACACCGCGTACCGGCATATGAGGACATCAATGGCATACAACACCTGGCGCGTGGGAACTATGCTGGATATGGCGCGTGCAGCCCAAACAAAACCAACGTCTTTTCCCGCCACTTACCTCCATATAAAAAGGGTAAACTTACACAAATCAAGTAACATTCTCTGAATACCCAATACTCATCTGCTACACAAACTGACTTGAGCGTCGGAGTGTCTGCAGGTACACCCCCCCTCCGCAGTTCGAGGAAACCACCATGGACCACCGTTCGAACAATCGGAAAGCACCATCCGAAGGATCGTACCAGATCAGTAAGAAAATAATCATCCAAATAGGTTCTTCAGTTTTTGTTTTCAAAAACTAAAAGCAATTTTTAATAACTTAGATCAAACAAGAACTAACATTTTTCTTTAGAGTAATACAAATGGATTTGAGCTCAATGTTTAGCATTTTTTATACAACAATGATAGTGAGTTTTGAAGTAATGAGCTCTAATGGCTTGGGTTCCATTTGCTTTTTGGTTGTTCAAAATTGAGAGAACTTTCAGTGGCCTCTATAAACAAACGGTCTGTGTTGAAGGAATGAAAGCTCCATAGTTTGATCCATTAGGTTGCTGCATTATGTTATGTCAATCATCACTGTAATGTTTTTGAGCTTGATACTCACCTCTCTTGACGGGGTTGGGAAGGTCTATGGGAATTTTCTTGAAGAATAATTTTACTGCCTAAGATCTTAAACATCCGCATTGTAATTACCAAAATACACCACCGTTGATTGAAGTCATACCTCCCAAACTAACCTTCCAAATTGTCCTTGACTCAATTTGTTGATAGTCATATAAAATTGGATTATGTCAATTGAGTTGAGTAGCCAATTCTAGATTTATTGGACAATTATAGGCACTCCCTTAACACATGATAGGTTCAACAATATCTGGGAGGAGCATATAAAATGTGCAGAAATTATCATGGAATTGGTGGTTGGAAAAGATGGAAGGATAATAAGGATGCTTGGAAGACAATTCTGGTCAGATCAAAAGACTGTACAAAGACACTGCAAAAGTGGCATAAAGAAACGTTCTCAAGAGCTGAAGCAGAGATCTTTAAGATAAAAAGCATTCTTTAAGATGGTGATCATGATTCGACGTATTAGGAGGAGGTTAGAATGTTGAAGCAGAAGATTAACAACTTAATTATAGAAGTAGGAGAAGATATGTTGTAGCTAAAGATCATGAATCAAAAGGTTGAAGTGGGTAAATAGCAACACAATTTTATTCCATGCAACCACCATTCAAAGGAGGGACAAGAACAAAATGCATAAACTTGAGAATAGTTAAGGTGCGTGGGTAAAAGGCCAGGAGGAGATAAATGATGTTATTTATAAGCATTTCCAAGACGTGTACTAATCTGGGATAATCCTTCGAACGATGGTTTCTGGTGAGATGCTGGTTGTCAACGGTGGTCGACGTCAGACTCCAGTGGTGGTGTATCTGCAGGCACTCCGACACTCAAGTCAGTTTGTATAGTAGATAGGTTTTTTTAGTAATAGTGAAAAGTGTACCTGATTTTGGTGTACTTAGCTTTATTTATATGGAGGCAAATAGGCGGGAAAGTCCGTTAGGGGATGTAACGGTAATCTGATGAGAGTACAACGTGCTCAGGGCGACCTCGAGTTCACGCGCCTTCAAGGTGGTATGTCAGTATGCCTCCTAATGTCGGTAGGCGGACGTACTCGTGATCCAGACTCAGTTGACTTCTCATGGGAGCGGCGCCCGATGCTTGTAAGCCGGATGCCGGTCTAGAACAGTTGCCCCCCACGTCGTGTGTTCACGATGAGGTAAATATGCGGCTTATCAGATGTATGGCTGTCTAGGCCGATCACTTTTTGCATTCCATGTGCAGCGGTTGGAATCACAAGACGATACGTATCCGAATCCAAAGGGCGCGTCGCTTCGTTTGGTGCCACGTGTCGCAATCAAATGATTGGGTATTTAAATTTCGAATTTCCCAAACGCGGTCACCATTTCGTCTTCGCGAAATCCATCATTTTCCTTTGAAATTCCAGTTACCAGTTTTCATTGGTGAGGAGCTCTTCGCGCATCCTTTGACGATCCAGTGCATGCCCTACGAGTCTTCTGCAATTCTTGGAATCATTCTACTTCGATTTTCTGAAAGGTATTCCTCGTTCTTCGTCTCTGTAATTTGTCTCTACTTAGTTCTGTTTTAGACTGAGAATGGGTTGGTTGGAGAGTGATAGGATAGTTGTTTTTTATGACTCTAAAGACGAGGGTGTTGATGAAGGG
The DNA here is from genome assembly GCA_026901365.1 of Sesbania bispinosa. Lineage (NCBI taxonomy): Eukaryota > Viridiplantae > Streptophyta > Magnoliopsida > Fabales > Fabaceae > Sesbania > Sesbania bispinosa. Next base: position 6,368 of record QLOH01000141.1, read on the forward strand.
AATCAAGCATGTGGTCAGGGTGCAGCGGTATAAATGGATTCCCTCCCTTGTTATGATCGTTAATGCAAAAACACAAATTAAGGCATAAAAGACAAAAAACAAAAGGTCGTACCTTTTAAGGATTACGAACAATGCAATAGTAGCCACGTCTCTAGTGGTGTCCACGCCAATAGCCGGACTAGGAAACCCTCCTCAACTCTGCTAGTAGCCTTTAGAGAGTAAGAGCGACTCATGTGTGTGTAGGGTAATGCATCACATGCTCTATTTATAGAATGGTGGCTAAGGTTTTACCCCTCACTCACTTATCCCTAACACATATGGGCCTGGCCCATTAGGTTATAATTCTAATCAAATTAGAATTATTATCTTTTTCTAGCGACTTGTTGTATGCGTGTGACCCAACAGGCTTTTAATATTTGGTTATGATATTAAAATAAAACCCTTTTATATTTAATATCATAAATAGTGAGCGGTATCTAGCAATACATCACTACCCAAATATTGAGATTATCAACAACTTTAACGAATCTTATTTTATGATAATTTATATGATCTGTCCCTTTGTCCAAATATCTAATTGAACACAAGGGCATGGAATGTGTCAACCTTGTATAGTTCAATTTATGTTTTCTTGATCCCCAAGTAGACTGTACAAAAAATAAACATCTCATGTTTATCCTCCTAAGCATGGCCATGCATTTTGCAGTCTCACTTTATCAAGAGGCCTACAAATATAACTCCCGTTACATAGGAGGGACAAATCCCATCTAGGTCACTCATATCCCACCACATAATTTATTATATGTCCAAAAATCAACTTTATGATTACCCTGTTACAGGCAACGTTTGATGATAATTAAAACATATAATTCCTTATATAGGAATCGTAGTGATTTCAGGTCGAAGGACTTCATATAATATTTATCAATTTAAGAAACGTTCATTACACTTATGTAACAATCCATGCAACGTTCTTAAGGTGGGTCTGTCCAGTATACCATTACTCTTAATGTGTACTTGTGCGAGCACACGATATCTCATATCCATGACCCATGAGATGTGATCATCAATGAACTCACATACTAGTCTAAATGCATCTTTGTCCTAAGATGATACTTGACTAGGGACTATTTAAGACTAGTTCTTCATAAGATCTCACGATCAAGTCATCTACTTGATTTCTTAAGAAGTTTGAGCTTACTATTCTAAGGACATTAATTGTATTCTTAAAAGAATGAATTGCCTTTATAAAATAATATGATACATGTGATGGATGTTTCAAAAACATATAAGTCTCTAGTGCATATACCTAACGGTTGAGAACTTAGTCTGTAGGACTCATCGTTTGTCCTTGACTGTTCCTGTTAGTTTGGAAAATTCCAGTGGAAATGTAGGGGCTTCGTCGCGGAAGCCGTCATTGCCCATGGGTCTTCAACTGCGGGAATTTCTGGCTTTAGAAGTCGGACTGTCTGCTAGCTTACGTAGACCCGTCGGAGCCAAGGAAGTTTCCAACTTTGCCGGTATAATCCAGTTATTGTCCGGCTTGGTTTCGTCTTCTGAATCAGATTCTGATGACGAATTATTGGATCTTGGGAAGTGAAAAATACATACCTCGCCCAACTCAGACTTCCCAAAGCCGCCTAACTGTGAAAACCTTAGATGGGTAGATGTAGAAGCCCTTGGTACCCCCTGTTGGTATAGCTCAGAACTGGCATTGGAGTTGGCCTTCCGACATGTGACCATTGCTTCCCCGGGTCATGAAGATGAATGGAGTATAGAACTTCCTGGGGAGAATGACCGGATTTGCAATTAGGGAAACATGGAGCATGCATTTCTTCCATTGTACAAGTATCTTTTTACGAATCTTGGGGTGCAGTTACCCTTTTTTGAATTCGAGGTTAATGTATTGAGCTATCTGGATGTCGCCCATTCCAGTTGCATCCAAATGCGTGGGGCTTCATATGCAGTTTCGTATTGCTGTGTGAAGCTCTGGGGTTTCAAGTGACACCAGATGTATTTTTCCACATGTTCAAACCATACATGGTGATAGATGCCAATGGCCGGAAGGCGTGGCTCGCCCTGAGATCAAGTCATGGAGTGAAACTCTTCGGTCCCTACTGGTCGTCTTAAAAGGGCTTTAAAGAACAATATGTCTTCTGCTGCCCAAAGGAGAGAGGAAAGAGTACCTTTTCACCGAACCTGGTTGAGTTAAAATTCCCCCTCTACTGGACCCAAAATCATTACGTTCGGAGGATGAAGGAGTATGTTATTTTTTAGGGTGAGTTGTCCGAAGATGAAAATGGGGTCGTTCGGGTGCTCTAATCTTTTAAGAAAGATCACGACATCATCGATTCCCATCGGATCCTAGATGGCGGTAGCCGTAGTTTAAAGGATCGAATAGGTAAATGACAATTTACCTTTATGCAATTCTCAGTACATAATGATATTAATCGTAATTCCTCTTATTTACAGGTGAGATGTCGAGTAACAATGCCTTGGCTCTGGCGGAGCAAAAGGCCCGGAGGGAGGCCAAAAAGGTCACGACTGCAAAGGTCATTCAAACCCCAACTGTTGAAGGGAGCAGACAAAGGCCTCTTGAAAAGAAGCAAAGGACATAGAGTTCTCCTCCTTTTCAAAATCTAATGAAGAAGCCTGTGCATGCCGATCCCAGTTTCACCTCGTCCCAGTCGGCAACCGACCAAGGGAAGGCACCCCAAATTACCTGGGCGGCTCCTGATTCGGAAAAGGACATGGCATTGAAGTTGTTATCCCATCAAGGGCAAGGGGTCTTTACCGGTGCATCAGTTTCCAAGATGAAGGACTTTCTGGGCTAGTTAGGACTTGGTGCCTTAGGGGAGCCATGATGGCGGAGTTTTTTCATGACTCCATTGATGAGGTGGCCACCCTTCCCGACATAAAGAAGAATTTTGAAGCAATATCTTTAAAATTGAAGGCAGATGAGGTGAAAATGACGGAGGCTCTTGGAAAGGTAAAGACTCTTTCTGATGAGAATACCAAGTTGGTAGAAAGCAATCCCAATTGGCTGAAGAGGTAATTCAACTTAAGAAAGCTTTAGGGGAGAAAACAATCCAAGGCCATCCAAGCCATCCTTGAGAAGGAGAAAATAGCGGAAGCCGCTCGTCAAGACAAGAAGATCTGGACGAAAAAAGCCGAGTGGTATGAGGCTGAGATTGAAAGGGTGGAAGAGCTTTGGGAGGAGTCGGTTTGAGTGTTTCTTTCATTCCGCTATCGATCAGGTTAAGTTTCTCGACCCAGGCGTCAAGCTCAAAACTAAAGGTATGAATACCTTATACATCGTTCGCGATGGAAAGTGGTACCGTGGGGTTGGGAAATATTTCGTTGAGGAGATTCCATGTGAAGAATAATCGATCCCTTCGCCCATCAAGCCGATCCCGTTGACGAACGATGTGGAGCGGGAAGAAAGAGAGAAGTCGGGCGATGCCAACGTGGTGGATCTGGGCCTGAATACCACCAAACCATGAAGGGTCGGAATGCCGGTTAATTATGTAAATAATTCTCTACTTTTTTGCAGTGCACTTTTGGTAATACGCTTAACATTCTAATATATTAGATGCATGATAGGTATATCTCATATCATTTAACCTCTATTTCTTTGATGTCAAATGGCACGCGATAGTACCTATTATTGTTCGATTTTATTTTTCGTAGTTGCACACATCGGGAACCCGAACATTGCCGGTGTCAGGTTCCTTTCAATCCCAGCACTTGGTATTAACTGTGATTGGGGGCGCGTATAGGATATTTCCTTGTTATGGCGGTGGCATGCCGTCATAAAAGGAAATCCTTGGTTACTCTTGCGTCTTCTAGGAACTAAGTCTGAATTCTAGGGACACAGTCCGAACATCATGTCTGAATATGCCTCACTGTTTATTCCTCATTATTCGATCATACAAAGCTTGATAAGAGGAAGAGCAATTTGCCCTTCTCAAAAGCAACAACAAATTCAACAAATGCGGAATGTGAATACAAGTACTAACTGAAATACTTCCTGAGCTTTGTCGCGTTCCAAGTCATAGGGATAGGCAAACTGGAAAATGATTCCAGGGAATAGGCACTGGAGTTGGTTTTGGCTACCACCCGGTATAGGCCTTCCCAATTCTCTGCTAGCTTTCCTTGGGTGGAATTTTTGTTTCCCACATCAGCGCGTCTCAATACCAGTTCACCGACTTCGAAGGTTTTGGGTACAACTTTCATGTTGTATTGCACGACTGATTGAGTCTTGATAGCTGCTTCGCGGATGGCGGCTTTATCCCGTACCTCCTCAACCAGGTCCAGTTTTTCTCTCATCCGGGATTCATTATCTTGTGCTTCAAAGTTTAAAGCCCTTAGTGATGGTTCCCCAATTTCAACTGGGATGGCGGCTTCAGTGCCATACGTGAGGCAGAAAGGAGATTCTCCGATAGTGGAGTGTGGTGTAGTATGATAGGCCCATAGTACATGCCAAAGCTGCTCTGACCACAGCCTTTGGCAGTATCTAATCTTCTCTTCAGACCCCAGAGAATAACTTTATCGGTTGCTTCAGCTTGTCCGTTAGTCTGCGGATGCTCAACGGAAGTGAAGTGCTGGGTGATATGGAGGCCTTGTAGCGATTCCCGAAATCCCTTATAAACAATTCTCTGTGGTGTCATATTGCTCGGCCACCGATCAACAGGAAAAAGCAGTATTCGATTAGAAAATGACATTATGGCCATAATGATTTCATCATCAGTATAAAAGCATCATGATTGGCAAGATGAAGATCATCATTGTGATTACGACATCCAAACGATGGTGGCGAGCTGTGCCATGATTAGGCAGAAGATACGGAATGAACTGATGCAGTTGGTGATGGCTGACAGTGTTCTCGCGACGGAGGTGGGCGAACCTGTGAAGGACGTGGCTGCACATCCACCTCCTCCCTTATTGGAGAGTTTCTTGGACCGGCAGAGTGGTGAGAAAAGGCAGGTTGAGGCTGCGACTGAGGTTGAGGTTAAGGTTGAGGTCGTGGTTGCTGCTGAGGGCGCAGTACTGGCTAAACGCGCGACTGCGGTTGTGAGCGAGGACGGGGCTGCTCTGCCTCTAGCCTAGAGAGCCTTTGAGCATAATCTTGCAACAAATAATCTTGTTTGTTGCTGATAGATAGCAATTCTTGCTGCGACAGCTGGCTTGCTGGAGTGGAACCATAGGGTTGCTCATTGATGTGTGGTTGTGGTGTAGGAGGTGGCCGATTGCTAGTTGCGATAGTTTCACGCCTAGGAGGCAATTTGCAATAAACAAGGTCAATCTACGCAGCGGCGGCTGTTGGGGTGGCTGCGGCTTCAGCTTCAACGTCCACGGTATCAATAGTACGATGCGGTGAGCTACGACAACTTGCGCGGCGGCTACAACTGCGTCAGCGATAGTGATCTCGATGGAACGGCCCGGCCAAAACCGGCGGCAGGGTTGGCCCGAGTACCAACCATGTTGTCTGAAAGTAGGGGTGGTGAAAAAGATTGACGTTCTTCACAGATGGCACCAATGATCTGGGACGATCCTTTGAATGGTGGTTTCAGGTGAGATGCTGGTTGTCAACGACGATCGACGTCAGACTCCGGTGGTTGTGTACCTTTAGGCCCTCCGACGCTTAAGTCAGTTTGTGTAGCAGATAGGGTTTTTTAGTAATAGTGAAAAGTGTACTTGATTTTGGTGTACTTAGCTTTACTTATATGAGGAAAATAGGCAGGAAAGTCCGTTAGGGGATGTAACGCTAATCTGATGAGGGAACAACGCGCTCAGGGAGTCCTCGAGTTCATGCGCCTCCAAGGTGGTATGTTGGTATGCCTCCTTAAGCTGGTAGGCGGACGTACTCGTGATCCAGACTCGGTTTACTTGTCATAGGAGCGGCGCCTGATGCTTGTAAGCCAGATGCCGGTCCAAAACATGTACAATTCAGACAAATTTAATAACCTACTAAATTATCTTAAATCCGTGTCAGCATTACAAATACTCGCTTTTCATTCATGATATTTACTTTAAAACCATGTTTTAAACGTTGCTCAGAATAGTGTTGGCTCGAATCCACATTTAAAATGTGATTTTTGGGTGAATCAAACACACTATTAATGGGTTACTTTAAAAAAAATAGGAGTACTATGTGTAGGACAATTCAATGTTTTTTCCCGGATGTAAGTTTTCCAAAAAAAAAAAAGAAGATAAATAAAACTCTAGTTGTACTTTATTCCTAAAATTCCTAAGCTTGAATCACTGAACCATTATTAAGGGGTAAGTTGTTGTAATTTCATTAACAAAATTATTTCAAAGATAAGAGTGTTATTCATAAAAAATAAAAACAGATAAGGGTGTTAAGGTTGGGATAGGATTATCGCCCATAATCAGAGTGCTTTCATAGATGTTAAACTAATTCAAGATAATCGCATGATAACCCATGAAGTTTTTCATTAGTTGAAGCAAAAAGGAAAAAAATAAGCACTAATCAAGTAGATATCAAGCTATACATGAACAAAGCATGTGACAAAATCAAATGAGTCTTCTTGAAAATGTGTTATTCGCACATAAGTTTGTTTTGCTTTCGTATCGGTTGTCTAGGTACAGTCAAGGGTTTGGCAAGGGCTATGACTCCAAAGAAAAAAAATCCATTCTTTTTATTAGTTATATAGACAAAAAAATAAAATATTTTATCAAGCCCCAAATTAGCGTGTTCATCAAATCAGATTGATGTGATAAATCTCATGATTTAAACCAAACCAATTAAATTGATTTGAATTAGTTTTGTTAATCAATTTATTTCATTTCAAATCTAAACCAAATTAATTACAAGGGTAAAATATATTTTTCATATCCATGAATTTTTTTGTCAACTTTGGTATTAATTCTTGACTTTTAAAACCTTTGTTTTATATCCTATACTTTTAAAACACCTTATTTATTGTCCTTGACGTTAATTATCTTTGTTAAGTTGATATTGAATTCAATTACTTAATAAATGGATTTAACATCCACATAGATTAAATGAGACACAATAGTCGGACAGCAAAAGGGTAATGTGGAAATTTATTAAACAAGTCAGTAAGTTAACAGAGCTAATTAATGTTAGAATCTGTAATTAAGGTGTTTTAAAAGTATATAGATATAAAACAAATGTTTTAAAAGTCAGGCACGAAGATCAATATTTAAAAAAAATTGGTCAACTTTTGTCGTCGTCCTTGAGTTTTAAAACATTTATTTTATATCCTATACTTTTTAAACATTTTAATTGCAGTTAATATATAAATTAACTTTGTTACATTATTGACCCGTTTAATAAACTTCCACATTACCCTTTAGTGTTATATCTCATTTAATCCATGTGGATACTTAGTCCATTTATCAAGCAATTGATTCAGTAGCAACTATGTTAACATATTTTGAATATAGAGCTTTAATATATAAAGTTATAATTATAGAAAAAGATGATTATTTATTAAAGGATAAAATATGTTTTTCATCTTTGTATTTTTATATCAACTTTGGTCTCCGTCTTTGACTTTTAAAACCTTTGTTTTATATTCTTATAATTTTAAAACACTTTAATCGTAGTCCACAATGTTAATTAACTTCGTTACGTTGTTGACCTTTTTAGTAAACTTCCACATTACCCTTTAGTATTGGTTCTCATTTAATCCATGCACATACTTAGTCCATTTATCAAGCAATTGAATTCAGTAGCAACTTATCAAAGCTAATTAATGTCATGGACTATAATTAGGGTATTTTAAAAGTATAGCGATATAAAACAAAAGGTTTTAAAAGTCTGGGACGAAAACTAAAGTGGACAAAAAATAAAGGGATGAAAGACATATTTACCCTTTACTCAAAGTAATATCAATGTTTGAAATTGCTTAAATAGTTGTCTAAAATCATTGAAGAATTAAGAACATTTTAAGCTTGCAATAGTATAAACTCCAAAAGACTATATAAAAAAGATAATATATGGATTAAAACTTGAAAAAGGTATAATAATTTATTTTTTTCTCAATCTGATGACTCAAACCAAACTAACTAGATATTGATTGGATTGGATTGGTTTGATTTGAATTTATCAAAAAAATTCAAAGCCCAAACAAAATCAAACTAATTAAACATGATCATATTGAATTTAAGTTTAGGGTCAAATATAATTTTGGTCCCTTCAAAAACTCAGACGCAAGTCAGACACAGAAGCACTCACCAAGACAGAAGCAAGTACAACCTGCTTGTACTGAAAAAGTGCTTGACAAGAAAAGGACAAGTTGCTAACGACTATAAACAGTCACATTTCCTAGCAACTCTATAAAAGGAATCAGAAACTCAGAAGCAAAGGGGTTGTTGTACATAGAAAAATTCAAACGAGAAAACTACACTCAAAGAACTCAGATTCTGTTGAATCATATTTATTTGTATATTCCTTATCTCGCTTCTCCCACACATTCTTCACTATTTATCAACTCTTTGAGTTATTTTTGTAGGTTGTAAATTCTTTGTAACTTAGCTTGAGGATACCTACAGTTGATTCACACTTTGTGTTAGAAACCTCAAGTTAAGAAAATCTCATATTTCATTGTAACTTACTGTTGCTCCTCCACCAAGTCAAAAGGGTTTTCTGGGTTGTGGTGTTGAGTTAAGAAGCTTGGAGAGGTTTGTACAAGATTACTTAGGAGCCTAGAGAAGTCCTGCAAGGAGAATACTTAGGAGCCTAAAGAGGCCCTGTAAGGAGAATATTGAGGAGCTTAAAGAGCCCCGTGAAGAAGAATACTTGTAACTTTGAAGAAGTTAGTGGAATATCTCACAGGTGTGGGGACTGGACGTAGCTCTTAGTTGATAAGAGTGAACCAGTATAAATCTGTCGTGTATTTCTTCTTCTAACCCTTATCTCTTTATATTGCTGGTATTTTGGGTTAAAGTTCCGAAAAGTATTTTTGAGCTTCTTATAATACAATCAATTCTGAACTTAGATTCACACACAAGACATGAACTGGTCAGAAGTAAACTGTTTGTAATCATTTAAGCTAAAAATCATATTCATATTTGCTTCTGTCCGTGACTAATATTCTGAAGACTAAGTGCACAACACTTGAGAACTAAAGTCAGAAAATAGTTTTAAATTTTTATAAGCTTAGACACGTCTCAATTCAACCCCCCTTCATGAGACTTTGCCAACTACATCTTTCCCCTCCTATCCTTTCATTTTTTTATCCTTGTTTCATTTTTTGTTTTTGATTTGGTATGAAAGTTTTCATTTTTTTTTGCAGTAATGGTGGTCATGTTATGGAGTGTGTGTATGGGTGGTTGATGGCTTTATGGTGGTGCATGGTGGCTGCAGTGAGGGCGATTGATTTTGGACGCATGGTTTCTGATTTGATTTATTTTGAGTGAGAGAGAGGACGATAGCCGATTCATGATTTTGGAAATTGGAGTTTGATGAGAGAAATTTTCTGGCGCTTTAAATTGATGAATCTCTTCTTCGAAAAATAGTTATTCATCTTCTTCAGTTCCCAATTTTTTCTACTAAAATTCTCAACCTCCTTCTTGTAGAACCTTCTATTTCTCATCAGAGCAATTTTGTTTGAAGAATATTCTGTTGTGTTTTCTTTTTTTTCATGGATTCATTTTCGGAGCCATGAGCAAACCCAACAATACTAATTTATTTCACAACTTTTAAAGCCATTCAAATTCGAATATAGTAAATGTGAACCAACAAATTAAACCCAATTCCTTTTAATTTCTCTTTGATTTTTGTGTTTCTAGTTTGTTGGTTTTCAGGGGAAAGGGAGAAGAGGGAGTGGGGAAAACAGTGGGTGGTTTTCAGTGGGTGGTTTTCAGGGAAGAGATAAGAGGGAGGGGAGGGGGGGGGAGGTGAATGTTTCTAGCATTTGAGATTGCTAGAAATACAATAATGTACACATATGAGAGAGAAAACATGTCACATTAGCGCTTGACACACGTTAATTGAGTGGAGAGACTAATGGCAAACAAAAAATTTTTGGTAGGACACTTTGATAAAGAAAAAATTTATAAGAACTAAAAGCAAAATTCGCTAATTTTACAGAGATCAAAAACATATTTTACCCTTAATTATATTAAACTTGAACCAAACTGATCCTTGAACACACCTATCCCAAATATTTCGTAAATTATTTAGTAATATCTCTGTACGAATTTTTAAATTACTATGCATTTATTTTTATTTTTAAAAATTAAGTTTTAACTTTTCATTTTTTTTTTGTTATTTAAAATAAATAATGTAATATCTAAATTTAAAGATCTTTGTGAAAAGAGTAAGTATGTAAAAAGTAGAGAGATCACAAAAGAAGCATATGAAAAATAAAAGTAAGGGTAAATAAAGGAGAAACTTTCAGTGGAATATTAGAAGAGTTAGAAAGAATGGATGAGATTAGAAAAATTTTAAAAACGAGATAGAAGAACTAAGAAAAGAAGGAAATTTTATTAGATGGAAAAAACTTTTCAAGGGTCAAAGGACTTTGATTTTATAAATTTTTAATCATATGTATATTTCACAATATTTAAATTCTTTTATATTTTTATTTAATATTATCATGAAATTCTTCTTTGTGATTTTTTTCTACAATAAAAATTGTCAAAATCTAATATCACAATAAAATGAAAGATGACTTTCTTAAAAATTCTTTAGTTGTATACATAAAAGAAATTGCTAAAAAGATTAATATTGATACATCAATAAATAAATTAGTACTATAAAAAAGAAGAATTATAATTAAAGCAAATTTCTTTTTTATTTAAAATCTATCTAACATTTTTATTTATTTTATATCGGCCCGAAGAAAAAAAAAATCCTAACTACACTAAAATGATATCTATGCCTTCAAATAGTTGAACATATTGAGAAATGTAAACTTGAGAAGATAAAATTTATTTGTAAAATAAATAATGTGCCTCTTAAGTAACTCAAAAGTGTTAAAAAAGGAAAATATTATTAAAAATACCCCTATAAATTTTTAAAATTTAATTTTAAAACTTAAAACATCTAAAAGCACTATTTAATCATTTGTTGTTCATTTCCAACCAAAACAAACAAATGTGAATGGTACATCAAAATCATATATTATTAGAAAAGTTTGTTACTAAAGCTTTTTTTTTTCATGAAAACCAATTTGTTTGGAAGCCGGAGCCAAGTTGATATATGTGTACCATCAATGGTATCAATACATTTTTATATTTATGACATGAATAATAATTTAGTACAAAAGTTATAATGTATTTATATATTATTTTTTAAATTATATATAAAATTTTACCTTAAAACAAAAAAAAAAAAATTGGGTGGCCTATGCGATCATCTGACTTCTTTGTTAAGTAATTCTTTTGTCTAACTCGTAGACAATTTTGAGAATAATGTTTTGCTTACAATACTTAGGATTAATAAAAAATGAATCACTTTTTTTTTTAAATTGAACTTTTTTTATTGATAGAATTTATTTTTTTTTATCTCTTCTTATAATGTCCTTTATGCATCAAAGATGAATAAATATTTATATAATATTTTTTTAATATCTAAATGTTATAGATTGTTAGAGGTAAATATAATTTATCCAGCAATGTAAAATTTACATAAAATTTATTAATATTTATATTTAAATTGTTGTGGTAAATACTTAAAGCATATACTTATGTCATGTTGTTTTTAGTTGCAATTTGTTTTTAAAAAACTAATAAAAATGACTCACTTTTTTTTTTTAAATTGGATTATGATTTGTTGATAGAAAATTTATTTTTTATTTTCTTATAATGTTTTTTATACATTATGGGAAAAAATCTTTATGTGAAGTCTATTAATACATAAATGTTATTTTAGTAAATAGATTACAATAGGTAAATATATTTTTTTAGTAAATGTGTTTGTTGTTCAATTTAGTAGATAGTGGTTGTATTACATTTTCCTTTGTCCTTTAGCCCTTTTTAGTAGGGGGGGGGGGGAATAAAATTTTCCAGACAATGAAATATTTACTTCAAATCTATTAATATTTAAATTTAAATCATAAGGGTAAATATTTGTATCATGTAGGAATAAAAAATTTGCATGAAAACACATTCATATTTCGATCATAAAAGTAAAATATATGAACACGTAATAATTTAAGGGTAAAAAAATATCACACCAAGATGACTGTTTTAGATAAAAATAATGGTTTATCATTTATGTTAATTATTAATAGTTTACTTATATGTTGTCCTTCTAATTAGATGTAAAAAAATTAGAAAAGAAATTAATAAAAATAAATCTATTTTTTAAAATTATATTGAATTTTATAATAACTCAATTTATAAAAACTCAAATGAATACCTATGTTTTGGAAGCAAGATTCATATCAAGAAGCAATGTTGAACAGGAAAAATCTTTATCATATAACTATAACTAATTGCATATGATATAATGACACTATTTAAATTTTAAAATATATTAATTGTTTTTTATTATTGTTTTATTTGCAATAATAATAAAAAAATAGGGGGCAATCATTTAAATTATAGGATAAAAATACATGAAAAGTCTTAATATTTTTTTCAGGAACCTCAACGAGCTTACTTTTGTGCTTTAATTTCAACACAAAACTTGTTGAATTTTTTACAACACTTTATATTAAGTATTTAAGTGAAACATAATCTAATTTAATGTTGAATTCTTTTTATAAATCATAATTAATATATCTAGAGGACTATTGTATTGGATATTATTCAATTATTTATATATTTTTTATAAAGTATATTTTCTTTACAGTAACATAGAAGTCCTATATAGTTTGAGGTGACAATACGTAATGGACACAATGGGTACTTACAAAAATTACTTACAATGCATAAGATATTACCTGTTAAATGAATATAAGTCTACGTATGAATAATTACCCGCAAAATTTCACGGGTATTGTAACATCCCAAAATTTTGGACCTAAAAAATATAGAGGAAGCTTTAGGTTGTGAATCCCACCAAGAGAATGAAGTTAGGCGTAGAAGGAAAATTTAGGAGTACAAGAGTAGAATAAGAGAAGATCGGGGATTTATTTGGATTTTAGAGTTTTAGAGGGAATTGAAGGGAGGAATCAGGAGTTAAGCTCCAAATACCTACTTTGAAGAGACTTAAGGGAAACCAAATTAAGATTTGAAATGTAAACTATAGAGGTGAAGGAAATGAGAGGGATAGGTTTTGATTAAGGAGATTGGAGTGAATTGATGATTTAGATCATTGTTCACGTGGTAGGTACCCAGTTGGACTTCAATCAAGTTTATTGCTAAATTTTGGATTTTAAGCATAATGACCTTGGTGCACTAATTCGATGATATCTAGAGTTTTAGGTGTCCAAATTAAGTGATTAAACTTGCATTAGAAAGACAAGATTCGATGCTTCAGTTTGATATGTTATATGATAGTATTCCGGTCTTATTTTCACCTTCAAACAGGCTCGCTCATTCTCGCTCAAGCGAGAAATCTCTTGCTTGAGCGAAAATATCAATAAAATAGAGGATTTCGTTTCTGGTTTTCTCGCTTGAGCGAGAAAAACACTCACTTGAGCGCAATTGGGGGAATTTCACAGTTTGCTCTCTTACTTTGTCTCACTCAAGCGAGAATATCCTCGCTTGAGCGAGAACGTGCAACCAGAGAAGGTTTTAGAGGCTCGCTCAAGCGAGAAACTCTCGCTTGAGCGAGAATGCGCAGATCTATTTTTTTTAAATGGAGAAGTGAGGGCTTTGCCCTCATTCTTTCCTCATTTTCTTCTTTTAAAGAGAGAAGTTTGAGAGAGAGGTTATGCTAGGGCTTAGGCTTGAAGGAGGAGGAGAAGATGGGAGCTTCACCGCCGCCTTCCGGGACTCTAATCCTTCCTTTTGCTCGGCCTTAGGTGAGTATAGCTCACACACTCTCACCCACTCTTGTATGAGTACTCTCCAATGAACCCTACTCTCTTCTCTCCCTCTTCTTAGGCTTGTATGTGGTTGTTTAATGGCTAGTTTTCGATTATGTTCAATGTATGTGTATTTTGATGGTTGTAGGCTTAGAAATCTTAGTTAGGGCTTTAAATTGGGTACTTTGCCCAATCATGGCCAATATTTATGATGCTTATGGGTATCATGATTCATGTTGTGCATATGTCAGGAATGACTAAGACACTTAGGCTTTAGTTCCCTGAGAATAAGAAATAGATAAATGGACTTCAGTCCCCAGAGTTAATGGACTTCGGTCCCCATAGTAAAACTTGGGTTTCGGCCCCTAGAGTAATGACGGGTATTATCCGCAAGAAGATGTTCCTTGTAGTCTGAGCTCAGGTCTAGCCACAGAGATAGAGATAAGATCCCGTCTGCCAGGTAATGCAGGTCATGCATATCATCATAGATATTTAGTGATATTTAGTATGTTTAGAACTTTGCCTGTATCATGTTTATAATGAGATGAGCCATTTAGGTTATGATTTTATTGTGTATTTCTGTTGCATAGAATGTATCTGCCCTCCCTACACTACCTGCTGCATAGTTATACTCACTGAGACTTTAGTCTCACCACAAGTTTTGTGGTTACTTTTAGATGCATAGGTTCTTCCTCGGACCGGTTAGTGACCTTGGAGAAGCACGGGAGTTTTATTGTTGTTTTACTATTTGATTTTTGCAGACTTGATGTATCTAGTCCCTTATTCTGGTATATGTAAATGACATTTGTCAGTAAATCCTGTTGAGGGATATGGTTGTACAGGTGTAGCCTTCGGGCCCTTTCTAACTCGTTGAGAGAACATGTATAGTGATATCCCGAATCGGGCTATGTATTTTGGATGTTATAATTGCCATGGATGGCATATATATTGTAATGACTTAGTTTATGTTTTCATATAGAGTTTAAGTAACGTTGGAATACTTAAGCGCTATATGAATTTGTTGGCAACGATATCAATAATGACGTGAAATAATTTTAGGAATTCGGGAATTTTGCTTTCAACGGGCATTATTCTTGGATTTAGAAATTAGGACGTTACATTATGGTATCAGAGTAGTTCAATCCAATTGGACTATGGTAGGAGCATGTCTAGAACCGAACTGTTTGTGACTAGCTATAATCCCACCTTACCTTGTATACAATGTAGGGACTGATCACCCCAATATTGTGTGCATGGTAAGTAGGATTACAGTCAATGGCAAATGGATGGAGACTTGAGTAGGAAACTCATGGCTAGTGAGTCTCCAGTTACTTCCCTAGAAAATTAGTACCCTATCACTTGACCAGAAATATAGTTACCTTAAACCCCCCTTTTTTTCTAAAAATTGATTGGTACCCTTAGCACCCCATAGTGAGATACTGTTAGGACCAAGTAAATAGAAGACCCACTTAGAGAGCCAACATAAGTAAACCAATCAATAGGTTGTAAAGTTATTAGAATCACTTTGAATTTTTATGTTGGGTCACCTCGATTCTGTATTGTGAATTGTAATGTGTACATGTAATTGGCTGTGAATCTTTGGAATTGTAATTTGATTAGGTTGTTTTAAGTGAATGTGATAGAATATGATTTTCTTGAAGTAGGGGGATGAGAGATGTAAATTGAGTTGAGGTATGAATGAGGGATTAGTAGGAACCACTTTAAACAAAATCCAAGTTGGAGGTCAAACCTTGGCACCATTAGACTAGATTTCGCTTGAAGATTAATTCTTTATTTTTTGTATAGCTTACAACTAAAAAGGTGTGAATTCATCTTGACTTTCTCCGTAGGATTACAAGTTTCTGCTAAAACTCACAAGGCTTCAAATTGTCCCATTATTGCTTAAATGATACATGTATGTTTTTCCATAGTCAATTTATAAAGCCAACACTCTGCTTTTCACTGTCGTGGTTTTGCTCCTGTCCGGTTGCTTCACCTATGAGAAAGATTTAAGTACTATTGCAATGGAAAGTATAGTCATTTGTAGCTCCACCCAGGGTTCAGAGTTTAACTAATTGGAGATAGCTTAGTGCTAAACAATTCGGCCCCATGTGGATTTCGCAATATGGAAATTGTGATCTTACTTTTCTTAGTACCTTAGTTCTGCTTTTGCCAATTCTTGGTCCTGGAGATCTAGTCTTGATTCTTATGCAAGGTATAGTCTCTAGGGAGGGTTCTCTATGAATCAATACGGGTGGAACCCACTAAAAGTCATAATCAGGAAAGTAAAAAGTGTAACATCCTAAATTTTATTAGGTAAAATATTAATTAAATTAAATAAATAAGTAGAGGAAATAATTAATTAAATAGATGAATAAATAATAGGATTAATATTATTATTAGTTTTATCCATAAAGTTAGCTTAAATTTAAAAAGAGGAGAAGGGGGTTGAGAGTGGGCCCAAGCCCAATTAGGCATTCTAGTAAGGAGGGGTTATCAGTCACCCTAATCCTTATTCGTCAAATCGTCAGAGAGCGAAACGCTAAGGAGGGGAGAAACCAAGTCTCAAGAGGGGATTACTGCAGAGTGATCGTCAAGAACCAAGAAAGAGTCTTCCTTGCTGTTCGATCTTCACTTCAAGGTACGGTGGGGGAGAGGGTATTGCTTGTATATGCATATAGGGGGTACTTGGGTAGTAATCTAAGATGTATAAATCGAATTTATGAATGAATAACTGAGAATGATGATATAATCTGGTGATTGATGATTTATTGTATGTGTATTGACGAATTATTGAATGAGAGTAAAGATGATATTGAAGATAATTGAAAAAGGGGTGATTAGGGATTGAGAAATTGGGGTTCTGATGAATTAATGGTATAATCTGTAATAGATTAATGATTTATTGAATATTTGATGTTATTAATGAGTATGAATGATGTTTAGACGAAAAAGACTGATTAGGGATTGATTGGATGGGTTTAGAGAGGAGAGAAATCGTGAAATCTGCGATCTGCGTCGCGGGTAATCGATTACCATATGTACTATATGTGGTAATCGATTACCAGAGTGTTCTGGGCAACCCAGAAGCACTGTTTGCTTGCTGGTAATCGATTACAGGGGTGTTGTAATCGATTACCGGAGAGTTTGTTTGCGGGTAATCGATTACAGGGGTGCTGTAATCGATTACCAGAGAGTTTGCTTGCGGGTAATAAATTACAAGGGGGTTGTAATCGATTACCAGAGACCTTGTTTGCAGGTAATCGATTACTAGAGGTTGGTAATCGTTTACCAGAGTGGATTTTGAGATCCTAACTGTTTGATGATGATTGATGTTGTTTGAGAGTACTTTATAATGAGTATGGTGTTGATGATTAATGATGCTTGATGAGGATTGTGATGCTTATGATGATGAATAATGATGATATTTGATGATGAGTGTGATGATGTATTATGATGATAATTGATGATGAGTGTGATGATGATAATGATGTCGGTGTATAACACCTTATTATGATGATGTTTGATGATGAGCATATTGGTGTATGATGATGATGATAAGTGTATATCACTTTATTATGATGATGTTTGATGATGAGCATGTTGGTGTATGATGATGATGATAAGTGTATATCACTTTATAATGATGATGTTTGATGATGAGCATGTTAATGCATGATAATGATGATTTATGATGATGGTGTATATCACCTTTTGATGATGATGTTATCTAAGTTGTGCGGGCCCATAGAGGGGGTACAACTTAGGAGAGATGTCTTGAGCATATGTGATGATACCTGAATTGTGCGGGCCCATAGAGGAGGTACAATTCGGGAGGTGAACTGAGTTGTGCGGGACCATAGAGGGGGTACAACTCAGGGGATCAAGATGGGGCGTTCGATGCACGGGCCCATAGAGGGGGTGCAACCTAGGAGTGATTGTACGGACCCATAGAGGGGGTACAACCTAGGGTCGAATGTCGTTGTGCGGGCCGATAGAGGGGTACAACCTATCGGATAATGTGTGGTAACACCGGTAGACCACCTTGGTACTAACTAGAGTGATTGACGAGGTGCGCCCATGGTGTGGAGTTCCAAGTCATGATCTTTGGGTAGATGATGAGAGGAGTATTGATGTGTGATATTTCATGATGAAATGGTGTTATCAAATGATGTTATGAATATTGATGATGATGAGTATTATGTGTGAGAATAGAATATATGATTATTTGGGTGAATGATGGTATGAGAACTATATGATGATATATGAATGAGATTATGATGATGATGAGCTTGATGAATGTATAAAGGATATGTTTATGTGTTGTGAATAGGAATGATGGTATGACATGTATATGTTAATATAGATGATTGAATTTATGTTGAGTTTTAGATGAATGTTATTCATTGGTGATTTAATGTATTGATGGCATGATGTAATGATGTTGTGGGTGAGGATGGGTATTCTCTATGTGTATGTATAGGTAATATTCCTTTTCCTCACCGTATTCTGTGGATATATTTTACAGGTGTTGAGGAGGACACGACTGGTGTCGACTATGATTAAAAGGGTATGCTCTGATAGATGTGACATCAGGGTGTATTCGGGATGTTTTAATATGTTTCTAGATTAGGAGTATTTTGTGAACTTTTGGATGCCTTGTATGGAAGTAGACTAATAGTAGTTCTTTTTATGAATTGGAGATTCTGCTGCTTATTATTTAAATTATATTTGAAAGTTTAATTTCTTTTAATAAAGTCATTTTCGAACTATGAGATATTATAAGAGTAATTGTGAACCTTTTTACCTAACGTAGGACTTTCCCTTTTCTAAACTGCAATTTCTTAAATATAGAAGAGTATGGGGTAGAAGGTTGTCACAAAAAGTACATTGGAACCTTAGGAAACTGAATATTTACTTGGACAACTACTAGTCTTTTCCTTTTATTTAATCTTACAAATGTACTTTGGGTCCAACTTTTGTTCTGCTTTGTGAAAATTTTGAAGGTAACAATTTCAAGATATATTTTGTCTTAGAATGGAGATTAACATGAGTTCACCCTAGCTTATATTGTAGCATGATGTTTCAGTTGCCTTTCCTACAACTTTTCTTTTTCTCTACTAGCTTACCCAATTCTTAGCCTTGGCTAATAGTTGAATGGAATTGTCCTAACCCGAGATCCCTGATCCTAGATATTGCAGTGCTATTGTTGATCTTAAGATAGAAAACCTATTTATTTTACTATAAAGCAAATTGATTGACCTTAGCTTATTGATTCTGATAGGACTGCATAATGTTTGAATGATGTTTTTTTAGTTTAGTGACCGTGTTCACGGTAAACAGTATGTTATCTACAGGTTGTATTCGATTATCTTACAAGTTGTCAAACATTCCATTTCATCGGTCTTGTTTAGTGCATAATTGACTTTTTTTGTGTTTTAAATCCTAATATGTCGACATTATTGGATTGGTTATTTTAAGTGCTCGCACTACCCACTTGATCACCTCAAATCATTAGTTGGCATGCTAGGATTGAGTCACTGATTCTCTGATCTTACACATAGTCACACTCCTTTTCTTAACTAGGTAGTTTGGATTTAGATGAGACATTTAAGTCAAATTCCATCTTAGGATTTTATGTGGTCTCAGTATAGGGTATACCTTGCTTAGTCATAGGTAACTTGAATTAAACATCTCAGTTTTAGAAGTCGTTCTGTTAGAAAAAGGAGGTGAAATGAACTTGCATGATTTTGAAGGAAGCCAATAAAAGGATTGTTAATATTCTTTGTGGATGTGCTAGTTGTTGTTGTAGGTTCGAAGCTTGAATTAGAAGTCTGTTATACATTGAACTTAGCTAAGATAGTATAAGGATAAGAATCATTTGGCCTTGCCAATACATAAGGAATAAAGAGATGAGAGTGGTCATTCCTATTTGGGGAAGTGCAACTAAATCACATGAGAGAACACTTAGTAGATTACGCGACCAGGTGATAAGTGTTAGAATTACGTAAATTTCCATGTAAATTACAACACTTATTGATAATGAATTATTGAATTTATAACCCAATTCCACCTTTTTAGCTTAATTTGTGATTTTTTTAATTATTGAAGTTAAATCTGAATTTGATGTTATTTTGATAAAGAATCTGTTGATTTTTACAGATAAAAAGATAAAGTACAAGTGAAGCATCAAAAGGACAGGAACAGTGTAGAACAAGCTCCAAAGGATGAAATTTAAAGGAGTTAGTTGTTGTTTCCTGCGCTCCACCTGCGTTGAGCGCAGGAATGACTGTTCAGTTACTGTTTCCTGCGCTTCACCTGCGCTGAGTGTAGGAAACGTAACCTAATTTGTAATGGGATACAAATAGGGTTCCAACGGACCTTCAGACAGTATTTATAGGACTTTTAGTAGTCAGTCTTATTCATTCAGAGAGTTACAGAGTTTTTGAGTAGATACGGAGTTAGGAGAAAAGTGTGACAGTCTTTGGAGTGGAATGGCTACCATGAGTAGCTAAATCTATCTTTAGGATTGAATGTAGTCGATTCAATCCCCAATTATATTTTGGATTTTCTTTGTTATTTAGGGATCTTTATTTTTATAATATTGGTGTTTTTATTCTGTTCTTAATGCTTAGCTTCCGTCTTTGTACCAGAGTTTTGATATGATTTATTGAATACGATGGGAAACGGTTTTCTAAATAAGGTGTGAATTCTTGAATGCCTAGGGATAGGGTTCCTGAATTCTGATTTGGGTAAAAACACTCGATAGTTGAATACCTAGGGATAGGATTTAATTTATCGATAACTTTAACAACTGATCTTCAAGTTAGGCAATTTGTGATTGTGGGAACCTGGATGAATTGTTCTAAGTATTTCATATATGTGGGAACCTTTTATGAAATAAAATTTATTTCTGCTTCAATATTTATAATAAATTCCTAGATATCATTGATTTCCAAAATACAAGAGGGGTGCGATAGACGAAGTTCAA
This sequence comes from Sesbania bispinosa, assembly GCA_026901365.1. Lineage (NCBI taxonomy): Eukaryota > Viridiplantae > Streptophyta > Magnoliopsida > Fabales > Fabaceae > Sesbania > Sesbania bispinosa. The sequence continues at coordinate 27,272 of QLOH01000141.1, forward strand.
TCCTAGTTTCTCTTTATTTTCTCAATCTTATCCTTGTTTCTCTTTGTCTCATATTTTATTTTATTTTCTTATTGTAATCTTTATTTAATTTTCATAACAATCCTAGTTTCCTTTTAAATCTTCCTTAAATATTCCTTTTTGATTTAATTTCTTATTGCATTATTTCCTTAACTATCACAATAATAAATTCCACAGTTTCTATTTATATACTCAATTAGATTGGTTACTAAGAATTTATTTTGTACCGTTCCTCGTGGGTACGACAACTCTTTCTTAGTATTATACTGCTGCGATATTGGTACGCTTGCCAAGATCTCAACAAGTATTTTTGGCGCCGTTTCCGAGGAACGGAATCTCAATTTAAATTCTTAGTTAATCTATCTTATTGAGTTGAGAATATTTTTTGTTTTTACTTTTATTTTTTCTAGTTATTTTATTTTTATTCCTCTCCTATGAGCTAACCCTAGTTTTGGCTTCTTGATTTATGCTCTTGTAAGGTCAGGTGTCTCAAGACCAACTTTGATCCTGAGATCGAGAAGACAGCCAGAAGGGACCAGAGCCAAAAAAATCCAAAAAAAAATCCGAAAAAAAGGGAACAAGCTCAAGGAGACAATCTCGACACTCTCTGTTCAACTACCTCAAGTGAAGTAAAAGCTGAAGATATGGCTGAGGAGAGACAAGATTCCCTTGCACCAAGAAGAACACTTGGAGATTATGTTATGCAGCAAGAACCAAAATATTCTTCCAGCATACCAATTCCTGGTAACTTCTCTAATTACAACAATTATTCTAACAATTTTACACAGGATTGGGGAAGTAACCAGAATCAGATGACACGATCCCATCCGACCTCAACCAGGATGCCTCAGATGCATTGCAAGGGATTGAAGATCCAATGACCGGGGCCAGATCTGAGCGGTTAAAGAGAGCTTTGCAACTATTGATCACTGAAGTCCAAAGGAAAGTAGACCACCGAGCAAAAGAAGAACCAAAGAAGTGATTTAACTTAGCTCGGATTAAAGTACAAGAGTGATATCCAATCTGACAATCGGTTATGTCTGTTATCTGAATCTTAGGAGAGCCTATTTCGGGAAAGTGTATCTAATCAGATCATAACTGATTTATTTAGGATGAGATCTGTTAGGAATCAATATCATGATCTCTTAGGATTATATTTATATCTTTTAGGATTATATTTTATCTTATCTAGAATTAAATCTATTTAATTTAGGACTGTATCTTTTAGATAGTTTATTTTAGGAAATTCCTTTGCTATATATTAGCATTGAGAATCAGTTTGTAGACGGTTATTTTTATCAATAAAATTTGAGTTTTCTCATTTTGAGAGCTTATCCTTTGTTCTTGGATTAAATAACTACTTGATAACTTAGGTTCTACCAGCAAGTCTTGGTTAGGGTCTAGTTGCTTATATCTTGATAACTTTGGTGCTTCCGGCAGGTCACGGATTGTGTCAAGTTCCTATATTCAATAGCTTTGGTGCTTCCAGCAGGTCTTGGATTGTGTCAAGCTCCTTACAGTTATTTACTGTTATTTATCGTTAATTGATCTTCAAGACGTTCCTATCTTTATGCTTCTGGTTCGTATCATTTGGTACCAGAGCTTCGGCTCTTGAGATCAATTAGTAACATCTATCCTTATCTTTTAGTCTTTATCTTATTAAAAAAATCTACATTAGTTAAAAAAAGAAGGTGCAGACAATACAAAAAAGAAAAAAATAGTAAAAAAAGAGAGAAAGGTGTAGATAGTAAAAAAAAAAGTGCAGTATTACATTTTCTGAACAGCGAATCCAGTTCTGTTGTCCACAATATTTATTCCAAGCATAAGATTTCATCCGAGGTGACGAATCCATCAGAAGTTAAGAGTTGTAACCGACTACACATTTTGATTACTTTCTGCGCTAGTATTTTGTCACCAAAAGTTGTCTAGTTATCATCAACACATTCTCTATTACTTGTTAGTAGAATCTATCCCAAAGTTCCTTATTTCAAGAGTTTGTAAGGATAAGTTGAGTGGAAAAAGGCAATAGTGGTGAGTACAATATAGTGAGAAAAAGCCAAAAATTAGAGTGATACACGAGAGAATCAAAACTTAGAGTGAAAACACATAACAGAGTGTTGTGAGGATTCTTATTTTTATCACTAACATTATTTGATTTGTAGCCAAAATTATTTTCATTAATCATGAGTACAGTAAACCAATGTGAGAAGGATGCTAGAGAAATAGACCTCAAATCGTTCCTCAAGACACTACAAAGTGAATTTATGAGAATGAGTGCAAGAATGGATGAGATAGAAGATCGATTTCCAAGGAGAAGAAGTAGAACGTCTCCTAACCAAACTGAGGAAGAGGAAGAGGAAGAAGAGGACAAGGGAAGTAGTTCTAGAAGAGAAAGCAACAGGGATAATCATCTTGGAAACATCAAGATGAACATTCCTTCTTTCCAGGGGAAGAATGATCCTGAGTTATATTTGGAGTGGGAAAGAAAGATGGAGCATATTTTTTATTGCCATAATTATTCTAAGGAGAAAAAGGTAAAATTAGTTGTGTTAGAATTCACTGATTATGCAAGTATATGGTGGGATCAATATGTGTTGAGCAGGCGAAGGTGTGGAGAAAGACCAATTCAATCTTGGGAGGAGATAAAGGTCATGATGAGAAGGAGATTTGTACCAAGTCATTACCACAGAGATGAAGGGAATCAAGCATGTGGTCAGGGTGCAGCGGAAATAAATGGATTCCCTCCCTTGTTATAATCGTTTTGCAAAAACACGAATTAAGGCATAAAATGTATTAAAATGAAAGGTCGTACCTTATTAGGATTACAAACGAGGCAAGAGTAGCCACGTCTCTATTGGTATCCACGCCAACAGCCATACTAGGAAACCCTCCTCAGCTCTGCTAGTAGCCTTAGAAAGTAAAAAGCGATTGCTCATGTGTATCTGAGGTAGTGCATCTTATGCTTTATTTATAGAGTGGTGGTTAGGGTTTTACCCCCTCACTCACTTAACCCTCACACTTATGGGCCTGGTCCATTATGTTATAATAATTCTAATTAAATTAAATTAGAATTATTATTCTTTTCCTAGTGGCTTGTTGTATGCGTGTGACCCAATAGGATTTTAATATTTGGTTATGATATTAAAATAAAACCCTTTTATATTTAATATCATAAATAATGAGCGGTATCTAGCAACACATCACTATCCAAATATTGAGATTATCAATAACTTTGATAAATCCTATTTTATGATAATAATTTATATGATCTGTCCCTTTGTCCAAATATCTAATTGAACACAATGGCATGGATTGTGTCAACCTTGTATAGTTCAATTTATATTTTCTTGATCCCCAAGTAGAATGTACAGAAAATAAATATCTCATATTTATCCTCCTGAGCATGGCCATGCATTTTGGAGTCTCACTTTATCAAGAGGCCTACAGATATAACTCCTGTTACATAGGAGGGACAAATCACATCTAGGGCACTCACATTCCTCCACATAATTTATTTTATGTCCAAATACCAACTTTATGATCACCTTGTTACAGGTAACGTTTGATGATATTCAAAAACATATAATTCCTTATGTAGGAATCGTAGTGATTTCAGGTCAAAGGACTTTATATATAACATTTATCAATTTAAGAAACGTTCATGACACTTATGTAACAACCCATGCAATGTTCTTAAGGTGGGTCTTCCAGTACACCATTACTCTTAATGTGTACCTATGTGAGCACATGATATCTCATATCCATGATTTGTGAGATGTGATCATCAATGAACTCACATACTAGTCTAAATGCATTTTTGTCTTAAGATGATACTTGACTAGAGACTATTTAAGAATAGTTCTTCATAAGATCTCACGATCAAGTCATCTACTTGATTTCTTATGAAGTTTAAGAGTACTATTCTAAGGACAATAATTATATTCTAAAAGAATAAGTTTGCCTTTATAAAATATCATGATACAAGTGATGAATGTTAATAAATATATAAGTCTCTAGTGCATATTCCTAACAAGAGACTTGTACAGAAAATTGCAGGACCTGCGTCAAAGTTCTATGAGTGTAGATGATTACTACAAGGAGATGGAAATAGCCATGATGAGAGCCAATGTGCAAGAAGACCGAGAAGCAACAATGGCTAGATTCATTGGAGGGTTTAAGAAAGAAATTTCAAATGTAGTGGAACTTCATCATTATGTGGAGATGGAGGATTTATTACACAAAGCAATCCAAGTGGAGAGACAACTCAAATCCAGAGTTGTAAGATTTCCAGGAACTCCTAGTACCTCTTGGAAATCCTGGGCTACCAACAAACCAACAACTCGGCCAAAAGAAAAGGCGAAGATGGGACAACCGACCTCAGCCAGTAAAGGTAAGTCTGAATTCATTTCATCTTCTAAAGCACGTGGAATTAAATGTTTCAGGTGTCAAGGTCTTGGACATATTGCTTCTAATTGTCCGAACAAGAGGGTCATATTCATGCATGACAATGGTGAAGTGGAAAGTGCAAGTGAAAAAGAAGATGATGAAATACCCGAGCTGGAGGATTGCAATGATGTGGAATACACCGGGCCAGACCACGGTAATGCATTAGTCACCAGGAGGGTGTTGAATGCACAACCAAAGATAGGGGGAGTTGAGGAACAACGTGAGCACATATTCCATACAAGATGTCGCGTTACTGATAAGGTTTGCAGTCTTTTAATTGATAGTGGTAGTTGTACCAATGTTGCTAGTATTTTGATGGTTGAGAAATTAAAATTACCTACCATAAAACTGTGAAGTCTATTAATCAGTTTGAGCATTCAAACTTGACTTAAAGACTTAATATCCTTTAGTTTTAATGATTAACAAATAAGATTATATAAACAGATTCTACTGAGAAAGGTATTGTTTTGTTGATTGTGTTTCAGGATGAAATATTTATCAGAATCAGAAGATTAGAATCAGAAGAACAAATGCAGGATCAAATATAAATAAGTTGTCTGAAGAATGCAACTCGTCTGAAGTGCGCAAAACGTCTGAAGACGTGAAGACCATATGAAGACAACATAACGCAATCTAAAGAAAAGAAGCTGTCTGAAGCAAGGAAGCTTTCTGAAGCAAAGAAGCTGTCTGAAGAGTTGAAGCTGTCTGAAGAAGCAGAACTCGTCTAAAGAGTTGAAGCTGTCTGAAGAAGCAGAACTCGTCTGAAGAGTTGAAGTTGTCTAAAGTAGTTCAACCCGTCTGAAGTATCAGTGCTGTCTGAAGTCTCACTTATGACGTGGCACCCTCTGCTGAAGTTTGTGAAGACTTTTCTGAACCTCTGCTGCACGTACCTTTTCAAACACGTTTATGGCAAGGAACACAGAGACCTTTCCTGGTGATTTTGAATTTCATACACCACTGAGGAAATCTCTGCAACGCAGAAATTGCAGCAGCACAGAGACCTTTCCTGGTGATTTTGAATTTCATACACCACTAAGGAAATCTCTGCAATGCAGAAATTGCAGCAACAACGATGGCAGCTTTATAGCAGCACCAACGTTGTACTCTGTCAGAATTGTGAAAACACCTAGAAGCGTGTCTCACGATGGATTGAATAGCATTCAATGCTTTCTCTAAATGGTAGTATCACAACGGAAATATCATCACCACCAATCCAAAAGAAAGCACAAGAAAAGCCCAGGAGACTAAGCAGAAGCAACAAAGAGAAATGTTTGAATGAAATATTTTAATTCAAACATATTTTATCATCTGCAAGAAACAGCTATTGAACAAGACACCTCACTCAAAGAAGAAAAGAGAAATGGTGTCAGGAAGCAAACAGAAAATGAGCATATACAAAATAAGCAAGAGGACAAATCCAACGGATACCTCCTCATATACACTCCTAAGAAAAGCATAGAAAATCAGAAGTCAGCTGAAGAAAAGAAAAAGGATATCAAGAGAGAGAACATGCAAAATAATATCAAGAAAATCTCTCTAAAAGAGCTCATCTACAAAAGTGTCAGAACAGGTCTGTCTGAACACATATCTGCTTAAGGAGAAGCAACCGTTTGAGACACTATTACATAACGGCTATATGAGCCACATCATCAACATCTCAACGGTATTATGAATCATCTTCAAACGGCTATATTCCAACAGAACATATAAATAGCCTCAAGTAAGAATTTGAAGACGTTGAACTCATTCACTTGGTTCAATCAGTTGATCAAGATATATCAGAAAAATCTTATTGGTGTTGACCATGCTTACTTGAATCAACCATGCTGCTGATCCATTGATCAGTTAGTCAAAATTGTAGTTGTTCAGTTGAACAACCAACCAAGCTGTGCTTAATCTCATATAAACCAAGAATGGTTTGAAGCTGCAAGTATGCCTTGGTTTTTCCAATGATACGGGTGAGAATGTAACCCATGGAAACCAATGGCTGGAGAACAAGGCTGGAGCTTAAAGTCAGTATCTACCTAGCCAATTCTCAGAGGATGTTATTCCTCATATCAGAGACAGGGATTGTACTTAAGCATATATGCTTGTATCACTGTCTTATCCTTGTACTTAGATTTATCCATTGTATCCTGAGTAGTACTCAGTTAACCTCTAGTACAGGAAAGGATTAAGTTTATGTTTCGTGGAAACTTAAACTTAGTTTAATTTGTAAACACTTTATGTGTCTGAGAGCCTGGAGAGGCTTGGTGGAAGAAAGAATACTCGTTGTAGAGCCTGGAGAGGCTTGATAAAAAAGAATACTTGTTGTAGAGCCTGGAGAGGCTTGATAGAAAAGAATACTTGTGGTAGAGCCTGGAGAGGCTTGATAGAAAAGAATACTTGTGGTAGAGCCTGGAGAGGCTTGATAGAAAAGAATACTTGTTGTGTCTGGAGAGACTGTACTCGTGGTGTCTGGAGAGACTGTACTCGCTGTGTCTGGAGAGACTGTACTCGTGGTGTCTGGAGAGACTGTACTCGCTATGTCTGGAGAGACTGTACTCGTGGTGTCTGGAGAGACTGTACTCATGATGTCTGGAGAGACTGTACTCGCTGTGTCTGGAGAGACTGTACTCATACTCAAGTTTGTAATCTGAATATTCATATAGTCGAAATCCATTGGTTGTTTGTCGTTGGGACTGGATGTAGCTCACAGGTTTGTGGGTGAACCAGGATAAATTCCTTGACTAAGTTTTCTTACCCTTATCTCTTATTAATTCTTTTTATACTAATCAAGAGGTCAGAATAATTAATCTGATATTTTATAAAGACACAAAACATATTTTAAAATCAGTTTTTACATGCAGTCTGAAAACTTCAGACAGCCACTTAAAAGCCTGTCTGAAATCTCTATGCCTAAGTCCTTTTTGTTTAATCTCTTTATTTCCAGGTTTCATGTTTAAGTTGGAATTTGAAAAGTATTTTCTATAATAAACTTAACACAACTATTTCAATAAAATGATCTTTCATATAAACAAAACATGAGATATCTCTTATATCATTTGAAGTTTTACAAAGAATGTTCCTTGAAGAACTTCTGAAATAAATTCTCAGAAGTGAGTCTGAAAGAGATCAGTTCAAAAATAAAAAACAGACTTCAGACAACCTTTAGTCGTCTGAAGTATTTCAGAAACAGTTCTGAAAATACTCTTTGTAATAATCTTCAGAAGATACTTTGAGAAGCCTCTGTTTAAAACAATCTTAAGCTTTAGAAGAAACTCTATTTTTCTTATCTTCCGCACGTTTTAACTATCTCTGATCTTTAGACTTGTTTTGAACGTTGCTCATCTTCATGATTTAAATTAAAGATTTCCAAAAACAGTCAAAAAGCTTAAAACACTATTCAACCCCCCTTCTAGTGTTTCCTGTGGTTCTAACAATTGGTATCAGAGCTCACCTTCGGGTTGAGCATCTAACAAATGCAGAAGGAGTAGATCCTCAGAAGATGGAAATCTCACCAAGCTGAAGCAACTCTGAAGAATGATAATGAGAAAGTAAAACTATTTTCTTAAAACTCATTATCCATACAAGGCATCTTTTAGATGGATATAGCTGGAAAAGGAAAGTGTATCTATCTCTAGATCACAACCGGGTAACACCTTTCCTATCCTTGTCTAAATCTAAGTTTAAATATAATTGTTTATTTGCTGAATGTTTTGTTCTATCGAAATTACTATTACATAAGAGTACTTGCGTGAAAATAAATTATTGCATAATAAATGTCCTATATATATACGTATTACTTGTTTTGTGTGTAAATTATCTGCATTATATGCGTGAATATATGTGTATATTTATTTTAGTAAATGAAGAGTCATGTATGTGTATCATGATTATCATTAAATGTGTTATGGCGCAACGAGGATCAATGTATCATCAACCGGTTTCTCATAATTGGCACGATGCACAACTCTCAATGAATGCTTGGTGCATGTAACCGTTATTCTTCATTAAACGAAGCAATGCTTGATTGCCTATTTAAGAATTGGAAGATCATCATAGGAACTACACTTCAATCAACTTATCCTCAAAAGCCAGAACTCTTCAAGCACCCTAATCTCCTTAGATCAATCGTACTCAATGGCCAATATGTCTGCATCATCAAATGACCCAAACCATCCTATGTTTGATGAGAGAATCATACCTTCCAAGTTGGTCAATCTCTCTGACTTTGATGAGGCAGATTATAAAATCTCAGAGTACTTTGACGCCGTAGGGTGGACTCCCTTCTTAAGCAACATTTCCTCACCATGGCATGAGGAAAGTGTGTTGGAGTTCTGGAACAACTCCATAAGTGTATCTAGACCTGGTAAGACTGGAATTGAAACTAAGGTGATAGGAAGATCACTGTTTGTGGACACCAAACTTATTGCTAAAATCATAGGTGTTCCTGACAGAAGGGAAAAATACTTCCAAAGATGGGAATCTCTTCATGGTGGAACATTTGTTCTAGACCAACATCTTTTTGGAAGAAGAAGGATTGCTCCTTTTAGACCCTCTCAACTTCTGAACACACCCAGAGCCCTCCTTGTTGTACTAAACTACTGCATTCTTCCCAGAGGAAGAAACAATTTGACTATAAGCATGATGGAGAGGTTTGTATTGGGACTCTTGCTGTCAAAAAGGAAAGTCAACCTTCCTTGGGTGCTGTTGTATCAGATGATGTACAGAGATGAGATAGGCAATGAGAATTTCTATCCTCATAACACCCTAATCATGAAAATTTTATTGCACAAGGGATTTCCTATGGAAAGTCTCTTTGACCAACCGCCTCCTGACTTCTTCACTCCGGCTGCGTATGCTGAGTTAGACCAGACTCTTATTGAAAGAGAAGAAGCTCCTGAGAATCAAGTGGTGATTCCTCATCTTTTTGCTATAAGCAATGAAGAAGGAATTGAAGATACCCACTTGAAGTCTCGAAAAAGGAAAAAGGAAAAAGGATGATGTTGGGTGCATATCATCAGAAGAAGGTTAATAGCAGAATTTCCAGGCTTGCAAGAAGATTGAGAGCCGCTGAGAAGAAGCTTAAAAAGGGGCTCAGAGCTGAAAAGAAGAATGTTGATGATTACTGAGAACCCATCTGATGATCAATGATTCTCTTGTGTCTTTTCATTTCTCTCTTAATTTTTCTTTGTCATAATAATAATATTTAGTATTCTGCTTTGTTCCATTCTTGATACATTCTGTGTGATCTATGACTGTTTATACTGTTTCTCTTGTAACTATGTATGCTTAAATGAATCGTTAACTTAACACACTTCTTTAATTAGTACAACTAAAAGATAAAATCAATTAACTAAATAAGATAAGGACAAAATTAAAATTTATATATTAAGACAAGGTCTTGCTGAAATATAATAAAATTGAAATTATTAACCTAAGACATTTGTTTAGTGATTAACTAAGTCTATTAAGTAACATCATATGCTACTGAAAGGTATTTTTAGTCTGTGTATGTTTCAGAAAACAGGTTTCTGAAAATAAGCTAAAAGAAGATCAACCAGAGAAAATACCATATGTAGAAAGATGAATCAAGGCAGCATCATCTAAAAGAATGTCTAAGTGTGATATCATCTCCATTGTCTGAACCTGTTCAGACAGTTCACAATGAACTTACTGAAATTATGGGTCAGAAATGTTAAGGCGATTGATACACAAAGCACTAAGCCTACCTCTACGCTTGAAAAGATAATTTTGACTTAGTAACATTTCTACTTTCTGAAACTGTTCAGAAGGCTCTCGGTGAACCTTCTAAAATTGTGGGTCAGAATTGTTAAAGTAATGAAAACTCAAGTCATTAAAGTCTATTTCAATCCTTGAGGGATAAGTTAAGATGATTGTTCAAAGATTCTCTGAAGCACAAAAAGACAAAAGACTAAAAGGAGGATATGCAGACATCAAGTGACCTCAGAAGAAGAAAAATCTTCAAAGTAAGGTACAATGCCAGAAAAGTTTTCTTTCATCTAGAGAATAATGAGGAAATCTAATGGTAACATCACTTCACCTTAAAACTTTAATAACATAAAAGACTCAACATATTAAAAGCTTCTCAGATAATAATAATCATAAAATCCTTTGGTCTGATACCATAAAAATCTGTTTTCAAAATTTTTTTTCTTTTTTTTTCTTAAATGTTTTCTCACATATCCCATTCTATTTTTCGAAAAAGTAATCTCTTCCAATACGTTTTTATGTCTCTTCTTAAATGTCTTTCAAAAACGTTTTCCAAAACTTACTTTATCCATGCTAATGACTCTGTTTCCTATAGAGCTTCATCTATGACCAATCAATGATGCACGTTTCGATACTTTCAAGATTTGAAACTGCCATCATCAAAAGCTATCTGAGCCCATATACATCGCGTGAACAACAATCCAATGGATTCATTTTCCTTACTTCTCTATTTTACCCTTGCTTCAAAGTCCTATAAATTCACTAGAGCCCTTCACACAAACTCACATCTTCAAAGCTCCTCTATAGCTTTGTCTAAGGTACTGAGTAAGTGGCTCCCAAAAGGATGATGAAGAAGCAAAGGAAAACAGAAGAAGGACCTCTGAAACATGTTGAGGCAAAGATCAAGTCATCTTGGATGATGTATGGAATGAAGAGTAAGGGAAAGGGTTCATCTGAAAACCTGTTTCTCTATACTTGGACCATGGTGATCTTGCTGCATCAAAGGTGGACTGGAAGATCACTGGGTGATCCCAGAATAGTCAATCTTATTAAAAGAACTACTGACAAAGTGGTTCTTGGAAGTAAGGTGGTGACTAATGATCGAGACACAGTCTTACATGATGCACCTCCATCGTCCCAGGGGCTAGAAGGAAAATGCGTGCAGTACGACACGGTTGGGATGAAGTCTGGGGCTCTGAGGCAACTCCTGAAGCTTCTGCAGCAGAAGGAGTGGTGATAGTTTTAAAAGAGATGAAGTCTATAAGGCTATGCCTCAGGCCTTCGAAGGAATCTCCGGAGGAAGCAATGGATGGATACATTCTATTTTTGGAATGTAACCTCTTTCCTTTTTGTGAAAACCTGCCTTTTGTATTTATCAAATGTTTTGAGAAAATTTAAACTTGTGTATTTCTGTTTTTATTTCAGTTTATTTTGTTTATCAAAAGTTGTATCATTTATTTGGCATAAGAAGTTACTGTATTTTTTTTAACAATTGATATTTACTCCTTCATCTTTGGTATCTGACAAATAACACAAATAATTGATAAAAGTAAATAAACTTAAATAGTATGATATATATATATATTTATGAAACTCAACTATATAAAACCATGAACCTTTTTAATTAATGACAAAAGGGGGAGAAATATAAAACTCACAAAATGATTTAAAAGGGAAAAATGATTTAAAAAGGGAAAATATAAATGTATGTCAGAAAATGACAATTGGTATATGTAATTATATAACAATCAGTATCTGTGATAAGTTAATAATATATGGTAATAACAATTGGTATATGTAATTATATAACAATCAGTATCTGTGATAAGTTAATAATATGTGGTAATATTAGTTTTCAATAAATAACAAACAATAATAATTGGTGTCTAAAAAGATTAACACATCTGATTAATAATTGGTATCTGAAAGATTAACATCTAGTTTCTAAAGGATAAGTTAACAAAATCTAATCTTGTTAACAATTAGAATAATAATAACAATTTGCAACATTTAACAATTGGCAACATTTAACAAACTAAAGAATAAATGTTCTTCTCAGGGGGAGTATTATAGATAGGGGGAGTCTTTTATATACTTACCCATCCTTCCTTAAAACATTTTGTAAGTTATACATATCTTATTTGTCACCATTAAAAAGGGGGAGATTGTGAAGTCTATTAATCAGTTTGAGCATTCAAACTTGACTTAAAGACTTAATATCCTTTAATTTTAATGATTAACAAATAAGATTATATAAACAGATTCTACTGATAAAGAAGCTGTCTGAAGAATGCAACTCGTCTGAAGTGCGCAAAACGTCTGAAGACGTGAAGACCATATGAAGACAACATAACGCAGTCTGAAGAAAAGAAGCTGTCTGAAGCAAGGAAGCTTTCTGAAGCAAAGAAGCTGTCTGAAGAGTTGAAGCTGTCTGAAGAAGCAGAACTCGTCTGAAGAGTTGAAGCTGTCTGAAGTAGTTCAACCCGTCTGAAGTATCAGTGCTGTCTGAAGTCTCACTTATGACGTGGCACCCTCTGCTGAAGTTTGTGAAGACTTTTCTGAACCTCTGCTGCACGTACCTTTTCAAACACGTTTATGGCAAGGAACACAGAGACCTTTCCTGGTGATTTTGAATTTCATACACCACTGAGGAAATCTCTGCAACGCAGAAATTGCAGCAGCACAGAGACCTTTCCTGGTGATTTTGAATTTCATACACCACTGAGGAAATCTCTGCAACGCAGAAATTGCAGCAACAACGATGGCAAGTTTATAGCAGCACCAACGTTGTACTCTATCAGAATTGTGAAAACACCTAGAAGCGTGTCTCACGATGGATTGAATAGCATTCAATGCTTTCTCTAAATGGTAGTATCACAACGGAAATATCATCACCACCAATCCAAAAGAAAGCACAAGAAAAGCCCAGGAGACTAAGCAGAAGCAACAAAGAGAAATGTTTGAATGAAATATTTTAATTCAAACATATTTTATCATCTGCAAGAAACAGCTATTGAACAAGACACCTCACTCAAAGAAGAAAGGAGAAATGGTGTCAGGAAGCAAACAGAAAAGGAGCATATACAAAATAAGCAAGAGGACAAATCCAACGGATACCTCCTCATATACACTCCTAAGAAAAGCAGAGAAAATCAGAAGTCATCTGAAGAAAAGAAAAAGGATATCAAGAGAGAGAACATGCAAAATAATATCAAGAAAATCTCTCTAAAAGAGCTCATCTACAAAAGTGTCAGAACAAGTCTGTCTGAACACATATCTGCTTAAGGAGAAGCAACCGTTTGAGACACTATTACATAACGGCTATATGAGCCACATCATCAACATCTCAACGGTATTATGAATCATCTTCAAACGACTATATTCCAACAGAACATATAAATAGCCTCAAGGAAGAATTTGAAGACGTTGAACTCATTCACTTGGTTCAATCAGTTGATCAAGATATATCAGAAAAATCTTATTGGTGTTGACCATGCTTACTTGAATCAACCATGTTGCTGATCCATTGATCAGTTAGTCAAAATTGTAGTTGTTCAGTTGAACAACCAACCAAGCTGTGCTTAATCTCATATAAACCAAGAATGGTTTGAAGCTGCAAGTATGCCTTGGTTTTTCCAATGATACGGGTGAGAATGTAACCCATGGAAACCAATGGCTGGAGAACAAGGCTGGAGCTTAAAGTCAGTATCTACCTAGCCAATTCTCAGAGGATGTTATTCCTCATATCAGAGACAGGGATTGTACTTAAGCATATATGCTTGTATCACTGTCTTATCCTTGTACTTAGATTTATCCATTGTATCCTGAGTAGTACTCAGTTAACCTCTAGTACAGGAAATGATTAAGTTTATGTTTCGTGGAAACTTAAACTTAGTTTAATTTGTAAACACTTTATGTGTCTGAGAGCCTGGAGAGGCTTGGTGGAAGAAAGAATACTCTACACTTGGTTAAGTGTCTGAGAGCCTGGAGAGGCTTGGTGGAAGAAAGAATACTCGTTGTAGAGCCTGGAGAGGCTTGATAGAAAAGAATACTTGTTGTAGAGCCTGGAGAGGCTTGATAGAAAAGAATACTTGTGGTAGAGCCTGGAGAGGCTTGATAGAAAAGAATACTTGTGGTAGAGCCTGGAGAGGCTTGATAGAAAAGAATACTTGTTGTGTCTGGAGAGACTGTACTCGTGGTGTCTGGAGAGACTGTACTCGCTGTGTCTGGAGAGACTGTACTCGTGGTGTCTGGAGAGACTGTACTCGCTGTGTCTGGAGAGACTGTACTCGCTATGTCTGGAGAGACTGTACTCGTGGTGTCTGGAGAGACTGTACTCATGATGTCTGGAGAGACTGTACTCGCTGTGTCTGGAGAGACTGTACTCATACTCAAGTTTGTAATCTGAATATTCATATAGTCGAAATCTAGTGGTTGTTTGCCATTGGGACTGGATGTAGCTCACAGGTTTGTGGGTGAACCAGGATAAATTCCTTGACTAAGTTTTCTTACCCTTATCTCTTATTAATTCTTTTATACTAATCAAGAGGTCAGAATAATTAATCTGATATTTTATAAAGACACAAAACATATTTTAAAATCAATTTTTACATGCAGTCTGAAAACTTCAGACAGCCACTTAAAAGCCTGTCTGAAATCTCTATGCCTAAGTCCTTTTTTGTTTAATCTCTTTATTTCCAGGTTTCATGTTTAAGTTGGAATTTGAAAAGTATTTTCTATAATAAACTTAACACAACTATTTCAATAAAATGATCTTTCATATAAACAAAACATGAGATATCTCTTATATCATTTGAAGCTTTACAAAGAATGTTCCTTGAAGAACTTCTGAAATAAATTCTCAGAAGTGAGTCTGAAAGAGATCAGTTCAAAAATCAGAAACAGACTTCAGACAACCTTTAGTCGTCTGAAGTATTTCAGAAACAGTTCTAAAAATACTCTTTGTAATAATCTTCAGAAGATACTTTGAGAAGCCTCTGTTTAAAACAATCTTAAGCTTTAGAAGAAACTCTGTTTTTCTTATCTTCCGCACGTTTTAACTATCTCTGATCTTTAGACTTGTTTTGAACGTTGCTCATCTTCATGATTTAAATTAAAGATTTCCAAAAACAGTCAAAAAGCTTAAAACACTATTCAACCCCCCCTTCTAGTGTTTCCTGTGGTTCTAACAAAAACATCCTAATCCTTATAGACTGCAGTGGCTAAATGATTGTGGGGACATAAGGGTAACAAAACAAGTTTTGCTTTCATTTTCCATTGGAAAATATGAAGACAAAGTCTTGTGTGATGTTGCACCTATGCATGCTGGACACATTCTACTTGGTCGACCATGGCAATTTGATAGGCAAGTAACTCATGATGGGTATCACAACAGGTATAGTTTTAAATTAAATAATAAAACCTTTGTGCTAACCCCTCTTCAGTCTTCTGAAGCATATGCAGATCAAATAAGAATTGCTAGGGAGAGCAAGGAGTTGGAAGAACACTTTTCTGTTCAAGAAAAAGAAAGAAGAGAGAAGAAGAGAGAAGTGGGCATGGGATCGAATCCGACATCAAGATAGGATGTTTGTTCCGTGTTACAACCGAGCCAGGGCAGAATCAAAGTGAACGCTTTTGCAAGAAAAAAGGAAGTTGAAAGTGTATTGTTAGATAAAGGGCAATTATTGATTCTTGTTTTTAACTTCTCTGATGATTCTAACAATTCTTTACCCTTTGAAATTCAAATTTTGTTGCAGGAGTTTGGATAAGTCTTTCCGGATGAGCTACCTCAAGGATTACCGCCTTTAAGAGGTATAGAACACCAGATTGACTTTGTACCCGACTGTGCTCTACCAAATCGGCCAGCATACAGAACCAACCCGGATGAGACCAAGGAGATCCAAAAACAAGTTAGTGAGCTAATGGAAAAAGGGTATGTAAGGGAGAGCCTTAGTCCATGTGTTGTACCGGTAATATTGGTACCAAAGAAAGATGGTTCTTGGCGTATGTGCACTGATTGCCGAGCCATTAACAAGATTACGGTAAAGTATCATTATCCAATTCCTAGGTCGGATGACATGCTTGATGAGTTTCATGGGGCATGTTTGTTCTCTGAAATTGATTTGAAAAGTGGTTACTATCAAATTCGAATGAAAGAGGGTGATGAGTGGAAAATTGCTTTTAAAACAAAGTATGGTTCGTATGAGTGGTTAGTGATGCCCTTTGGCTTAACTAATGCACCCAGTACTTTTATGAGGTTAATGAACCATGTATTACGCTCTTTCATAGGAAAGTTTGTGGTAGTTTACTTTGATGACATTTTGGTTTACAGCAAATCTTATAATGCACATGTTGAACACTTACATGTTGTTTTTAAGGTATTAAGGGAAAATAAATTATATGCTAATTTAAAGAAATGTACCTTTTACCTTGATTCTGTCGTATTCTTAGGTTTTATAATAAGTTCAAAGGGGGTAAGTGTAGATGAGGAAAAGGTTAAGGCTATTAGAGAGTGGCCGACCCCAAAGATTTCTAGTGAAGTGAGAAGTTTTCATGGGTTAGCAAGTTTCTATAGGCGGTTTGTGAAAGATTTTAGCACTATTGTTGCGCCTTTAAATGAACTTGTTAAGAAAATATTGTGTTTAAATGGTCAGATGCACATGAAAAAACTTTTAACACTTTAAAAGAAAAATTAACAAATGCACCCTTACTTGTTTTTACCTAATTTTGATAAAGCTTTTGAGATTGAATGTGATGCTTCTAGTGTTGGTATAAGGGTTGTTTTAATGCAGGAATCCCAACCGATTGCATACTTTAGTGAAAAGCTTAATGGGGCAGCATTGAATTATCCAACCTATGACAAGGAATTGTATGCCTTGGTAAGGGCATTACAAACTTGGCAACATTATTTGTGGCCAAGAGAGTTTGTTATACATTCTGACCATCAAAGTCTAAAGTTTTTAAAATCTCAAGGGAAGCTTAAAAAAAGACATGCAAAGTGGTTGGAATTTATTGAGATGTTTCTATATGTAATAAGGTATAAAAATGGTAAGGACAATATAGTTGTTGATGCTTTGTCAAGGAGGTATGTTTTACTTACTTCTTTACAAGCAAAATTGTTAGGTTTTGAAAAAATTAAAGGTCTGTATGAAAGTGATCCTGATTTTAAACAAATTTGGGATTCTTGTTCTAACCGATCTTGTGAGAAATTTTATAGGTATGAAGGATTTTTGTTCAAGAGGAACCAGCTATGTGTACCAGTTAGTTCTTTACGAGAATTGTTGATTAAGGAGACCCATGGAGGTGGTTTGATGGGACACTTTGGAGTGCAGAAGACACTGGACATCCTGGCCGAGCATGAAGAAGGACGTCCGAGCTGAGTGTGAAAAGTGCATAACATGTAAGCAAGCTAAGTCAAAATTAAATCCACATGGTATTTTAATGGACTTTGTGATCGGTTTGCCAAAAACTCAAAGTGGTAAGGATGGTATTTTTGTTGTTGTTGATCGGTTTAGTAAAATGACACACTTTATTGCGTGTTCAAAGACAAATGATGCAACACAAATTGCTGACCTATTCTTTAAGGAAGTTTTCCGATTGCATGGTTTACAAATGACAATTGTGAGTGATAGGGACGTTAAATTCCTAAGTCATTTTTGGAGGACTTTATGGAATAAATTGGGAACAAAGCTTCTATTTTCTACTGTTGCACATCCTCAAACGGATGGACAAACTGAAACAGTAAATAGAACGCTTTCAACCTTATTACGTTCTATCATTGGCAAGAATCTAAAGCAATGGGAAAAATGTTTGCCACATGTTGAGTTTGCATATAACCGGACGGTACACTATACTACTTCTTTTTCACCCTTTGAGGTTGTATATGGTTTTAATCCACTAACTCCTTTGGATATATTGCCATTACCTATTTCTGAATTTTCCAGCTTAGATGGTAAAAAGAAAGAAGGTTATGTCAAGGATTTACATGCAAAGGTCCGAGCTAATATTGAAAGGAAAAATGAGCAGTATGCAAAATAAGCCAATAAAGGGCGGAGGAAGGTAATATTTGAACCAGGCGACTGGGTTTGGATTCACATGAGGAAAGAGAGGTTTCCAGCTCAAAGTAATAACAAACTTCAACCAAGAGGAGATGGTCCATTCCAGGTTCTAGAGAGGATCAATGACAATGCCTACAAGATAGATCTTCCAAGTGAATATGGTAATGTTAGTGAAACATTCAATGTAACTGATTTATCCTTATTTGATGTAGGTGATGAATCAAATTCGAGGACGAATACTTTCAAAGAAGGGGGAATGACACAATCCCATCCGACCTTAACCAGGATGCTCAAATGCATTACAAGGGATTGAAGATCCAATGACCGGGGCCAGATCTGAGCGGTTAAAGAGAGCTTTGCAACTCTTGATCACTGAAGTCCAAAGGAAAGTAGACCACCGAGCAGAAGAAGAACCATAGAAGTGGTTTAACTTAGCTCGGATTGAAGTACAAAAGTGTTATCTGATTTGACAATCGGTTATGTCTGTTATTCGAATCTTAGGAGAGCCTATTTCGGGAAAGTGTATCTAATCAGATCATAACTAATTTATTTAGGATGACATCTGTTAGGAATCAATATCATGATCTCTTAGGATTATATTTACATATTTTAGGATTATATTTTATCTTATTTAGGATTAAATCTTTTAGGATTATATTTTATCTTATCTAGAATTAAATCTATTTAATTTAGGACTGTATCTTTTAGATAGTTTATTTTAGGAAATTCCTTTGCTATATATTAGCACTGGGAATTAGTTTATAGACGGTTATTTTTATCAATAAAATTTGAGTTTTCTCATTGTGAGAGCTTATCCTTTGTTCTTGGATTAAAGAACTACTTGATAACTTAGGTTCTACTAGCAGGTCTTGGTTAGGGTCTAGTTGCTTATATCTTGATAACTTTTGTGCTTCCGGCAGGTCACGGATTGTGTCAAGTTCCTATATTTGATAGCTTTGTTGCTTCCACCAGGTCTTGGATTGTGTCAAGCTCCTTACAGTTATTTACTGTTATTTACCGTTAATTGATCTTCAAGATGTTCTTATCTTTACGCTTCCAGTTTGTATCATCAGAGCTTTGGGTGGTAATAAGATGTTGTTTCGTTCCACACGCAGACTTCTACAGATGCAATCTTGGCTCAGAACAAGATTGTCACCTAGCAAATAAGAGCAATCACCGAGCAGATTTCCAACTTTCTTCAGCAGTTACTTGCAGTGCATTCCCATCCTGGCCAGTCACCACAATTAACTTGTGACTTTTGTGGAGGTGCCCATCCCAATGGTCACTGCTCTTATTCAAGCACTCAAGAAGAGCAAGTTAATTACATGGGTAATCAAGGAATACCAGGCAACTTCTCCAACAGCAACAACTTTGCAAAAAATTATACACAAGGTTGGAGAAATAACCACAACAATAATTCTGGTTGGAGACAAGATGCAGGGCCTTCTAACAGGCAACCTTATTTTCAACGGCAGCAAAGTTACTCTTCAGTTCAACCATGGAAATCAAAATCGGGTGATCTTCTTAAAGAGTACATGCAAAACCTTATGAAATTTCAGAAATATAGCGAAGAAGCAAGAAAACCTATTGACCCCCTAATAGCACAGATGACAGAAAATTTAGCTAAATATCGGTCAGAACAGATCTCAGCAAATGCACAACCCAACTCCAAAAAACAGTGTGACGAAATGACCACCATAAGTGTTCAACTGATAGGGGAAGGAACTGATGACAATCTGACTAATGCAAAAAAGAAACTGAAGAAGAAGAAGAGGAAAAAGAAGAACAAGAACAAGAACAAGAACAAGAAGAACAAGAAGAAGAAGGTGAGGCAGATGTAGAAGAAGATAAAGAAGAGGGTGAAACAAAAGAGATTGAGCTGAAGGAAGAGAGTGATTGTGAAGGGGAGGAATAAAACAACATATGTGAGAGTATGTATACAGAAAATGAAAATGAGAAGAAGAATGAACAAAAGGATGACAAGAAAAGAACTGAGAAAGGAGGGGAAGTAGTAAAAGAATTGCCATATCCTGAAAGCCCTCCGAAGGAAGATAAAGAAAGACAGTGTACAAGTGTTAAGCCTTCGAAGTTTCACAAGAGAAAAACATATGAATACACTGACATGATCATAACTAGGAAAAGAAAAATCAGGCCAAGCAAATCAAATTCAAGGCCTAAAGTCAGACTGAGGACAAAGTGGTCAGGTGTATTTCCTATCAAGGACCCTTGTGAAGCAAGAGGATTAAGAGCGGCTAACTGTGAATCTTCCAAGCTTTAGGAGAAGAAGACTCAGGCATGTCAGATCAAGACTTCGAAGAAAAGAAAAGTCAAGCCAAAGGAGTCAGAAGCATGGTCTAGTTCCATAAAGAAGCCCAAATGGTTGGACTTAAGTAACATTCACAATTGGTCCGAGGCAAGAGTATGGGGATGGTCACTGCCCAAAGAAATCAAGGGTGCAGCACAAAAGCTCACCAAAAGATTCCAGTATCAACCACCTTGAATGAAACAGGCGTCAAGCTATATGACGTTAAACGAGCGCTTCCTTGGAGGCAACCCAATGTTTTTATTGTTAATTTTTATAGTTTTAATTTTTATTTTTGCTTTGGTTTGTATATATTGTGTGTTAGTTAGGTTTCTATGTTTGTTTAGTTTAGGAATTGTTAGTAACTTGTTGAGTAAGTGTGTGGGAGAGAGATACAGACACATTGAATTAGGAAGTAGTAGAAAATGTGACTAAGTGTTGAAAAATTTAATATTGTTTTCTGCGCTTCACCTGCGCTCAGCGCAGGTAAAGCACAGAATTACAAATTTTGTCACTGTTTTCTGCGCTCCACCTGCGCTAAGCGCAGGCAGAGCGCAGGTACGCACTGCAGCTTAAATTCAAAAGTGAAACAGGGGAAGGTCATTTCAACCTTCTCCCCTGTTTTTCCTCAAAGCCTTGAACGTGATTCTCTACTTCCCTTTACCTTGTTCTTCACTTTTTCACCCATAAAACTCTTCCTCTTCTACTTCCTTTGCTATTCAAAGTATGTTTTTATGTTTTTGAGTAAGTTTTACCAATTGAAATCCTCTGTTTTTCTATTTTGGTTGATTGAACCTTAGGCTAGCAAACTTAGGCTCTTAGAGTCACATATTTCTATGATTGATTGTCAATATAGCCTTTGGATGATTGGTTGGATGAGGTTGCAATTGTAAGTTGATGACTGTTGGTATGCTCAGTGAATTTTGCAAGTTGTTATGGTCAAGGGTGTTGATGCTCTGTTTTTGTTTCAAATTTTTACATTGACCATTCTATGAAAATTTTGAAATAATTCTTGCCAAATAATGCCTGCATAATTTTGTTTAAACTGAGCCTAATATCATTTGCCAATTGAATGCTCTATTTTGAGTTTTGTTGGTTCCATTGAGAATCATGCTTTAATTGATTACTCATGCATTATAAATTGGTTAGTGATATTACTTGGTGCCCGACTGATTTTTAATGAGTTCATTGGTTATGGTTCACACACGGCTGATGATCGATTTGTGAGCTTGAGAACTAATTCTGAGAACTGATAATTGATTATTCAACTCTTGAAGATGGTTCGCACCAAGGTCATCAACGCTGCCGATGCCTCCAGCTCTAGGAGAGGCAAAGGAGGAAAGAGGGCACGCGATAAACCCCATTATGATGCTACAAGATTCAAGGATGCCAAAGTTGCTGAGGCACATAGTTCTCTTCAGAACTGTAACTTCATTTTGGAGAGGCCAGTAGCACTCCATCCTGGGGAGTTCGAGGATTTCAACATGGAGATCACCAGGAGGCATTGGAGGAGGGTAGCTGAGCTTGAGAGGCATTTTGACCTGGAGCTGGTCCGGGAGTTCTACGCCAACGCCACGGGCGAGCTAGGAGGTGGAGCTGAGAGAAAGTCCTATGTCAGAGGTAGATTGGTGACTTACGATCGCGATGCGATGAATGATTTTCTAGACCGCCCTGGTCCTGATGATGCTGAGCACATGGTCTGCCAATACCACCAGCTGGTGCATGATATTGGCATATATATGGGCATGGGGAGCTAGATACGAGGATAGCTCAACACTTATGTTTGCCTGGGCGCACTTATGATATCAACACTTACAGGGAGGCAGCCAGGATTTTTAGGAAGGACCTGCAGAGCATTTCTCGGATTTGGATGGTCCTAGTGTTGGCTAACATTAAGCCAACCACCCATTATCGAGACGACACACTTCATCTATTGTATTCTTAGTGGGCGGGATATTGACATCGCCAAGGTTATATCTAAGAAGATATACCTTACGGTGACTGTTGTGGAGCGTTGCAGTGCGCGCTCCAAGATCAGTTTAGGGTTCCCCACTCTCATCACTGCTTCATGTCGGTTTCAGGGGATTGTTGCACACCTCACTTCTCCCATCAAGGCCCTCATGACCAGGAGGTACATTGAGACCTACTGCACACTAGAGGAGGAGTTGGACCTACCTCTAGAGCCCTAGGATGATCCTCAGCAGCCACCACAGCAGCCACCTCGAGCTGACATTCCACCCCACCTTTGGAATGAGCTCCTATGTCGCCAGATCATAGCTGTTCATCGAGGGGTGTTGTACATTGAGCATATCTTGCACCACAACTTGCTAAACCCCTTCCCCGTCATGCCACCGGAGCTGTTTCAGGGTTATTTGCAGTGGCTTGGGGACAGGCCTGTTGTTCCAAGAGGGGGTAGAGCAGCAGCTGGAGCAGAAGATGAGGACCTGCAGGATGCAGAGTAGGACGATTGATTTTTTTCTTTTTCACGGTGTTTTTCTTTCCTTTTTCTTTTATTTTCTTTTATTTCATTTTATTTTCTTTGATGCATCTATATTATGATTTACACGTATTGACCAGTTTATGCAAATGGATATTAGGATTTTCTTGTTTCCGTTGTGTCGGGATTTTAATTATCGTTAGGATTTTAATTTTGTTATTTTAATTCTCGTTAGGCTAATTTTGTTTATTTTAGTTAGGTTAGGATTAAGGAATTAGGATTTTAAGAAATTCAATTTAATGTCTCAAAGCAAGCAACCAAACTAACTGAATTGAGAGGAGAATAAGGAATTAGGTGGCTGAATTCATAATCAGTTAGGATTAGGATTTTGTGCAGGAAAGTTAATTAAGATAGCTAATTGTGCAACAGGTAATTTAATCAAGGAAAAATAGCCATAAGGCTGTGAGTGTGTGCAACCAAACACTTTGAGAGTTTTCCATGTTGCTTGTCAATTGCTATTGCTTGAGTTTTTTATTTTATTACTGCATATGAAAAGCGTGGAAGTGATTAAAGCAAGTAGTTTAAATATGTAAATTACTCAGTGCCAAATAGCCAACCCTGTAAATAATATTTCCTATTTTTGATAGCCCATTTGTGTAACATCCCGGAAACTGGAACCTAGGAAACCTAAGAGAAGCCTAAGGTGGTGAACCTAGCCAAGAGAGGGAAGTTAGAAGTAGGGTGAGAATTCGGAGGTTTAATGTGATTTAAGACAAGAAATTAGGGAAATCCATTTGGAACCATGTGTTTTAAAAGATCTTGGAAGAAGGACCAAGAGTTAAGTCAATCAACTGTAGGTCGAACCTAGAAGGAATCACACCTGAGTCAGAGAGAATATAATGGTTAAGGGTAAAGAAATGAGTTTAGGTAAAGAAGAATTAAGTTGAAAGGAAGGGATAGGAGAAAGAGTTAAGGAGAAGAGCAACACCCTGGATCTTAGCCATTAAGTGTGGAAGAATAAGCTTTATGGTCAAGGAAATTGATTTATCAAGAATTAGAGTGGGGAAGGGTTTGGATGAGAAGAACTAAGTTAGAAGAAGGTTTTGGAGGAGAGGAATTAGGTTTGAGAAGGAGAGATTTGAATTGGAATCAAAGAGGGGCAAAAACTAAGGTTGTTGCTTGATTTCGGGTTTAAGCCTAATGACCTTGGTACACTAAATTGCAAATATCTAGAGTTACAAATGTCCAATTGAGGTGATTACACTTGAATTAGAAAGCCAAGATTCGGGGCTTCAGTTTGATATGCTATACGATAGTATTCCGAGCTCATTTTCACCCAAACAGACGCATTCTTGCTCAGGCGAGAAAGCTGTCAAGGCACAAAGGAATTATTTCCTACACTCCAAGCTGCGCTGAGCGCAACTGAAGCGCAAAAAACAGAGAGGAATTGTGGAGACCTGCGCTCCAGCTGTGCTGAGCGCAGAAACACGTCTGGTTCTTTAAAAACACAAAATTAAGGTTCTTTTCCTCATTCCTTGCCGTTTTTACTTCATTCCAGAGAGAGAAAGAGAGGTTTTTAGTGAGAGGAGGTCCCATTGAAGATCAAGAAAGGTTTTTCATCCCCAAGATCAAGTTCTCCATCATTCTCTTCACCCTCAACGTTCCATATTTCCATTCTTCCTCGGTTTTCTCAACTCTAAGGTGAGTGTGATTCTCACTCACTTGTTTTCTTGATTGTTCTCTTATGTATGCTCCCAATTCTTCCTTCCCTTGCTAATATTATTGATTTTAATTATGATTTGATGAATGTGGAATATATTATTTCATTATAAGGATTTCATGAGTTGAATGGTAAACCCTAGGGTAGTGAATTTGGGAATAATTGCGTTACTGAATTATAGTCTCACATAAAGATTAATCATGGGCCTTTGGCCATCATTGAATGAATTTCATGGATCTTCGGATCATCACAGCGTCTTATAGTCTCACATAAAGATTAATCATGGGCCTTTGGCCATCACAGTCATGCATCATGAGTTTAAATATCACAGGGCTTTTAGCCATCACAGTGCCTCTGGGCTATCACAGGGCTTTTAGCCATCACAGTGCCTTCGGGCTATCACAGGGTCATTGACCGTCACATGCCTTCGGGCAAATTATTTAAGAAAGATGGGGTAACCACATCGAACTCAGGGCCAAGAGGGAGATGGGGGTCCCCAACCAAGAATAAATTATGAATGATAATAATTAAGACTTAATAATAGGTAGCCCTGAACGACGGTCCTTGGTTACATGGCCAAGCGCTCAACCATGCACAGTCACAGTCACGTTATAGAGAAAAGACCCCAGGTGTCGGGTAACAACACCTCACAGTCATGCATTGCATCACAAGCATTATTTTAATGATGATGAATCATGTTTAATTGCCTCTATTTGAGATGCTATGAATGAATATATATATATATATATCTGTTTGTGATGGATCTTGGTTGTCTCCCCACACTGCACACACTTTTCACGCTCACTGGACGTTGGTCTCACCCCACTCCGTGGGAATACACTTCAGATGTGCAGGAATTTCAACAGGAAAGCGATGATCAGTAGGAGACTTATGGACATTGATAGCTAGTTGTTTTGTTATGCTTTGAAGTATTTAGAACTGTTTAGATCAGTTACTTGTAATGACTAGGATTTTCCATGAGTATTTATTATATTAGTTTATTTTATTGAATTGGAGCCCTTATGGAAAATATATTATTGATGTTATTTTAATTTTAATTTATGTATGTAATGCCTTTGGAGCTTTAGTAAGTGTTGGATTACTTAAGCGAATATTTGTTGTATGTCGATACGCAAAATGAACGAATTAATTTCAAGAGTTTGGAAATAGTGCTCCCAACAGGCAATATTTCTGAATTTATAAATTAGTACCTTACATTTTGGTATCAGAGCAGTTCAATCCAATTGGACTGTGGTTAAGTTAGTTGCCCGTGACTCACTATGATCCCACCATACCCCGTAACCAGTATAGGGACTGATCACCCCTCTACTGGGTGCGTTGTACACGGGATTATGGTTAGTGACATGAACAAGATACCTTGTTAAGGGAACTGGGGGGAACTTCCCTAGCAAGGATAGAGCCACCCACTTGTAGAGAGAGAGAGAATGACATAGGTTCACTTCCTAGAATAAGACCTACACCTTAGAAACCTTATAGAGTGTCACCCTTAATTCTCAGTGGTTATGAGGCCCCCTTAGAAGGAAAGGTAAAGTAGAAGTTTTTTAGAGAGGTTTAGAGGGAACATGAGGAGTAGGCTCCCTAGTAAGGGAGGATAGTGCTGGTTGCTTGTGTTTACACCTTGACTGTGTGATTCGTTTGATTAATTATGAGGCTTGTTTCTTCTTGAATAATTGATTGATATGCCTGTTTGTTTGTGTTGTTGGAATGTCTTGCATGTGGAGGTGATGGTAAATTTCTAGGATTTGGGTTTTTCCATGACAGTTAGAGGTTAGAAGAGAAGTGTGGGACTCGTGGGAGGTTAGAGAAACCTAATGCCATTAGTGAGAGGAAGTTGTAAGGTCCAAGTATCCCTTAAAGAATGTTTTAATGATGACAACCAATCAAGGTTTACTTGAAATAATTCTGAACTTTAAAGACTAATGATTTTGTTCAAGTGAGTGTTCAGAAGATACAGGTAAGCACTTGCAGAAGGTAAAATTGATCAACAGAAGCAATAAAGGAATGACACTTATTTAAGAAGGAATGTCTTAGGATTGACAGGAATGACAAATCTGTGACAAACAGATTTAATACATACTGAAAAGCAATGAGAAGTTCTCTGTCATCCCCCAGAAGATAAGAACAGCCTTTGAAAAGAAGAAATTATATTAAAATTATCTTAGAAGGAAGATTCATTTTAATACAGCAAAAGAGAAGCTCTCTACTAGCTGCCAAGAAACATTTGAATCATCTTCTGTAAGGTGTAAAACCAAATATCAGAAGATGAATGGCTGTTCCCAAGAAGAACCTGAGGTTACTAAGTGTACAGAAGAAACAGAATGTCTTTTGAACAAATAAAGAACAAATTGAATTCTATATCTTCTAAGGACAATTGTACAATAAACATAAAGATACTCTCAAACAAGCTAATGATGAACATCAAGAAGATCTGGAAGAAGAATGAAATTCCAGAAGCCCTGCAGAAGGAATGCATTGCTGCAGAAGATGCAAATAAGGCTAAATTCATGATAATCTTCTTCTTCTCATTTTCTCATGATTCCAATGGATCAATTAACTCAAGAATAAGTGAAAATACTATACTGGAAGGTTTCAGCTTGTTTGAAGAAGAATTGCCTTGAGAAACAGCCCAAAAACAGCCTGCAGAAGGAAGAGCTGGTCAAACTTGACAGCTGTAAAACTGTACTTGTTGCAGCAGAGAAAGGGACATTTCCTTGGACCCAGCTGGCTGCCCAACGACTATTTTGCTCCAGCCCTCTATAAAAGGAAGTTCCTCCACACTTGGAACTCACCTCACTCCAGAAAAAACATATAAATCTGTTGTTTCATTGCTCCTATCTTCTGGAAAATTTCTCTCTCCTTCATAAGAGTGCTTTATGGTCTGAAAAGCTTTGGAAAGAGTCTTGGCTCATCAATTTGCTTCTGCCGTGCAAGTATTGTAATAGTTTGAGCCTTGTTTGTTTTTATTCTTTCTCATATTGATTGTAAAAGTCTCAAAAGAGGTGTGCAGGTGAATATCCTCTTCTGAGCAGTAAGGGAAAGGTTTTCCTGTGAGGTTTACTGAGATTAGGTGATCTCAGTGGGGTTACAGAATCTGCAGAAGGTACTTGCAGTATTCTGGGTAGTGAATCTTCTGCAGAAGGTTCTGCAGTTGATGATCAGTTGTAAACTGAGTTAGTTGAGTTGTTGTTGGCCTGAAGAGGCAGGTAAAGAATACTAGTGGTAAGGTTACCCAAGAAGATTGTAAGTTGTTTGAAAGAGTGAGAAAATCCTACAGGTGTAGGGACTGGAGGTAGCCTCAGGTTGGAAGAGGTGAACCAGTATAAATTTTTGTGTGTCATCTTTACTCTCCCTCTTTATTATTATTGCACATTACCTAACTTGAGATATATATTCTAAATAATTAAAACAAGCTAACCATTACCTTCTGGAAGTTTATTTCTTTATACTTAGCCAAGGCAAACCCTTGAGCAGAAAAAGTATAAAAGAAATTGCAGATAAAATTTATTCAATCACAATTCAACCCCCCTTGTTGTGATTGAAGCCAAAACTTCAATTGGTACCAGAGCTTTCCTCTAGGGTTGAACTTACTTAACAGTAAGAGAGGAAAAGATCAAGGGAAATGGCTAATCATGGAGCTGCAATGTTCATACCAGAAGGATCATCCACAAATAGACCACCAACATTTGATGGAAAGGACTACTACTATTGGAAGGATAGGATGAAATTGTTCCTAGAATCCCAAGACATTGACCTTTGGGATATTATAGAAGATGGAAATTTCATTCCAGTAACTAGAAGGACCAGAATTCTTGCTCAGCCCAAAGAAGGAGAATCAGAAATACAGCAAGAAGATCCTCAACCAAAAGCCAGAGAAGATTGGACCTCAGAAGATAAGCAGAAGTATCTTCTGAACTCCAAAGCCAAATTCTTCCTTCTCTGTGCACTAAGCAGGGGAGAATATGACAAAGTTGTTGGCTGTTCAACAGCCAAAGAAATATGGGATACACTTAAAATAGCCCATGAAGGAACTGACCAGGTTAAAGAATCTAAAATCAATATATTGATTCATCAATATGAAATGTTCAGAATGGTTGAACATGAGTGTATTGATGAAATGTTCAATAGATTCACTATCATTATCAATGACCTAAAGTCTCTTGGAAAAATCTATTCAAACCAAGAGCAAGTGAGAAAGATCCTTAGAGGTCTTCCAAAAATATGGAGACCTAAGGTAACAACAATCCAAGAAGCTAAGGACCTTGTTGTTCTAAAGCTAGATGAACTGTTTGGTTCACTGAAAGTTCATGAGCAAGAACTCATGGATGAACTGCCAAGAAAAGGAAAGTCCATTGCTTTAAAAGCAAGCACTTCCAGAAGAAACAACTTGACTCCTACTAAAGTTAATGCTTTGAAGAAGATGAAACATCATCAGAAAGGGATGATGAACTTGCCTTCATCTCAAAAAAATCCAGAAGCTAATAAGGAGAAAAGGCAAAGGAAAGAAAAGTTTCAACTTCGAGAAGGAAGGACAGAAAGCTGAAAACTCAAAGGCACAAGTCATCTGCTATGAATGCAACAAGCCAGGACATTTCAAATCAGAATGTCCCCAGCTAAAGAAAGATTCAAAGACTTTCCAGAGAAGGAAAGCTATGATGGCAACTTGGGATGACTCAGACAGCTCTTCAAAGAAGAAGATACTAGAGAAGGAGAAGCAAACTTATGCCTCATGGCTGGAAGTGATGATGAAGAAAATGAGGTAATTACCTATACTCCTACTGCATACAAAGAATTAGAAGATGCATTTGAGAATCTATTATCTGATTCACGCACACTTGCACAAAATGTGCACTTCTAAAAGAACAACTAGTTAAAACTAAAGAGGAAAATGAAAAGTTAAAAGAAGATAATGATAGACTAAGTAAAACTAATCAATATCTTCAACAATCACACTTTAAGCTATCAGAACAAGTAAGGATGATAAAAGAGAACCCTGCAGAAGATACAAATTCTGCAGCACTGCAGAAGGAAAGCTATCTTCTGCAGAAAAAGGTTGATGAACTGCAAATAGATTTAAGTAAATTTGTTAGTAGCACACACAATTTGAATAAATTAATAGGAAGTGGCAGAGAAACAACTGATAAATGTGGATTAGGATTTCATGAGGCAGGAACATCAAAATTCAAGAAAACTGTTTTCATTCCT
Organism: Sesbania bispinosa; assembly: GCA_026901365.1. Taxonomy (NCBI): domain Eukaryota; kingdom Viridiplantae; phylum Streptophyta; class Magnoliopsida; order Fabales; family Fabaceae; genus Sesbania; species Sesbania bispinosa. The sequence goes on from QLOH01000141.1 coordinate 57,190, forward strand.
GCTAAAAGGCAACCTCCTAAATGTTCTTGGTGTAACAAAATTGGACATATTGCTCAAAATTATTACAAAAAAAAAGGGAGCTGGAAAAGAAAGGTATCTAACCCTTCAGGACCCAAAAGCATTGGGTACCTAAATCTTTGCTCTATTCTAATGTAGGAAAAGGAGGATCCCTCAAGAAGAAAGAGCTATGGTTCTTGGACAGTGGCTGATCAAGACATATGACTGGAGACAAAAGCAAATTCATACTTCTCCACAAAATGGAAGGTGGAACAGTTACCTTTGGAGACAACAACAAAGCTCATATTAAAGGTATTGGAAAGATAGGTATGAAAAATTCTACCCAAATTAATAATGTATATTATGTAAAAGGGTTAAAACATAATCTTCTTAGCATAAGTCAACTATGTAACAGTGGCTATGAAGTTATGTTTCAACCAACATTTTGTGAAATTAGAGAAGCATCTACAAAGAAGGTCCTATTTTCTGGTCTTAGAAGAAAAAACCTATACAACATTTGTCTAGAAGAACTATTTGATCATACATGCTTTGCTTCTTTTGAAAATGACAAATGGACATGGCATAGGAAAGTAGGGCACCTAAATATGAAAAGCATTTCCAAATTATCTAAGCTAGACATAGTTAGAGGATTGCCAAAACTCAAATTTGAAAAGGATAGAATGTGTGATGCATATGTAAAAGGAAAACATACGAAATCAAGTTTTCATCCTAAAAATGTCATCACTACTAAAAGAATATTGGAATTGCTGCATATAGATTTTTTTGGACCTTCCAAAACACCAAGTCTAGGAGGAAAGAAATATAGACTTGTTATTGTAGATGACTACTCTAGATTCACCTGGGTTTTATTTCTTACATCTAAGGATGAATCCTTTGATGCTTTCAAAATCTTCTCAAAGAAGACACAGAATGAAAGTAGCCATTTAATAGCTTCTGTAAGAAGTGATCATGGAGGAGAATTTGAAAATCATTCCTTTAAAAACTTCTTTGATGAAAATGGAATTTCACACAATTTCTCCTGTCCTAAAACTCCACAACAAAATGGAGTTGTAGAAAGGAAAAATAGAACCCTCCAAGAAATGGCTAGAACCATGTTAAGTGATAGTGGCATTCAAAAATACTTTTGGGTTGAAGCTGTGTCAACTGCTTGCTATATACTTAACAGGGTTTCCATCAGAAGCATCTTGAACAAAACTCCATATGAAATATGGAAAGGAAGAAAACCCAGTGTTGGATATTTTCATGTATTTGGATGTGAATGTTTCATTTTAAATAATAAAGAAATCTTGAAAAAGTTTGATGCAAAATCTGAAAAGGAATCTTTCTTGGATATTCTACAACTTCAAAAGCTTATAGAATTTATAATATCAAGAATCAAACCATAGAAGAAAGCATGCATGTTGTTTTCAATGATACTAATCCCTCTTGTCAAGAGAAACATACAAAAGAATCAGATGATGAAGGGGAGCAACTGCAGAAGCAATCTTCTGACAGAAAAGGCTCTCCAGAAGATACAGCAGAACAGGGATCTCCTGCAGAAGGTTCTGCAGAAGATACTGATAAAGCTGAAGAAAGTCTTCCCAAGAGATGGAAGCTAATCACCAATCATCCTCATGAACAAATCATTGGAAGCACTGCAGAAGGAGTTAGAACTAGATCACAACTCAGAAACAATGGAAATAGTTCAGCACTCATGTCTCAAATTGAACCAAGAAATATAATGAAGCCTTAGAAGATGAATCATGGGTAATGCAATGAAAGAAGAATTGGATCAATTTGAGAAGAACAAAGTGTGGACACTAGTACCTTCTCCAGAAGATCACTCCATTATTGGCACTAAATGAGTTTTCAGAAATAAAATGGATGAAGAAGGTAAAGTCATCAGAAATAAAGCAAGGTTAGTGGCTCAAGGATACAATCAACAAGAAGGTATTGATTTGATGAAACTTTTGCACCTGTTGCTACACTAGAAGCTATTAGAATTCTACTTGCTTTGCCGCTCACAAAAATTTCAAACTTACCAAATGGATGTTAAAAGTGCTTTTTTAAATGGTTACATAAGTGAGGAAGTGTTTGTGCACCAACCTCCTGGTTTTGAAAATCCAAAACAATCCACTTATGTTTTCAAACTCACAAAAGCATTATATGGATTGAAGCAAGCTCCTAGAGCTTGGTATGAGAGATTAAGTAGTTTCCTTCTTAACAATGAGTTTTCTAGAGGAAAGATTGACACAACCTTGTTTAAGAAAATTATTAAGAAGGATCTACTAATTGTGCAAATTTATGTGGATGACATCATTTTTGGATCAACAAATACAAAAATGTGTCAAGATTTCTCTAATCTAATGAAAGGAGAATTTGAAATGAGTCTTATGGGAGAACTTAAATACTTTCTTGGATTACAAATAAAGCAAGAAAAATCTGGAATTTTCATATACCAAGAAAAGTATATTAAGGATCTTCTCAGAAGATACAGAATGGAAGGATCAAAATCCATGGGAACTCTCATGCATCCTTCTATAGTTCTAGACCAGGATGAAAATGGAAAATTTGTATCTGAGAAAGAGTATAGAGGAATGATAGGATCTCTATTATATTTAACTGCTAGTAGACCAGACATTCTATTTTCAGTAGGACTATGTGCTAGATTTCAATCTTCTCCAAAAGAATCACATGTTGCTGTTGTGAAAAGAATACTCAGATATCTTGTTGGAACCACTGATCTTGGTCTTTGGTACAAGAAAGGTACAAAATTTGACTTGACAGGATATTGTGATGCTGATTATGCTGGAGATAGACTAGATAGAAAGAGCACAAGTGGTGGATGTCAATTTCTTGGAGAAGCACTGGTATCTTGGTCATGCAAAAAGCAACCTACCATAGCTTTATCTACTGCAGAAGCAGAATATGTATCTGCTGCAAGCTGCTGTTCTCAAATGTTATGGATAAAGCATCAAATGGAGGATTATTGCTTAAGGTACACAAAAATCCCTATATTCTGTGACAATACAAGTGCCATAAACTTGTCCAAGAATCCTATACAACATTCTAGGTCTAAGCACATTGATATAAAGCATCATTTCATTAGGGATCATGTGCAGAAAAATGAAATTGAACTTAAATTCATTGAAACCAAGCTTCAAGTAGCTGACGTCTTCACTAAACCTCTTGTAGAAGATAGATTTGTGTTTATTAGAGAAAAATTAAATATGTGCAAATTGTTAAATTGATTGATTTGATTGAATTTTAATTCTATCATAAACACAGAAGATACTTATATCTTCTATAGAAGGTTTAAAGTCAATTAGGAGCTGTTCCTTCTTCAAAAATTCTGCAGAACTTCTTCCTTCTGTTCAAAAAGAAGAAACGTTCTTCTCCAATATCTGAATCATGACTGACCTAGTATGACATCTTTCCTGAATCCTGAAAGTGTATACGAGGAAAGGTCACTATCAAAACCTCTCAAATTATCTCTCCTAGGTCAAGTGTGAAAGTGACACTACATGAGTTGCAGAATGCTTAGCTCTCCAAGTGTTATAGATGAAAAGGTTTCTTTTGTCCTCCAATTCAAAAAGGAAGTTAGCTACACTAATTAGGCAATTAAGTTTCTGACTGTTTGAAATAACCAAAATGTAGAGATGTGTGCTCTTCTCCCTCCCTTTCTACTATCATGTTCTCTCTCCTATCAAACGGCTAGTTAGAATAGCTATATCTCAGCTAAGGAACTCAGTCTCTTCCTCTCCAAACCCTCTCTGTACTCCAAAAAAAAATTGCCTCTTCTCTTCTTCATACTCTGTTTTCTACAAAAAATGAGAATGAAATCCGTAGCTTACAAAAATGCCTCTACCTCCTCACCCCTCTCAGAGGAAGAAAATCCAGAACAATTTGAAGTTACAGGGATGGAAATGATTCCATACTCTGAACCCATTCGTGCTGAGCCATTATCCACAGAACCTCCCATAGGAGAACCAGAATCTACTGGAGCAGAGCAACCTTCCTCTCCCATAGCTGACCCATCAACTAAAGAACCAAAATCCACTTCAGCTGAGGAGACAATCCCTGAACCAGCTAAATCAATACCATCTCCTTCACCAGCCTTCACTAAAACCAAACCTGTCTCAGCTCCTTCCTCCTCAAATATTCCCTCTGATATCCCTATTATTAGAGTAAGAAGGTCTGAAAGGAATAAGGCCTCTTTCCATACCATTGGAAATGATCCAAACAATCCCATTGGGATTGATTCTCCACCAAAACCCTCTTCTCCTATTGCCACTAACAAATCTAGCACTCAGGCATGTGCAGAAGATAAGAAAGATGCTTCAGAAGGAGGAAGCAAAGAAGAAAGTGATCCTTCTGAGGATCCTGAAGATAGTGATTTGGACCTTTTTGAAAATTCTGAGATGCTCAAGGCATTCTCTGAGAAATGGAAATGGAAAAGCACCATTCCTGGTAGAGTATTCATGATAAGAGAGATAAGAAGAGGAGGATGGGATATTAGTCACTTTCTCCAGAAGCAAGGATGGGGAGATTTCCTTGTCTTAAGGAACCTATATATCCCAGGATTATAAAAGCTTTCTATGCTTCTACAAGCAACTATAAGAGTGATGGGAACTCTCTTGTTGCTGATGTCAAAGGTTCAACTATCATCCTCACTCCGAGCATTATTGAAGAAGTTCTCAATCTGCCTGCATGTCAAAATCATCTCTATGAAGACACTTGGTATGCTTCTGCAGGCATAACCAAGAAGATGTAGTCAGAAAAGTACTCAGCAAACCCAACATACCTCTCGTTTCTAGTAACTAATCCCCATTTGTAGGCTATTCAACAAAATGTGTTGTTACTCCATTCTTCCTAGAGCTGGAACCCTTGAAAGGGTTACGGACCAAGACCTACTAGTTCTGTACAATTTGCTGATTGGAAAACCACTTTCCCTATCCTACCTGCTTCTTAGAAGCATGATTTACTCAGCCAATCCACAGAAAGCTTATGCCAGCCTACCATATGGCATGCTGTTAACCCAAATCTTCAAATTGTACAATGTGCCTCTTGAGGATGAAGAATGTGAAGACAATTGCACCTTCTTTAACAGAAAGAATATTAAGAAAATGAAGATGGTACATCCCACTCATTCTGAGCTATTTTCCAGCAGTAGCAGTGGAGAAGAAGAAGCTTCTGAAGAAGAAAGGGCTCCAAGGACTAAGAAGAAGAAGGAGGTACTTAAGACCTTCTCCAGAAAAGGAAGGGTCCAACAGTACCTGCTGGAGATGGAGAGCCCAGTAAAGCTCAAAAGGTTTCTTCTTCTGGAGCTGAAAAGGATTGTCCAACTCCTTCTTCCTCACATGACAGCATGGACACCTCACCCTTTGAGGAAGTTAAAGCTGCTTCTCCAGTAGAGCATGCTTTATAGAAGAGGAGTCTGTAGAAGAATAAAGGGAGCAATCGCTTGCTTCTACAGAGGGATTAGCTGTCAATACCCTAGCTATGCTTTACACTGCTCAGCCTACCTCTCCCACCATTCCACTCCCAACACCCCCCACTACTGCAGCTGCTCCAGAGGAAGTAGCTACTAAGGAAGCAGTGCAGAAGGAAGAAACTCCATCAGGTCCTTCTGCAGGAACCTTTGGAACTGATCTGGTGAATCAATTCATTGCTTCTCCCATTTTGGACTCCTCCATTCCTTCTACTATGCTCCTCAAAGACTCTATTCCTGTTGTGTCTGATCATCTCTCATCTATGGAGACATTTCTCCAATAACTAAGTGCTGAGAAGGAAGAAATGCCCTCTGGTCCTCTGTAGAAGGAAGAGGCTGCTGAACCTGAAGCTGCTGCATCTGAAGATGCTTCTCCCACTGCCTCGGCTGAACCTACTCCTTCCTCCCAAACACTTGAGAGACAAGTGAGGAAAATAAAGGCAGACATCAAGAAACTATTTTCTAATATCAATGTTCTGCAAAATTCTGTAAATGAGATGATTGAAAGGTTCACACAGCACCAGTTTTGGTTCAACACCTTTGTCCTACCTGCCATTGCTCCTCAAGCACCACAAATGCCATTTAATCAATACCAGCCTCCTCAGAATATCCTCCAACCAACTACCTCATCATCCTCTGACCATTCTTCACCCTCTAAGTATAAGAAGATGATGATTCTGCTTCTCCTAGGACTTATTAGATTCTTTTGATAGATGACAAAGGGGGAGAAGTAGTATGTAGTAGGTTATGTGACATTGTTATGTCTTAGGAATCTGATAGGAGAGATCTTATTGGCTTATTTTGTATAACATTGATCATGTCTTTTTGGATGATCTTGGATGATCTTTTTTTATGATTAATGAATGTTCAATTAAATTATGTTTTTTCCTGCTGATATAAATTGCTCTACAATCTGATCAATTGATTAACTATAACAATAAAGTTCTGTTGTGTGCATTCTTGAAACCTACATGAAATTTACAATAATTTGAATGACATAAAAGGAAATGATAAAGGTACATGCATACATTCAGCGGGAGTACCTTCAGAATTATAACAATGTAAAACTTAATAGGTTGCCATCATCAAAAAGGGGGAGATTGTAAGGTCCAAGAATCCCTTAAAGAATGTTTTAATGATGACAACCAATCAAGGTTTACTTGAAATAATTCTGAACTTTAAAGACTAATGATTTTGTTCAAGTGAGTGTTCAGAAGATACAGGTAAGCACTTGCAGAAGGTAAAATTGATCAACAGAAGCAAGAAAGGAATGACACTTATTTAAGAAGGAATGTCTTAGGATTGACAGGAATGACAAATCTGTGACAAACAGATTTAATACATACTGAAAAGCAATGAGAAGTTCTCTGTCATCCCCCAGAAGATAAGAACAGCCTTTGAAAAGAAGAAATTATATTAAAATTATCTTAGAAGGAAGATTCATTTTAATGCAGCAAAAGAGAAGCTCTCTACTAGCTGCCAAGAAACATTTGAATCATCTTCTGTAAGGTGTAAAACCAAATATCAGAAGATGAATGGCTGTTCCCAAGAAGAACCTGAGGTTACTAAGTGTACAGAAGAAACAGAATGTCTTTTGAACAAATAGAGAACAAATTGAATTCTATATCTTCTAAGGACAACTGTACAATAAACATAAAGATACTCTCAAACAAGCTAATGATGAACATCAAGAAGATCTGGAAGAAGAATGAAGTTCCAGAAAGCCCTGCAGAAGATGCAAATAAGGCTAAATTCATGATAATCTTCTTCTTCTCATTTTCTCATGATTCAATGGATCAATTAACTCAAGAATAAGTGAAAATATTATACTGGAAGGTTTCAACTTGTTTGAAGAAGAATTGCCTTGAGAACAGCCCAAAAACAGCCTGTAGAAGGAACCCTGCAAAATGAAGAGCTGGTCAAACTTGACAGTTGTAAAGCTGTACTTGTTGCAGCAGAGAAAGGGACATTTCCTTGGACCTAGCTGGCTGCCCATCGGCTATTTGCTCCAGCCCTCTATAAAAGGAGAGTCCTCCACACTTGGAACTCACCTCACTCCAGAAGAAACATATAAATCTGCTGTTTCATTGCTCCTATCTTCTAGTAAATTTCTCTCTCCTTCATAAGAGTGCTTTCTGGTCTGAAAAGCTTTGGAGAGAGTCTTGGCTCATCAATTTGCTTTTGCTGTGCAAGTATTGTAATAGTTTGAGCCTTGTTTGTTTTTATTCTTTCTCATATTGATTGTAAAAGTCTCAAAAGAGGTGTGCAGGTGCATATCCTCTTCTGAGCAGTAAGGGAAATGTTTTCCTGTGAGGTTTACTGAGATTAGGTGATCTCAGTGGGGTTACAGAATCTGTAGAAGGTACTTGCATTATTCTGGGTAGTGAATCTTCTGCAGAAGGTTCTGCAGTTGATGATCAGTTGTAAAACTGAGTTAGTTGAGTTGTTGTTGGCCTGAAGAGGCAGGTAAAGAATACTAGTGGTAAGGTTACCCAAGAAGATTGTAAGTTGTTTGAAAGAGTGAGAAAATCCTACAGGTGTAGGGACTGGAGGTAGCCTCAGGTTGGAAGAGGTGAACCAGTATAAATTTTTGTGTGTCATCTTTACTCTCCCTCTTTATTATTATTGCACATTACCTAACTTGAGATATATATTCTAAATAATTAAAACAAGCTAACCATTACCTTATGGAAGTTTATTTCTTTATACTTAGCCAAGGCAAACCCTTGAGCAGAAAAAGTATAAAAAGAAATTGCAGATAAAATTTATTCAATCACAATTCAACCCCCCTTCTTGTGATTGAAGCCAAAACTTCAGGAGTAACCCTAGTTCTTCGGTTAAGATGTTTACCATGGGGTAGGTGTACTCTTAAGGATAATTCAAGGAATTGAATTAGGGCCTTTAATCTCATATTCTTGCCTAATTTTCTTGTTTCCCTACTGGTGTATGCTGATGTTGATGGTTGTTGCTATTTTTATTCTAATCTCATTATTAGTTACCAAGTCATTCTATGGATCCAATTAGATATCTAATTAGGTGGTCAGTGATTTTAATTTGATGGTGATTAGATTATTTAAGTCTTATGATCGGTGATTTGGTTTTTATTGTGTAAGAAGCAAGTGCAATCCTTTGTCCCCTAAGATATTAGACTAATACTCCTAGAGTCCCTAACGGGTCATTAGATGTAATTTCAGTTCTCATAGTTACATGTTAATCATCTAGTTATTTAGTGTATTCGTGAACATGAACTAAGGGAGGATTTCCTAGTTTAGGAACCAAGTTGGGATCCATTGTACCTCGTCAACCTATGACTCAAATTATCGATCAAGTGGTGGTTAGTATACCCTTTCAAGGGATTATTTGGAAATTTTATATCATGCGAGAGTAGTAGGTCTTGCAAAGGAATTGAGGTTGTAACCTTCCCTTATCCTTTCAATTTGGTATGGGTGATTTGGTAGCAATAAATCAATTTAATCTTTGAAATAAATTATTTTGTGCTAGAGTTTGATAAAAGAATGCTTGGATGGATTGTTAATGTTTTCCTTAGCTTCATTAGAATGGTCTAGTGATTTAAGAGCAATTAGAACCCATGACTTTAACATGAATGGGATTTGGACCTTAGTAGTTAAGGGTAAATCTAACCCTTTCGACTTGTTGTTGCTTAGTGAATTTATTGGGAAATTACTCGTAACTTTGTTTGGTCAGGGGGTGTTGTAATCTGAAAATGGTGAGTGGGGTTATAGCAGAAGTAAGGAATGTGACATGTTTAACTGGAGAGGTGTACCATTGGTTAGAGGTGTAAATTGTGTGGCATAGTTTCTTGGGGAAACATGGGACCCCAAATATTTTTGGTGATTGTTGTTCAAAAGAACCATTATGTAAACCTTTTCCAATCTAGATCTCCTGGCAATGTTTTTCCCTAGAACCATGATTGTTAATAACAATTGTCATCCCCAAACTCATGATTCCCACTTATGTGCACGAGATGGAGTGATAGGTACAAGTAGGCCTACACACCATCATGTTCTGTCAGATTAGATTGATGTCTCTTCCGGATGAGCTACAAAAGCTTGTCCATTCTTTATCATATATGTATCAGAGAAGCTCCACTACTATTTTTGTTGTTACTATGATGTGCTATGTTCACTTGGTTACAATCCATATTCTTTTCTCGAGACCTATGTGTTGTCCTAGAAACTAGTGATAACATGATGCTGTTAGATGATTATGTCTCAGGCTAGCCAGCTCGTTGGGAATGCAGGGTAGTTGCATAAGGTAGACTTAAACCTAGAGGTTTGTTAGGAAGGGCCGAGTCCTTAAGGGGGTAGCCTGGTAGGGGAAGATATAAGTACCCACAGTATAACTTACAAGACCAATCAGAAATACTTGGAGCACAGCTAGGTTGTTAGCAGCACCCAAATTTTAGTTTTCCCCACACATTGTGTGACCTCTAGATAGCCCTAGTAGTAGGGGATGTGTTAGGAATCAAGTTAGAAGTTATAATCAAAGTTTTTGGACTTTCCTATGCTACGACCTTGTTGGTAATGTGAGAAATTGCATATAAGATAGGTTAGAGGAGAGACAACCACCATTTTCATTCCTATTAGGAATCATGAGTAGAACGTTTTAACTCGATTAGGAAGGATGATGATATTGGTAGTTAGACCTTCCGAGGGTGGGGGAAGCCAACTTGTGACCCCTAGGAATCCATGTCAAAGACGTGAGGAGAGAAACAAAAGATTGACAGATTTCAACGTAGCTAGGAATAGAACCAACAAGGAAGGTGGTTTCATCCTAGGAGTAGCCCATGGGGTGAGAGCCTAGGAGACAAGTTTAGTAGAGTGAAGTCGACCCTTAATCTCGTTTAGAGACCTTGAGGATAGAAGTATTCGTTACTAGGCAATGGTTCGAGAAAGATTCTAGTGCTCAAACATAGCTGGGGAAAGTGAAACACTTCAGAATAAGTACACTAGATAGAATTGAATGATGTTAGCGGAAGTTAGGTATGGGATAGTTAGAGGATAGTAAAATTAGAGACGTAACCTATAAGAGTAAAACCAATAAGATGAATTAGGAGGTACAACTCACTTTTGATTTCCTTTTTGTTTCCTTAAGAAACAGAGTTATTGGATATCAAGCGGCATTGGGGCGGGATTTCCAAGTATACAAATATAGTTAATAATAGGAGGTGACCTTGTGTTGAGGCACTCGAAGCAAATTTTGAGGACAAAATTTATTAAGGGGGGTAGAATTGTAACATTCCGGAAACTGGAAGCTAGGAAACCTAAGAGAAGCCTAAGGTGGTGAACCTATCCAAGAGAAGGAAGTTAGAAGTAGGGTGAGAATTCGGAGGTTAAGTGTGATTTAAGACAAGAAATAAGGGAAATCCATTTGGAACCATGTGTTTTAAAAGAGCTTAGAAGAGGGACCAAGAGTTAAGTCAATCAACTGTGGGTCGAACCTAGAAGGAATCACACCTGAGACAGAGAGAATATAATGGTTAAGGTAAAGAAATGAGTTTATTTAAAGAAGAATTAAGTTGAAAGGAAGGGTTGGGAGAAAGAGTTAAGGAGAAGAGCAACACCCTGGATCTTAGCCATTAAGTGTGGAAGAATAAGCTTTATGGTCAAGGGAATTGATTTATCAAGAATTAGAGTGGGGAAGGGTTTGGATGAGAAGAACTAAGTTAGAAGAAGGTTTGGAGGATAGGAATTAGGTTTGAGAAGGAGAGATTTGAATTGGAATCAAAGAGGGGCATAAACTAAGGTTGTTGCTTGATTTCGGGTTTAAGCCTAATGACCTTGGTGCACTAAATTGCAATATCTAGAGCTATAGATGTCCAATTGAGGTGATTCCACTTATATTAGAAAGCTAAGATTCGGGGCTTCAGTTTGATATGCTACACGATAGTATTCCGAGCTCGTTTTCACCCCAACAGACGCATTCTTGCTCAAGAAAGAAAGCTGTCAAGGCACAAAGGAATTCAAATCTGTTTCCTGCGCTCCAAGCTGCGCTGAGCGCAACTGAAGTGCAGAAAACAGAGAAGAATTGCGGAGACCTGTGCTGAGTGCACCCTGAGCATAGGAACACGTCCGGTTCTTTAAAAACACAAAATTAGGGTTCTTTTCCTCATTCCTTGTCGTTTTTACTTCATTCCAGAGAGAGAAAGAGAGGTTTTAGTGAGAGGAGGTCCCATTGAAGATCAAGGAAGGTTTTTCATCCCCAAGATCAAGTTCTCCATCATTCTCTTCACCCTCAACGTTCCCTATTTCCATTCTTCCTTCGTTTTCTCAACTCTAAGGTGAGTGTGATTCTCACTCACTTGTTTCTTGATTGTTCTCTTATGTATGCTCCCAATTCTTCCTTCCGTTGCTAATATTGTTGATTTTAATTATGATTTGATGAATGTGGAATATATTATTGCATTATAAGGATTTCAGGAGTTGAATGGTAAACCCTAGGGTAGTGAATTTGGGAATAATTGTGTTACTGAATTATAGTCTCACATAAAGATTAATCATTGGCCTTTGGCCATCATTGAATGAATTTCATGGATCTTCGGATCATCATAGCGTCTTATAGTCTCACATAAAGATTAATCATGGGCCTTTGGCCATCACAGTCATGCATCATGAGTTTAAATATCACAAGGCTTTTAGCCATCACAGTGCCTTCGGTCTATCACAGGGTCATTGACCGTCACAGGCCTTCGGGCAAATTATTTAAGAAAGACGGGGTAACCACATCGAACTCATGGCCAAGAGGGAGATGGGGTCCCCAACCAAGAATAAATTATGAATGATAATAATTAAGACTTAATCATAGGTAGCCCTGGACAACGGTCCTTGGTTACATGGCCGAGCGCTCAACCACGCAAAGTCACAGTCACGTTACATAGAAAAGACCCCGGGTGTCGGGTAACAACACCTCACAGTCATGCATTGCATCACAAGCATTATTTTAATGATGATGAATCATGTTTAATTGCCTCTATTTGAGATGCTCTAAATGAATATATATATATATATATCTTTGTGATGGTTCTTGGTTGTCTCCCCACACTGCACACACTTTTCACGCTCACTGGGACGTTGGTCTCACCCCACTCCGTGGGAATACATTTCAGATGTGCAGGAATTTCAGCAGGAAAGCGATGATCAATAGGAGACTTATGGACATTGATAGCTAGTTGTTTTGTTATGCTTTGATGTATTTAGAATTGTTTGGATCAATTACTTGTAATGACTAGGATTTCCCATGAGGATTTATTATATTAGTTTATTTTATTGAATTGGAGCCCTTATGGCAAATATGTTATTGATGTTATTTTAATTTTAATTTATGTATGTAATGCCTTTGGAGCTTTAGTAAGTGTTGGATTACTTAAGCGAATATTTTTTATATGTCGATACGCAAAATGAACAAATTAATTTCACGAGTTTGGAAATAGTGCTCCCAACAGGAAATATTTCTGAATTTAGAAATTAGGACGTTACAATTTGAGCTTAAAATTTTCTTGGATTTTGCACCCTAGCCTTGATAATCATTATAATCCTTGTCCCTTACACACTTAGGGATAAAGAGCATAGGTGCATTTTATTCAATAAGAATGGGTATTGGTTGGTTGATGGATATTGGAAAAAGGGTACAGTAAGTAATGAGATTCACTCCTCCTTCTCATTATTCAAAAAAAAAAAGAAAAAAGAAAAATTATATATGTATATATATATATATCTTTTTGAATTAAAAAGGAGTGAATTCCCAAAAAGAGGCAAAAAAATTGTACTGAAATGTTTCATTCAAGGAAAAGATGGTGGATTGAGAGCCATTTTGAGATAATTGTTTAACTTGTAGTTATGCTCTCTTTTCTCTAAATTGTGTTTCTTGATATATCCTAAGAAAAAACCATTAATTCTTGATACTCATGCCTCATTACAACCCAAGAAAGACCTTATGATCCATGCTGATTATGTGTTGTATGTTAACTGAAAATGACTAGCAATTTTAATTGTTCAACTGCAGTGGAAAATTGAGGGAAACACTTACCTGTGAGAATTGAGAGAATTTCCTTGATTTTATCATTTGTTGTTGCAATTGCTATTCTTGAGAGACTGAATGCATTTTTATCTTACTCTGATTGATGATTGAAGTAACCATTTATTTCTGATTTTATGTCTAAAATTTGGAAAGGAAAGCTGTCTAGCAAAAGATATTGAAATTGTTTTTCCTGTCAGTTAGAGTCTTAGTTAGTCATTGTAAATATTTGTCTGAATATCATTTTTCTTTCTTGAAGGCAAGCAAGAAGCTAAGTTGGGTGGAATTTGATAAGTGTTAGAATTACGTAAATTTCCATGTAAATTACAACACTTATTGGTAATGAATTGTTGAATTTATAACCCAATTCCACCCTTTTTAGCTTAATTTGTGGTTTTTGTAATTATTGAAGTTAAATCTGAATTTGATGCTATTTTGATAAAGAATCTGTTGATTTTTATAGATAAAAGATAAAGTACAAGTGAAGCATCAAAAGGACAGTGAGCAAGGACAGGAACAGTGTAGAACAAGCTCCAAAGGATGAAAATTTAAAGGAGTCAGCTGTTGTTTCCTGCGCTCCACCTGCGCTGAGAGCAGGCAGAGCGCAGGAATGACTGTTCAGTTACTTTTTCCTACGCTGAGCGCAAGCAGAGCGCAGGAAACGTAACCTAATTTGTAATGGGCCACAAATAGGGTTCCAACGGGCCTTCAGACAGTATTTATAGGACTTTTAGCAGTCAGTCTTATTCATTCAGAGAGTTACAGAGTTTTTGAGTAGATACGGAGTTAGGAGAAAAGTGTGACAGTCTCTGGAGTGGAATGGCTACCATGAGTAGCTAAATCTCTCTTTAGGATTGAATGTAGTCGATTCAATCCCTAATTGTATTTTGGATTTTCTTTGTTATTTAGTAATCTTTATTTTTATAATATTGGTGTTTTATTCTATTCTTAATGCTTAGCTTCCGTCTTTGTACCAGAGTTATGATATGATTTATTGAATACAATGGGAAACGGTTTTCTAAATCATGTGCGAATTCTGAATGCCTAGGGATAGGGTTCCTGAATTCTGATTTGGGTAAAAACACTCGATAGTTGAATACCTAGGGATAGGATTAATTTATCGATAGCTTTAACAATTGATCTTCAAGCTAGGGCAATTTGTGATTGTGGGAACCTGGATGAATTGTTCTAAGTATTTCATATCTGTGGGAACCTTTATGAAATAAAATTTATTTCTGCTTTAATATTTATAATTATAAATTCCTAGATATCATTGATTTCCAAAATACAATAGGGGTGCGATAGACGAAGTTCAATCCTAGTTTCTCTTTATTTGCTCACTCTTATCCTTGTTTCTCTGTCTCATATTTTATTTTATTTTATTTTCTTATTGTAATCTTTATTTAATTTTAATAACAATCCTAATTTCCATTTAAATCTTCCTTAAATATTTCTTTTTGATTTAATTTCTTATTGCATTATTTCCTTAATTATCACAATAATAAATTTCACAGTTTCTCTTTATATACTCAATTAGATTGGTTACTAAGAATTTATTTTGTACCGTTCCTCGTGGGTACGACAACTCTTTCTTACTATTATACCGCTGCGATATTGGTACGCTTGCCAAGATCTCAACACAGGAGATCAGATATAAAATCTTGTATTGATTAATTATGACCTTATCATTGTTGAGTCTCAATATAAATTAAGTATTCAATTTAATTCAAGACTCGTCACCCTTTGTTTAATGGTTAACAAATTTGATTATATATAAACAGATTCTACTGAGAAAGGTAGTTTGTCCTTGTTATTGCAGGTAATTTGAAATGAGTGAAACTTCAAGTCAAAGCAACTATCTGAAGAACTGATCAACCTGCTGAAAATATGTGCGTACTGAATTTGTGCCTGCTAAACACATACTCTCTGAATTATCATGATGACATGCCAACCTAAGTCTGCTGAAATGGAAGACTCACTGAAATGTTTGAATTCACTAAAGATCTATCCAACCTGTTGAAGTGTTGCATCATCTATGAGAAAAAGACTTGCTGAAGACGTTCAACGTAAAATCTGCCAAGTAAGAAGACACTCTGCACAATAGAATTAAAGGTCTCTAAACGTCTTCTGCAAACGCGTCTACAACAAGGAAGTCTACAAAGTTTCTTTCTGCGCTATTCCCTGAAACATAGTACATGATTAAAGAACTTTATGTCTGTTGTGTGTCGAAATTGTACTGTCTTTGCACAACCTATTCTGCTCAAGTCAAAAGCTATGGGTCATTTCTCAACGGTAACCAAGAAACCTCTCAACGGTTACATTTCTGGCCTCTATAAATAGCTTCATTCAAACTTTGAATGTGTCGGCCATATTCTCCAAAAAGATATATTTTGAAGTTGCTGGACCAACTAGAGAAAAGGGCTATTCCAAAGAAAGGATCAAGAAAGTATGAAAAGCTAGAAACCCCGTCAGAAAGAAAGAAAGAAAAAAAGAGAAAAGATAATCTTAGCAAAAAGAGTGAATCGGCCAAATCAAAAGAAGATATATTTCATCCTAAACACTATGTTGTAGCAAATTTCCTTGTACTTAGATTTACCCTGTGTATTCTGAGTTTTACTCAGTTAGACCTTTGTACAAGAGAACCTGAGTTTAAGGTTTCTCTAAACTTAACCTATTCCTTATTGTGAACATTGTTAAGTGTCTGAGAGCCTGGAGAGGCTTGGTGGAATAAAGAATACTCTGTTCAGCCTGGAGAGGCTGGGTGTACAAAGAATAATGGTTGAGCCTGGAGAGGCTTGTCTGTAAAAGAATACTCGTTGAGCTGGTGAGGACTTGTCTGTAAAAGAATACTCACTGGGCCTGGAGAGGCCAGGTGTGCAAATAATACTCGTTGTAATCTTGCGGGATTAGTGAAAATCCAGTGGAGTTTGCCCTGGGACTGGACGTAGCTCACTGGGTTAGTGGGTGAACCAGGATAAATCCCTGTTGTTAAGTTCTCTCAACCCTTTACTCTTTACTTTCCGCTGTTATCTGTTTATTTCTAACTGAGGAGGGTTCTGAAAGTGAGTTTATAATTTGCGCAGTAAAAACAATTTTATTTATTACGTAAATCATTTTAAAAAGGCAATTTTACTGGATCTGCTGAAGTGTCTCGCAAGTCTCCTAAAACTCGTTTTTCAGCTAGTTGCTTGCATCTTTTGAGAAAACTCTGTTTGCAAAAAGGTTTCCACAAAAAAATCTTTAAGATTATAAAACACTATTCACCCCTTCTAGTGTTTCCTGTGGTCCTAACAATCATCAGGTGATGATTTGGTTGTTTCCCATCCCATTGTGTAATTGTGTGCTTATACCCCGCTTTGGCCTTGATTTTGTGGATTCAAATTCGGTTTGGGCAACTTGACGTCCAAATGTGATTTGAATGTTGGAATAAATAACCTAGAATCGACCTGCACTAGGGGTAGGCGAGTTGATATGATAAATCAATGGCTGATATAGAAAACTTGGCCGGAATGTTTCCCTTACATAACCTTCTACTTTGTGAATCAAGTGAACCCTTTCATGAGTTAGACTATTCCTTGAAAGCGTGAGTTAAAACTCCTTGTCAAACCAGTTAGCAAACACGTCATTAGTAAGACTTTAAGTAGAGTTCACCTACCAATTATCTCCATAAGATTAAAGGCCAAATTATAGTTTCACTCCAACTGAATAGGACCTATCAAAAGCTAGTATCGTAGGGAATTACGGGAGTTAGAGTAAACATTCATTCTTGATAAGCCATAGTTATCGTAGCCCAAATGATAATCTCGTAACGACCTTGGTGTGGTAGGAATAATGTTTTGTTCATAGGTCGGGTTAAGATAGGGTTAGAAGCCTAAAACTATTAATCCAATTCAGGAAGAGATTAGTAAATTCCTATCTCAAATTTTGAGGATAAAATTATTTAAGGGGGGGTAGAATTTTAACATCTCAAAAAATTTGGATCTAGAAAATATAGAGGAGCCTTAGGTTATGAAGCCCACCAAGAGAAAGAAGTTAGACGTAGAAAAGAGAATTTAGGAGTACAGGGGTAGAATAAGAGAGAAGATCAGGATTTATTTAGAGTTTAGAGTGTTAGAGGGAATTAAAGGGAGGAATCTGGAGTTTAAGCACCAAATACCTACTTTGAAGAGACTTAAGGGAAACCAAATTAAGATTCGAAATGTAAACTATAGAGGTGAAGGAAATAAGAGAGATAGGTTTTGATTAAGGAGGAGTGAAATGATGATTTAATTAGATCATGGTTCACGTGGTAGGTACCCCCGTTGGACTTCAATCAAGGTTATTGCTTAATTTTGGATTTAATCCTAATGACCTTGGTGCACTAATTCGATTATATCTAGAGTTGTAGGTGTCCAAATTAAGTGATTCAACTTGCATTAGAAAGCTAAGATTCGGGGCTTCCATTTGACATATTATACAATAATATTCCGGTCTCATTTTCACCTTCAAATAGACTCATTCTCGCTCAAGCGAGAAATCTCTCACTTGAGTGAAAATATCAATAAAACAGGGGATTTCGTTTCTGGTTTTCTCGCTTGAGCGAGAAAACACTTGCTTGAGCCCAATTAGGGGAATTTCAAAGTTTTCTCTCTTATTTGTCTCGCTAAAGCAAGAATATCCTCGCATGAGCGAGAACGTGCGACCGGAGAAGGTTTTAAAGGATCGCTCAAGCGAAAAACTCTCACTTGAGAGAATGCGCAGATCTATTTTTTTAAAACGAGCGCGGAGGGCTTTGCCCTCATTCTTTCCTCATTTTCTTCTTTTAGAGAGAGAAGTTTGAGAGAGAGGTTGTGCTAAAGCTTAGGCTTGAAGGAGGAAGAGAAGATGGGAGCTTCATCGCCACCTTCCAGGATTCTTCCCCTTCCTTTTGCTCGGCCTTATGTGAGTATAGCTCACACACTCTCACCCATTCTTGTATGATTACTCTCTAATAAACCCTACTCTTCTCTCCCTCTTCTTGAGCTTGTATGTGGTTGTTTAATGGCTTGTTTCTATTATATTCAATATATGTGTATTTTTGATGGTTGTAGGCTTAGAAATCTTAGTTAGGGCTTTGAATTGGGGACTTTGCCCAATCATGGCCAATCTTTATGATGCTTAAGAGTATCATGATTCATGCTATGCATATGTCAAGAATGAATCACTTGGGCTTTAGCCCCTAGAGAATAAAAAAGAGATAAATGGATTTTAGTCCCCAGAGTTAGTGGACTTCGGTCCACAGAGTAAAACTTGGGCTTCGGTCCCCAGAGTAATCACGAGTATTATCCCCAGGGAAGACGTTCCTTGTTGTCTGAGTTCAAGTCTAGCCCCAGAGATAGAGATAAGACCTCGTCTGCCGAGTAATGCGGGTCATGCATATCATCATAGATATTTAATGTAGGGGGTGTTCGCGGTTCGGTTTGGATCGGTTTTGAGAAAAAAAATCGATTTGATCATTGCAGTTTTATCATTTTATCATCCGATCAGTTTTGATATTTTTCAAATTTGATCCAATCCGATCCAATTTAAATTGGATTGGATTGGTTTTCGGGTTTTTAAAGAGACAATAAATTTTAGATAAAAGTGATAAAATTATGAAATAATAGTAAATATTTTTTATTGGAACTTACATTTATTAAAATAAATATAAAATTATATGAAAAGAAGAACATGAGATATGAAAACTAATTTAAAACTAGTTTTAAATTGATATATTTATAGAAATTGGATTGGATTGGTTTTCAACATAGGATCCGAAAACCAATCCAATCCAATAAAAAATTTCGGTTTTTTGCGGTTTTTGGTTTTTGGATTTCGGTTTGATTCGGTTTTTGGTTTTTTCGGTTTGGTTTATGCGGTTTGCATTGGATTGGATTGATGTGAACACCCCTAATTTAATGAGATTTGGTATGTTTAGAACTTTGCCTCTATCATGTTATAATGAGATGAGCCATTTATGTTATGATTTGATTGTGGATTTCTGTTGCATAGCATGAGCCTACCCTCCCTACACTGGCCTTCTGCATAATTATACTCACTGAAACTTAGTCTAACCACACGTTTTGTGGTTACTTTTAGATGCACAGGTTCTTCCTCGGACTGACTATATAGTGACCTTGGAGAAGCACATGGGTTTTATTGTTGTTTTGCTATTTGATTTTTGCAGACTTGATTATCTAGCCCCTTATTCTGGGATATGTATATGACATTTGTCAGTAAATCCTGTTGTGGGATATGGTTGTACAGGTGTAGCCTTCAGGCCCTTTCTAACTCGTTGAGAGCACATGTATAGTGATATCCCGAACATGGCTACGTATTTTGCATGTTATAATTGTGCATGGATGGCATATGTATTATAATGACTTAGTTTATGTTTTCATATAGAGTTTAAGTAACATTGGAATACTTAAGTGCTATATGAATTTTGTTGGCAACGATATCGATAATGGCGCGAAATAATTTCAGGAATTCGGGAATTTGCTTACAACGGGCATTATTCTTGGATTTAGAAATTATGACATTACATTATGGTATCAGAGCAGTTCAATCCAATTGGACTGTGGTAGGAGCATGTCTAGAACTGAACTGTTTGTGACTAGCTATAATCCTACCTTACCTTGTATACAATGTAGGGACCCGATCACCCAAATATTGTGTGCATGGTAAGTAGGTTTGCAGTACGTGGCAAATGGATGGAGACTTTGAGTAGGAAACTCATGGCTAGTGAGTCTCCAGTTACTTCCCTAGAAAATTAGTACCCTATCACTTGCAGAAAATATAGTTACCTTAAAAACAACTTCTAAAAATTGACAGTATCTTTTATATTACAAATAATTAATATCATGAATCATCATTAAGTAACTATAGTCATCATATTCCTATAGTAACCAAAGAAGTCATCATATTCCTATGAATATCACTATTATAATAATAATAATAATAATTTAGAACATATCAAAAATTTATAAAAAAATATAAATAAAAATTATATTGAAAAATTTAAAACTTAATAAAATAATTTCAAAAAGGTAAAACTTAATTTAAAAAAATAAAATAAAATATGAAATTTAAGACATGCTCAAGCAATCAAAAACTTATTTTATAATTAGGTTAATGTTAATTATTAGGTATAGTAATTATAAGTATATTTATCATCGTTATATTAAATATCAATAATAAGACCATTTTTCAACCATATGCATATTAAAAACTAAAAGAGATTGCTCTGCTAGGTTTCATGTCTAACTTTGAGTTCTCAACTAGTCGTGAGGATCCACCGGTGATACCACTAGCTAAACCTCCAGACAAGGCTAAGCCAAAGATTTCTTTTCGCGAAAAAGTTTTGGGTAACAAAGTACCCCCCATTGAAGCGCCCAAAGGCAGATTTATTGGCTCAACAATTAGTGAAGATAACATTGGAAGATGGCAATAGGCTTCTACCTATAGTTCACGTGGATGACAAAGTATTCCAACAATTGTGTGAACCTTGGTATGATGCTTTGATTATCAAGATTTTGGGAAAATTTGTAGGATACAATACTATGCGTGATAGGCTTCCAAAATTATGGAAACTCTTTGGTGGGTTCGAAATCATGGACGTGGACAATGGTTTTTCATGGTTAAATTTGATAACCCAGAAGATAGAGAAAAAGTGGTTGACGGAGGTCCTTGGATGTTATTCGATCATTATCTTGTTGTCTCAACCTAGACACCAGAATTCATTTCTTGTGAAGCGAGAGTGCAAAAAACAATGGTTTGGGTACGTATACCTTCTTATATTTGGCTTACTATGATGAAAGTTTTTTGTTAGCAATGGCTACAGCTATAGGAAATCCGGTTATAGTGGACACTAACACTCTACAGTGAAACGAGGAAGATTTGCTCGTGTATACGTGGAAATAGACCTAAATCAGCCTGTTGTGGGAAAGATTAAATTCGTGACAATTGGTATAAAATTGAGTATGAAGGATTACATATGCTTTGCTCCATTTGTGGATGCTATGGGCATATTACAAGAGATTGTTCTAAACGGAAATAACAACTTCAAGTCACAAGTCAACCATCAGCTCAGGCAGACCAGGGTGGCACGTCTACCAGTGCCATCCAAGCCAAAACAGTAACAATATTAATTATAATTATGGTAACAACATAACTGTTGATTCAATAGTTAATGCAGGTGAAGCAATTCATGGTGATTGGTTAATAGTCATGAGGAAAAAGGCAATCAAATACTGGAAAGAAAAGCAACATTAATGCAGGAGGCAATAAACGAGATAATTATAGAAAGAACTCTTTTATTGCCCTTGTTGATATCTCGACCATTCAGAACCAAGACACGATCCTATAATCAATCAGCACGAAAATACAAGCAATAATCAAGGCCAACCTAATC
This sequence comes from Sesbania bispinosa, assembly GCA_026901365.1. Classification (NCBI taxonomy): domain Eukaryota; kingdom Viridiplantae; phylum Streptophyta; class Magnoliopsida; order Fabales; family Fabaceae; genus Sesbania; species Sesbania bispinosa. The sequence goes on from QLOH01000141.1 coordinate 79,122, forward strand.
ATCAATGGATCAGGAAAAAAAGACCAAGTGTAGCACCCCCTATCATAGACATTGCGAAATTAATAGAAAATGCCAACAAAGGGAAAGAAAAAATCACTCATGCAGACACCACAAAAACCAAAAACAAAACGTGACAACCACAACTAATGTAGCTAAGACCAACAAAGATACTTCTAATACAATGATCCATCCTACAGAGAATTTTAATGAGACAACTCTAAATAACCTCTATCTTATCCATGAACCAGGACAAGATATCTCCCAAGGCACCAACATTCCCAACCATATCTCTTCATCATTCTCGTGGCATTTTGGAAGAGGAAGATAAACCACCTGACAAACATGCAAACCAGTCAGATAATGATGAAATAGATATTGATGACACATCAAATGATGATATGGATGAAGAAACTAGTTTTGGACACACCACCAACAGATGCAGTTAGCTTATGGTGTATCCTTTTTACATAAAAAACTTATTTATCCATGTCTTTAATGAATACTGATTTCCAGGATTTTTCCTTATTAGCTTGGAACATTAAAGGGGCCGGTAATATAACTAGCCATCGTCATTTAAAGGAGCTCATGAAGAAATACAATCATGATATCATCTTTTGCATGGAGACTTATGTTCAATTTTCGAAAACAAGTTCTTTTTGGACTTCTACTGGCCATTATCCTTACATATTTTAGAGGCTAATGGTCACTCTGGAGGTCTTTGGGCTATGGCTAAAAATAACTTAACTGTTATATTTCTATTTTAGGAAATAACGCTCATTCCATTACTCTCTCTATTTCAAAAGGGTCTCATGATTGGGTTTGCACTGGTCTATATGCTAGCTCTATTCCCTCTAAAAGAAATTATCTTTGGAACTACTTTAAAAATTTGAGAAATATTATTAATAAACCTTGGCTTCTGTTGGTGATTTTAATGAGATTCTCCTATCAAACTGATCAAGTAGAAGAAATTTTAATCAATGTAGGGCAGAATTGTTTACTCATCTTATTGACTCTTGTAATCTATTGATGTTCATACTGTAGGAAATAAGTACACTTAGCAGAGAAGGTGTCAAGGCAATAGACTTATTTTTAGGAAGCTAGACCGAGCTCTTGGTGATTTGGATTGGCAATTAGCTTTCCCAAAGCTAAAAACCTTTGCAAACTCCATTCCGACCATAGTCCCATTTATCTCAAGTTATGTGGTGGAAGGAGAGTTAGAGGCACTAAACCCTTCCGGTTTGAAGCAGCCTGGATTACTCATCAGGACTATATTAATGTTGTCTTTCAAGCTTGGTCTCGGGCTAATAATGCTACTGAGTCACTTGAAGAGGTAAAAAATGATTCCATTATTTTTAAACACTGACATTTTTGGTCATTTAAAGAAGCGCTGGAAATTAAAACTTGAAAAAATAATTCAAGGGGTTCAGAAAAGCTAGAAATAGTTAACATTGCAGCTCTCTATTATCTCCAAGATGATCTTATAAAGAATACAACAAAGTTTTGGAGAGGAAGAGATTCACTTGTAACCGAAAATCAAGGGAAGATGGTGTCAAAATTTGGTGACAAAAATACTAGTTTTTTTCCATGCTCAAACCATTATTAGAAGAAGAAGGAACATGATTCACAAGCTTACACTTCGCAATGGTGAAGTTTGTGATGACCCTGATATCCTTCAATTGGAAGCAATTAAAATTCTACAAAGAACTTTTTTGTTCTCAGATTGTCAATTCTTCTAATTTGCTTAACACAAGTAAGTATCCTATTTTATCTTCTGCAGGTATTGATAAATTACTGTTACTAGTTACTAAAGATGAAGTTTTTACAGCTATAACATCTATGACACCTCTCAAATCCCTGGTACAGATGGTTTCCAAGCTTTATTTTTCAAACAATACTGGCATATTGTGGGTGATGATATTTGTAGGCTTATACAAGATGTTTTCTAAATGGTCATTTTGATCCTAAAATTGTTGAGACTCTTATCATTCTAATCCCTAAAGTTGATAACCCCAATAACTTTAAAGAGTTTAAACCTACAAGTCTTTGTAATGTGATCTACAAAATCCTAACTAAAGTTGTTGTCCAAAGAATTAGGCCTTTTATTTTAGATATTATATGCCCTTTTCAGAGTGCTTTTATTCCAGGTAGAGAAACTTGTGAGAATGTTATTATTCTCCAGGAAATTCTTAACTACATGCATAAATCCAAGAAAAAAGGGTGATCTTGTGTTTAAACTAGATTTAGAAAAAGCTTATGATAGGGTAGATTGGGATTTCCTTAAACAAACTCTAATTCTCTTTGGGTTCCCTGTTGAGAATCTGGCAAGCGTACCAAAATCCCAACAGTATAATAGTAAGTAAGAGTATCATATCCACAGGGAACGGTTCAATTTATAAGATCAGTGGTCATAACTATCAAGTAAGAGCGTATAATTTTTGGGTTGTTGAGAATTGCTATAAAATAAAAATAGGGAACAAAGTGAGATAGATAGAAACAATTACTTGGACTAGGATTGAACTTCGTTCATCGCACCCCTTTCGTATGTGATCCTCAATATTATTTATGAATATATAATTATGATACCCTAACCAAACTATATTATTTTACCCTGGTCTCCACAGTGATAAAATACTCAGAAATAATTCATGAGGGTTCTCCCAAGCGACAAATTACCCCGGCTTTAAAGATTTACTTTTCCGTTTGTTAAAACTATCAATTCACCCTGGTCTCCACAGTGACTACTATGAGTATTTTTTACCAATCAGAGTTCAAGTTTCCTATCTCTAGGCTCCCCCCAAAATCTCTATTGGTTCTATAGAATCACCTCTCGAATGCGCCCCATAAAACCCACCTATAACTCTGGCACACAGACGGAAGTTACGCATTAAGCAAAGTATAAAAATACCGATATCATAAAAATAGGGATTCAAAATAATAAGGAGAATTCACATACAATTGGGGATTGAATCAACTACATTCAATCCTATTGGAGAGTTTAGCTACGCATGTAGCCATTACAAGCCAACGAAGAAACTATCACACTTTTCTTCAACCCTAGATTCTGCTCTGTCGTCTCTCCTTCTCTGCTCCTTGCTTTGATCTTTGCAAAGGTTCTTTAAATAGAAGTTGGAAAGCTTATCTGAAATCTGGAAGGAATCTTGTTGGAAATCTTGTCAGAAATCTGTTTCTGTATTCCTGCGCTCAGAGCCGATGAAGCGCAGGAAACAGAGAGCAAATTAATTGTTGTGCTCCACTTGCGCTCAGCGCAGATGGAGCGTATTCTCATTCCAGCTTTCCCTGATTTCCTCTTTTTCAGTCGGATCTTCCTGATCTTATCCTTGTTTGTTTTGCTTTCCTATTTCCCTCTTTTTAGCTTGATTGTACTGATTTGATATTTAAATTCAAATTGAGAATTATCTTCAGAATCCTATTTTAAATGACTGCGGATTTATCTTGATCTACTACTGCATTTAGAATCTCATCTACAGATTTTTCTTCAAATAGATGTTATCTTGTTTCTCCAGTTAAAACTTGCCCTTTTATCTGTAAAATCAACAGATTTTCTATTAAAATAGCATCAAATTCAAATTTGAATTAAATAATCACAAATTTATGCAATTATTACTAAAAAGAGGTAATTTGGGGAATAAATTTACTATTTTACCTTGATAAGTGCACTAATTATACAAGAAATTCTCATATATTTTGCACTTATCATTCCCTCAGCCTATAGTTAATTTAATCATGTTCAGTGTCACTTCCTCTTCTTATTCTTTTGAAACGATCTCATCCGACCTCAACGAGGATGCCTCAGAAGCATTGTAAGGGATTGAAGGTCCCATGACCGGGGCCAGATCTGAGCGAATGAAGAGAGCTTTGCAACTCTTGATCACTGAAGCCCAAATGAACGTAAGCCACCGAGCATAAGAATATCCAAAGAAGTGGTTTACTTAACTCGGATTGAAGTACAAGAGTGTTATCCGATCTGACAATCGGTTATGTCTGTTATCCGAATCTTAGGAGAGTCTATTTCGGGAAAGTGTATCTAATCAAATCGTATCTGATTTATTTAGGATCATATCTGTTAGGAATCAATATCAGATCTGTTAGGATTATATTTAAATCTTTTAGGATTATATTTTATCTTATCTAGGGCTAAATCTATTTAATTTAGGACTATACAGAAAATTGCAGGAGCTACGTTAAGGTTCTATGAGTGTAGATGATTACTACAAGGAGATAGAAATAGCCATGATGAGAGCCAATGTGCAAGAAGACCGAGAAGCAACAACGGCTAGATTCATTGGAGGGTTAAAAAAGAAATTGCAAATGTAGTGGAACTCCATTGTAACGCCCTAATTCCCAAAACTCAGGCATTATGCCCGTTGGAAGCATAAGTCCCGAATTTAAGGAATTATTTTCTCGCAACATTAACAATATCAATAACAGAAAATCCAACATGTATAATTAAATACAAGGTTCCATTTGAACATGTCCTGTGAATCGGTATAATAACTATGTCATGGATATTATAATACATGTGTCCTAACAAAGCGGAAACATAAGATACACATGTACTAAATATCCATCAAAATACATATATCCTATCAACTATGGCAATCCAACTAAAGGAGTATAACTCAAAATAATAGCCTCCAGCCAAATAAACTCTATGCCCTGAACAACAATCAAGTCCTCAGCGACCTGCCTGTGGATCTAAAACATAAACCCACGAAGGGGTGAGACTAATGCCTCAGTGAGCAAAGCAGTGTATACAGGTAAATTAATATCATCAGACATAACAGGATAAAGTTGACGAAAAACATGAATCTCAATTTTCAAACATGAGATTAACATACTGCTAACCCAGCAGTAGGGGTCTTTTCACTTGACATCCAGTTAGACTAAGCTCATACAACAAGGGATATCTCCCTTGGGGACATAAAGTCGCCACTGTCACCTAACGGCTGAAGCCTAGTTTTATCAAGAACATGATTGGTACAAGAATTGTGATGGCTGAAGCCTAACATGAAAATCTTACTTAAATCTCTGAATAACTTGATTACATGAGTAGTCTTCTTCTTAACTTAATCTTACAACATAGTAAAGTAAACTTGAAGCCATAAACATGAAACATGAACTGTAATTGTTTCCCTAACCTAGGGTTTCCATTCATAATCTCAATCAAGGGAATTTCCTAAACCATTTAAGTGTTTTCAAGAGATAATCATGCAAAATAGTACCAACACACAATAAAAGGGGAAGAAAGGATTAGGGCACATACAAGAATATCAAGCAAAGAGGGGAGTGATGTGGGTAAGCTTTACTCACCTAAAAACAACCAAGAATGAAGAAGAAAGAGGGTTGGATGGAGCAATGGTGGACAAAAGTTCCTACTCTTCTTCTTCTTTCCTTGCCCTTGGACATTCTCTCTCTACTTCCTCTCTCTAAAAGTAATAAATGTGGTAATAAATGATTTAGAGAACCTAGGGCATCTGTTTTAAAAAACTGATCTCGCGCGTTCTTGCTCAAGCGAGAATTTCTCGCTTGAGCGAGACAGCTGAGGGATCCCTCTTTTCGTGTTCTCGCTCAAGCGAGAAGCTTCTCGCTTGAGCGAGAATACTTCAGAGAGAACCCCCTCTCTAGACGATTCTCGCTCAAGAGAAATTATTCTCGCTTGACCGAAAATCTTCCAGATAGCACTCAATCCTCCACTATTTTCGCTTGAGCGAGGACTCGCTCAAGCGAGATTATCAGAACTCACTTTTGCACATTTTTACTGATATTCTTGCTCAAGCGAGTACCTCTCGCTTGAGCTAGAATATCAGGATTAAAATCCTAGTTTTCTCACCTTAAAGCCTTTCTTTCCCTAATTCTTTTCTTAATACCTTATTATTTACTACCGTCCTTATATGTCATGATCCTAATTTTTGGGATGTTACATCCATCATTAAGTGGACATGGAGGATTTATTACACAAAGCAATCCAAATGGAGAGACAACTCAATCCAGAGTTGTAAGATTTCCAAAAAAACTCATAGTACCTTTTGGAAATTCTGGCCAACCAGCAAACCAGAAACTCAACCAAAAGAAGAGGCAAAGATCAGACAGCCGACCTCAGCCGGTAAAGGTAAGTCTGAATTAAGTTCATCTTCTAAAGCACGTTAAATTAAATGTTTCAGGTGTCAAGGTCTTGGACATATTGCTTCTGATTGTCCGAACAAGAGGGTCATTCCCATGCGTGACAATGGTGAAGTGGAAAGTGCAAGTAAGGAAAAAGATGATGAAATACCCGAGCTGGAGGATTGCAGTGAAGTCGAATACACCGAGCCTAGAACAGGGTAATGCATTACTCATCAGGAGGGTGTTGAATGCATAACCAAAGATGGGGGAGTTGAGGAGCAACGTGAGCACATATTCCATACAAGGTGTCGCGTAAGTGATAAGGTTTGCAATATTTTAATTGATAGTGGTAGTTGTAACAATGTTGCTAGTATTTTCATGGCTGAGAATTAAAATTACCTACCATAAAACATCCTAATCCTTATCGACTGCAGTGGCTAAATGATTGTGGGGACATAAGGGTAAAAAGTAGGTTTTGCTTTCATTTTCCATTGGGAAATATGAAGACAAAGTCTTGTGTGATGTTGTACCTAGCATGCTGGACATATCCTACTTGGCCGACCATGGCAATTTGATAGGCGAATAACTTATGATGGGTATCACAACAGGTAGAGCAAGAAGTTGGAATAACAGTTTTCTGTTCAAGAAAAAGAAAGAAAAGAAAAGAAGATAGAAGTTGGCATGAGATTGGAACCGACTTCAAGATTGGATCTCTGTCTGTCGTTACATCCGAGTCAGGGCAAAAGCAAAGTGAACGCTTTTGCAAGAAAAAGGGAAGTTGAGAGTGTATTGTTAGAAAAAGGACAATTACTAATTCTCGTATTTAAAGACTTATATTTCTTTGATGATTTCTAACAATTATCTACCTTCTGAAATTAAAAAAATTATTGCATGAATTTGAAGAAGTCTTTCCAAATGAGCTACCTCAAGGATTACCACCTTCAAGAGGTATAGAACACCAGATTGATTTTGTACTCGGTTGTGCTCTACTAAATCGGCCAGCATATAGAACAAACCCGGATGAAACCAAGGAGATCCAAAAACAAGTCAGTGAGCTAATGGAAAAAGGGTATGTAAGGGAGAGGCCTTAGTCCATGTGTTGTACCGGTAATATTGGTACCAAAGAAAGATGGTTCTTGGCGTATGTGCACTGATTGTCGAGCTATTAACAAGATTACGGTAAAGTATCGTTATCCAAATCCTAGGTTGGACGACATGCTTGATGAGTTGCATGGTGCTTATTTGTTTTCTAAAATTGATTTGAAAAGTGGTTACTATCAAATTCGAATGAAAGAGGGTGATGAGTGGAAAACTGCTTTGAAAACAAAGTATGGTTTGTATGAGTGGTTAGTGATGTCCTTCCGTTTAACTAATGCACTCAATACCTTTATGAGGTTAATGAACCATGTGTTGCGCTCTTTCATAGGAAAATTTTTGGCAGTTTACTTTGATGACATTTTGATTGACAACAAATCTTATAATGAACATGTTGAACACTTACATGTTGTTTCTAAGGTATTAAGGGAAAAATGTTTGCCACATGTTGAGTTTGTGTATAATCGGACGATACCCTATACTACTTCTTTTTCACCATTTGAGGTTGTATATGGTTTTAATCCACTAACTGCTTTGGATATTTTGCCATAACCTATTTCTGAATTTTCCAGCTTAGATGGTAAAAGGAAAGCAGGTTATGTCAGGGAGTTGCATGCAAAGGTCAGAGCTAATATTGAAAGGAAAAATGAGCAGTATGCAAAACAAGCCAATAAAGGGCGGAGGAAGGTAATATTTGAACCAGACAACTGGGTTTGGATTCAAATGAGGAAGAGAGGTTTCCAACTCAAAGGAAGAACAAGCTTCAACCAAGAAGAGATGGTCCATTCCAAGTTCTAGAGAGGATCAATGACAATGCCTATAAGATAGATCTTCCAAGTGAATATGGTAATGTTAGTGCAACATTTAATGTAACTGACTTATCCTTATTTGATGTAGGAGATGAATCAGATTCGAGGACGAATCCTTTAAAAGAAGGGGGAATGACACGATCCCATCCGACCTCAACGAGGATGCCTCAGATTCATTGCAAGGGATTAAAGGTCCAATGACCGGAGCCAGATCTGAGCAGATGAAGAGAGCTTTGTAACTCTTGATCACTAAAGTCCAAAGGAAAGTAGACCATCGAGCAGAAGAAGATCCAAAGAAGTGGTTTAACTTAACTCGGATTGAAGTACAAGAGTGCTATCCGATCTAGCAATCGGTTATGTCTGTTATCTGAATCTTAGGAGAGCCTATTTGGGAAAGTGTATCTAGTCAGATCATAACTGATTTATTTAGGTTCAGATCTGTTAGGAATCAATATCAGATCTGTTAGGATTATATTTAAATCTTTAGGTTTATATTTTATCTTATCTAGGGATAAATCTATTTAATTTAGGACTATATCTTTTAGATATTTTATTTTAGGAAATTCCTTTTCTATAAATTGGCATTGAGAATCAGTTTGTAGACAGTTTTTATCAATAAAATTCTGAGTTTTCTCATTGTGAGAGCTTATCCTTTGTTCTTGGATTAAAGAACTACTTGATAACTTAGGTTCTACCAGCAGGTCTTGGTTAGGGTCTAGTTGCTTATATCTTGATAACTTTGGCGCTTCTGGCAGGTCACTGTTTGTGTCAAGTTCCTATCTTCTATACCTTTGGTGCTTCTAGCAGGTCTTGAATTGTGTCAAGCTCTTTACTGTTATTTACTGTTATTTGATCTTCAAGACGTTCCTTTCATAACACTTCCGATTCATATCATCTTTGTTATGGAATGGGAGCAAGCTGCCTACTTTCACTCCTATAGGGGGTCTTAGACAAGGGGACCCTTTGTCCCCCTATTTGTTTATAATGGTTATGGAAAGGTTTGCTTTGTAGATCAATGAGGCTGTTGACAAGGGTTCTTGGAAACCTATTAAGATTTCAAAAAATGGGCCCAGAATCTCTCATCTTTTCTTGTGGACGATATCATTATTTTCCTCAAAGGTAAGTCTTCTCAGGTAAGGCTTATGAATGATATTTTAACATCCTTTTGCAAGCTTCAGGTCTAAAAATAAATATTGACAAATCCAGAGCTTTCACTTCTAAGGAAGTTACTTCTTTAAAAAAAAGACAAGTTTACATCTATTTCAGGCATACGTTTTACCAATGACCTAGGTAAATATTTGGGTTTTATTGTTAAGGCTGGTAAGCGAACAATTCAAGATTATAATTTCATAGCTGATAGAATTACCAGTAAGCTGGCTTCTTGGAATAAGAACATACTTAATAGGGCAGGAAAATTAACTTTAGTAAAATATGTTTTAAATTCTATTCCTTTGTATTCTATGCAATTGACTGGCTGCCTGATAATTTTGCTCTAAAATTGATAGTGCTGCAGGCAATTCCTTTGGAGTAGCAACGAAGGTCGCAGTCTTAATCTTATTAGCTGGAATAAGGTGACTAGATAAAAAATGGTGGGCTAGCAATTAGATTTGCTCGAAAACAAAATATTTCCCTCTTAGAAAAGCATGTTTAGGTATAATAAATAATAAGGTCAAATTATAGGTTCAACTGATTTATGAAAGATACAATATCAATTCTAACATCTTGTATAGACCCAATAGTTCAGGTTCCCATTTTTTCCATTATTTAAGGCTAAGGATAAACTGTTTCCTGGTTATGAGTTAAGGATTGGTAATGGCTCTTCTTCCTTCTTTTATGATCCTTGGCTGAACAATGAAAGGATTTGCAATTTAGTTGACTATGTCAAATATTCAAGACATTGACCTTACTATTAAGGATGTTTGGCAGGAAAGATAATGGAATCTAAACAGGTTGGCAACATTAATTCCAAATCATATTCAAAACCAGATCATGCGGAAGATTATTCATCTAAATGAAAGCACCAAAGACATGTTCATTTGGCCAACATCACCAACAGGGAGATACACAACATCAACATGTTATAAATGGTTGATTAAATCTGACTAGAACAATTAACAAGATTCACAATGGATGTGGATATGGAAGCTAAACATACCAGAAAAAAATCATTTTTTTTCTTTGGCAGCTTTAGCACCAAGCTCTCCATGTCAACTCCATTAAAACTTATCGCGGCATAGCTCCTTCTAGCATCTGCTCTATCTGCCAGGATCAAAATGAAACATTAGTGCACTGCTTCCTTGATTTCAAATTAGCTAAGAAATTTTGGCAAACACTTGGAGTGCATATTAATGAGTCTATTTACAAAGGAGTTTAGAGACTGGGTGCGCACCAATTCTTTTTCAACTTTGGTACATTTTCCAGGAACTCTTTTAAATCTTTGGGTAGCTCAAAATCAAATAGCCATTGAAGGGATGGATCAGCCAACAAACTCACAAATTTTATAGAGAATTCATATCCTGGGTTGTGATATCTTGCTAATCTCCAACGGTGAAGCTTATAATCAGCCTCCTCGTTATGTAGCTTGGAACCCACCTCTAGAGAACTACATTAGGTTGAATACAGATAGAAATTCGTTAGGTAACCCAGGGATTGCTGGATTTGGGGGCCTCTTTCGCGATTCAACAGGGACCTGGGTGCTTGGTTACTTTGCTCATATTGGGGAATCAGACGTCTTCAACACGGAGCTCCAAGGGATCCTCAATTGTCTCAGATTAGCATGGAACAGAAATTACCAAAATATAGTTTGTGCTTCTGATTCTACTCATGCAATTCATCTCACAACAAAGGAAGATATAACTTACCATAAGTATGCTTCAATCATCAAAGAGATTAGGGATTTACTCAACAGAGATTGGAATGTCACTCTTCATCATATTCCCAGAGAGGGAAATGCTTGTGCGGATTATCTATCAAAGAAGAGGTGAACAGTGGAGATCAACAACTCCAGCTTCTAGATGATCCTCTTCTGGGAATGGGTTCTGTTTTTGCTCTTTGATGCATTGGGAGTTCTCCATTTCAGACTCTAGGTTTAGTTGCTTTTCTTTCCTTTCTTTTATTTTTTGTTAGTTTGTCTCTTCTTCACATTGTACCAAAAATAATAAAGAGCACTTAAAATATTCAATTTAAAAAATATTTACAAAATAAATATAGATATAATACGAAATTTAAGATCTATTATACAGATTAAAAAATCATTTTATAATTATTTCAATAGTAATTATTTAATTTTAGCTATGTTTATTGTATCGAATATCAATATTAAAGCTCATTTAAAATAAAAAAGTATATAACATAAATAAAAATATGATATGAAATTTAAAATATAATAAATTAATTTCAAAAAAGTTTCAACATTTAATATAAATTTATATTAATTATATAATTATATTTATTATATCAAAATAACAAATATTAATATTAAATTAAATTTTAATAATTTAAATATTTAATAAAACGTTTATAGTAAAATATCAGTATTAAATCCAATTTTACTAATTTAAATATTTAAATAAAACATTTATAGTAAAATAAAATATAATATGAAATTTATACAATATAAAAATTATTTTATTATTATTGTTTGTGTACGATTTCTCAACGACAAATTCCGACTGAAGGCGTCAGAACTAATACAAAGTCCATGGCGGAGCAGGGTGCCAATACTCTGGTGAAATCCTTCAAGCGGTGGTTTCCGGTGAGATGCCAGTTGTCAATGGCGGTCGACGTCAGACTCTGGTGTGGTGTACCTGCAGACACTCTGACACTCAAGTCAGCATGTGTAACAGATAGGGTTTGTGTAATAGTCAGAACATTGTACCTGATTTCGGCTTACTCAGCCTTTTTTATATGCAGGTAAAAGGCGGGAAAGTTCGTTAGACAGTTGTAATGGTAATTTAATAGGAGCACAACGTGCCTGAATTAAAGTGGACTCACGCGCCCCGAGACATATGTTTGGATGTCGTTCCATGTCGGTTAGAGTCCTTATTCGCTTGTTGTACGTAGCCAAGTAAATCCGTGAGGTGGATGTCGGCACTTACAAGCCGGATGCCGGTCTAGAACGTAGTTCATAGTTGTTATCCATATGTAATTAAGTCAATCCACGAGGTGGATGTCGACTTACCTAAGCTGGATACCGGTCCAGAACAGTAGCCTCAAAGGCGGCATGTCGATATGCCCCCTATGCCGGTAAGCGTCTGTATCGTAAGCCAGCTTTGGTTGGCCCGTAACAAAAACGGCATGAGGCGTACGTATGTTGGATGCTGGTCCAGAGTAGGACTAAGCCTAGATAAATGTCGGCGGACGTCGGTCCTAACGGGTCTGATCATAGGACTGAGCCCGAAATAATGTTGGCGCAAGCAGGCCAGAAGTTGGTCTAGAACAGTTTCCCCTCAAGTCGTGTATTCATCGTAAGTTGAATATGCGACTTGCCAGGTATATGGCGGCACAGGCCAACAACTTTTAGTATTCTTCGAGTAACTGTTGTACCCCGAAGTGACGTGTGTCTTGATGTCGCCAAACCAGGAAGGGCCGAAATGCCAGTTAATTATGTAAATGATTCTCCATTTTTTGGTAACGCTCCTTTGGCAATACTCTTGATATTTTGGTACATTAGATGCATGCTAGGCACATTTCATGTCGACTTATCTTGGTTTCTTTACTGTTCAGTTGCCGGTGTCGAGTTCCTTTCAAATCCCAACATCCGGTATTAATCGCGATTGGGGGCGCATGTAGGATATTTCCTTGTTATTCCGGTGGCAAGCCATCATAAAAGGAATCCTCGATTACTTGAACCTTTTCTAGGAACTAAGTCCGAAGATCATGTCTGAATATACCTCGCTAATGGTGTCAAAGAGCTAAGTCCTACTATAAGTGAATCACGAGAAATCTGAGGCGTCATTGAACTCCATCCGACCATCAGGATTAAGGAGAAATCTGAGATATTAAGGAACTAAGCATGAGAACTGAGATTGAGAAGAAATTCGAGGTGTCAAGAAACTTAGTCCGGCAACCAAGATTGGGAAGAAATCTGAGGTGTCAAGGAACTTAGTCTGGCAACCGAGATTGAGAAGAAATCTGAGCTATCAAGGAACTATGTCTGAGAACCGATATTAAGATGAAATCTGAGATGTCAAGGAACTCAGTCCGACTACCAAGATCGAGAAGAAATCCAAGGTGTCAAGGAATTTAGTCTGAAAATCGAGATTGAGAAGAAATTTGAGGTGTCAAGGAACTTAGTCAGAGAACCGAGATTGGGAAGAAATCCAAGATATCAAAGAACTAGTCCGAGATGAGGAGCAATCCAAGGTGTCAAAGAACTATGTCCGACCATGAGGATATGGAAGAATCTGACATGTCTAGGAACTATGTCCAACTAAGGAACTTAGTCCAAGATGAGCATTAATTCGGGGTGTTAAGGAACTAAGTCTGACTATCAAGGAACGAGGTCCGATAGATAATTCCTTCAATGAAAAAACAAATTTTGTATTTCATGAAAAATAATTGTACAACAGGTATGATGGCTAACCAAAAGTTAACTTGACTCGGTTGATCTCGACATGATCTCAAACTGGCTATATCCATCACTTGTAGAAAATTCCAGCATCTCGATTGATCTTGGCTAAGATGGTGAAGAAGGATCTTGATCTTGCGGCGGAGAATTCAATGTGTCGCGGTTCTTGAAGTCTAAAAGAAGTTCTTACCTCACTGGAGGACGAAGAGACGTCTCTGGGACGTTGGCGATCTCGGCATCAATAGGGCGGCCTCGATCAATTTTGATGGCGACGACGCTTCTCATTTCGAGCATTGTGGCGGGGGAGTGCAATATTTAAGGAAGAACAAGAAAATAGGTGATTAGTGGCAGGAAACGTCTAGTCGATTGATCTTGAACAAAGTTGGATCACAGCGGTGTTGCGACAGCACAGTCACAAGACGGTAGCAAAAATGGGGGAGATGCGGGTGGTGGGAGAGCATGTGCTCGGCCAGCAACGAAGAAGATGTCGACGACAGAGGCGATGACGGAAGTGTCGCAACAGAAGTGATAGTCACGACAGGTTGTTCGAGAAGGTGCTCGAGTAGCAACGGGGAAGATGTCGGCGACGGAGGCGACGCCGAAGGCGGAGGGGATGACAGAGGCGGAGGGGATGACGGAGGCGTCGCAACAAAAGTGACGGTGACGATAAGCTTTTCGCGTACAGGAGATGCTGGGCGGTTGACCGTTGGAGTAACAGTGGTGGCCTCGACGGTCACGACCAGTTCTTGCAACGACGTTTCTTATGGTTTCCATTATGGTTTCAGGAAGAGAAGTTACACAAAAAAAAACATTGAAAGAAAAAGGATGAACGAAAATTCATCCCCACAGACGGCGCCAATGTTTGTGTACAATTTCTCAACGGTGGATTATGGTTGAAGACGTTGGAACTGATACAGAGTCCACGGAGGAGCAGGGTGCCAATACTCTGGTGAAATACTTCGAGCGGTGGTTTCCGGTGAGATGCCAGTCGCCAATGGCGGTCGACGTCAGACTCTGGTGGTGGTGTACTTGCAGACACTCTGACACTCAAGTCAGCATGTGTAGCAGATAGGGTTTGTGTAATGGTCAGAACAATGTACCTGATTTCGGCTTACTCAGCCTTATTTATATGCAGGTAAAAGGCGAGAAATTTTGTTAGGCAGTTGTAACGATAATTTAATAGGAGCACAACGCGCCTAAATTAAAGTGGACTCACTCGCCCCGAGACACATATGTTCGGATGTCGTTCCATGTCGGTTAGAGTCCATACTCGCTTGGTTTACGTAGCCAAGTAAATCCGTGAGGTGGATGTCGGCACTTACAAGCCGGATGCCGATCTAGAACATAGTTCATACTTGTTATCCATATGCACTTAAGTCAATCCATGAGGTGGATGTCGGCATACCTAAGCTAGATGCCGATCCAGAACAGTGGCCTCAAAGGTAGCATGTCAGTATGCCCCCTATGCCGGTAGGCGCCTGTATCGTAAGCCAGCTTTGGTTGACCCGTAACGGAAACGACATGAGGCGTACGTATGCCGGATGCCGGTCCAAAATAGGACTAAGCCCAGATAGATGTCGGCGGCCGTCTGTCCCAACGGGACTGATCATGGGACTGAGCCCAAAACAATGTCGGCGCAAACAGGCCAGAAGTTGGTCCAGAACAATTATGTTAATAGTAATTAAAGAAATTATTTAATTATATTTATTATAAAAAGGTTTATAGTAAAAATTAAAATATAATATGAAATTTAATAAAATATTAATAATTATTTTATTATTATGTTAAAAATTTCATTACTATAAAAAGGTTTATAACATTAATAAAAATATAATACAAAATTTAAAATATAATAAAATAATTTTTAAAAAAGTAATTTTTTAATTACGGACGATAATAATAGTTCTAGTAATTATTTAATATTTTAAATTAAGTTTTATAATACAAATAAAATTAAAATAAGAAATTTTAAAAAATAAAAAAAATTACTTTATAATTATGTAAATTTTAATTATTTAATTATACCTATCTTTATTATATCAAATATCAATATTAAAGCCTATTTTAATGGTTTCAATATTAAAAAAAGATTTTTAACATAAATAAAACTATAAAAAAATTAAAAAACATAATTTAAAAAAGGAAAAACTTAATATTGAAAATAATATAAATATAATACGTAATTTAAATTCAATAAAATAATTTATATAATATTTGATATAAAATAGATTACTATAATTGAAGAATTACTATAATTATTATTAAGATAATTATAAAAGGATTTTTTTAATTGTTTGAGTATTTTTTAAATTTGTATTACATTTATATTATTTTTTAAATTAAGTTTTATCTTTTTAAATTATTTTATTTTGTTTTAAATTGGTTAATATAATTTTATTTATGTTATAAACTTATTTTTAATATCATAACCATTAAAATAAGCTTCAATATTGGTATTTGATATAATAAAATAACTATAATTTAACAATTACAATTAACATAATTATAAATTTATTTTGGTTTTTTAAATTTCGTATTTTAATTTTATTTGTCTTATAAAACCTATTTTAAAATATTAAATAATTACTATAACCACTATTACCATAATTAAAAAATTACTTTTTTAAAATTATTTTATCATATTTTAAATTTTGTATTATATTTTCACTTATTTTATAAACCTTTATATAGTAATGAAATTTTGAAACTAATAATAAAATAATGATTCATAACTAAAATTCATATTATATTTTTATTTTACTATAAAAGTTTTATTTAAATATTTTTAGTATAAACCTTTTTATAATAAATATAGTTAAATAGTTTCTATAATTACTATTAACATAATAAAATAATTTTTTAATATTGTATTAAATTTTATATTATAATATATTTTTACTATAAATGATTTACTTAAATATTTTAATTATTAAAATTGGATTTAATATTGATACTTGATACTTTGATATAATAAATGTAATTAAATAATTACTATAAATGTTATAATAAACATTTAACCTTTTTTAATATGTTTTAAATTTGGTATTATATTTTTATTTATGTTATAAACCTTTTTTTATTTTTAAAATTGTCAAAATATGTTTTAATATTGATATTCAATACAATAAATATAATTATAATTAAATAATTACTATTAATATAATTATAAAATGATTTTTTAAAATTTGTGTATTATATTTTAAATTTCATATTATAATTTTTTGTTGTGAATATTTTTAATTTAAAAATTTTAATCGGCCTTTATTATCGATATTTGATATAACAATCATAACTATAGTTATAATTAATATTAACATAATTATACAATAATTTTTTAATTGCTTGAGTATGTTTTAAATTTCATATTTTATTTTTTTAAATTATGTTTTACCTTTTTGAAATTAATTTATTATGTTTTAAATTTCTTATTATACTTTTAATTAATATTTTTTATAAAGTGTTAGATATGTTTTAAATTTTTATTATTACTATTACTATTATTATTATTATTATTATTATTATTATAATAGTGATATTCATAAGAATATAATGACTATAATTAATTAATGGTGATTCATAATACTAATTATTTATAGTATAAAATATACTTTCTATTTTTAGAAGTTTTGTTGAATAAAATTACTATTATGTCCTCACTTTAGATTTAATAGGTTACTTTCACTTTTTTTATAAGCCATAGGTTATTTTCACTACCTTACTTTTATATATAAATATAATAAAGATAAAGATAAAGATATTACACATACCTAGAGAGAGAGATTTTATTGTATATTTACTCAATGTTTAACCGTTATATTATGTATTTTATTTAATAGCCTTATTAATTTATATTTTAATTTAATTAACTGGTCTTTTGTAATGGTTTATATTTAGATTGGAATGAGTTTTAGTAATTTTTTAATTAAGTTATAATTATTTTTTAAATAACATTATCTTTGTATGGATTTAATGATTTTACATGGTTAACGGGGCAACACTCTTTTTTTTTTTTTTTGGTCGCAAACGGGGCAACACTCTGTACAAGCTTTTTTTGGGGGAACAACCCTCACACACAATTTTTTTTTTCTTAATCTTATATTACAGCGTGTAAAAATTGTCCCCATAAAAAGTTTATATTTTTAGTTAATACTAGAGAGAGAGAGCGACACAACACATACACATGTGTGTTGCTCCCTCAACTTAAAATTTTTATGTCCATCACTAAAGTGTGGGTTATCTGATAATGGGTGTGTATAGGTACATATAGGTAGCCAACAAGTAAAAATATAGATAAAGTTACTACCCGCATAAATATGGTGTTTGTGGCGTACAACTTAAAGAGACTGCATGCTCGCGTTGGCCGGCTAGCAAAGAAGCTGAAGGAAACTCAAAAGGAGTTACTAAAGCTGAAGGCAAAGAAGAAGGGTGCCAGTGCGGCCGAGATCATGTCTGCTGATAGCCATTAATTTTTCAAAGAGTCGTGTCGTAATCTTTTGATCTTTTTGAAAACACTTGTTGAAAATATCTATAATTTTGATCAAATATGAATGATCTTCTCTTCAAAATTCTTATATTGACTTTATTATTCAACGTGTGTGATTTAATTCTATATTCTCTGAATACGTTGAAATTAATCATTGGTTGCGCACATTTATTGATCTTACGCTTAACTTTTTAAGTTTAAATACCTGAATTTATTACAATGCTCCACGTGCTTGAGTTATCTGAACCCTTTTGAATAATGACAAAAGGGGAGAGTAAATATAACTAACAAATTCTCTGAAGCAAAGTTAACAAATTCTCTTAAGCAAAGTTAAGTTATTTTTTAGAAGACTAATTGTCTTTCAGAAGCTAAGTGTTTTTCAGAAGAAAAGTATGTTATTCAAGGGGAGTTCCACACTCCATTCATTTATCTGAAAGAGGGGGAGAGAACCTCAACTTTTCTTTTTAAATCTCACTCTAATTACTTCAGATATTTGTTAGTCGAGTAAACCCCCAAATAAGTCCCCAACTTTTTGTCATCGGGATATTTGGTCCCTTACTTTTAAAAACCCCTCTATTAGTCCCTTACTTTATACAACGTCAGTCAGTTTAGTCCCTAGTCAGAATCATCGTTAATGGAGTGCTTACATGTAACGTTATCTGACACGTGGACACTAAGAAAGTTAAAACGACGTCGTATGAGGGAAGCGGTGGTTACCTTATACGCTCCATTAATTTTTGATAATTCCCCAAAAACCAATTCTCTCTTCTCCAAGAAACTAAGTTCCCAGAAGTGTACCTAGGGCTTCCAAAATCAAAGTTGGTAAAGCAACTTGAACAACAATTGGGTTGGTGACGATTCTGCAAGGATGAATGTACAGGTAATGTTCATTGGACTCATAATGGTGGTATGTTCTATCATTTCCATTTAGGGCTTGGGTTAGTTGAATAAGTTTGCGTTTTGTTGAAAGCTTCTCACATTCTGGTTTTGAAAGAAGTTTGTTGAAGCTTCACACATTATGGTTTTGAAAGAAGCTTCTCACACACCATGGTTCTCAGGCCTAAACTCAACATCAGAGGGAAGGGTGTTGGTAGCCAAAAAAGTGAAAATAACTCAAGTCCACCACCAAGTTCACCAACTCAGAATGTGGAAGATTCTAACAAGGTTAGGCAATTCATGCCCACTCCTGGGATTAAGCCTCAAGTTCCATGACCCTTTACTTTTATCACCAAATTCTGTCTTTGTGATGAAACTATGATGATCTTATTTATGTTGTATGAACCTTGGTGCTTGCTTCAATATTATGTCTATGAACCTTGGTGCTTGCTTCAATATTATGTCTTATGTTATCCATGTTTTGTAGCAAATTACAATGCCTTCATTTTTATCCAACAATTACAATGCCTTATGTTATCTATGTATCTTATTTATGTTGCATATTAGTTATATCACAATTTTATCAAGAAATGTGGAATTTGAAGCAAATACAACACTAACTTGCGGTACATTTTTATCCAACAACTACATCTCTCAATTTTTATTCAATCTTATACATATTTAGTACAATTGATTACTGGTATTTAACCATTTATTTCACTCTATGTTCTTTGTAGGTTATTAAATCACTGAAACAGAGCCACATGGAAAATAAAAGAGGCTTGCAATAGGTATAATTTATAATTTTGTTCATTAAATAGATTTCACTGTAACACATAACCACACATTCATTAATTCTCCTCAATACAGATTACATACTCCATACTTCCCAATACATGTGGACACTTTTAATGTTTGATACTACAACCCACTAGAAATATAATAGCTGGTAAACACAATACTAAACACAAAAAACATTGACATAAACAATTTCCTAATTTCAGCTTCTAAATTGCAAAGCTTCTAAATTCCATTCTTCGTCCTCATTCGCTGAAGTTGCCATCCCATTGTGAACCTTATAGTGATGTTGAGATGATCTTTCTCCACCGCTTCCACTTGCCTTTCTTCTGTCAATATTGCTAGCCATGGTTCGGGATGAAGAAGAAGAAAACAGAGAGGAGAGTGGGCACAGTAGGCGGGGGATGAAGAAGAAGAAGAAAACAGAGAGGAGAGTGGGCACGGTAGGCGGGGGAAGAAAGAAATTTAGGGATTCTTTTTTCTGACCGTTATTATTTATAACCTCATTTTACTTTTTTTTTATTTCCACAACAAAAATGACGTAGTTTGGTGCTAGCTTGGCAAAATAAAAGTTGTTAACTTGCCAGGTCACCGTTCCGTTAACAGAAAATAGGGGTAGGGACTAAATTGACTGACGGTGTATAAAGTGAAGGACTAACGGATGGGTTTATAAAAGCTAGGGACTAAATTGCCCGACTGAAAAAAATTCAGGGACTGATCTGATGGTTTACTCTTGTTAGTCATATCAAATTTGTCTTCATTAAAAAGGGGGAGAATGTTGAGTCTCAATACAAATTAAGTATTCAATTTAATTCAAGACTCTTTACCCTTGGTTTTAATGTTTAACAAATTTGATTATATAAAAATAGATTCTACTGAGAAAGGTAGTTTGTCTTTGTTATTTCAGCAACTCTGAAGTGAGCAAATCTTCAAGTTAAAGCAACTATCTGAAGAATTGATCAACCTGCTGAAAGTATGTGCGTACTGAATTTGTATCTGCTGAACACATACTCTTTGAACTATCACTCAATGACGTGGCAATTCGAGCTTACTGAAATGAAGAACTCTTTGAAGAACTTGGATTTGCTGAAGACTCTCTCAACCCTCTGATGACGTGTACCATTCTCTATGTTGAGAAGTCTTACTGAAATCGTGCAACATAGCATCTGTCCAAGTCAGAAGACTTTCTGCGCAAAGACTTAAAGGTCTTTAAACGTCTTCTGCCCTTGCCTACAAAAGGAATTTTTACAGAGTTCTTTCTGCGTCTCAAGAAATATCGTACACGAAAAAGGAACCTCTGTACCTGCTGTGTGTCAGAGCAGCGCTATCTCTGCACACCTACTCTATTCAAGTCAAAAGCTATAGGCTATTTCTCATTGGTAACCAAGCAACCTCTCAACGGTAACACTTTTGGCCTCTATAAATAGCTTCATTCGAGACTTTGAACGTGTCGGCAAAAGCTCAATAAGAATATTTATCAAGCCAACCCTCTGAAGAAACAATTCATGTTGACCAAAATACAGAGAAGAACTTCAGTCAAATAGGAGCAAGCATGGTTGGGAATAGAAAGGGAAGGAAGGAAAAATTGATTTGATAAAGAAAAATTTCTCTGAGGGACTAGACAAAATCAAGTGAGTGTAACCCCTTTCTTTCCAATTAAAACTCCATGGTTTAGGCACACTTGTTTATATGTTTTATCATGTTGGTGTTGGGTTAGGAATTGCATGTTATGATTACCTTGATTAATAGTTGAATAAGTGAATTATAGAAAAAAAAAATATTTGCTAGTAGGGAATAAAACCATTCTTTTAAATTCAAACATTTTAGTATAATGCTTACAAAATCTATCATACATGGATAATTTGTAATTATTATTAGCTAGTAATGCTTTATAATGTAGACGCCCTTGTCAAGACTCTCATAAGCTCAATAGCTTGATGTATATCTTTCTCAAGCTTAAGGTGATACCCTTATGTTTGTATCATGACTATGATTGTTATATACTCTGTGTTTTATTTTGATTATTCACTTTGAATTCCTTACAAAGTCTTATTAAGATAGTATATTTTAATTATGATATACCCTTCATTAATAAGTTATAACATTCTACCCATGCCTTTAACAATATTGGTTTAGAAGTTACATATGTTTTCTTATGTATTATGTGCAAGATACTATTTATATGGTGCCCATTGGATTAACATGCACATGGTTGAATGAGAATTCAAGATGAACCTAAGTGTAATGCTTAGAAGTGTTAAATTTATGCATTTATGATTTCTCTATTGTATCTATGAATGTGAAATGACATATAGTGTTGATTAAGAGAAGATTTTTACCACTCAGATAGGGACGGGGAAGGTAATGAATATAGAACTTTGTGCCTGAGGTAAGGGTCAGGGGGTCAGAGGTGCCCGCCAAGTGACCTTCAAGGGGGACGCCCTTTGAAAGGCTATGAGCTTAAGTCGGCCTAAGATACCAAAAGTTTAAAAAATGAAAAAAAACTAAGCTATGCATTGAAAGACATTTTTTCAAATTAGTTCTTGAATGGCTTCTCAATGATATAGAAAGAGGATTGGATATGTCAATTTATCTTATGATTCATGATAGTTTTTGAGTTATATGAACGTTGTTTACTCTAGTGTTAATTATTATATTATTTTCAATGTATGTTATTAATAATTAAATAACACCATGGAGATTTTTCGTATGTATAATACAACTGAATTTCACTATTTTTTTCCTAACCATTTTATAATTGATTATACTCACTAGGATGAAAATATCATTAATAGCAATGTTTTCAAATTTGCAGCCTCAGTGCAGATCTCTTGCCTTCTTGGGGACATGAGGTTATGTTTTTGGGACAACGGGAAACTTGGTTCTTTTACACTTTCTTTAGGTATGTGTTTTGACTCCCTTATTGTGTATATACTCTAATGTATCAATCTCTAATATAGTATCTTATTTTGAGTTTGAGTTGCATTAGAGCCTACATAGATTTAAAAAAAAATAATAGGATTTTACAGTAGGATGCTAACACCTTCCACATACGTAATCTACTCCCGAATTTGAATCTCATGTTAGGAGGTCAATTTTCAATTTAAATAATTCCTGGATTTCCAATTTTCCCAAACCAAATAAATTAGTGACAACTTCATTTCTTTTTCTTTTTCATTGTCCCATCGTAGGACCTGGGTGGGACACTTGCATTTGCATTATCGTTGATTTCTAAGGATTGCTAGGTATTTAGGTCAAATTTCGGAAGGATTAGTTAAACTTATGTTAAATTATTGAACTATTAATTCACCTTATCTTAAGTGTGAAGCTATTTGTTCAACAAAAATCAATACAAGAAAATTAAACAAGTTAACATGAGATAATAAATTGTTTAAAACTCCTAATAAAATGTCAAATTGATATCAAATATTCATTGAATATTACTGAAGAGATATTAGTTAATAGTTGACCCTTCCTCTTAAATAAAGGCATCTTAATAAACATAGGTCGTCAAACTTTATGGAGTGTAGCAATTCCATGCATCCATGTATAGAATAAGGATATGTTATTGAACTATTACCTTGAGTAGTTTGAGCTTTTTATATTGATTTGCCTTAACTTTTGATACCTTTGTTTGTGTTTTAGATGTTTTTGTTTTTGCATTCATTGAACTAATTCATTTGCTTAAAATTGTTTCTAATTTCTCTAATATACATTTTTTTTTCACCTTTTATACATCAACGCTCACTCAAAGACAATATACCTTTCATTTTAATGCCAAATTCTTGCAATTCATCTCCACCAACATAGTAGCATCATAATAAGAATTCATCTCTGAAGTTGGCTGGTTGTCTCTAGAAGGGGAGTTGAATAGAGACTTTTGAAATTTGTTCCTGAAAAGACTTAAACTCAAGCTGAGACGTGTTCTCAAGTTTAACAACTTGGAGGCTCAGAAGATTGGATAAGACATAGTATTAACTCAGTATAATTATCAATTATGCAAGTATGAATCTCAGCAGTTAAGGCTTAGTAGTTTATTCAAGTTTAATTAGATTTTAACAGATATGTCTCAGGTATTAAATGTGCAGTATAAGTAAAGAGATAAGGGAGAGAGATATGCACACTGATTTATCCTGGTTCACCCACTCCTTGGGCTACGTCCAGTCCTCACAACTAGTAAGATTTCCACTATTGACAACCTTGTTAATTACAAGTATTCTTGCTGCCTCTTCAGGCTCACCCTCACACCAAGCTTAGGCTCTCCTACCTTGGCTGTGAAACAAGTATTCTTCACTGGGCCTCTTCAGGCTTCTTACAACTCACATTGAGACTAGGCTCTTTCCTATTTCAACTGAGACAGCTTACAGAGATTGATAGAATTATGAGGATCTAGCTTACAACATACAAGGTATGGATATACAGTGAGATCAGCTAGGAGTATTCTCTTTTACAAGGATAGGAATTTAAGATCTTGAAGGAGAATAGATGAGACTACAGAGGTGTTCTCAAGTTGAGATTGTATCTGAGATGAGATTGGCTTGAGACTAACTTGAGATGTAGTTGAGATGCAAAGATTTTTCAATGTTCACCGTAGTCCTATATTCTTCTTCACTATAGATTTTGGCTTTTAATTCAAATGAAACTAGTCGTTATATGGTTGTTTGTGACCGTTTTAGAGAGAGAAGAGTGTCCTGCCAAAAGGTACTGTGCGCTCTACCTTGTGTCAGCGTGTGCAGTGTCCTTGTCTTGACTTCTATTGACTCCTTGTGCCTTGTGTCCTTAGGCTGAGTCTGAGTCTCGGGCTTTGTCTTATGGCAGTTCTTGCATATGAGTATTGGTCTCATTCTTAGGCTCTCATATGAGACTCAAATCTTCTATGTAGGCTTGCGTCTGAGTCTCAGTCTTGCATCTGAGTTATGCATCTGAGTCTGACTCTTAGTCTAAGTCTGACCTTGGATCTTAGTTGCTCAGTAGCTTTTGTTTTTGTATTTATCTTGACAAATCTTGATTTTGGATTTATTCATTTTATGCCTCAAAGAATGATTTGGAGCAGATTTGTGTCTTTGGCATCATCTTAATAGAAAAAGGTTTATCCTGCAAATTTAAAGTCCAAAATTCTACCAACACTTTGAGCAAACAATTAGTAATAACAAGATGCATGTCATGCTTTGCTTTTGCAACCTCTTTTCTTGATGGTTTGACTTCATTAAAAACATTAGGAGTGGGTTTGTCTTAACAATCTCCACCAACATATAGTAGCATCATAATTAATATTCACACCTTTTGAAATAAAATCTCCCTTTAATTATCTTTTGTCTTTGAAAGTTGATGGATCTTAAGTAGAGACTTGATATTTTTTTTATTTTTGTTATGCTAGAATTGAATTTTTTTTTGTAAAAATATCTTAATTAGGTTTAAATTTATGTTCCTTTAATTGTTTGTATAATTTTCCTTGTTGTAAATAATAAGTGAACAACTTAAATGACCAATATATACATACACTACGATAATGTCATAATGATAATGATATGATTTAAGCTAATAAATAAATACTACAATAATTCTTATTATGATGAATTTTTTGTTTTTGGCCAGGAATTCCCACCGACATTGTAGTGGGTTTAACCCTCGGGTCGGTGGTGGTGGTTAAGTATGTAGTTGGAAAAGTCTCAAGAAGGGGGTTGAATTGAGACGCTTCTAAGCTTGCCTAAAAATTTAAACTTCTTTTCTGATTTGGTTCTCAAGTTGTCTTAACTTGGATATAAAAAAATTAGTTGAGTGAAGATACGATGGGAAAGTTTTAAAATGTTTTGAATCCTTTAGAATGAGCTTGATTGTAACTGCTTCTGAGAAGCAAATAGAAAATCTCAGTTGATTCTTAATGTATAAAACTTTAGTTATTAAGTTGATTTAATAACGAAATTGAGTTATATTCAGAAATAGTTTTACTGTGCAATTTGAAACTTATTAAATAAAATGAGATATGGTCAGAAAAAAATGGAGTTCTTATGTTATGGGCTCCCGAAAAGAAGATGCATCTTGTTGGTATAGTTTTCCACAACAATTTTCTTTAAGCTATCATCAATTGTACAGTCCTATACCTACACAGTCTCTCGATCCCTCTCATTCGGGTGTGGGCTCGGTTCATCCATGTGTCCCTTTGCTTAGAAGTCTGCTAGGAGTCGCTCCTTGTCCGTGCCTCTTTGCACCGGCTATTACTCCCAACCCTTGTCAGCCTCATGCTCTCACACTCAACACACATGGCTACGTCCAATCATCACATCGAGTGTGCTTTTCCACTAACTTCTTTCAAGTTACAAGTATTATTCTTCAAGAGCCTCTTTAGGCGATTGAGTATTATCCTTCTAAAAGCCTCTCCAGGCTTCTAAGTAGTCGTCTTTACTGAATAACCTCTTGAGGATTCTAACTATTCTTTTCTCAATTTTGAGAAAAGATGAAAGGTTTTGTGCTTGAGAAAAAACTCACACAAAAGTGTGGATTAACAGTTAAGTGCTCAAGCTATGTTACAAATGAAAATCCCACAACAAAAGCTCAGAAATAGTAAGTGATAGTGGGTCAGAAGCAAAGAGAATGATGAGAATATAAGTAATTCACTTGTGGCGTTTTGATTCTTTACACCTTGATGTTCTGCTTTCATTTAAGTTCTTTAGCATCTTTTATAGGCCGTGATAAAGATAGAGAAGTTTATAGCCATTGGAGACTTTCGACAGCTCTTTTCAGCTTCGTGAAGTATTATGTAAACATCAGCATAAGTGATCTTGCTTCTCGCCTATGTTTCTGGCTTGTGCTCCTTCCGCTTCTTGGTCTTGACATGTGTGTCTGCTTCTGAATACTAAGCATATTATTCTTGCTTCTACTTCTCAGACAAAGCTTCCTGCTTTTGCGGCTAAGAAATTTGCTTATTAGTTCTTTGCCAAAATGTACACTCAATGAAGTGTGCTTCTTTGGTTATATATTCTTATTCAGCTAACTCAACTTTGGATTCTACACACTTAAGCAAGTTCACAGAAAACAATAGGACTCATAAGGATTCTTAAATTTTTAATTATCATCATTAAAACTTCTAAATATTAGAGGATTTTTTTTAACAAGATAAAACCCTCCCAAAAGTAATTCAAACCCGATTATTATAAATGAAAGAAAACATATGTTGTTTTGGATAAAAAAAAAATTTTTAAAGATAGACAGCTAAAATGAAGGAGGTTAGATAAAAAGGCTGTTATTTTTTTGTGAGGTAAATCTAGCGAGATGGATTGGATGACGATGTTGTTTTTGTAACAATTCCAAGAGGCATTTCTAGTAATTATGAGCAAAATGAGGGGCACAGTTCACCTATTGTCCTTGTATAATATATAAGCCTGTTTTCCTCCAAACCCACCGTTCTCTCACCAGTGTTCTTCCCCACCTCTCTTCCTGAAACTAAAGCACTCAAACTCTTGTTTTTTCCGTGATCGTGCTCCGCTTCGGATCTATCTGCACAACACAAAAACCTAAAAACAGAATCACAAAATTTAGTTTTTTTGGTTTTTACATTCGGTTCAGTTCTTTTTGCTTCGATAGATCCAAAGTGAGAACCATTTCAAGGTATCGCTGCAGGACTTGTGTGATTGATCATTTTCTATATGATTATCCGATCCGTATCATTCTGATTATTGCATGCACTTCTTCTTAAAATCCTAGTCCTGTGCTATTTTCTATCAATTTTGCTGTCTGGATCTGAGTTTTTATGCAGAATTCATAAATCTGTCGTCGCTGGATACTTGTTTGTGTATTCCGTTTTTTCAGCTGCATGATAATAGATATAACGTCATGTCCCGAAAGTTCAGTTTGTTGTTGTTTCATGGCATTGAATTCCTTTGAATGTTGCTGAATTGTATTTGTTGCTACTTTGACTTTGTTGCAGATCGTACCTTTACTGTTGAAAATGGCATCAGCGGCAACTGGAGCGACGGGATGGTACAGGGGAAGGGTGAAGGCTGTTCCTTCAGGGGATTGCTTGGTCATTGTGGCCGTGGCCAGCTCCAAGCCTGGTCCCCTTCCTGAAAAAACCATCACTTTATCTTCTCTAATGGCTCCTAGACTGGTAATTTTACTCATTTCACTGTTTTATTGTTTTTTCCTCCTTCAATTGGAAATGAGGTTGATAAAAAGAACCATGTATATTTGAAAGAAAATTTTAAAATTGTGTGCTGAGTTGCAGTATTTTGAATAAAAAATTCTATGTTCTAATTGCACTGGTGTTCTGAGTTTGAATTTTTTCAAATTTGGCTAGGCACGTAGAGGCGGTGTTGATGAACCATTTGCATGGGAAAGTAGAGAGTTTCTAAGGAAGCTTTGCATAGGGAAGGTGCGTAAAATAGAGTTGATACTCTGATCTGATTGGATGCTCTTGTTTTGTATCATTCTGATGAGGCATGGCGTGTGTTTTTGACATTGATATGTTAATGTTATTGGAACAGGAGGTGACCTTCAGAGTTGATTACAATGTGCCATCCATAAGTCGAGACTTTGGAACTGTTTTTCTGGGTGACAAAAATGTTGCAATGCTGGTTGTTGCTCAAGGATGGGCAAAGGTTGATTACCCTATGCTTTCCATATAGATGTGCCATGTTTGGATTGTTTTCTTTATTGCTGATGGCATTGTTGATTGCGAACTTGTTCATATGCACAGATAAGAGAGCAGGGCCAACAGAAAGGAGAAGTGAGTCCATACCTAACAGAATTGTTACGGTTAGAAGAAAATGCTAAACAGGAAGGCCTTGGTCGTTGGAGCAAGGTTTGTTTGGGTTTTCATCTTTAGCACAAAAGAAACTAAATAACTTTGTAATTAAGGTGTGCTTTTGCTGCAAACATTAAAAGTTAGATGTCCATTCCTTGATGTTCTTGCAACTTGGTCTACTTGAATGTGTTGGGCATCTTTGCTGACACATAGCATCCAAGTTGACCTGATTTCGTGTGACATTTAATAATTCACCTGTATATTGTGGAAATGACCATTTGCATGTTCATATTTCAAATTAATGTGTGAATACATTAATGCTTCTGCTGCCATTTAAATCAACAAGACAAGATGATGCTGGAATTAAATGGAACATGGAGACATGTAGTTTCTATTCCCGTTTATGTTATTGAAATCCCTCATGTATACCATATACATATATATGATTGTATGTGATTGCAGGTTCCTGGTGCTGCCGAGGCATCTGTCAGAAATTTACCACCTTCTGCCATTGGAGACCCTAGTAACTTGGATGCTATGGGTTTGTTAGCTGCAAACAAGGGAGTGCCCATGGAAGCAATTGTTGAGCAGGTTCGTGATGGCAGTACTGTCCGAATCTATTTGCTCCCGGAGTTTCAGTTCGTCCAAGTTTTCGTTGCTGGAATTCAGGTATGTTACATAAATGCCGATGCTATTGCTAACATTGTTTTACGCATGCCACTAATTGTTTCCCCTTCACACCAGGCCCCACAAATGGGAAGGAGAGGAGCTGTATCTGATACCGTTGTTGAATCAGAGCTGACAACTGATGACACTAATGGAGATGCTCCTGGGGAACCTCGACCCCCTCTTACATCTGCCCAAAGACTTGCAGTTTCAGCATCTGCTGCTGAAACCGCAGCTGATCCTTTTGCACATGAAGCTAAATTTTTCACTGAGATGCGTGTATTGAATCGAGATGTAAGTAACATGCTTCTGTAAGTTATATTGCTTTTGTATTTTTGAATAGTTTCTAAATTCCAAATGGGTGTGCAGGTTCGGATTGTCTTGGAAGGTGTGGATAAGTTCAGCAATTTGATTGGGTCAGTGTATTATCCTGATGGTGAATCAGCAAAAGACCTGGCTTTGGAGCTTGTGGAAAATGTATGTGATAACCTGTGTAGAGTGATATTACCATGATTTATTTTGTCTAAATCAATTCTTGTTGGACCTCACTTGTTATTGACATGGTTTTATACTATAGCATTACCTGATTGGTTTATTCTTGATACTGATTCAAGTTTGTATACTTTTGTATTTGCACTTAATTTTAGGGTGTCCATAGTAAGAGCATTGTCAGTCCTTGAAGTATGCTACAATTTGTATTGAAATTCCAATGTAGTATTTAATTAACTTACCTACCAAGGACCAACTGAAAATGGATTTGAAGAAGGAAACATTGTACTTGCCATCACTGCTGGCTTTATTTGCTTGAATAGACTACTATGTCCAAATTTTTGTGATTCTTTTTCTTTTGACAAAAAGAGAAGACACAATAAAGTATGAAAGTTTTAGCTGTCATTCATTTTTTTTTAATCTAGCTTTAATGCAATATCATTAGGCAATATCTATGGCATGACATTTTGTTGGAGTCTGATTTCCCTGGTCTCTCTCCTCAGTCCCCATGGCCATGGATATAGTTCTTGAATAGTACCAAAATGATTTGCTTGATAGTTTGCCATAAGGAGATTTAGAATGATTCTCTGATCCATGAGTTTTATTGTGATGAAATATCTGTCAAACAAAATATATTGAAAAACTTTTTCAATTTTATTTTATCACCGAATAGGGTTTTGCTAAATATGTTGAATGGAGTGCCAATATGATGGAAGAAGAGGCCAAGCGGAAGCTGAAGACTGCGGAGCTCCTGGCTAAAAAAAACAGGCTAAGAATGTGGACAAACTATGTTCCACCGCCTTCAAATTCTAAGGCAATTCATGACCAAAATTTTACTGGAAAGGTAAAATATTACTCAATCATTTGTTTATGCCAAATGGCCGATCTTCAGTTAAATAAGCATATTATTCTATCTTGAATTCTACAGGTGGTTGAGGTTGTGAGTGGAGATTGCATCATTGTTGCTGATGATTCCATTCCATATGGCAGTCCACTAGCTGAGAGGCGAGTTAACCTTTCAAGTATTAGGTGTCCAAAAATGGGCAATCCTCGTCGAGATGAAAAACCAGCTCCCTATGCCCGTGAAGCAAAGGAGTTCTTGAGAACACGCCTCATTGGTCGTCAAGTATGAAAACATCTTACATGCCTACTTTTAATATTACTCCTTTGAGCAGTTCTAATTAATTACTCCTATTTCTCAGGTGAATGTACAAATGGAATATTCCAGAAAGGTTGCTCCTACAGATGGTTCAGTAGTTCCATCAGGAGCTGCAGATTCCAGAATAATGGATTTTGGATCAGTCTTCCTATCATCCACTGGGAAAGTTGACAGTGATGATGCCCCTTCATCTGTTCCATCTGCTGGAAGTCAGCAAACCGGTGTGAATGTTGCTGAATTGGTAATTGGCCGTGGCTTTGGAACTGTCATTAGACATCGTGACTTTGAAGAGAGATCCAACTACTATGATGCTCTTCTTGCTGCTGAATCACGTGCCATTTCTGGAAGGAAAGGGATCCATTCTGCCAAGGATCCTCCAGTGATGCATATCACTGACTTGACCACGGTGAGAAAAATTATTATGCTAAATTGTGATTTTACTCTGAAGCTCATAAAAATATAACTTCAATTTGTAACTGTTTCTTTTTTATTCATATCAGACATCAGCCAAGAAAGCAAGAGATTTCTTGCCTTTCTTGCATCGAAGTAGAAGAATTCCTGCTGTTGTGGAATATGTCCTCAGTGGCCATCGTTTCAAGTTGTTAATTCCAAAAGAAACCTGCAGCATTGCTTTCTCATTCTCTGGTGTCAGATGTGCTGGTCGGAATGAGCCATATTCTGATGAAGCTATTGCACTGATGAGGCGAAAGATAATGCAGAGAGATGTCGAGGTAATTCAGTTCCATTTTGAACTTATTGCTGATTCCTGCATGTTGCTTAAAGCTTTTTCTTTTTTATCGTTAAATGTTTTAAAATTTTCAGATTGAGGTGGAAACTGTTGATAGAACTGGAACTTTCTTGGGATCCTTATGGGAGTCAAGAACCAATGTGGCAATTACACTACTTGAAGCTGGTCTTGCGAAACTTCAAACCTCCTTTGGCAGTGACAGAATTCCTGATTTTCAGCTGTTGGAGCAAGCTGAACAATCTGCTAAGAAGCAAAAGCTGAAAGTAAGAATGGGATCCTGAACAAAGTTTGACATTACCACTTTTCTTTCCCTGTTATCTATTCTAAAGTGAATTGTTTTGCAGATCTGGGAGAATTTTGTTGAAGGGGAAGAAGTATCCAATGGTGCAAATGTTGAAAACAAACAGCAAGAAGTACTTAAGGTGCTTAGAATAATGTTTCACCAATAACACTTTTGTTTTTAAAAATGAGGAATGACTTATCCCATTGTCATGCATTCTCAGGTAACTATTACAGAAGTATTGGGTGGTGGTAAATTCTATGTTCAGACAGTTGGAGATCAAAAGGTAGCATCCATTCAGCAACAGCTTGCTTCTTTGAACCTGAAGGAGGCTCCTGTACTTGGTGCTTTTAATCCTAAGAAGGGTGACGTAGTCCTCTGCTATTTTCATGCTGATAAGTCCTGGTATAGGGCAATGGTAAGTTCCAACAAGAAATTTTTCTTTTCTTTTGTTTTTTCCCCCTTAGTGGTATAGGCATTGCAATTCTATGGCTGAAAACATGTGGCCATTATCTTAATGATTGAGTCATACTGATCCATATCTTTTGTATCTTACTGTTTTCTCCACCATACTCAGCCCTTACTTTGTTATTGATTTTTCATCTACATTTCTTGACAAGCATTTAGGTTGATATTTGTTAGGATAATAGAGAGGAGTTAAAGTGGTTGGGATTAATTAGTTTAGTTTAGTTAGTTAGTTGGAAGGGATTAGTTAGTAGTTAGATAAATAGGAAAAGTCAGGAGGAAGGGAGTAGTCATTCGGTGAATTTGATAGCTTATGTGTGAAAGAAGAAATCCTGTGGGGAAACCCTTGGGGAGAATTCTATTCTCCATTCTGTTCAGTATCAGTAAAACATTTTTTTTCTCTTGATTCCTTCAAGCAATTTCCAACTTCTCTTCATTTGGTTCCTAACAATATTTCATTGATATGGTCTAATATTTTATATCACCCTGTTTATAAATTATTTTCCATAAATAAAGCAAGCTGCTTGAGTTTTAAGCTCGGAATATTAATGTCAAGTGGTTTCATCTCATTAAACCAGATTAATTTTGTATATAGTCTACTATAATCGTTTTTCTTGCCAGAATATAATTGACCTGAGATTATTTAGTTTGATATTTTCATTTTATGGCCAGAGTTGGTGAGATGTTAAATGGTCTGTGCATCACATCACTTATATCACCTTGTCTGTGTCACTCTTAACTTTTCTTTTCCTTGTGAAATTGTGTATTTTGCCACATTCCTTTGTTTTCTTTATACTGATTCATAATTGAATTGTGTAGGTTGTTAATACACCTAGAGGACCAGTTGAATCTTCTAATGACATGTTTGAAGTATTCTACATTGATTATGGAAATCAAGAAGAAGTACCTTTCAGTCAGTTACGGCCTCTTGATCCGTCTGTGTCTGCTGCTCCTGGTCTTGCCCAATTGTGTAGCCTTGCTTACATTAAGATTCCAAACTTGGAAGAGGATTTTGGCCAAGAAGCAGCTGAGTATTTGAGTGAACTCACTCTAAACAGTGGTAAAGAGTTTAGGGCCAAGGTTGAGGAGAGAGATACTTCAGGAGGCAAAGTGAAAGGGCAGGGAACTGGGACAATTCTTTCTGTAACTCTTGTTGCTGTGGATGCTGAGATCAGCGTTAATGCTGCAATGCTACAGGTGATTATAGTTGCTTACTCTTGCTTGAAATGCTTTCAAAGTCTCATGTTGGATTCCCTTTGCAAATACATGGGTTCTACCCATAAAATACACTTCTCTGAACATTATGTTTTCTTGTGGAATTTTCAGGAAGGACTTGCTAGGTTAGAAAAAAGAAATAGGTGGGACAGAAAAGAAAGACAGCTGGCCGTTGACAATTTGGAAGCGTTCCAGGAAAAAGCACGGACCAGCAGGTGTGGAATGTGGCAGTATGGAGATATTCAGTCAGATGATGAGGACACTGCTCCTCCTCTGAGGAAAGCTGGTGGCCGCAAATGAGTGTAACTGGAGGTAAATTATATAATATATAGACATCTTGAGGAAAAGAATTGAAGTTATAGTCATGAGTTAGAGAGTAAAAGAAGAAAATGCCGGCCGTATTCCTTTGTAAGTTTTGTTTTGTTTTTCTTGTTTTAACTTTTATTGTTAGGTTGATGGGACAATTATTTTCCATAGATATTGAAATAAGTTACATGCGGCAGGGTTCTTTGTTAACATGAGGACAGCGAGACGTTTTGGTCTTTTAAGAAATTGAAAACTCCTTTTCCATGTGGTGTTGTTCGGTGTTGGCTTTGAAGAATTTCATTATTGATGATTTTTATCGTATAGAAACTAGGCCACGGATCTTGGGCTGACAGTTGAATCCCATATAAAACATGCTAGTCGCGCTCTTAATTATTAGTCCATCTCCTCAGCCCTTGAACAAGTGCATTGAGAACAACTTCAAAATATCTTTCTTAGTGTGTGTTTGGTTTGGCGTTAAAACTGACCAAACTTGGGGTTTGGATTCCCAAACACAATTATTGTTAGAAACGTGGGTTTATCATGTTTCAACGTTAAATCAAATTGAAACCCTTCCAAGTTTGGTGATTTGCAGTTTCATAATGGTGATTTTTGCAACGTTATCTGGGACAGTTATATTCCTTTCTTATTTGGTGGCGTCTACCAGGGGACCTCGAAAAGTTGTGCCATCGGTGGTGCATACTTTTTTTACCTACAACAGCAAATAATATAATTATAACCTGGAAAATTTTGAAGTTTTATTTTATATTATATGAACTATATTTTAAAATTGCTAGTCATCCTCTCTCTGTGAAGCTTTACCTAGAGGTGCAGACAATGGCGGGTTTGGCAAGTTTGATACAAAATGCACTCCTTCCTTGTGTTTCTTGTCCAACGGTTTAGCAGTAGTTCTGAAAAGCCTTACTCTTCAGTCTTCCCTTAAAAACACAGCTCAATACTCCTCTCCCCAACATCCTACCTGCACACACCATAACAAAAGAATAAATGATATAATCTCACTCAAAGGAATCATTTTTTTTTTCAAAACAAATTGAACTTGGCGTCGTGATCTGCCACCAGATGCATCGCTGGAATCAAGTCCTCGTCTTCTTCGTCGTTCAAGTCAAACAAGTCATTCGTTCCCAAGTTGGCTCATCGTTCCAAGTGCCTCCCGTGCTTGGAAGAGGAGGTGAATTAGGTCCACCTAGTTGATTCAATGATGTAAGCTAACATACCATGATCAAAGAACAATGAAAATGCTTCCTTTAACATTACATTTTTGCCATCTCCTAAATAATCCTTTTAAGTTTTACAAAAGTTCATAGACATTTCTTTCTCCATTTTAAAACTCTCATAACATCTAACTTCATGATCGATAATAAATTTTATAGTAGACATTTATCTGATAACATAAAAGTCCTACATAGTTTGGGATGACAATGGATAGTGGATCTAATGGGTGCTCATAAAAATTACCCAAATTACCCTGAATGATAGGATAATTACATATTAAATGAGTACGAGCATGAGTGCTCACAACTAATTAGTAAATTGAAGATAAATTGTGATTTAAGAAAAAAAGATGAACATATTACAAATAATGGTTTTGTATCAAAAGCCTAATGTATCTATACTTTATATCAAAACTAAAATGAAACCTATTTATTTAGCAATACCTAGTCCCATTACCTGGTCCAAAGGGAAGAGATTGAGAATTGCAAAACCATGCTGGACCAAATAAAAAAATTTGTAGAACAAAAACCAAATAAAATATTTAATAGCAAACAAAGATCAAAATGATAAATAGGCTTAAATTTGTTTTTGGTCTCTCTAAAATACATTAATTTTCATTTTAGTTCCCCTAATTTTTTTAGCTTTTCGTCCTCGTAAATTTTTTTTTTTCAAATTAGTCATCACTGTTAGACTCAATTAGCAGAGTGCTCATGTGGTTGTTATCATGTTTGCTTACCTGACTTTCTAAGACTTATGTAGCATCAAATGTGTCAATAAATAAGTTTTGTAATTTAATTTATTACATATAATAAATGAAAAATTATTTTTTCCAAACCAAGAAATTAAAAAAGAGATATTTCGTTGAAAAACTCCTACTACATATCATCTCTTTGTTGAAGCAAGGTTCTCCTATGTTCATCTTTTTTTTTTGGTCGAATCATTTGTTCATCTTATAACGTTGCTGCTTCTACTTCCCCTCTACTTGATGGGCTTGCGGCGGCGACGTCTATGAGGAACTTAGGTGGGTGTGTGTGTGTGTGGAGGTATTGATTGGAGCTTGCAATGGTGTTGAAGGAGATTCATGCATTTTCCTCCAAAAATTCTCTCCTCTTTAAGCTTGCATTGTAGCTTGATTACATTATTCCTTATTCTTTCCACTTCTTCTTTCAATTCATTCACTTCTTGGCTTGCACAACCTTCACTAGGTACATTCTCATCCTCACACCAATGAAAATAATTATAGGTTCTAGGTGTCTGTAATAAATTGCAGAACAAAATGAATATATTCTTCACAAGTAATCATCAAAATATAGGGACTAAAATGGAAATGGTGGTGTATTAGAGGGACTAAAATGAAAACTAGTGAATAATAGAGGGACAAAATAAGTTAGGGTTTGGAGTTCTTACATTCCAAAATCTACACCTCCAAAATTGTTTTTCAGGATTAGATGTTGTCTTAGGTATTAGCAAAATCAATTTCTCCCCACATTTACATAAAGATAGTTGGGAGAAACGTGATAAGGAAGATTTCATTCTAGAAAAAAAAAATTGCAAACATGTTAAGCTATTTCATTTCTGGAACATTGGAGTATATAAGTTGAAGAACAAATGCTTGCTACCAATTACAATTTTGATTGAGGTTATGAGTGGTTGCCTCAAATGTGCGAGAATGGAGCACTAAGGTTGTTGAGAGTTGGAAGAACTAAAATTAAAGCTAAAAAAAATGCCAAACTATGTCTTATGTGATGAAAAATAGGGTTGAAGAAGAAGGTTGTTTGGTTAGCAAACATGGTAACGACTACACCGACACTCTATTAATTGAGTCTAACAGCAAGGACAAATTTGAAAAAGAATGATTTTAGGGGGTGAAAAGCTAAAAAAAAGTAGGGGTACTAAAATAAAAATGAGTGTATTTTAGAGGGACCAAAAACATATTTAAATCTGATATATATATATATATATATATATATATATATATATATAAAGAAGGAAATGAACTTACTTATCCTCAACCCCTGAGAACAAATAGGTTGCGTGAGAGGAAAAGATGAACGAATGATCATTGATGCCCCACGTTGTTTTTCAAAGAAGAATGAAGGAATTTCAATGGAGAAGAGGAAGAAGAGATGACACTAGTTAGTACACAATAAGAGCAAGAACACAATAGTCTTCAAATGAAAAAAAAAAAAAAAAAATTGTCAACATTTTCATGTTAAAAAACTTTTATAGAAAACATAGAAAATGGATTTTCTCCTAATTTAACCTTCACCTTTTTAAATATTTTCTTAAAAACATTTTTTAAAATCCAAATACCCTGATCCTCGTTTTGTTTATGTTTTTACTTTCTGATATTATTTATTTCTTATTTTAAATTTTAATTGAAAAATGTTACCTTATTTTTTCTATATAACACTTTGAAAATAAAGAAAAATGAAAATAAGATGATATTTTATAATTAAAATTGAAAATAGGAAATAGAAAAAGAATGAAAATGGAAATCACACTATCCAATTTTTTTCTTATTTTTTAATTATATTTTTAATTTCTTATTTTTTAAGTACTTGGAATGACGTGAATTCCTATCAATTTTGAATTGTTGTATTCATGTCAAATTAATGAATAAAGTTACATATATAATAAAATAACTTATATAACACGTTCCTTCTCTTTTTCTCTTTATTACATCACTCATCACATTTTGTACTTCTTTCTCTTTTTTCTCTTTTATTTTTTTATCTCTTTTTGTTGTAAATATTAGTTGTTATACAAACAACCTTGTGGTAAGACTATAATTTGTTCTTTGAAGGTTAAGATTACATTGATTTTTGGGTAAACTGGTGTCCACAAAGCGATAGAATTCTTGTTGATAATTGAGGTTTTTATTGTGTCGAAACAAGGACATACATGACACGGAAGTACATGACATTCAAAGAAATTTCTTTTTTTTTTTTTTTTGTGCAAAGGAGGGCAAAAGCCCAAACTACAAAAGCAACCTTCTAGGGAAAGAAGCCCCCAGGAGGTCTTGATTTAGGCCTTTGCATTTCCCATCGGGTTTTTTTGCACTTCCCACCCACTTTTTTTTTGAAAAATTGTAAAACCCAAAACTATCCTTCAGTTAATTGGCTTACGGACAAGACTGTCTGGGAATAATTCCTGGACAACCTAGCCCGTAACAAAACTCGGACAATCCGTAAGCCATTTTTTATAAAAAAAATGGCTTACGGACAAGGCTGTCCGGGAGTTCCCGGACAGCCTTGTCTATAAGCAACCTCTTCTCCCACTTCAAAATCCATCAACCGCTTCGTTCTCTTCCTCTTCCACCTTTGCAAGTTCGACCTAATCATCTACCTCTTCACTCAATTTACCTCTAACAAAGACCTAATCATCAACCGAACCCACACCACACCACATCGTTTGTTGTCCTCGTGCGACTTCGTGTTTGCAAGGAACTCACCGGGGTGCCTTGAATCGATACACAAGATTAGATATGTGTACATGCGAGTAAGGGGAATTCGAAGGAAGAAAGGGTGGAATGCATCTGTGTACATGTGGTCCCAAGAAATCTAGAGAAGCCAAGCGGCCACTGACCAGAGGAATTCCTAAAAGCTTCTCCACAAGCAGCAAGTTGAGAGTCTGTTTGGATAGGACTTCTGCAGAAGTACTTTTAGGTGAAAAAAAATAGTATGAATCAAAGAGGTCAAATGCATTTAACTTCTCCATAAGTTAAAATTAGTCTTTGTAGACCACCTATTCCAAAAGCTCTCTCATTTAACTTCTCCAAAAGTAACTAATTTTAACTTATGGAGAAGTTAGATGCATTTGACCTCTTTAATTCATGCTATTTTTTTCATCTAAAAATACTTATGCAAAAGTTCCACCCGAACAAGCTCTGAGTGTGGGCACGGTATGCGCCATCAGTGTTGCAGTTATTCGGGGATCATTTGGGAAAGTCCACCCATCAGTTGGATTTGCCCGAAAAAAAAAAGTTAAAAGCTTGGAGAAATTGCCCATAGAATGTTGGAAAAGGTGTATAAATACTTATTTTAAGAGTAACCTTTCGAACAAAAAAAAAAGAGTAACCGATTCTTCCACTCAGTAACAAAATGAGTTAAAAGCCCTTAAAATGTTGGAAAAGGTGTATAAATACTTATTTTAAGAGTAACCGATTCTTCCACTCAGTAACAAAATAACAAAATGAGTTAAAAGCCCTTAAAATGTTGGAAAAGGTGTATAAATACTTATTTTAAGAGTAACCGATTCCTCCACTCAGTAACAAAATGAGTTAAAAAGAAAGCGGATCAAATGAGAGAAGTGGTTCATAATGAGTTAGAAGAACAAATTCTGACCATTATTACGCTTATATGGCCAAATTTAGAATATGACATGTAAATTGTTTTTAGGTGGTAACATAATTTTGACCACGTCAAAATTTGCTTCTTTTACGTCTTACAGGAAGATGATGTTTTTTACTTGAAATATATTGAACCAAGATTTTCGTTTAAGGGAATGTTGCTAGGTATTCTAAGATATGTGAAAAACAGAATCCATTACTAGAAAAACAACGACAAAAATTAATTGTACAACTTTAATTAGCTCAAACACTGAAGTCTCCAAAAAGGAGAAGATCTACACTCCCTTAAGCATATAATCTTTTTATCAAAAATCAAAAGAAGAATGAAAACGAAGTACACCTAAAATCCAACTAAGCTCAAAATTTATCTATGGTGATGATACTTAATAGGCCGCCCCTTTTTAAGTTTCAAACCACTCCAATTTTTCAATTGTCTCGCCTTGTTGTCCTTCGACGTGGAGCATTAGATGTTTCCTCCTTGTCTTTGTTTTCTTCACTCTCTCCACCAGCTTGGTTATTGGAAGTTTCTGTACGTTCTGTGTTCTTCTTCTCCACCTTTGCCTGCACAAGAAGAGACTTGGTTATGAGATTAACACAAATTCATAAAGTACCTCCCAGAAAAGAAATATGAGTTGAGCAAGGGAAAAAAATTCACTACTCACAGGTTTCTTCCCACCAAATATGATTCTGAAGAAAATTGTCACAAAGACGAGCAGAACAGCTACAATAACTCCAATTGTCAGATTTGCTTGCTTCTCGCCCTTTTCAATGAGATCCTGCATAGAAGTATAAAGTATAGATCATAATCCACTAAGTGAAACATAACTTGTACCAAAACAAAAAGGAGACGCAAGTTTTATTATTTGAAGCTTGGTACTTACATGTATCTTATCTTTGTGGTCACTCAGGAAGGGAATGTCTGCAATCTTGTACAAGAGGTCAAAAACCTTCTTCTGCAAGGTTAAAAAATTAACATCATGCACAAGAAAAAAGATCAAGGCTGAAAAGTACGACAGAAAAGAGAGTTAACGGGAATATGGGGCGGATGGGTCAGGGAAATATAAGAGAGAAAGCAGAGAGAAAAACTGCAAAATTCTTTTATTACCTGGAAGCCTGCAATACCATCTGCTGATGCGGTTGCTGACTCTTCAGCCTTTTGTTTCTCTTTCTCAATGGTAAACTTGGGCTTCCATGTAGTCTCCCGATAGGACTCTGCAATCTTATCATCTTTAGCTATCAGAATGTTGTCAAATAGTATGCCATCTTGCATTGTCCAGATCTCAATGCCAATAGCAGCAATAGGCTCAAAATCAGGTTTCTCAAGTTCAAAGTACTCAGGGTTTGGAATCTCCTGAGGCTTCCAAATACCCTTATAATTAGGGTTATCAATAAGGGGGGCACTCCATTTTCCCTTATAAGCTGGATTCCTCTTCATTGGCCTCTTCCACTCACCACAGCCAGGGGCCGCTTCACACTTTGGGTTATCAATCTTTGGGGCTTCCCATTCACCATCCTCCTCATCATCCCAATCTTCTGGTTTAGTTGCTTCAGGGTCATCAATTTCCTCTGGCTCGTCATCTAACCATCCTTCAGGTTTCTCAGCTTCTTCATCCACAATTTCCATGGGTGCATCCTCATCCCAGTCATCTGGCTTCACTGCACTTGGATCTGGAATTTTGGCTCTTTCATCCCAGTCCTCAGGTTTCTTATCATCAGGATCTGGGATAGTCTTGGCAGGGATAAGGGGAGGCTCAAAATCCTCAGATGATAAGAAATTAGCCTTTTTCTTCTCCTCTCCATCAATCAGAATTTGCAATTCATTATCAGGCTTCAAAACAGCAGTGTATACATGAGATAGTTTGTCGGATGGGACAGAAGGGGGATACTTGAGATGGTGTTCAACATACTTCCCATTCTTTGGGTTCTTATGCCTGAAAATGAAGTGCACTTTGTTTGTAGCCCCACACTTATCAGGACCAAACATGATAGAATATGGAGAATCATTGTCAAATTCCTTGGGTTTCCATCCACTCGCCTGGGGTTGAAGATACTTAATATACGCACCACCACATTCTAGGCCATTCTGAAGGCGAGTCTCGAACTGAAGAACAACTGATTCATCCTTAAGTTTGACAGGCTCGTCAAGATCTTTAACTATAGCATATTTCCTTGCTTGTTCACTAACGAGAAGTCCATAATCATCATGCCCATCACTCTTAGCATGCTTCCAAACACCTAGAACCAAAAATACAAATAAAAATTATATCAAAATTTGGTGGATCAAAATATCTATTTGAATTACTATGAGAGGGAAGGGGATTTAGGTTTGGATAGTTTGCAAGAGGTGTTAGGTTTAAACCTCCAAACTTTATTTTATCAGCCAAAAGAAAAGAACAAAAATCTACTTCATTGCTTCAAAATCAAATATGCACCCCAGAATGAAGGATTGAAATAGGATGATCCTCGGATGGAAAAAAATACTCATAACTCAATTTTAAGGACCATGTAACTAGACACTTAAATCTAAGAATATAAATAGGTGAAAATGTGAAACATATTTTCACATTTTATCATATCAGATTACTAGAAAGCGGGCAGTTTATAAGATTTATCCATTCCTATACAATATTGTTGGATACCACTATAAGCATTGTAGAATCAGTCAATGACTGCTGAAACATTCCTGGGTTGGAGATATATAATCCTTGTGCAAAAGGTTTAACTTAGCGAGCTTCCCTCTATCATAGATTTGCATACAATATATACAGCTTTTTTTTCCTGGTGCAGATAGAATACAACAGCCTTGGTTTCTATAATAGATTCGAATACTAATCTACTATACTTACATTACATCCTT
This sequence comes from Sesbania bispinosa, assembly GCA_026901365.1. Taxonomy (NCBI): domain Eukaryota; kingdom Viridiplantae; phylum Streptophyta; class Magnoliopsida; order Fabales; family Fabaceae; genus Sesbania; species Sesbania bispinosa. The sequence continues at coordinate 121,381 of QLOH01000141.1, forward strand.
AATTATAGGTGTATAATAATTGATGTATCCGTCATTAATTATTATGTAATAAATTGTCAACAGATCCTCAACAATTCTGCAGTTTAATAATTTATAATTGGGGTTTAGAATTTCCAAAAACGTTCCTGCAGTTTAATAATTTATAATTGGGTCCCATAATTTGTAAAAAAAATTCAAAGGAGTCCCCAAAATATAGCCCGCTGTTTATATGTATATATATAAACTACAGTGACTCATGTATAAATGAATTATAAGAAACCCATTTAAAATTCTAAAAATATATATATATATATACGGAGACCTACATTAGTATTACATACTAATTTAGCCTTATTTTGGACTCTGCAAACGATTTTCTATACCCTTGTAGCTGCAGAGAGGGATTTGAATGAAGTAAGCATTCACTTTGTTTCAAAGTTTAACATGGATGGATAAGTTAGCATAGCAATATCAAAGTTAACAGAAACCAAACACAGGATAAGGAAAACAAGAATCGAACAACATCCAATACGAAACACACCATTGATCTGCGCAGGTATAGAATATAATAGAATCTAATCTAATCTATTTACCTTTGTACTCATCCTTGTCGGATACAATCCAACGGCCTTCAAAATCCTCGTCGAACGAGTCGTAGAAGATCTAAATGACAGAAGCATTCGAGAATCAGAGAGATCCATTACAAAAAAAAAACATAAATAATGAATGAATAAGAAAATGAAGGAGGAGATCCCTCCCAATTAATTACCGCGTCGTCGGCATCATCGGAAGCGCGAACGAGGTGAAAGGAAGAAGAGGAAGCAATGAAGAAGAGGAGCAGCGCCAAGAGCCCCATGGCCACAGGGATTCCTTTTCGTTCTCCCATTGCTCTCTCTCTCTCTCTCTCTCTCTCTCTCTCTCTCTCTCTCAATCTCCAAACCCTAACCCTGAAATGAAATGAAATGAAATGTTTCTGTTCTTCTGAGATCTAAATAGAAATCTCGCTCTTCAAAGAAGAGAGTGAGAATGTGATACAGCACTTGCGCTTCGTAGCTTTTCTCTTTGTAGATCTACACGTTCGACCTGTTTCAACCAATGGTATTAGGTGCCACGTGACATCAGCCAATCAGTGTTCGCCACGTAGCAGTCTTGCATCACTTCCCTCTCCTCTAGCATATCAAATCCTTTCGTTCTCTAGTTATTTTACAACGAAATTCTTCTATACTTTTTTTTTTCGGGTCAATCTTCTATACTTCTTTTTGGGTCCAAATCTTCAAATTTCCGTAAAGAACGGCCAATGGCCCAATACACGAAGGTCTAAATCTTCTATATACTTTTTTCTTATTTTTCAGCCAGATATACTTTGTGTTAAATGTAATATCCAAATGTGGAGGATTTAAGTGGGATTTGCTTTTTGACCAAAAAAAAGTGGGATTTGCTTGAGGCCCATGGGCCTTTCAATTCTTTAACCATGTTGCAATATAAACTATAGGAACTTAGAAATTGTTTGACCTTCAACCAAAAAAAAAAAGAAATTGTTTGACCAAAAAAACAAAACTATAGAAAGTGCAAGTGCCAAATCTAATCTAATTATAACTTGACGAAAAAAATTCCAATTATAATCCGACATAAAGAAAGAACAAATCTTCCATAAGCACACACCTTGCCCGTAAGTTTTACAAACAACCAATCAGAATTTTATAATTAATTAATTATTTAAAATAAAAAATGAAAGAAGACACAATATAGTAGAACCTAATAAAATAATTTAGAACCACCAAATCTCTCCTTCATCCTTCTCTCACCATTATTTTTCTTTAAGCCTCTGATTTGGTGACATAGAAACAACAGAGAAATAGTGGAAAGAATCGAGAGATACAAGAGAAGTCCATTTGTTATTTTGTTTGGTCCAGTGGGGGAGAGAGAATATTTCTTTGGTATTTCTCATCTATTTTTTTCACACCAAAAAACTCAATTTCACATTTCTCTTATATATCTCTCGCACCAAACAACCTAAAAATCATCTTTATTTCTTTCTTGTTTATCTCTTCCTTATTTCTCTCTTCTCTATTTTCCTAATACTACCTATTAGAATACTATAACAATATATTTAATATCTTCTACTAGAACAATATATTTAATATCTTCTAATATCTGTTAAGATTAGGTTTTATCATATAATATCTCCTAGGATTAGTTTCCATATTTCTAGATAATTCTTATGATTTGTTTCCTAATTACGAGTCTATATTGATCAGTATAAATAAGCATCAGTGTGTAGTATTTTGTATCAATCATCAACTATCAATATCATTGTATATTTAATATCATTCTTTGTCTCTCTTCCTTTTTATCCAAAACCCTATAACATCAACATGGTATCAATAGGTACCATCCACCATGACCTGTTGTGGCCCTATTCCACTGCCGAGTTCCAAAGTTCGGAACTTTTATTTGTTCGTTTCTCTTAATAACAAGTCCTTTCATTCATAATCTTTTTTATTTCTAGCCTCCTCCACTGTGTATCTTTCAGGCGTGTTTTAAACCATCCACCGTGCATTTTATCAGTCTCCTTTGCATTCATCTCCTCTTACCGTGCTTTTTTCGGTTGTTTTCTGTTGTTGTTGCCACCTCATCAACGACTTCGACATGTGACCCCACCACTAGAGTCATGTTGTTTAAGCGAGTCTAGTGCCGTCGGACGCACCTTAATTGGAGCAGTGACGTGCCCTCACGCGCTTGAGCTTTGCTGACGTGTTTTTTTCCTGTCAGTCGCCGACCGCCATTCGTGGCGGCGCGTCCAACCGTCGTTTTGGCCAATCTTGTTGTTAGCAGACTCGCCCCGCGGTGTTCTCTCCAGATCTTGTCTTGTTTTGACATTTTTGGGATTTATACATGTTGGTTCTCCCTGTTTGGCTTATTTCTCTCTCCTTTGATGATTGTTTTCTCTCTCCTACTTCTTGTTGTTCCAGACTCATGACTTTTTAGAACCTATAGATGTATCTTGCGGCTTCGTAGAGCTATCTACCTGGCCCCGTGGCTATCCCAGAGTAATCTACCTGGCCCTATGGCTTTTCCAGTGCAATATACCTGGCCCCACGACTTTTTCCCAATGCAATCTATTTAGGCCCACAAATTATTATATTCAATATTGTTAATATGGGTACATTTGTAATAAGCTTAAAGCTTACTAAGATTTAGCTTGAGGGGGAGTGTTAGAATATTATAATAATATATTTAATATCTTCTAATATATGTTAGGATTAGGTTTTATCATATAATACCTCATAGGATTAGTTTCCATATTTCTAGATAATTCTTGTGATTTGTTTCCTAATTATTAGTCTATATTGATCGGTATAAATAAGCGTCAGTGTCGAGTATTTTGTATCAATCATCAATCATCATTCATCAACTATCAATTATCAATATCAATATATATTTAATATTATTCTTTTCCTCTTTTCCTTTTTATCCAAAACCCTATAACTTCAACAAGAGGGATAACTAGTGTGGTCCGAATCCTTTTTGTAAGAGACATAGTAGACTCTATTATACTACAACTAACAAGCATGTCTCGGTTGTTAACATGGTGAAATGGAGGGATTGTAGTTTTGTATGGTGTTGGTCTTGGCGGAGGGGTATATTTCAAGGGGAGTTGGAGCACTTGGCACAATTGGTAGCTGGTTTAGGTTCCTTTGTGTTATAGTGTAAACATGGTGATAGGTGGTGTTGGAAGGAGTCAACTGATGGGATATATAGTGTGAAAAACAACCTACAAGGTGGTTGTTAATGAAGACATTTGTGCAGATTTTCCACTTCACAAGTTTCCTGGTCTAGATTTTTCCTTCCAAAGTTTCATGTTTTGCCTACAAAGTCTTGTTAAATAGAATACCATCAAAACAAAATTTAATTAACAGAAGGTCCTTCATGTCTCTGTTAGAAGTTGTGTTAGGTGTGGTTTGGAGATGAAGACTACTTCTTGTTGATACCAGAGTGCACAGCGAAATGATAAAGTGGTCCAAAAACGGTTGTACCTGCTTGTGACAACAAAATAACAACACCAATAATAGCAACAGTGAGCATGAATTAGAACAGGGACATCACAAAAATTTAATGTGGAAAACTTCCCTCATTGTGAGAGAATAAAAACCACGGGACCAAATCCAGAACATCTTCCACTATGTAAAATAATGGGTACAATAATAGAGTCTCCCTGGCACTTCCAGGGTTCAATGGAGAAATACCAGTAGGGTGGATAACAACACAATAAATCAACCAAAGGATATCTAGCTTAAGCAACAGAGAGAACAAAAATACAAAATATTTGTATCGTAATAACATTCACACTGTCAGGATCAACATACTGAAATTTGGTGAAAAATGGAGCACGTTTGCATCTCATTGTAGAGCAAGTCGGTACCGTTTTCTTCCTCTGTGGTGAGTTGTTTTCTCTCGGATGCTCCTTACCTCTTCTTCTCGCGGGATTCTCTCTCTAAATTTTTCTCACCCTCCCAATTTCTCTCTCTCTATGTTTTCTCACACATTCAGACACTCCTCACTCTATTATTTACGAAGCACTTGTATTCTCTCTAGCACATACTCACTACACCTAAATTCTCCTTATCTCATCTTCCATCCTTTGTGAATCTTTGTTAGACGCTCCACTTCCTTTTTTATTTTCAATTATGCAAGTGTGTGGTCTCACTAAAAGGTGACCACACAACACTTCTCATATATTTTTTAATGCCATTATGCATATACTACATGGATGTTTTGTTTTGACTGGTTTGGATTTTCTACTGTCAATCATAATTCGTGTAATGAAAACTTTACTCATTTTGTCGGACTTCCAAGGTGTAGTAGCAGAAATAGACTACGATGTTTGTGGTTTGGTTGGCTACAATTTGGTCCTTACGGCTTGCTAGCAATGATGCAATTTTTTTAGCAAAGGTGGTAGGGCCTACTGATCTGTTAGAATTGATCAAAGTGTTGAGTTGGAATTGGATTAAGGCCAAGAATCATTCCTTTTCTCATTCTTTTTTCTTTTGGTTTTCCACACTTGGTGCATGTCTTAGTTTTTTAATGAGTGATCTTGCTCTACTTACATAGTTGTTGCTCTGCATCTGTTTTGATTTTCCTCTCAGTCACATTTACCGGTTGTTGTTTTCATTGATTTTATTGGGAGGAGGTGTTGTCATAGAACATTGTGACTTTACAAGTATTTTTCTATGGTTATTGTAATTTTTTGTTGAAAGGGGCTACAATAGATTAGTCCACGGGCCTTGGTTATTTCAGCTATGTAGGAATTTAATATTTCAACTATTTTTGTTGCATTGTATGTTGCATTGGTTTCTTATAAATTACACCAAGATAATGTTAGAAATTTTATTTATAATAATTAATACGGACTATATATATATATATTATTTGTAGCATTTATATTAGCTATTTACATTTAGTTGGGTTCAATAGAAGTGATCTAATTTTAGTGAGCCTTTAGACGACCAATAGGAAAAAATTTTATGGGCTCAATAAGTGAAACTCGGATTTGGCCCGTTAAGGGTTAATGAGAACCCTAATAGATTTAAAATCATAAGATGGTCATGGTCCCCAATATGCCAAATCAGAAAACAAGTTTCTCTATCTTCCCATCAGAAGAGAAATATCTAGTCCCATTTGAGGAATCAAGTGATTTGGTTGAGGAAGACGACGTCACCACATTTTTTCTAACCTTCTTACTTTTGCTCCCTTCCATATGAAATTCAGTTTTGCAACATGAGCATTGACGATTCGTGACTACGCTCATGATCTACCCAAAGGTTTTCACTGCACTTCGACACGGTCTCCAACGTAATGGATACAAGTATGTGTCACTAATCTTAACTCTGTAATCAGACATAAAGGTCCTAAATTGATTAATGGAAAATTTCTGTTTGGCTTAAGAAATTATTCCAACAAGTGATATCAAAGCTCGTACGTTGTGTGACACCCTTCTACCCCATACTCTTATTTTATTTAAGAAATTGCAGTTTAGAAAAGGGAAAGTCTCACGTTAGGTAAAAAGGTTCACAATCACTCTTATAATATCTCATAGCTCGAAAACGACTTTATTAAAAGAAATTAAACTTTCAAATATAATTCAAATATAAAGCAGCGGAATCTCCAATACATAAAAAAACTACTAATAGCCTACTGCCATACAAGGCATCCAAAAGTTCACAAAAATACTCCTACTCTAGAAACATATTAAAACATCCTGAATACACCCTGATGTCACATCTATCAGAGCATACCCTTTCAATCATAGTCGACACCAGTCGTGTCCCCCTCAACACCTGTAAAATATATCCACAGAATACGATGAGGAAAAGGAATACTACCTATACATACACATAGAGAATACCCATCCTTACCCACAACATCATTACATCATGCCATCAATACATTAAATCACCAATAAATAACATTCATCTAAACTCAACATATATTTAATCATCTATATCAACATATACATTTCATACTATCATTCCTATTTTTAACGCATAGATACATCCATTATACATTCACCAAGCTCATCATCATCGTAACATCATTCATATATCATCATATAGTTCTCATACCATCATTCACCCAAGTAATCATATATTTTATTCTCATACATAATACTCATCATCATTTAATAACACAATTTCGTCATTAAATATCACACACATAAATACTCCTCTCCTTATCTACCCAAAGATCATGACTTGGAACTCCACACAATGGGTGGACCTCGTCAATCACTCTAGTTAGTACCAAGATAGTCTACCGGTGTTACCACACACTATCCGATAGGTTGTACCCCCTCTATGGGCCCGCACAACGACATTCGACCCTAGGTTGTACCCCCTCTATGGGCCCGTACAATCACTCCTAGGTTGCTCCCCCTCTATGGGCCCGTGCATCGAACGCCCCATCTTGATCCCCTGAGTTGTACCCCCTCTATGGGCCCGCACAACTCAGTTCACCTCCTGAATTGTACCCCTCTATGGGCCCGCACAATTCAGGTCTCATCACATATACTCAAGACATCTCTTCTAAGTTGTACCCCCTCTATGGGCCCGCACAACTTAGATAACATCATCATCAAAAGGTGATATACACCATCATCATAAATCATCATTTCATGCATCATCATACTCATCATCAAACATCATCATTAATAAAGTGATATACACTTATCATCATTCACATCTTCATCATAAGTGACATGCACTATCATCAATAACATCATCATCATAAGTGATACACACTATCATCAATTACATCATCATAATCATCATAAACAACATCAAACATCGTCAATCATCATTATACTCGTCATAAAGCACCATCAAACAACATCAATCACTAAGGATCTCAAAATTTACTCTGGTAATCGATTACCAACCTCTAGTAATCGATTAACCGCAAACAAGGTCTTTGGTAATCGATTACAACACCCCTGTAATCGATTACCCGCAAGCAAACTCTCTGGTAATTGATTACAGCACCCCTGTAATCGATTACCCGCAAGCAAACAGTGCTTCTGGGTTGCCCAGAACACTCTGGTAATCAATTACCACATCTGGTAATCGATTACCCGCGACACAGATCGCAGATTTCACGACTTCTCACCCCTCTAAACCCATCCAATCAATCCCTAATCAGTCTTTTTCGTCTAAACATCATTCATACTCATTAATAACATCAAATACTCAATAAATCATCAATCTATTACAGATTATACCATTAATTCATCAAAACCCCAATTTCTCAATCCCTAATCACCCTTTTTTCAATTATCTTCAATATCACAATAATTCGTCAATACACATACAATAAATCATCAATCACCAGATTATATCATCATTCTCAGTTATTCATTCATAAATTCGAATTATACATCTTAGATTACTACCCAAGTACCCCCTACATGCATATACAGACAATACCCTCTCCCCCACCGTACCTTAAGCGAAGCTTTGATCACAGCAAGGAAGTCCTTTCTTGGATTCTTGGCTTTCATTCCGCAGCAGCTCTCTCTTGAGACTCTGTTTCTCCCATCCTTAGCGTTTCGCTTACTGACGAATGATACGAATAAGGATTAGGGTGCTCTGTTAACCCCTCCTTACTGAAATAACTAATTGGGCTTGGGCCCACTCTCACTCCCTTATTCTATTTTCAATTAAAATTACCTTTACAAAACAACACTAATAATAATAACACTACTATTAATTATTTTCCATTAAATTAATTATTTTCTTAATTAATCTATTTAATTTAATTAATATTTATCCTAATAAAATTTAGGATGTTACACGTTGTTGTTAGGTTATGGGGTTTCACAACGTATCATATATGTATGATTATTGTGTGTGCATTGTTGTTGTTCTACAACTTGCCTAAATACACATTGTTTGATTCCACCATTAATTCTATTTGTGTATGAACCGATTTTATTTTTATTTTTAAGAAAGAAATGGATCAATTTTTGTTTTGACTTGATTTATATTGAGTGATGAATTAAAGGGATTATTTCAATTATTTTGTTTCTGATTCTTATTATATATCTCTCCAGTTTCTGATTCTTATTGCATATAATTATATATTACGTTTTAGAATGCACAATATATATACATTCTTACATTATTTGTGCATTTTTTTTATGACTTATAAATAGTTATTACAAAAATATGATTGATATTAAAAATGATTCCAATATAGATGTGTTTATGATTCCTATTAAATTTGTTTTTTGATTGGGATTTATTTTTTGAAAAACAGTGAGATATCCTTTTTTAATAGAAACCACGTTTCTTGAGTTGGCTTTTAAATAGTTATTTAATATGGCTTTTGATATGATTGAAACCATTACTATATATATTTATCTGACTGTGTGATTATATTTTGGTTTAACCACGTGTATCCTCCACTGGAGGCAATCCTGTTCGAGCCAGGAACATTCACATTATGGTGGGGCTAGCTCTCCCAGCGGGGATTTTTTCCATCCACAATATTCGAACCCGAAACCTTGCTTAAGGGGAATCAAGCATGTACCACTTGAACCAACCCCGTTGGTTGGTGAACGTGTCGTTATATATATCATGCTATTAACGTTCATATATTGATATTTTGTTAAATAAAATGTTAGATATTGATAGCTGCATAACATTCCGTTTTTAATGATCCAATCAATTTGAAAAACGTGATCAAGGATTTGTAATCACGTTAATTCATTTAAGTTGGCCAACCAATCTAGATCATGATCTAGCTAGTACTATCAAATTCTGGGATTATGATTTCAATTCAATGGATAAAGAGGAATTTTAAAATGTGATTAAGGAATTATATACCCATGATATTGATTCTGGTTTGTGCGTATTTATTATTATTATTATTCAAAATCATGTTATTAAATTTATTTTTGGTGAATATTAAATAAAAAAAGTAATTATAGATCCTCAACCCATGTTATCTAGTAATATTTAATCAAACTATTGAAACATCATGTTACTAAAGTAACCTCTGTTGTGAAAATAATTTTTATTTATTTATTCAATAAACTTGATTAATATTACAAAGATGTGCATGAGGCTATTCATGTGGGTCGTGCTTCCGCCCAAAGGTGAGACACGACTTTAATTTGCCGAAGAATCTTATGCATGTGACAGTAAACGTTGTCCAAAGACAGGTTTTCACCTTATAGAACTTACTATCATTGTTTGATTGTTGCATGAGAGTACCGTTTACTAACCAACTTGCTTGCCCAAAGACATTTTGGGGTTGGTGGAGTGCTTGGTATCTTGTTAGATCTATAATAATTATTTTCCTGACTACGCAGTTTGCTTAAGAAATTATCCCAACAGACAAATCTTTTGGTGATGCTTGGTGCTAGAAGTTACTGCACCAAACTTTTGTAAAAGGGGCATTGCTTTCATTTTTTACCAAGTATTACTCTGGACTCGAATATAAGAAAAAAAAATCACGCTAATTTAAAAGGTTAGTTATCTTTATTTAATATTTTTATTATTATCAAAAAATAAATTGAATTCCCTAAATTGCACTTCGTGGAAGAGTTCAATTTTGTTGGAACTAGTTTCAAGTAGAAATATTCTTTCTATTGGTACATGGTTCATTAAATAGGGTCATTGGAAAATAAAATCTTAGTTAAATAAAGGGTATTTTTGGACTATCTCATTAATTAAATAGGGTGAAATTAGCTGAGATTTGCTTATATTTTGGACCACCATACGTGGACTTTTTGTTGCTTATATTTAAGTTTGGAGGGAGTACATTTTTGTATCTAGTTCTGCTACTATGTAATGTATATAAGTTTGCTCCACCCATATATATAAATAGGTTGTTTCCTAAACTGTGAAGTGTAGTTGGGTTTGATCACTCTTAATGCTCATGCTAATGCAATTCTTTCTTTGTTTATAAAAAAATGTAATTATATATAAGTATTGTATAATAAATCATGGTGTTATTTAAATTTTATCACAAAATTTTCAATCAACTTACTATCACCGTTTAATTTATACTCTAAAATAAATCTCTCATTTTAGAATAGTTAAATCCCATATGTTACTATCTCGATTTCTATTTCTATTTATTTGAAAAGAGTAAAAACGGTTCTTATTTATCTGTTTCTTTATAAATTCAAAATATTATTAATTATATTTTTTAATTATATCTTTATATTAATTTTAAAGTAATAATAAATGATATTATTAATTAGAGATAATATAAACTAAATAAAGGATATAATTGTACATCTAAAAATAATTTTTATGAAAATAAAAATATTAATTATATTTTTTTAATCTATATATTTTTCTAATTTAATTGTACATCTATATATTAATTATATTTTGGTTCTCCCATTCTTTGCTTTTCAGGTTTCAATTCCTTTCTTTCTTTAACTTTTTGGTTGACTACTTTAATTTATTCATGACAATATTTAGTGGCTAAGCTATTAGCTATGGAAACGGACAGGTTCTTCCGGGGCATCTGAGTTCGCCAAGTGGTTGGCCTTTTTCCCTTGGCCTCGTTGGTTATGTTGCGCAACGTGTTAATTTAGGGATGTGTCATGATATATTATATTACAACATTATGCTTAATCATACCCCTATGATCGATGTCAACCCCTAACCATTTACTTTTGAGAATCAAAGTGTTTCTTTAAAGAAGGATGACTACTCAGAACTACTGACTGAGGGAGAATATATATGAACACATGCATTTTACTATGAGTGTATAGTCTTATTCGAATCCCTTCATTTCAACTTATTCAACCCTTTATGAATTTACTAAAGGACTGAGCTTCCACCTATTTATTCAATTTAATAATATTAATATTTCATATAATAAAGATATTCTACTTATTAAAAGGTTTAATGTGCGAATGCGTGAATTTTATAAAAAAAATAATTAATATGACCATTTTTTTTTTAAAAAGTGAAGATCAAATTAAAATTGTAAAGTTCGGAGTTACTGATCGTATTATATTCAAGATAATATGGATAAACAAAATAGATATATCAAATTTTTTGTTTTGTATTTATATAAAATTAAGCAGCGCAAACGCAAGCAAACAAGTGGACGTGCCGGAGTGGTTATCGGGCATGACTAGAAATCATGTGGGCTCTGCCCGCGCAGGTTCGAATCCTGCCGTTCACGTTTTTGAACTTTATATAAAATAATGGTATCATGGATGTGTTTGCTTTCTATTTTTATTTATGCAACAAGTCCCTCATAAGTTTTTTCTAGGGTGCACAAGTTTAAAAACTGGAGTACCACACACAAGTACATTTTAGCCGTTAGATCTAGAATTAAAATAATGAACCATGAATATGATTTACCGGTAAACTTTTATATGATAATTTCAATATTTACAAATTACCACATCAAATTAAAATTCAATGGTTTGAAAAAACCCTAAAATTTTCTTTCTATGTTTTCACCAAATTGATGACAGGAGAAGCAGCCTCTTCCTCCTCCTTTCACTTTTTCTTTTTCGTCTTTTCCCTCTTGGTTGTCTATTTTTTTCCTCCTCTCTCATTCTTCTTCCTTTTCTGATCTCAATCTCTCTTTATCTTTATTTTTGATTTTTTTTTCTGTTATTGATGCAGGTGAAAATTTCATTTTCGTGATTGGGTATTAGACCCTACTGATATACTAGTCCAGATCGGTGGGTTTCGGGGGTGATGGAAGTCGTGGCCGTATGATGGTGGAGAGGATCAATGCCGGAGCGCTAACAATGTCGCAATGGCGCAAATTCTTCACCTTGCACACTGGTAAGGCCGCTGTGAGGAGTTGTTGATAGTGCAGTGCGGAACTTGGTATTCACTCCCTATGGACCGTATTGACAAGCAGCAGCAGCAATTGTCCTTGGCCAAGAGTGCCAGGCATAGATGCAGTCATGCAGTGAATGGTATGTTTCATTTTCCATCCTTTCTCAGTCTCCTTTTCCTGCTCTGACTGACTTCCATGCCTTTCTTTTTGTTTTTTGGTGCTGATTTTGCTTGTTTATTGTTTTGATTCACTGTAAATTTGTTACTTCAAGGGTGAGTTTCTGTTTATGCATATATGTTGTTTTGTCGTGGTATTTTTATTACTTTCATGAGTATTGAGTAGTTTTTACTTTGTTCAATTTTTGCTTTGTGTTGCCAATAAGGTGATCTATTGAACAACCAGTTTGTGGCATGTCATGTATTCTTGCAATTATGCTAATTAACTTGGTTTCTGCTAAAGATTGTTGTTACTGAACTTGTTTTTTCTATGGTTCTTCTGAACTTGATGCTGGAAAGGAATGATCAAAGATCTGTCCTAATATTGTTATGACATGATGTTATGAAGTATCTCAACATTGATCTTCTATGTTATCAATGAACTCTTCTACCTGCTTCTTTTTGCATGGAATGGCTTCTTCTTGGGTATTTGGATGTTAAAAGTTTTTATGTAGTCATCTTGATTACACTGTAATACCATCTGAATTATTGTTGTGAACTGTATAATTAATTGATGTAAGGGTATAAGATTTCAATTTTAAAATGATTTTTATTTTCTTCTTTTGGTTTGGACCTTTGTGGAATTAATGCAGGCAATATCATTTAATGAAAGAAGTTATAATTGTACTTTAAAACCGCTACCATTTTTTGTTCTTGAATGATATGGTCACATAACTCAATTTTGCTACATTCACATGTCTTTTTCCTTATCTTTTTCTTCTGCTTTTTGTCATTGTTAGAAAAGTTGGAGTGTGATTTGTGCTTGTAAAGCAGGGAAATGTAAGTGAAGGAATGAGGGTGGTATGGGATGTTTATATGTATTTTAATTCCAAAGTAATTACCTAATTGGTATTGATGCCTTTTTGGTTCTGATTGATTATGAGTATTTCTATCCTTGTAAGCAAAGGAAAGAACAATTTTCTTATATGCTTATATGTTCTCTTAAAGAGTATGATGAGTGAAGAACCCAGTGTATGAATTCTTCTAATATAAAGTCAAGAAAAAGACAGTGTTGTTTATAATTTTAGTTAATGACCTCTGCTTTCTATTTGAATGTTTATAATTTGCCTTCCAAATTGCTGCAGATCGAGACAATTACTTTTGTTGCTTTGACAGGACTTCTTGATGTAAGTTTAGAGATTATAACTATCCAGTATCTATTAACTCTACAATCTGATCTGCCCCTCAAAACCAGAGCCTGTATATTTCTTGATCCTAAACAAGGCACATACATAGGAAGAGTTTGTCAAGGGATCAATGACTAAGTCTTAAAACATTTCTGGTTTGCATTTCAATTGTATTATTTGTGAAGCATTATTAATAGTTGGTTTTTGGAATTTTACCAATAATGCATATATATTGAAAAAGGTTCAAGGCATGCTGCTAACATGGATGTTTATATTATCTTGCCTGGTACTTAAGGTTCTGCTTTGGCACAGCCACCATTGTCATCTTATATTTCTAGTAAGTCACATTATTCTTCTTATAAATCTTAACTTTGTTTGTAATATATTTTATGATTTTTTTATCTCTCTCATACTTTGAAGTAGTTGAGTTAGTAGGTTTAGGCAAAATGTGTAGAAGACAAGTGGAGACAGTACTTTTCTCAGAATGGTGTAGTTTCAAATGGTTAGAATCTGAAAGAAGAAACAAGGATGCCTATTTATTTGGTTATTGATGGTAAACGCGGATTCTAATGTGAATTAAATAAAATATCTTGTTATCAAAGCTTAGGAAATTGAGTTCAATTTTCCCTAATAATATTTTGATTATTCTAGAGCAAATATGGCAAGGACGGTGATAAATAAACTTTTACCAGGAAAATTGATTTGTTGGTATTGATATGATAGAGTTCCAGACTCAGGGAATGACTGGCTTGAAGCCTTGAACTGGAGTGTATGCCAGAGAACATGAGGGACTAATGTATCGACTTATTAATATTGTAATAAATTAAGTAATTTCTGATTCAATATGCAATAATTAAATAATTAATGATTCATAAAGGACTAAAGGACTGACGTTATTCTTTATTCAAGAATTTTTGGCATGGTGTTGTGTGCAGATGTCCAAATTTAAGTTTTGTCTTGTCAAATGCACTTTCAATCTAATTTCCATGCTTTCTTTCTTGCAATAGCAAGAATTTTGTCACTAATTAATTATATAACAGGCTTAATATTAGTTAGACTTCTTTGTCTTTTGTTCTGCAGTTTATGCGCTTGGGAAGCTAATGAATGTCACAGAAGATGATTGCAAGGTATTTCTTTTCTTAAATGACTTTAAAATTGAAAGGTGTTATGGCTTGGTTTGGAGTTGGATTTTGGATATTGTATCTTTAAATATGTTTTAGCAATTATGAAAGTTATCATTATATGCAGGCAAGGATAAGATAGCAAAGGACTTTGAGGAATATTAGCATTTCTTAAATCTAGCTGACATTGAGGGATATTTGCGAGCCTTATTGTTGTTGTGCACGAGACATTAAATCCACTCTATTTATAATAACTGGCTTCCTGTATAAAGATTAATGTCTAAACCATTGTTAGTTAAGGATCTCTCAGGTTGACCAGTTCTTGAATGAATTATGTTTATATTCTTTGTACTTGTATTTCTAGATAATAGTGTTCTATAAGTTGCCGGATTTTAAAATGATTTTTTTTAAATGGTCTTGTTATCCTCCAGATTGTTGAGACTTTTAGATCAGCGTTACAAAGGAATTGCTGATGGAGTTGGCCAATCAGAAATATTGGGGTATAGGAGGACAAGGTTAAGTGTTTAGAGGGGGGATATTGTAAGGCACAGACTTCAGCAACAAAATAAGGTCTGGGAGGTGCATACATGAAGGAATAAACACTAGGATACCAGGTGGGTTAGTCAGTTAACACAGTGGGTTAAAGGAGTAGTTAGTTAGGAGTTGAGCTTAAATAGCAATAGTCATCCAAAATAGAGGAAATAATTGTTAGTTAACTAAGTTACTCAGTTACAAGGGAATTATCTCCCCTGGTAATTAACATGTTTGTATCATGCAGGCTATTGTGCCTTTGTGGATGCTGAGCATGCACTTGAAAAGGCACTTTGCAGAGTCTATTGGGGTAAATATTGAGAACTTGCTTCTTTCACAACCAGATTGAGCTGGATGAGAGTCACAGAAGATGAATGGAAAGAAGGTGTTTGAAGAATCAAAGACTCCTGTTTTGGTGAAATGGGCTGAAGCATTTGCTGTTGATCGTGCTGTCAATGGACTTCTACCAGAGACTGACAAGCTTATTGGGTATGCCAAGTTTGTACAGCAAAAAAGTGGCTGCTGCTAGTGCTACTCCAAATTAAATGGAATTGTGACATGGCTTGAGTTGTAACGTTTTAAAGAAATTATTTGCACTGGTTTATGCAATTCAACTCAATTTAAAAGTAGTAAACAATCCAGTTGTACTTGTCATAAGGCTTGAAAATTGAAATAGTAAATCAATCCTATCACAATGCCAAAATTGGATAAAATCCATTCCCTGGTCTCAATAAAGAACATGGTTATATTGTATTTTCCTATAAATTACATAATATGTTGTTGTTGGATTGGATCGGATCGGATCAGTTTTCGATTTTTTAAATAGACAATAAATATTAAATAAAAGTGAAAATTTTATGAAATAATAGTGAACTTTTTTTATGGGAACTTATATTTATTAAAATCAATATAAAGTTAAATAATAAATATGAGACATGGAAATTAATTTAAAATTAGTTTTAAATTGATATATTTATTGAAATATTAACATGATATTAGGTAATAAAATCATAAAAAGTATATGAGTATAAGTAATTTTATAAGAGTAAATTACTCCAACCCCCTTTATTTTGCACTTTCAACATAAAACCCCTCCAATTTTAAAAGTCCATTACACTTAAACCCATATTTTTATTATACATTTAATAGAAATTTTAATCAACAGTCAACAATTATCTTTTATATTAAATTGACCAAAATACCCTTACTAACTATGGATTTTTCTTTACTACATAAAATTCCCTCAATTTTAAAGCTTTACACAAACTTCTTATATTTTATAAATATATTATTCTTTTCCTTTCGTGTCAGTGAATAAAGAAAACGCAAAAAAAAATAACATCATATAATTTTTTTTGCAAATGACATTATTTTGAATAACAAAAATCATAGTTTCATACCAGCAAAATAAAGAAATTTATTTTAAATTTTTTCATATTGAAAATTTAATTAAAAACTAGAAACTAATAAAGTGAACCAAAATAGTTTATTAAGATTAATCTATGAAGTATTAATACATTAAAAAATAAATTTACTAAGATGGATCTTAATAAGAAAAAGCTTCATAAATTATTAAAAAAAAACCTTGATATGTAAAATAATAAACGTGAGGGTAATGAGAAAGAAGAAGAACGAGAAGAATGAATTTTGCGTGATAAGACTGAGATTTTCACGTTGGGGTTTTATTGCATTTATCAATTCTGATAATTCAGTTAGAAAAGAATGAGTGTCTTGAGGGTAATGTTAGGTTTTTTTTAAAAAATATTTTTAATAAATAATAAAAAATTATATTAATTGGAGTTTTGTGTAGGTTTTCAAAATATAGGGGGTTTTGTGTAGGTTTTTAAAATAGAGGGGGTTTTGTGTTGGAAATGTAAAATAGAGGGGAGGTTAGAGTAATTTACTCATTTTATAAATATATTTGTAAACAAGTATAAATATATGATTATTTTATAAGTAATAATATAGGTATACATAAGTTCAGTTTGGATTGGATTGGATTGGTTTTCAACATAAGATCCGAAAACCAATCCAATTCAATAAAAAAAAGGAAAAAGATATGTTTTTCGTCCCTATAATTTCGGTCAACTTTAGTCTTCGTCATTGTACTTTAAATCCTTTATTTTTTGTCTCTGAACTTTTTAAACCCCCAATTCATGGTCCTTGACTGTTTGTGAAATCAGTTAACTTGATGAGCTAACTAACAGAAGTTACATGTCAACCTCAATAGTGAGTCTCAAATAGCTGACTCATCTAATTAAGTTTTTTTTTATTAAAGTTTTAATTATTAAAATAACCCTAATTACTAAATAAGGTTTTTTTTTAATTGGGTAAATTTACTGAGGTGAAAATCCTAATTTAATAATTAGAGTTATTTTAATAATTAAAAATTAATAAAAAATGTTAATTAAATGATTTAGTTATTTGAGACTCACTCTTTGAGGTTGACATGTAACTTCTGTTAGCCAGCTAATCAGGTTAATAGATTTCACTAACGGTACAATTTGGGGGTTTAAAAAGTTTAGGTACAAAAAACACATGATTTAAAGTACACGGACGAAAACTAAAGTTGACCAAAACTATAGGGACGAAAAACCATAATTTTCCAATAAAAAATTAGGCATTTGCAATTTTCAATTTTATGGATTTCGATTTGATTCAGTTTTCGATTTTTCGATTCGATTTATGCGGTTTGCATTAGATTAGATTGGATATGAACACCCCTAAACCGCATTACAAGTGAGCACTTACTAGGCACTTGATTTTTCATTTTTCAAGAAGCGAAATCATTCCCAGTAAACATGCATCATACCCCATGCATACTTCATTTTTAGGTATTGATTTTAAAGTTAGGGTATAGGTTGGATTAGCCCGATATCTAAATTCTTAAGTGCTTTCAGAACAAGCAAAAATCTTACCCTATATTGGTTGTTGGTTATGTAACTAAGTTTAAAAATCTATCTTAAATCTCATACTTGATATTCATCTATTTCAACTCTTTAAAACAATAAAAAATGTTGAAGTATGGGATTTTAACATAATAAACCACCAATTTTAGTTTCACTCATGTGTGTTTGGCAAAACAAGTATGCTAGCATAGCATATGTACTGTAGTGTATTTGACTATCTTATAAACTCATTTGATCAGCTTGTAGTGTTTGGTAAATGCGTGATAAGAATCACTAAAAAAAAATACTTTTTTGCGATTTTAATAAAGTTAAACAAAGCTATAAATCAAAATTAAATGCATAATAACATAACCAATCAATTCCCCATTATCAATAATTTTCTGTTAACTTTCAGTAAGGTCAATCATGCCTGGATATGCCCACTTTTGTGTTTGTGAAAGAGGGAATGATACTTGGCAAAGTGGTGGGAGCAAAGAAGGAAGAGCTGCAGCAGACACTAGAGAAACATGTGGTTTCAGCTAGTAAAGGCAATTACAATGCTTTTAGAATGCTTTAACAAGACTTTGCATGCGGCCTCAGCTAGTATAGGCAATTACAAGACTTTGTAAAGCTTTTCCCAAATCTCTTGAATTCTAATATATACATCACCATCATTATCAAATTTCAGTTGATACATATCAGGCTATCCGCTTTTTATAAGAATCCAGTGCAGTATCAAGTAATTCTTTTAGGGATATTTAACAACTTGAGAATATTTCTTACTACTTTCCTATAGTATTAATTTGAGGTATGTCCTTGATCCAAACACAGAATAATTATCCTGATATGGCTTTCCATATCTCAGAATAATTATCTTTAGTTGATTTGGTGTTATATCCCATTCTATCATCACTGCAAAATCATCTCTTCTGTTTATTTGATCTACCAGCACCATCACATGGGTATTAGATGTTTCTCAGGTAGCTATATAAGGTTTATCACATCCAAGATATTACACTGTTGTTCTTTTATCCCAACACAGTTTTTTTTTCTTTCTTTTTTAACCAATTTGGAATAGACTTCCTTACAGATTATTTTGGGAATCTTGTCACACTAAGGCAAATTGCAGTGTAAGGTCACAACTGCTTTTTATCTAAGAAGACAAAATCAATGAAGAATTGGTTATGCGACTTCTTTCCTAAATCCTAACTCCATAAGTTTAATGAGCAAACATGACAGAAGACACTCGAAGATAACAAAGGTACATGAGTTAAGGTCATATATATGCAACTGTTCTTAACTGGAGACAAATTACTTCTTTATGTTTCATGGGAACCAGAATTATTCCAAGCATACTGAAATAAAAAATAAAAGTTTAAAAGGATTTGGTTGTCTGAATCTCTTATCTTTCATTAAGGTTCATCACCCAAATAATTAACATTGTAGTCCAACTTATCCTATTGTAAGATGGGGTTTTGATCATGAATATTAATTTCTATTTAATAAAAACAGTTACTGTCCTTTAAACAAAAGCAATTATAATGCTTTTACATGCGGCTTCAGCTAGTAAAGGCAATTACAATGCTTTCTGTCTCCATGTCCCCAATTACAATGCTTTTAGAATCATATAAAGGTTTCAATCATAGGAGAATGAACTTGAGCATAAATCCAATGATCATTATTCACAAAACTCAACATTTACAGCAGTGGAAATCAATTTAGTCAAAATGGTTTCTAAATCTCTTTCATTTAGCAACTGAGAGATTCCATCTAAATGCCCAAGACATACTATTTATCCTGTCCACCCAGAAGACTGATTTAAGACATGTACATCATAGCTACATCACTTCCATAGTCAATTTAGCATCTAGAAACAATGAAATATCAACCATTTAATTTATATAAGCAAAAGGGGATGGAATATTACAGTCCCCTGAGTACAAGGAACTTCTCTGAGAATTGTTGCTAAGAGAGTTGATTTGCTTGATCCAACCTCTCCACAAATAGCTACATTTTGTCCAAGTCTAACCTCCAAATTTATTTTTCTCAATGTTGGCTTTGGTAAATTATCTTCTCATGAAAAATCAGCATACTTGATTGAAATTGAGCCCCTCATATTGTCATTACAACACTTATTAATGACATTTGCATTATGCAGCTTAGGTGCATCAACATTGGTAAAGTAGTACTAATGAGAAACATAGTTGGAAGCTAGTTGTCCATGTCTGGTGAAACCAATAGG
This sequence comes from Sesbania bispinosa, assembly GCA_026901365.1. Lineage (NCBI taxonomy): Eukaryota > Viridiplantae > Streptophyta > Magnoliopsida > Fabales > Fabaceae > Sesbania > Sesbania bispinosa. The sequence goes on from QLOH01000141.1 coordinate 141,805, forward strand.
GAAATTCTCCAATTCTATAAGCATCCACGGACACATAATTCATTATCTCACCACCAGAGTGCATCAATCTAGCAGAATTGGATAACCTCAGTTGCTTTCTATAAATGGCTGCAATTAGCAGTGACCTAACTTTCACACTAATAAGTCTAGAACGGAAGTACCACTGCCTTTTTATAGGGATTCTACCATCTGAGCGATGTGTTACCTGAGTGATGAATATGCAATTTCGAGAACGATGGACGCGCGAACCAAACGGTGGAACTAGGAACAACCTAGCCGAGCAATGAATGCGCAAATTCGAGAACAATGGACGCCGAACGAAACTGCGGAATCAGAAAACAGCCAACACGAGCAATGAATGTGCAAATTCAAGAACGATTAACACGCGAACGAAATGGTAGAACAAAAAACAGCCTCAAGCAGCGACGTGGTGGCTTTCTCCAGTCAGTATGCAAACTTTACGAGGAATTATTATGAAGAACATGACTTTGCAAGCTTTACGAAAAATAAGTGATGAAGATAAAGAATTGATAAATTTGTTCCGTTAAGATTAGGCAGTTATTGTTTCAGGAAAAATACATTTCAAATTCTAATTAAAAAAAGGATCTTTTTATAATTTTATAAATTTTATGTCCTTTGTAATAATAATATAAATATTTTGCAACTTGTTAAAAACCTGCTATACTGGGTAAGAATAAGGTTGTGTATGGTACGCAAGTATTTAAACTTGTGCACCCTAGAATTGGCCGTCCCTCATACCAGTTCAAACTTCAAACAAACACAATCCCACTATAGTATTTGGTTGAGTAACACTCAAACAAGTATAATTGGGAATTGGTTAATTAATTAATCAACCTATAATATAGTTTGGCTAAACCGTGTAACCCTCACTTTATGTTATTTCTTTCATAAGTTTTTTAAGACATACATCTTGTTTTGACGATTTTTTTTTCTTTAATTATTTCTTTCTCACACGAATTAAAAGCATGAAGTGGTGAAATTTAAAGACAAAAACAAAAATATTTCAATTGAACGTGTAAACTACCATTGAAGTTGTTAGCCTTTGCCTTATCAAATTGACAACTTAGTCAAATCTCATCAATGGAAATAAGTAAGAGTAACTAGCAAATTCATCCCTGACATTTTTAGGGTTATATAGTTTAGTGTAAGAACACACAGGGAAACACTAGAAGGGGGGTTGAATAGTGTTTCTATATATAACTTGACGTATTATGGAAACCTTTTCACAAAGAGAGTTTTTTCAGATAAATTTTCAGATACTGGAGTGTTTATCTGAAATTTTTTGTCTTTTGTCTGAAACGTTTTCAGATGAAGTACAATCTGAAGATTCACTTTCAGTTCAGACAATGCTTTGTCTGAAGTTCGTCTTCTTCCTGAAAGGTTTCACACAATATGAAAACTTATTTTCTTGAAGATGTTTAAACGTTCAGTTTATATAAATACAAGTTCAATCCCCTTAAAGTTAGTATATAAACTGAATTGAAAGAGATAAGGGATAGAGATACTTAGACAAGGAATTTATCCCGGTTCACCCACTCAACCGTGAGCTACGTCCAGTCCCAGTGCAAACACGCTACTGGATTTTCACTAATCCCGCAAGATTACAAGTATTCTTTTCTGTTAAGCCTCTTCAGGCTCTACGCCAAGTATTATTTTCTGTCAAGCCTCTCCAGGCTCTACACCAAATATTCTTTTCTGTCAAGCCTCTTCAGGCTCTACACTAAGTATTCTTTTCTGTCAAGCCTCTCCAGGCTCTACACTAAGTATTCTTTTCTGTCAAGCCTCTCCAGGCTCTACACCAAGTATTCTTTCTTCCACCAAGCCTCTTCAGGCTCTCAGACACTTATCCAAGTGTAACCCAAGTATTCTTTGACAAGTAAGCCTCTCCAGGCTCAATCCCAAATGTTTACAAGGAATAAGTTTAAGCTAAGCAACTATGAACAAGTTCAGAGCTTAAACTCAGAATTGTACAAGATAACTGAGTAGAACTCAGGATATGAAGGTATGAGTACAATTACAATGAAAACAGAGTAAGTTTTTCAGAGAAAAACTGATGCAGCGTTTCGGCTCTTTGAATGATTTTCTTGTGAGCTTTTTCTTAGTTTTTCTACCAGCCAGCTCTCTCTTGTATTGTTCTTGAACGAAGCTATTTATAAGCACAAGAATGAGACACACTCAATGCAACCGTTAGAGATGCAAATAATCCTGTTGTGAAATGATCTCTGATAGCTTCTGACACAGTACAAGGATGCAGAACAACGCAGGCCTGTTCTGACTTCTGCAAATGCTGGGACGCTCTGAACTTTCCTCTTAAGTGATAGAAATTTGAATATCTAGAAAAGTTCCCATTCTGTTTGCCTTAAATAGGTTAGACCATAGTCTTGTTTCAAAAGGCGTTGACAGAGAAATATCTTCATCAAATCTCTTCAGAGGCTTTTCCTCTTCAGACGAAACTTGATCTCAGATAAACAGATGCAGACAATGTCTTCAGATGGTCTCTTGAGTTCAGATGATATTTCACTTTAGACAAAACATCTTCTTCAGATGGATGTTACGCTTCAGATGATAGACCATTTCAGATTGTTCTTCTTAGCTTCAGATGATAACATGCTTCAGATGAACAACCACTTCGGATGATCCTACTTCTTCAGACAGTAGGACACTTCAACCTTCTGATGACTTTAATCTTCAGACAACTTGAATCTTTAGATGGCTTCACTTCTTCAGACAGATGACCATTTCAGATGGTCTAACTTCTTCAGACAGTTGCCACGTCAGAAAGTCTTTATGACGTAAAGAGATCAACTTGCTGAATTCAAAGTATACGTTAATAGCATAGACAGTTATTTTTGTAACTTAGTCAAATTTGTTGTTCATTAAACCTTGGAAATATGTGGCTCAATCATTATTAAATTCTTAATGATAAATTGAGACTCAACATTTAGTCCCTAAGAAATAGAAAACCCTAATGTAGTATGTGACTTCTTGTTTTTTCTGTCACTATAGTCCAACTGTGTGTTTTCCGTTAAATTTTTTACGACGTGTCACGTTTAGTGACACTTTGTCACATTATTTATCATTATAGTGTTCACTTTGGCAAAAAAATTATGTGATTTTGTCAAATTTATAGCTTGAAAGACTTCAACTTCAACTCCAAAAGCTAATTTGTAGGGTAAGGATTGTGAAAGACTCATATACTTTTCTTTGCCCTTATCACTAGTCAATATGGGACACTTCAAAAAGGAAGTATTTTGACCATCCCCCACCACCTTAGCACACCTAGTAGAAACCAATCAGCTGTGACATTTTTAACGGTATCGATATTCCATAAATCTACCCACCACTATGAGCCTTACCTTTTCATCATGCTCACTTACCAAACTCTCACCATAAATAGAATTTAACACCCTATTCCAAAGCTTACCCTTTTCCGCTAAAAGTCTCTACCTCCACTTCCCAAGAAGTGCAAGATTGAGTGCTCTTAAATCACGAATTTCCAACCCACCATGTTTCTTTTCCCTACAAAATCCCCCAAGCCACCGATGCTATTTTATTATGATTACCATCCCTTCCCCAAAAGAAAGTGTTTAAATAAAGATTCAAGTTTAGAAATAATACATTTAGGAGCCTTGAAGAAGAAAAAAAAGTAGATCAAGATAGAGTGAAGAACAAACTTCAATAAGAGGATACTACGATCACCAAAAGACAATATTTTGGACTTTCCTTTTGTCAATCTCTTATGTACCTTAGATACCACGAGTTCCCATGTTTTAATACATCTCAGATTCGCTCCAACGGGTAAACCCAAATAGAAAAATGGTACCAAGCCCACCTTATAATTAAGAAACGGACCCTTCAAGGTCAATAGTTCCTCATCAACATAAAACCCAAAAAACTTATTATTTTAAAAAGTTAACTTTGAGACCAGACACATGCTCAAAAAGCTGTAAAATAGATTTAATCGCCCAAATATTATGTGCAAATGTTTTGTCCATAAATAAAGTATCATCGGCATATTGAAAGTGGGACACCAACATCGGCTCTTGGCTAGCCAAAGAAGCATTAAACACTTGACGTTCAACAGTTTTACACATCAATATATTAACTCCTTATGCGACAATAAAAAACAAAAAAGGACTAAAGGGTTCCTTGTCTTAATTTTAATTATTAATTTTTTTTAATTAATAACTATAATTATTATTACTCATTGATGAGTCCGTAATATATAGTGTGTGGAACATTCAACGGCCCTCAGCCAAACGTACAATTTGGATGGTACCATCTTCCAATCCAAATCATTATATAAAATTGCAAGTGCTTATCTACCTCCCAGTACTGTCTTTACTTTACAGTTACACTTGTCGTTCTTAATTTGTTATTATTATTATTATTGTTGTTATAATTGACTACCTTTGCATTATTATATACTTCTTTTATGGAGGAGAGTCCATCCACACTTCTTCCTTCTCCTTATTATTCCTTTATCCGTTTCACGTTGCTCTTTTAATTTAATTTAATTTCCACAAAGTGTCGTGGCTCCGTGCCTCTTTCTTTCTCTCTCTCTCTTATGGAATATTGTTCTGTTTTAATTTAATCTAAAGCAGAAGAATAATAATATTCTTACTGCAGATGATAGGGATAAGCATATGTCCGTAACAATAACAAATTACTTTTGTAGGAGAGGGGACCATTTGAAAAATTGAAATGTGATTACTTTTTTAATCTTAATTTATCTGCTTTTAAAATCCTCCCAGCATTGAAGGTATTCCATCCAAGTGTCATCTTTGCCTTTATTTGGAGACTATTTTAATGCTTGAATCGTAGTAGCTAGCTAGTAAGCCCACTAATTAGTTATTTCCTTTCTACCAGCTCAGTGTAAGTAATCCATAAGGTAAGTTACAAAAGCAGGGGATATGGAGAAAGAAGAAAATGAAGATGATGATATCACTAATTCCATCCAGTTTTGGCTACTCTCTTCTTCTTCTTCCCTGATTGATTGATTGGTTAGAAGAGAGAGATGAGGGAAAAGGCAAGTCATGATAAAGGCAAAGGGAAGGTAACGCCTTTCTTCCAAGTTAATTTCAACTCATCCAACTGCACCTACGTCACCCACTCGTGTTGCATACAGTTAATTTGCGCTTTAATCTCAAATAAGTGCTTGTTTTCTTTTGTTTAAAACTGTAAGTTCTTGTGTTGATTGCTATCTATATATGGTGTTCATTTATCTTGTGTTAATTTCTTTTGGCACACATGCTTCATGTAATTTTGAATGTTTGACAGAAACGGCCATTAATTCTTCTCTGATTGTTGTCTATGTGAAGAAGGAAACCTACAAAAGCTTATTTAGGTATGTATAGCAATGAAAAATATAACTATAAACATGTTAGTTCTTCAGAGAAAAATATTATCATCTTAATTAATTCATTGATTCAAAGAGGCCAAACCATTACATCATTCTTTTTTTGGTGAATAACCATTACATCATTCTGCAACATATATAATGTCTAAATGGAATGGTAACTCCTCAATCTCATAATTAATTAAGCTTCCATGGCTAAGAAAGCATTACTAGATATTTGATCTGCTATGTAGATATATATCTTATTACAATCGCGTGGGATATGATATGACCAAGACCAAGATAACAGAAACCTGAGGCTTTTATTTTGGTTTCCTTGAGAATGTCAGCAAAATAAGAAAGATCAAGTTTGGATTCCTTTATTAGTCTCAAACTCCAGACACTGAAAACCAAGATCCTTTCCAAGTTAATACTCCATAAATTAAGTTAACTGAAAAAAATACATATTTTTTAAACTTATACGATAATTTTCATATATATATATATATATATTTAGACTATAATGACTAATTCGATTCGTTTCATACACAAAAATGAAGATTTACCTAAGAAAAAGAAGTGGATAAGATTCTACCCCTTTCTTCCATGAAAGCCATGAGTAAAGCAGATAACTATTTGTTGCGCGCCACCATAAAAAAAAAGCCTGAAATGTTGTCAAATTTATTAGGGTTTAATATGTTTTTTCGTCTTAATAGTTTCGGTAAATTTTAATCTTCGTCCCTGTATTTTAAATATCGTGTTTTTTGTTCCTGAACTTTCTAAACCCCCAAACCGTGGTCCCTGTCCCTGTCCCTGTCAATGAGATTTGTTAACATGATGGGTTGGTTAACAAAAGTTACATGTAAACCTCAACAGTGAGTCACAAACAACTGAGTGATCATCTAATTAAATTTTTTTTATTAATTTTTAATTATTTAAATAACCCAAATTACTAAATTAGGGTTTTCACCTGAGCAATTTTACCCGATAAAAAACTTAATTTTATAATTATGATTATTTTAATAATTAAAAAAATTAACAAAAGAAGATTAATTAAATGAGTCAGTTATTTGGGACTCGCTATTGAGGCATAAACTTTTGTTAACCAGCTCATCAGGTTAACAGATCTCACTAATGGTCAGGGACTATGGATCGGGGGTTTATAAAGTTTAGAGACAAAAAACAAAGGATTTAAAGTACAGGACGAAAACCAAAGTTAACCGAAACTATAGGGATGAAAAACATATTTTTCCCAATTTATTATATATGTACAGTTGAATTTAGATATTGATTGTGGCTATGAAGGTAGTCTAGGATGGTAATCCGGGATGGAGGTTTTCTTTAAGGTGGTTTCAAGTGAGGTTGTGGAGATGGGGGACTTCCAAAGAAATACTCCAACGCCTAAGCATGTGTATGTTTTTACATTTGCAAAGGCTCAAACTTACTTTTTTAAAAATAAGGGAACCCTTGTTTTGAAAATATGTGCTTTGAGAAGAGTGTTTCTCTGTTTGCAAAATTTGCAATGGAGAAACAAACATGCTATAAGCGTGTGTTTATGAACCAATTCTTGTCCGTAAAACTTACTTTTATTCTATTCATCATTTTTTCATTCTCAATTTCCGTATTGGAACTCGCAAGTTTGCTTTGGAATTCGTGAACGTACGTTATAAACATGTAAACAAACACGCTATAAATCAATGAGGGTTTGAGTAGAGTGTAAGTAAGGATAAATAACATATCTTAGCCCTTCATGGGAAGAGTATTTATAAGTGTTCAGGTTAATGTTGTAGCTCGGGGTAGGAGAGTCTTTTATGACGTCAGCCCTATCCATTCGCTCTGTAATCAGGTCATGTCAAACAATAATTCATCGTAGTAAACCCAAATTCTTTGTAACCCAGTCCACCTAATCTAATTATGTGTATCAATGGCTAAGTTGTATACCCAAATTGATGGGAGGTGCATTTAATATCATGGGTACCCCTACATGCTTAGATAGGTGGCGAGGTCAAACTTCAACCTTTGGTGCGGGATCCTAGAGTTAAGTCTGAGATAAGTTGTGACGGGTTCCTCGGGCTATGGCATATATGTTCGGTCAAGAAGATATCTCGATCTGAATAGGTGGTATATATAGGCTAAAACGAGCTACGACTTGATTTGATCTAAAACTTTCTATCATGTGGTTCATACCAAATATGGTTTCTATTCCTATTATCATATACGATTATTGATTGATTTTTTTGGGTAAAATATGTTTTTAGTCCCTGCAAATGGATTGAGTTTTGATTTTAGTTTTCGTAAATGTTTCTTTTTCCTTTTACGTCCTCACAAATGCAAATTTTTTAAAATTAATCATTGTTGTTAAACCTTCATTTAACTCTAAGTACGGTTCTCCTCCTCCTCCTTCATGTTTCTTCTTCTTTTGCATTGTGTTTTTTTTTTCAGAAAATAATAAATTTTGCTCCTAAACAAGAGCTTTCATATAGACACATTTTTTAAAATGAGATCCAATTAAACCACGTATGAAACCGGAGAAGGAAAAGGAGGAACAAAAGGAGGACGAGAAGAAGGAGGAGATGGAGTGGCAGAAGGACGAGCAAAATGAGAAGGAGAGAAGAAGCAACACATGTAGTGACAGGGATGTATTTAAAAAAAAAAGCCATTTGAAAGGATATAAAAAAAAAAGAAATTCATTTAAAAACAAAACCAAAATCATTAGTCATTAACAAAGTTTTAATGACATGGATGTATTTCAAAAAAATTGGATTTGTAAGGATGTAAAAGAAAAAAAAACATTTACAAGGATTAAAAATAAAATTCTGGTCCATTTACATGGACTAAAAACACATTTTACCCATTTTTTTACATTCGATTCTATTATACATATCATCCCCTCATTCTCTGCCTGTCATTCTATTTTTTTTCCTTTTTAATTTACTCAATCCATTAAAAAAAGGATGGAATATAATTAAATGAAATAGATTTATAATAAATTATATTATTTAAATTATTTAAAATAGAATGAAATATGATAAATTATAATTTATTTTATTTCATCTAATATCCTTTTTTTCTCATCAATTTAGAAGAAATGAGATAAAACAAAAAATTTCCTCCACTCTATCATTAAAAAAGTATTCAAATAATAAAATAGTTATTTTATTTTATTCCAATCCATCCCGTTTTATTTCATTCCACAGAATAATATATGGTCTTCAAGGCTTCCAGAAGTTTGAGTGATCGTGAACGAGCATGTGTTGCACGTGGAGCTTTTATTAATGATTAATGAATATCAATATCTCATGGATATCCTATCCGCATTCTGCATAGTGCATACCCCTAGCTAGTGTTGGTAATATTAGTAACCAATATGACGCATGACAAAGCCTAAAATAGTACTTCCTCCATTTCTTTTTATACGTCATGGTTTGCACATAAATTAAGGAATATAATAAGTGTGTTTTTTTAGCTCTATTATTTATAAATATACTCTTTCTCTCTCTTATTAAAGCATTTAAAGTTATCCATCATTTTTAGTCATATGCAATAAATACTCCATCATTTAATAAATTTAGAAGGGATAAAGTTGGAAAATTAGCATTTATTGTTGCATTGATATGTAAAAAATGACATTTATTTAGAAACAAATTTTATACTCTAAAACGAGTATTAAAAAGAAACGGAGGTGGGAGTAGTAGTAAGTAACAAATGCATTTTGAATTAGCTCGGTCTTCCACCAGTTAACTAAAAAGACAACAAAAGTGGGAGATAAAAATAAAAGGAGATAAGATGGTCCATTGTTGGCAGTTCTACCCTAGTTTTATATTTTGACATGTCAAATAATCGGCTTACTCTCCACATTTTTTACTATTTAGTGTGTTTATCATATCTAACAATAAAGGTATCCCCTATTATCAGGGGTAAACCTATTCAGGTTTTTGTTACAATTAAAGTTTTTCACTATTCTTTAAAAATGTGTTTTATTAAAGTTTGAATCCAGAAGCTTTTGCTACAATATTTCAATTTGTGTTACTAACTGAGCCATAACTCTTGGGTCATTTGTGTTTAGTGTGTTTATCATATACAATAAGCTAACTTGTTCATTATAAACCTATTTAATTTGTCCAATATAAAAATATAGCTTATAAGCTATAAGTTAGATAAATTAACTTTGTAAATTGTAACTTATTATTTTTTTCTTCTCTTGTTTCCGGTCCCCTATTTGTTTGGAAATATCTAAAACTTACAGAGTCTCCCCCATTCTCCTCTCTCTGTGTATTTCCCCTGACGCTCTCCCTCTCCTCCCCCTCGATGTTTCCAAACACACCCTTAACAAATTTTAGGAGAGGTTTATTTTCAGAAAACCTTTTCTGTTTTCATGACTTATTTTTTTAATTTTAATTATTAAAATATTTTCAGTTTTGATTATATTATTTTTATTTTGTTTCTTGTTTTCAAAATTTTGTACAAGAAATGGTGAAAACAACTCTATATTGATTTCTCTATTCTTTATACAAAACTCTTAAATATAAAATAAAAAAAATAAGTTGAAATTTTTTTTTAATTTAAACTAAAAAAAGGAAATGGAAACAAAATTTTCTGAGTTTAAAGAGGATGGAAAGGAAAGAATTGGAAAGAGAAGGGAGGGGAGAAGAGGAGGAAAATATTTTGTAAAATACTCAAACTCACATACATAAAGGGGAAAAGGACTTCCAATAAATCATTCTCTTCCTTCCCTTTCCCTCCAAAATTTAACTCACAAACATACCTTTAGAGTAAACACTCCTTTAAATTTTTCATATATCTTTTTTTTCTCTTTTTTTTTGTTTGGTCGAATCTTTTAATCTCTTTGTCTAACCAACATAACTTGACATTAATGCTGTCAAGCTACTACTAAATAGGTTTGCGATTTCTTTCAATTTACTCTGCACCACATGTCATACCAAAAAAATTCTCCCAAATTTTATTCTTTAAATCTTTAAAACATGCAACATCACAATTCACAACTATGACTCAAACATGTACTAGAAAAATGAAAAACACACTTGTCCAATATGTATCCGATATTATGATTAATTGTATGTTTAATTCAGCAATGAGGAGTAATTAAACTCAAGTTTGAATTTTTCAATGCAATTATTTATAGTATTAGAACGTGAGAAACGTTTCTCACACTAAACCAAATATACCTTAATAATAGTGTGTTTAGTTTACCCTGAAATCACGTTTCAAACGTGGATAAAAGAAAACACTACTCTTGCGTTGACTCGGATGCACATTTGAAACGTGATTGTGAGTAAACCAAACACACACAATTACTTAAAATCACATTACAAAAATAGATATAGCTTTGGACACGCGTAATTTTGATGTAATTCAAGTATGCAAGAATTATCATGTTTCATACAATCTATCTGTATCAGTACAAAATACAAGCAATGGTATCCTATTTATGCTACATAACTTTAAATCCACGTTCTTATCATCAAATTATTTATTTTCTCACACTTTTCTATAATGCTTTCAGCTCCTGATGGGCGCCCATTCTTCTGTAACCATCTTCATATGCGTCAATTATATACTGGAAAGAATAAGTCCCAATTTCTTGGTATATATTTAACATTTAAGAATAATAAAACACTAATATCTCAACATTCAGTTCAGACAAGCACGGGAAAAATACTTTCCAAGTTTTTTACTACAAAATTGTTTCAATTTGAAGACTCAGAAGGAATGGCTATTTGTCATAATGCCTACTGGACTATTCAAATCTGTTTTTTTATCATCATCATCATCATGTCAAGAATTACTAAAGTATTTGCATTAGCTCAATTGCCTCAGCAAATAAATATAATAGTATAGTCTACTAAGCCCCGAAACACTTTGCCTACATTTTCAAAACTCATTGGAAGTACCTTGTAGTCACTGATCAGGGCTAAGCAGACACTTAAAGGGACTATATGGGTTTGTGGAAACACCTCGTGATATTACCTCATAGATAAATAAACTCTAATCTAGGTCTAGATTTTTTTTCATACTTTCATAGACCATGTAAGTAATGCTGGCAGCTGGCACAACTTTGAGTAGATTTGGGAAAAGTCCCTTATAGAAACCTCTAAAGCCTTCATGCTGAAAAGTTCTCCAAAATGCATCACACATCCCCTTGTATGCACTGGAATCATTGGTAGGTTGTGCCTGCAGTCTGAAAAGGATGATAATGTAATGTCAGCAAAGAACATCCATAATATAACAATTAGAAAACCAGCTTTGAAGAACACAACTAATATAATCCCTCATTCCTATCATTTCTTTCAGGAAAGGAGAGCAGAGAACCAATGGTAATACTGACAACATCTTACCTTGTTCGAATAACCTGTAGTGGATAGACACAAGTAGCTCCAAGGGCTCCAGAAATTGTCCCACATCCTAGTTGTATTAGAGGACCAGGTTCTATTAAGGAGAAAAAAAATAAAAGGTCTCAGTCTTCAAGGGCAAGAATTTTAAGAGAGTCAAAGCTGTTATAACAAATAAAATCAGTAAGTTTAGTGGCTGCAGTAATAACATACCACTATCATGAAGAATATATCTCTTGGACATATCTTTCAAGGTATCATAAGCAGTGAGATCAATGCCTGCATAAGGAATCATACCAAGCAGAGATGGTAGAAGCCCTCTGTAGAAAGCTCGAGGTCCCTCTTGAACCCATATATTCTTTGTAAGTGTTCCCAGCTTAGGAACCCTTCCAGCTTCAGAAGCACAAGTCTGTAACCTAGTTTTAATAAGATCTAGTGGATAGATAGCAGCCTGTGCTATTCCACCAGCCACACCACCTGCAAAAAGCCTCCCAGCCATACCAATATCTGACTTGTTGCCATGAGCTTCTCCAATTACATTTTTCAACATTTCAAAAGCATAAAATTTGATGGCACTCTCTGGGGCTACCTTCACAATATTCAATCCATTACCTCGGAAAAACCCTAATAAACCATCTTGCTTCCATATCTTCATTACTGCTGGCATAACAGAAGCACGTGTAGTCTGAACTTGTAAGACCACCTTCAGACGATCGAGAGGAGCAGTTGCAGTACGAGAAGTAGCTCCTGCTATCGCCCCAGCAAGAAAATATTTGCTCCTGTGCACACGCTTGCTGATGCCTTCAGGAATGACAGCTTGCTCTCCAATGTCTACAAGGCACACCCTCTCCCAGTGATGATATATATTTTCAATAGTTGCTTCATGAGGATAAAGTAGAAGAAAATCTCTCCATTCTTCAAAAGTTATAGTTCCATTATTATCCTTATCAACATGCTCCACAAAGCGAGCAAGCTCCTCATCATCCATTTCAATCCCTGCAGCATTGAAGCTGCACATGCTTATGATAAATACTATGGGAAAACAAAAACAATAAAATGGAAAAACCTTCCAAAAAAGGCATAAAGGAATGCCATCTTCAAAATCCACTAAAAGTGCAGAGTACAGAGTGGATTATTGCACACAAATACACAAGAAAGTAAGCAAGCAAAGAAATAACCAAAACAACATAGAATCCACCACCAAAGATTGAACTAAGCTTCCCAAATCCCAAGCATCATGCAGATCCAAACAATGATCCCCACAAACAAACAAAATTATACAAAAAATTGCAGCAGTACGTCAGCAAAAGAGACACATATCAAGAAGAGTTCACAAAAGTTGTGAAGGAATATCTGAAGTTTCAACATTCTTCTCAAATAATAGTTACAAGTGGCTACAAATGTCCATTCAAAAAATAAAACACATTTCTTCGCAATCAAAGAATCCACAATCCTGTTTTCAGTGCTCCTAAACTACTAAAAACAAGCTTACTATCAGTCAGCCATAACACCAAATGTCAATATGACTAGGCAGACTCATGGGAAGGCCAATGGTAAGCAACATCTAACCATATTTGGATTAGCTTATTTTATATTAAAAAAATCTTTCTTCTTAACAAGAATACTAAAAAGTAAAAACACTTTTTTTTTTCAATTTTCCATAATATCTTTCCACCCAATATGCAGGAGACTAATCTCATAGGTATGATCAAGTGCTAAAGGCTTAAACACCTCCTAAGAGTATCTTTTCTATACACATGCTAGAGACACTATTAAGAAGCATTTATTCTATTTTTAATTACTTACAAAATAACTTTTGCATTTTAACGTAACATATACTTTCTAGGTTTGTTTGTTCAACCAGTGACTCACTACACTTTTTATTATTCTCCTGATAAAAGACCAAACTTGAAATATTATTAAAAAACCTAAACTAAAGAAAAAGGTGATCATTTCCTTAAAATTGATCTTAATTCTTAGCAAACATGCAAGCACATCACTGATAAGTGATAACCAATAACCATAGCACCACTGTAGCAAACAAAAAAACTAAGAACAAGTAGCCTAGCGAAAGTAACAACAGGTTATAAGGCAAAGCAAGAGCATCATAAGAAGTGAAAGATGTCATTGAAATTGGAAAAGAGAATACCAGCACTAACAAGTGCATCCCAGAGCTCTTCAGGGAGAATGCTGCCATTGTGTTCAACATCAATGGCTTGAAAGATGCGGTAAAGCTCCAATTCCTTATCATCCATGTAACGCCGAAACTCATTGTAATCCACCCTCCCATCGCTGTTGGAATCACACACCTCAAAGAGCTCCCTCGCATACTTGTATTCTGGTGGGATTTGAAGTGCTGACAACCCTGCTTCTATCTGACCATAGTCCAAGTACCCATTGTTCCCTGCATCGAAGAAATTGAACAGGCTGCGGATACGAATATCCCTTTCTTCTTTCGTTTCCCCCAAAGCCACAAGGACGTGATCCATCGAAACAACCGTGAGGTTCTTCTTCTTCTTCTTGTTGCTGTCGTTGTCACTGCCCCCACTCATCTTTCTCTTTGCTACTCACCTTCGATTATATGTAACAAATTCTAGAATACCCCTTTGGAGCATTTGAATGTCAAGGCCGAAAAGTTCCTACCTTTGCATTCAGATCTGAAGATCAACGTTCTCGGCTCACATGGGTCAAAATCTCGATGTCATAAATGAGTAAACGCACGCTAATTCTTCTACCTACCCTCACTCCTACTCCAGGCACCGTATGATGACAAATAATTGCTCAAGAGACTAATGTTGGACTGAGAACAGTGGAGCGCGATAAGACACATGAAGATTGAGAAACAGATGGAGAAAGGTACCTGAAACTGAAAATTGCAGATTGTGACGGTTTCAACATTTTGCTTCTAATTTTATAGTATAACATAATAGTATTACCAAATTTAATAAATTTTTCTTGGTTTGGTGGAGAGTGAGGATTGAAAAGGAAGGGAAGCTCAAGAGTGGGAAAAGAGAGGAATTTTGTAGGATATTCCTCTCCAACAATCTGGCCTGCGTCCCCAATGTTTTGCTTTTAGTTCTCTTCCCCACTCAGTCTCAAGGTATTTTCTTTTCTCTCTTTTTTTTTTTTTTTTTTTACTGCCATCAATTTCCAGCTTCCAAACGCATATCAGTTTCAGGTTTTACTCATTTCAGGGAGGTTAGATTGAAAGGAAAACTTTTTCCTTCCTAATTTTCATAATAGGCTTTCTTTGTAGGATGGAGAGAAATATAGTAGAGAAAAATAGGAAAGAAAAATATATGATGGAGAGAAAGAGATGAGAAATAGAGAAGAAATTAATGAGTTGTTTGATAGAAAAGAAATAGAGATGAAACATAAATTGTATTTTTGTTTGGTAATAGAGAAAGAAAAGTGGAAAATTGGATTGTAATATATAAAAATTAAAATGTTCGTACTGTATTTGAAGTAAATTTTATAACATAAATTAAAATATTATTTTAAAGCAGATTAATTTTACAAGAACTCTTAAATGAATCTCACGAATTACCTCACACTCCATATAAAATATTATTTTTTTTTTAAATTTTAAAACAATAAATGCTTATAAAAATAAAAAATATAATTATATTATTTTCTTAAAATATAATGAATTAAAAAATTATTTAAAATCTATTTAAAATTTAAAAGAGTGTGACCTTTGCTCTTTATAATAAATAATGAGCGCGACCTTTGTGTAAAGAGTAGCATCTATAGACAATAGTAAGCAAAACAAAGGGCACATTAGTCCCAAACAAGTTCCTTTTTCTCTTTCATCACCATTACAGATTCTCTAGCATTTCTCCGGTCGCCATGGACCCCACACCTACAAATTTCTTTTTTCTCTAATTTTCATTATACCAAACATATAATTAGAAATATGGATTGATAATTTGAGATTTTTTACTTTAAATCTCTTTTAAGTCAAAAGTTGTCTAGAATAATTTTTACATAAATTACTTTTTTAATTCTTTTATAAAAAAATAAGTTGCTTTATTTAAGAGCTAATGAAAATTGGAACACATTAAAGATATTTGGTACATTAGTAGTTGAATTTTTTTTAACAAAGTTTATAAGATCAATCTTAAGAATATGTAAAACGAAAAAAAAATTATATTTTTATGTTTTAAATGCAATGTATGTTTTCCATTTTTTTAATTTTTTATTTTTAAATATTCTTGTAAGAGTTGATGATATGAAAATTTAATTTAAAAAATATTTTAAGATAAAGGCAGATGAAAGTAGCTTTTAAGTAAACTACTTTTTTATGTTTTATAAATAAAGTTACTTACTTATTTACTTATTTAGTCTAACTTTTCTTTTTCTTACTGGAGAAGAGAAGCTTAAATAAAACTGGATTAAACATTCGTAAATGGCTAATCGCTCAAGTTTGAATTGTGTAATTTATTAAAGGAAAATACTAATGAATATCCTTAGCCACTAATTAAAGAGAAAAATTATTGAATTTGTTAATATTTAATATTATAAATACAATTAACATCATTATTTCTAATAAAAACTTTTATATATTTATTTTGTAATCAATATTTTTAAGACACTCCATAACAACACCTTTATTCAGTTGCATAGAATAAAATCCTATATAATAGACTTTATTCAACAAGCCTCTAGTATTTGGTTAATAAATAAATATATAAATAGAATCCTATATTTTGAAACAACACGCCTCAAACTCATAAATACACTCAAAAGTAATTTACAATTTAACTTAATTTTAAAAAAATACTACTAATGTGTTGCCATTGATATAGAAGGAAAGAGTTCCAAAACTCTTTATTTTACTTGAGTACCGGAAAAATTCCTTTTTCTTCGTTGGTTGAAAAGGTGGGGTAAGGACTCAAAAGCAACATAACTTGCACTATAGTTAATACTCCTATTTTTCATCAATTCTTATAAAGAAACAAAAACAATTTATTGTTAAAATGACAAATAACAAGAAAGGGCCCTAAGGATGCGGAACAAAAATTAGCTGATTTCTTACCTAAAGTCTAGTTCTATGCATTGACCAAAGGCCAACCACATAGATGCTTGGGCCAACAACGTGGCATGCGAAGGCACCAATTTGCTCCTCTGCATGCGGAGGAGGTATGTGATACAATACAAGCTTTCAACGCCCCTACTATCCCAAACTCCAATAGATCCAGGTTTCAATTTAGCTTCATTGATACCAAATTCACAAAGAGACACAGAGATGGGGCACAAAGAGCACAAAGAAAAATCCAAGGATCGAAAAGAAAAGAGATTGCAAGAGATCTCTCTTTTGAGAACCATTCCTTATGCTGATCACCAGAGGTTTGTTTCATTTTCTACCTATATGTCATTTTTTAATTATGCAATTAGCTTTTAATCTAGTTTTGCCTTCTCTTTTCATCGTCTTTAAATGCCTCACTATGTACATTGAAATTATAGGATGTTTGATTTTATTCAAAATTACATTATAAATATAGTTTGTGTTTTGTTTATCTCAAAATCATGTTTCAATTGTGGATCGTGCCAACGCTATGTACATTAAAATTATAGCACGTTTGATTTTATTCAAAATCACATTATAAACATAGTGTGTGCTTGATTTACCGCGAAACCACATTTCAAATATGGATCCGGGCAAAACGATCCACGTTTGAAACGTGATTTCGCGATAAACCAATAGTGTGTTTGATTTATCTCAAAATCACATTTCAAATGTGGATTCGGGTCAATGCTACACAAATAACATCATTTGCCCGGATCAATGTTTGAAACGTGGTTTTGAGGTAAACTAATAACATATTTAGATACCACTAAAATCACGTTTTAAACGTAGGTCCAGTCCAACGCGAGTGAGAATAGCGTTGGACTGGATCCAAGTTTGAAATGTGATTTTAGTGGTATCCAAACATGCTATACCACGCTAATATGTATTCCAAAGACGCTATTAGATTTTATTCATTCATCTATATATATTTTGTTTGGAAATAGGATTTACATTTTAACTGTGTTATTATTTTGTGCATGTGGGTATTCATAGGTGGTGGTCTAAGGAAACTGTTGCTGTGGTTACTGGTGGAAACAGAGGAATTGGGTTTGAGATTTCTAGACAACTTGCTGATCATGGAGTGACTGTTGTATTGACATCAAGAGATGCTAGTGTTGGTGTTGAATCAATTAAGGTCTTGCAAGAAGGTGGTCTAGACGTGGCATGTCATCAACTTGATATATTAGATTCTTCATCTATTGACCAATTTGTTGAGTGGTTGAAGGAAAATTATGGTGGTTTAGACATTCTGGTAATTTTCTAAAACGTAATTACTTCCTTTTTTATTGCAGTTCAATTCCTTATCTGTCCTCTAGTTTTATCCATAGATTTGGAATTTTGGATCCTCTTAAACGTGAAAATTTCACATCATGTGAGAATTTTGTGTCTATTTCTCCTCATAACATTTATGAAGAGAGATGAATATTTATGAGGAAAGAGATAGACACAATTTTCATATGAAATGATCCTGTGAAATTTTTATCCATTTTGATTACTTCTAGCTTTTCTTCTCAAGATCCACTGCCTTTATGTTATGTAGAATGATGAATTAAGGGCTTTGATTTGTTCACATTTGATTTCATCTAGATATAGGTTTCTATAATTTTAAAGCTATAAATGAGTACCTATAAGTTTGACAATTTTTGGACCCCATTGAAAATGTTTTTGAAATTAGAAAGACCCATTTATGATTTTTGAAGTATAGGACTTACTTAAAAATTCTTTAAAAAGTATAGGTACCTGCAGAGTAAGTTAACCATGTTTTTATCACATGTTTCTAAGCAGTAATATCATCATCTGCAGGTGAATAACGCGGGTGTTAATTACAATCAAGGTTCTGATAACTCTGTTGAAAATTCTCGTATGGTTATTGAAACAAATTATTATGGCACAAAGAGAATGACTGAAGCTATGATTCCATTAATGAAGCCATCCACTGCTGGTGCTCGTATTGTAAATGTGAGCTCACGTTTAGGAAGACTACATGGCAAACCAAATGTGAGTGAATACTATACCTTATGTTGTTTCATTGCTTATATGAATGAGTAAACAACGTTTAATTTTTAATTTTCTTGATGTTACCTTCTTTAGAGATAACAATGCAAGTCATTTCCCTCTTATTGTGGATAAAGCTTAACATGTTTGGAACTTATTCATGCATATCTTTATTTCATACTCAGCTTCTCAAATCTTGCTTAATATGATGAAATAATTTGTTAAGGTAGCAATAGCATTAGCATGAATAACATATATTTGAGAAACCTTCCTGTATTCTTATTTGAAAATTAAAAGAAAAAACTGTCAAATTCCTGCAGTGCATATTGCAGAAGCATTCTCTAGTAATGAATATATTCAACATTTGAGAAATACTGGGAGAGCTAACCTCACCATGATGTGGATGTTCCCGACTCGAACAAGATTGATTGCCTCTCGTGGAGGATACCTGTGGTTAAATTAAACTAAACATTCTTTTAAACACACATTTTATAATTGGTTGAAATTCATACATATCATACTAAATTATGTAGGTCTCATTCCCAATTTGATAGGACTTTCTCATCTATTTAAATTTCTAATTCAAGTTAGAAAAAAGTGTGTCAGAGAGTATATTGCTAACGTTTTCTTATTTATGTTTTTATAATGTGTGGTTTCACTGGTAAATATTTTAATTTTAATAGTTGTTTTGAGATTGGAATGGAGCCACTGGTTCCCCTTACAATTTATGCCAAATGTAAATCTGATTTGAAGTTGCTTGAGTAACAGAGACTAGAAAATGAAGCTTTGAGGGAGCAACTAAGTGATGTGGAATCCCTTTCAGAGGAACTGATTGATGAAACTGTTTCTACTTTTCTACAACAAATAGAAGATGGAAGTTGGAAAACAGGAGGGTGGCCTCAAACATTTACTGACTACTCAGTGTCAAAACTTGCAGTTAATGCATACACAAGGTTTATGGCAAGGAAGCTTTCAGAGAGGCCAGAGGGTCAAAAGATTTATATTAACTGCTATTGTCCTGGTTGGGTAAAAACTGCTCTAACAGGTTATGCAGGAAGTGTCACAGTGGAGGAAGGGGCTGATACTGGAGTGTGGATTGCCCTTGTTCCTGACCAAGAAATTACAGGGAAATTTTTTGCAGAAAGAAGGGAGATTAACTTTTAATTAAGCAGCAGAAATTAGTAAAATTAAATTGCTACAAACAAACTGCAAGGAAAAGAAATTTAGAAGTTTGATTCCTTGTAGTCTATGTTACAAGGGCTACCAAACAACACATTTTATGATAGATGGCCAAATTGTCCATTAATGTTGTGACAAATGGAGTGAGTGGTATCTGAGGCACATTGGTGATCATGCTTCAGAAGTTTGACCATGTTTGATGTCATCAA
Source organism: Sesbania bispinosa (assembly GCA_026901365.1). Classification (NCBI taxonomy): domain Eukaryota; kingdom Viridiplantae; phylum Streptophyta; class Magnoliopsida; order Fabales; family Fabaceae; genus Sesbania; species Sesbania bispinosa. Next base: position 161,968 of record QLOH01000141.1, read on the forward strand.
GCGCTTGCCAGCAATATCAAGATTTTTTCCTATCATGTCATAAGAAGTTTTTCAGTGATAAGTTCATTATTAGAGCTTCACTAGAATTCATGAAAAGAAAGTTATCCTTTTTTTTATATATTTTTGTAATATTTTCTGACAAAGTTGCTGCATTATTGCTAAAACCTACTGTTAATCTTGCTTTTCCCTCATCATTCGTTCTTTTTACAATGAATTATACTTTCATTTTAGGGTCTTTGCCAACATGTTGGATCAGGTTGGCCATAAAATATGGCAATAGACTACTAGTCTAGTACCCATTTTTACCAAAAAAAAAAAAAAGAGAGACCAGTACCTGCTTCTTAATATTTGGGTGATAACAACTTTAATGATCACTAGGACCAAAGGATGGGGGGTATCTGACTATTAGGACCTTCATGGTAGACTCTGATGGTTATACAGCTTCTTAGCTTCCTTGTTTTGTGCATTAGAATGCCCTTTCTGTAGTTTCCTTTATTATCAAATATTTATTTGTCTCTTTATTTTTGTGATAGATTATCCTTTTAATGTATTATTTCCTTCACCTCCTAATGTATTTTTAACTAATTTTCCATGGTTCTTAATTTATCTGTGTTGAACACGTTTTCAATATTTCAAATTAAACTAATTTTTACAGTTACACTTGCTGATAGATTCATATTCCAGAATCTCGGAAATTATAATTATTTAATTCTTTTTTTAAAGACTTCTTAATTCTAGTACATCTATCTTCAACAATAAATAAAAAGAAATAAATATTTTATTAAATGTGACCTCAGGATATGTATTTAAAATAGCAAATTCCGTTAATCACCTAATCTTAAAGAAAAACTAGCATGGTGACCCGTGCGTTCACACGGTAAAATTTTGGTCTATTGGGACTCTTACTACTTCCATTAGATTTACAATTTGAACAATATTCTTTTATTAAATGGAATTAATTATAATTCTAAAATAAAGACTTTTTATATACCAACGGGATTGGTTCAAGTGGTATATATACTTGATTCCCTTAAGCAAGGTCTCAGGTTCGAGCCTTTGTGGATGGAAAAAATTCCCACCGGAAGAGTTAGCTCCACCAGGCTCGAACAGGATTGCTCCCCGTGATGGAGGATAATCTTGCTTCCAAAACCTATGTATTCATATGAGTTATTAAAAGTTGATTATCATTATTTTCATAAAGAATAGTCATCCCTGTGTGATATATTTTTGCTCTTAAATTATTATATTTTCATACACACACATAGTTACTTTTAATATCTAGATATTAATGTGTTCTCGTTACAAAATTTTAGTCCTACATATTTTAAGTATTTACCACTATGATTTCAATTCAACTACTAATATATTTTATGTAAAAAATTATCCTTGGGTGAATTATATTTACCTACTGTTATCTATATAGTAAATTAACCTTCAAATAATAGTAAATTTAACTTAAAGATGTGCGATGTATTAAAAATAATATAATTTTTTAAAAAACTATCAATAAATTAAAAATTCAATTTTAAAAACTCGTTCATGTTTTTTTAATCAAAATTTACGTAATTCTTTATAATTTTCATATTTAATAATTATTTTTTCAATAAAATTAATTTGGTTAGTAATTAATGATTATAGTGTTATAGTATTTACTATTTAGAGAATTTTTATAGTTTGATATTTAATTATTATTTTTAAGTTAACTTATAAATTTAGTAAATTTGTCTCAACTGCCTATTAAGTTGTTTCCCAATTTATGAATAATTAAATATAATTATTTATTTCATTATTTATTGCACTGACTTTTCTTATTATTTGTGTAAGATTCATTTTACATAACTTTTATTTTAAATCTTTTTTACAAAATTATCATAATATTTTATTTTTTTATTCTTCATTTTTTCAATTTTCTAAAAATGCTTATCACATTACTTTTTTCAATATATTTCTTAAAAAATAATAATTGTGTAAACAAAATCACTCTATTTGAAAATATATTCAGCAATTATATAATCAATCAAAAGTTGATTATCACTATTTTCATAAAGAATGGTCATCCCCGTGTGATATATTTTTGCTCTAAAATTATGAAAAGCTACTATCAAATTGTGAATAAACCGTTTGGTCATCCCGTATAATTTCTAAGTAAATCATCAGAAATTATAACCAAATATTTATAGCAATAAATCATTTGAAATTTGAAAATAATATCATATCAACATTAAATGAGTTTGAATTAGAAACATTAATTTACATTTAGCAATTGTTGAAATCAATCTCAATAATATATATATGAATCTGGTTACATTCATATTAATAGCAATTAATAATCTAAATCAACGTAACAATAAATTAATTATAGTATCCATAAAAAAATTAATTATAGTAACAATAATAAATTTGAATTTGAAATTGACAAATGATCAACACAATTAAAGTAATAAATCTCGGTAACAAAAATCAAATTATACTTTCAAAATATATAAAATAAAGCATGGGAAATAGGAAAAAAATATGGGAAATTATTTCTCGATAAAAGTTGTTGAATAAAAATGGGCTGGTCATAAAGCATTTAAAACTCACTATTTATTAAATTAAAACCAATAAAAGGTCATAGAACTGGGAAAAAATTAGCCAGTGAAAAAAATCAGTAAAACCCACTATCCATGCATTTTAAAACCCACTATTCATGCATTTAAAATCCATTAACAAATTTTTTCATTTTATTTTTTCAAAAAACTATTTCTAAAAATAGAATATTTCAAAGAAGAGTATAACATAATTAAATGTCATTATTTAATTATTTATGTCATTATTTATTACACGGGCATATTTGAATAATTAAATTTTTAAATAATTAAATTTAAGTATTGATGCCTTTAATAATCTAAATCAACATAAGTAGATTACAGTATCATAGCATAGATTAGTTATGCCATATCATATATTAGTTTTTTAAGTGGTCCCACATAAAAATGCCATTATTTAATTATTTATGTCATTAGCAATGATTAAAATCAATATAAATAATATGTATAAATCTAATTCAATTCATATTATAGTAATTAATAATCTAAATCAACATAATAATAAATTATTGATTACGTGTTTTTTTTTTTGTTACAATTACGTGTTTTATTTGTTGTTGGACAAAAAACAATTTGCACATTAATAGTAAGAAAATTAGAATCAAATCAAATAAATCTTTATTTAACAAATTAGAATCAAATCAAATGAAATCAAAACAAATTCAAAATTTAAAAAATTAAGTGCTTTTAAAACTATCAAAATATTTTAAAAATTAATTCAATCCATAAGGGAAACATAATTAAAAAAACACATTTCATCATCTCTGTTTACAACAGAGACTATTTAAAAACAATAAAATAACACAAATTAATCTATGACTATGTCACATAGAAAGATCAATCACTAAGTGCTTAAAACACAGGAAGTGCATCATCACTTAAATATCACAACCATCACATATTCAAAAGAAAGGATCAGTAAATAACTTCTCATTTGTATTAAGAAAAGGAAACATCTATATATTTTAAATATGTTTGAGTATTTGATTTAACCTCAAAAGCATAGGAGAGACAACAAAAATAGTAAAAAGAAAGCAGATTTCATAACTAACTAAAATAACATAAATAAAGAGAAACATGAAAAAACAGACACAAGTGGAGGACCTCACCTACCAATCACGACCACCACCGATGGCGACAACACGATTGCCGCACCACTATAACACCACTGGTCTACATCTTGCACCCCATTGCACCATATAAATGAAGAGAAAGAAGCTTTTTCTGAAATAACAAAAAATAGAGAAGAAATAGAGAAGAAAAAGAAGATATAACCCATTGCTGCAGCTGCAAATGCTTAGAGAAGTTTGTGCTTCCAATAGGGATTAAGATTAAAATACGAAAAAATAGAATCAATCAAGATTTGAATTTGAATTGTAAAAATAAGGATTAGTGTTAAAAAAATTATCTATACTTTTCAAAATTACTTTAAAAATTCACGACTTACATGATAAGGATAATATTTTAAATTTAAATTAAAAAACAGGGATTAAAATTAGAATAAGAAAAAATAGAATCAATCAAGATTTGAATTTGAATCGTAAAAATAAGAATTAGTGTTAAAAAAGTTATCATTAAAAAAAAACCAAAATTCAGTATATCATCCAAATTTCTAATTACATTATTAACCCCATTTAGGCGCAAAAAAATACCTCTAAACTTCACTCCTTTACTTTTATAGATATAGATATAGATATAGATATCAAACATTTTTAAAATAGCACACGTTTATTTCACAGTAAAAAAGCTTCAAACGGAGTTTAATTGAGTCGCAGAGAAAATCACTCTTTTCACGTTCTATGCAGGGGATATAATGTTTTTTCACTGTTCCGTAGGATTTCTTATCCTTAAAATGAGACTTCTTAATGATAATTTAATGTTTAATGTTTAATAGATATCAGACATTTTTAAAATAGCACATGTTTTTTCACCAATTTAATGCTTAATGTATAATTTCTCTGTAAAATTTTATTGATAATGATTAAAAAGGATATTCTCACTTTTTAAGTGAATTTAGGCTATATCTCAAGATCAAAAATATATTCAGCCTTATTATTAATTAATAAAATTATAATGAAAGTTAAGATATATCTCACACTATATAATACAAATATATTCCTTTAATAATTTAATAATTTATACATAAACAGATGAAAGTGACCCTCACAAATTGAACTGATAATAATAAACAACAAAATGGATGCTGAATTAGAAACAGACAAGTACAATTTTCAAGCGAATAAACAATCAAACCCTTGCCCTGAATCAAGTATTAACTTATGTATTGAAGCTGAAGCATTAATTTGGCAAGAATGGATGCACCCTCATCCTCACTTGTTGAGCACGCAGACTTGCAGCAACCATGTCACAATAAAAGGGGTTAATACCATGGCTAGCACGTGACTAATAACGAAGCATAATGTGCATACAATGAATCTGAACGATCCCCAAGTGTTTGGTAGCAACATCCACACTAAAGAAATCAACGAGAGCGAACTAAACACTTCTATGATGGTGTCAAAGAGAGGAACTCCTATAGCAAACTCAAGCCTAATCCAAAAGGACAAGCAATACACAAGAAAGGTAGCAACAGAGATCAATATTGTGTTTGGATGGAATTCAAATGGGGTGGGATTTTCTGGACATTTGATTTGGAGGAAAGCAAGAAGTACAAAGAAGATAAAAGCAACATGGGCATGCACAGGATTGTTTTCTACTGTAGTCATGTTGCTTACTAGGATAGTGAAGATGTTGATGGTCATTTCTCTTAAAGAAGGAGCAAAAGTGGGTCTCGGGTGCCTCACAAGATCAGCCATATATGTGAATTGACAACGTGGTTTTGTGTTTTGTGAACAAACTCGATCGAAGTGGAGAGACAGAAATAATCAAGAAAAGAGTAACTTTCGTTTTGATATAACCAGCTATGAAAAAGGATTCCTCAACTACAGGTGGATATCGGTCACAGATAATGTAATTACCTGTTAATTTATATGAATGTTTTTAACTTATGGTACATGTTTCGATATATATATATATATAAAGAAAAGAAAGCCTAAAGATAAGATTACAATGAGCTGGATAAAACTAACTAAGTTTATCTAAAAAGTTCAGCTACTTAAACAAACTCAACATATCCAAACTCATCTAATAAACAGATAATATAATTCGAATTCATAATAGAATTCAAATCATAACAACCCTATCCATAACTTAATCTTTAATTATATTACTCCCTCTCAAGTTGGTGAATGAAGATTATGAATTCCCAACTTGGATGATAACTCATTAAACTGTTTGTGGCCTAAAGTCTTAGTGAAGAGATCTGTTAGTTGTTGTTTAGTAGAAATGTAGCTAGTGACTATGGTGCCGGCTTGTATGTACTCTCGAACAAAATGACAATTCACCTCTATATGCTTGGTCCGTTCATGAAAAATGGGATTTGCTGCTATGTGAAGCGTTGATTGATTGTCACAAAATAGAGTGTAGGATCAAGGGCGAAGCCAGCAAATAATGTCAAGAGGGGCCAATATTATAATTTTTTTCAATCAATACACCACCCTAAATAATATTTTGTTATTACATATATAATTATAAAATTATAATATAATGGAAATAAAAACTAAATCGAATATACAGTGAATTAATATCAACTCTCATAGTTTATATATATATATGGGTGGGGATCCACCAGGAGGGAAGCCATAAATTAAAAGTAAGGGCCAATATTATAAAATTAATTTTTAATTAATTAACTTACCACAAATGTAATTTTATTATTTTATATATACAAATCATATTTAAATTAATGAATTAAGATAAACACTCATAATTTATATATATAGTATAAGTAATTTAAAATTTTAATGAAATAATTTTTTACTATTATTTTAATTTTTAATAAAATATTTTACCACTAAAAAAATCAATGAGATTTTAAATTTATAAAACAAAAATTATAATTACCTATCATTATATATTTTATTAGAAAATAAAAATAGATTTTATATTATAAAATTTATGTAAGTATATTCTTTTATATCATTTTATATTGATCTACTAATTAAATCAAATATTTTTAATTTAATAAATTATTTTATCAACTAAGTTTTAATTTTTACTATACAAATTTATTCAATAAAATATATATATATATAATATAAAAAAATTAGAAGAAAAAGCAAAAATTTGAGGGGGGCCATGGCCCCCTTTAGCCCTCAAGTGGCTCTGCCCCTGTGTAGGTAAACACAAGGAATCTGAAATGCATTTAATAATTTCCTTAACTAAACAATCTCACTAGATGCATGCGCCATTGCTCGATACTCAGCTTCACTAGATGAACGAGAGATAGTTGTCTGTTTCTTTGCCTTCTATGGAATATGAACTAATCCTAAGAGATATTATAGGATTAAACCTAATCTTAACATATATTCTTAAGAAATTAAATATATAATTCTAATATTCTAACAATCCTCCTCAAGTTAAAGCTTACTAAACTTTAAGCTTTTTATAAATATACCCATATTAACAAAATTGAATATAATAAATCGCTGGCCTAAATAGATTGCATGCACTGGGAAAACCGTGGGGCCAGGTAGAGTAAATTGGGAAAGCTATGAGGCCAGGTAGATTGCATTGGGAAAGCCACGACGGGGCCAGGTAGGAAAGCCGTGGGGCCAAGTAGAGTACACTGGGAAAGTCGTGGGGCCAGTTAGAGAACACTAGAAAAGCCGTGGAGCCAGTAGAGTACACTGGGAAAGCCGTGGGGCCAGGTAGATTGCACTGGGAAAGCCACAGGGCCAAGTAGATTCCACTGGGAAAGTCACGGGGCCAGGTAGAGAACACTGGTAAAGCCGTGGGGCCAGGTAGATTGCACTGGGAAAGTCGTGGGGCCAAGTAGAGAACATTGGGAAAGCTGTGGGGCCAGGTAGAGTACACTGGGAAAGCCGTGGAGCCAGGTAGATTGCACTGGGAAAGCCACAGGGCCAGGTAGATTGCACTGGGAAAGCCACGGGGCCAGGTAGAGAACACTGGGAAAGTCGTGGGGTCAGGTAGAGTACACTGGGAAAGCCACGGGGCCAGGTAGGTTACTCTGGGAAAGCCACGGGGCTAGGTAGATAGCTCTAGGTGGCCACAAGATACATATATAGGTTCTGAAAAATCATGGGTAGAACCACACCAGGTAGGAGAGAGAAAATAACCATCACGAGGAGAGAGAAACGAGTCAAACAAGGATGACCAGCAAGTATGAATCCCATAAGCATCGACACAAAACCAAATCTGGATAGATCACGATAAGGAGGAGATGAAGACAGAGGACACCGGTAAATGCACGGATGATTTAAAAGCACGCCAGAAGGATACACGGTGGGGAGGTTGGAAATAAAAGAAGGGTATGAATATAGAGTGGGACGAACAAATAAAAGTTCTAAACTTTGGAACCCAGCAGCGGAATAAAACCAGGATAGGTCGTGGTGGATGGTACCGCTCTGATACCATGTTAATTTATGAGAATGTTTTTAACTTCATTGAATTGAAATTATTCATGTACATGCTTCGATATATATAAAGAACAGAAAACCCAAATATAATATTACAATGAGTTGAGTTGGATAAAACTAACTAAGCTTATCTAAAAAATTCAGCTACTTAAACAAACTCAACCTATCCAAACTCATCTAACAAACAGATAACATAATTCGAATTCATAACAGAATTCAAATCATAACAACCCTATCCATAACTTAATCTTTAACTATATTATTACCACGACTCAAAGATGGCCCTAAGATCTTTAACTCTCTTAGGCCGTAATTACTGTATAACTAGATATAAATCTGCCGTGCATAATTTTTAAAATATTTTTAAAAGGTAATTAAATAAATTAGAAGTAAATATAGTAAATGAAAATTCAACAGTTGATATTTCAATTTTTACAAATTAATAGATAATAGATATATGAAAATTCATTGAGCATTTAAAAAATATGAACTTATAGCTATAGAAAAATTGTATTTACTAACATCTTTGATGTAATATATTAATGCTTTGGTATAAATTGTAAGCCATTTTATAATTGTTTTCAATAAAAATCTTGTGTAAGGTGAATGATAATGGTGTGAGTGCAATGCAATTTTGGTGAAATATCTTTTATTTTATTATTTTTAAAATTTTATACCTACAATATATTGAAATATAAAAAATCATAAAAGAATGATTGGATTATATGAATTATTCTCGTTTTACTTTGTGCTTTTATATGTGTGTGTGAAAATGCACATTTTACTCAAATGGTGTTGGAAAAAATATAATAATAATTATCTAAAATTTATATAAAAAAGTAAAAGGTTTAATATTTTTTAATAAATTAAAAAATAACTTCTTCAAATAATTTTAATATAAAAAATATAGTAAAGTTTTTTTTTAATGTTAAACAAACGTATATTGAAGTTACATAATTATAATAAAATGATGAAAGAGTAACATGAATGCTAATTGTAACTATCATTTGAGATAAATGCTAATTATATGAGTAGATTTGAGAGATAGATTGTAAGTAAAGAATATACACGTGACACCTCATATTTTTCTTGATATGACAAATATAGAGTTATGTGATATTTTAAGTGAGGGCAAGTGTCAAAACATTATTACATGACTTAGTTTTATTTTTTTTTTGTGTGAACCAAAGGTATCCCCTAACCGATAGCTAGAGAATAATCCCTTCGAGGCGTAGAGATCACCGAAGTGGGCTTTGCCTCTCCCAACAAATTCTTTTCCATACACACTATCAGGGATCGAACCCATATCAAGATGCTTAAGAGACCCAACTATCTACTAACTCAGTTTTAATATATATAATAGATATAATAGATAATAGATTCTTCACCGGACAATACCGATACTCTTTTGTTGATTATTCTTTTAATGAAAAGTAATTTAGAAAAAAATGTTACATTTGGCATCGTATTGAAAACCATGCCTATACTAACTCCGAATAATATTTTTCCTAATTCCTTTTCATGTATATTTACAAAAAAGGTTTTTAAATGTTTAGTTCATATTAACATTTTAATATTACCATATTATAAATTGACGAAAAGACATTTTACCTCGGTAAACTATTAATTTGCTCCGCGAAAGATTGGAAAAAGATTGATCCTGAAAGAATAAAACTATCAAATTAGCCCTTGAATGTATTTTCCGTCTTTCAATTTAATCTTTGTGTTACAATCCGTCAGTTAACTATAACGGAGATGCTAATGTGGCACGTTAAGTGCCACATGTACACGATGATGTGTCAATAAAATAATTCAATTTAGTCCCCGTGAATAACATAGTTCGTCTTAATCCCTCATTAATGTCAATGATTTCATTTCCATCCATCCTACTACCTTTGTTTTAATCAATTCCTCCCATCTCTTCATCATCACACACCCAACTTCTACTTTAGTCTCAAATGGAATTTTAGCAGGTGATGGTGGTATTTGATCCAAACTTTCAAGGCTAGCCCCACCGTTAACAAATATCCTTGTGATCCCCACATAATGCAATAACTACTATTTGCAACACACTCACACCATTGCTGGTCCTGACTTCAACATTTACACCTCTCTTCACCAAAAACTCTGTCACATCTGCATGCCTTGACTCAACTACACAGTGTAATATTGTGTACCCATCTTTGTCCTTTTAAATCCATGTCTATCATTTCCTTCACAAGAAACCTATTTGTATCCATTTTCCCTTTGAATCATGCTCTATATAATGTTGTCTATCCATCTCTAGTGTTTCCTACCTCGGTTCTTGCATCATTTGCTATTACAAGCCTAGTACAATCTTTTGTGTTCTTCAACAACAAGGTGTAAGGTTGTGTTGCCTTCTTTTGTGACTGTGTCCACTTTTTTCTGTTGTTTCGTTTCTTTTTCCTTTTTTGGTTCTTCTTAATGAATATTGCAATGCAAGAAATGCAATTTAGGGGTTAAGGTTTCTCTTGTTTAGATTTGGAGGATACGTTGTTGAAAACAAATGTAACAAGAAGAATGAAAATGAAATCATTGACATTAATGAGGGGCTAAATTGAATTAATTTATTTATTAGGGACTAAAAAAAACTATTTTACTAATGAGGGACTAAAATGAACCATTTTATTAACACGTCATCATGTACATGTGGTATTTAATATGACACATCAGTGTCTTCATTAGAGTTAACTGACAGATGGTAACATATAGAGTAAATTGAAAGACAATACACATTCAGGGACTAATTTCTTCTTTCAGTGACCAAATTAAAAAGTTCTTTGTTGGGCCATTTGGGTTGCTGGCCCAGTACATTTTGGACCCTTTCTAAGAAAAAAAAATTTTCTTCATTCTTTTTTACTTTTTCCACCCATCAGATCATTTTCCCCCTTCTTTTTATTCTTTTTAACTTAAAAATAAAAAGACTATGAAATGGGTAACGTGCAAGGTAAGAATTCAGCAATTCAGAAGCAAGTAGGCGCTGCAAGTTGGAAGTTGCAACCTTGAGCGGCTCAATTCATCATCATATGGGCGGTGGGATTAATTTTTCAGCTATAAATAACTTGATTCAAAGCTGATGGGTTCTCTTCCTCTTCTCACAATAGACACACGGGCAGCAATTAGAACAGAGTTTTCATACATAAAATTTGTTTCCATTGAGAACCACTTCTGTTCTCATTTGGATTGAGTACAAAGAGAAAAAGACTTAGAGTGAAAACAAGGAGAACCACAACAGTGAAACTAAAACAATTTGAGGGGAAGGACTTGCGACTGTAAAGGAACGAGAAATGTAAAGCAAATAGCAAAGTCACATATTGGTATCAATTTCTATTTGCTGTGTTTTTTTTAATATGCTTCAATTCCTATATTCTCTATGTGCAATCTGAATATGCTTTGTGTGTGTAGTGATAAAATCAGACATAATTACAGTTCACAATATAGTCCATAATGTGAAGTCTATTAATCAGTTTGAGCATTCAAACCTGACTCAAAGACTTAATATCTTTTAGTTTTAATGATTAACAAATAAGAGTATAATAAGAACAAATAAGATTATATAAACAGATTCTACTGAGAAAGGTATTGGTTTGCTGAATTGTGTTTCAGGTTCAAATATTCATTAGAACAAGAAGAAGATTTGAATGAACAGAATCAGAATCAAAAGACAAGGATCAGAAGAACGCAAGCCGTCTGAAGTGCTGAAACCGTCTGAAGTACGCAAGCCATCTAAAGACGTGAAGACCATCTGAAGACGTAAAGACTCGAAGAAATGAAGAAAACATAAAGCAGTCTGAAGATTGAACTTATCTGAAGCAAAGAAGCTGTCTGAAGCAAAGAAGCTGTCTGAAGCAAAGAAGTTGTTTGAAGCAAAGGAGCTGTCTGAAAGACTAGAAGCTATCTGAAGTGTCAATACTCGTCTGAAATATTGAAGCCGTCTGAGATCCGACGTGGCACACTCACTGAAGACAACGAAGATTTTTTTTTGCTCTCTGAAGTATGCTGAAGAAAAGTCGTTCTCCACAAACACGCAACACTTTCAAAGCTTAAATTGGCAAAGTCACAGAGACCTTTCCTGGTACTTTTGAAGTTCATACACCACTGAGGAAATCTCTGCAAAGCAGAAATTGCAGCAACAACGATGGCAGCTTTATAGCAGCACCAACGTTGTACTTTGTCAGAATTGTCAGAACACCCAGAAGCGTGTCTCACGACAGATTGAATAGCATTCAATGCTATCTCTAAACGGTGGTATCACAACGGAAATATCATCATCACCAATCCGAAAGAAAGCACAAGAAAAGCTCAGGAGACTAAGCAGAAGCAACAAAGAGAAATGTTTGAATGAAATATTTTAATTCAAACACATTTTATCATCTGCAAGAAACAGCCATTGAACAAGACACCTCACTCAAAGAAGAAAGAAGAAATGGTGTCAGGAAGCAAACAGAAAAGGAGCATATACAAAATAAGTAAGAGGACAAATCCAACGGATACCTCCTCATATACACTCCTAAGAAAAGCAGAGGAAATCAGAAGTCAGCTGAAGAAAAGCAAAAGGATATCAAGAGAGAGAACATGCAAAATAATATCAAGAAAATCTCTCTAAAGATCTCATCTACAGAAGTGTCAGAACATGACTGTCTGAACACTTATTTGCTTAAGAAGAAGCAATCGTTTGAGACACTATTACATAACGGCTATATGAGCCACATCATCAACATCTCAACGGTATTATGAATCATCTTCAAACGGCTATATTCCAACAGGACATATAAATAGCCTCAAGAAAGAATTTGAAGATGTTGAACTCATTCACTTGGTTCAATCAGTTGATCAAGATGTATAAAAAAAAAAACCTTATTGGGGGTTGACCATGCTTACTCGAATCAACCATGCTGCTGATCTATTGATCAGTTAGTCAAAATTGTAGTTGTTCAGTTGAACAACCACCCAGGATGTGCTTAATCTCATATGAACCAAGAATGGTTTGAAGCTGCAAGTATGCCTTGGTTTTTCCAATGATACGGGTGAGAATGTAGCCCATGGAAACCAATGGCTGGAGAACAAGGCTGGAGCTTAAGGTCAGTATCTACCTAGCCAATTCTCAGAGGATGTTATTCCTCTTATCAGAGACAGGGATTGCACTCAAACTTATACACTTGTATCACTGTCTTAACCATGTACTTAGAATTCATTCATTGTATCCTGAGCAGTACTCAGTTAACCTCTAGTACAGGAAAAGATTAAGTTTATGTTTCGTGGAAACTTAAACTTAGTTTAATTTGTAAACACTTTATGTGTCAGAGAGCCTGGAGAGGCCTGGTGGAAGAAAGAATACTTAGTTGTAAAGCCTGGAGAGGCTAGACTGAAAAAGAATACTGCATATGTTGCTTGGAGAGGCAGTTGAAAACAAAGTAATACTTGTGTTGGCCTGAAGAGGCTGTGAATAATACTTGTATCTGTGGATTCAGATAGTGGAAAATCCAGTGGTGGTTTGCCTCTGGGACTGGATGTAGCTCATGAGTTTGTGGGTGAACCAGGATAAATTCCTTGGCTAAGTTTTCTTACCCTTATCTTTTATCAATTCTTTTTATACAAATCAAGGGGTCAGAATAATTAATCTGATATTTTATAACGGCACAAAACATCTTTTAAAATTAGTTTTTACAAGCCGTCTGAAAACTTCAGACAGTCCCTTAAAAGCCTGTCTGAAATCTCTATGCCTAAGTTCTCTTTTTCTTAATTTCTTTATTTCCAATTTTCATATTTATGTTAGGATTTGAAAAGTATTTTCTATAATAAACTTAACACAACTATTTCAATAAAATGATCTTTCATATGAATAAAACATGAGATGTCTCTTATATCATTTGAAGCTTTACAAAGAATGTTCCTTGAAGAACTTCTGAAATAAATTCTCTGAAGTAAGTCTGAAAGAGATCAGTTCAGAAATCAGGAACATACTTCAGACAACCTCTAGTCGTCTGAAGTATTTCAGAAACCGTTCTGAAAATACTCCTTGTAATAATCTTCATAAGATACTTTGAGAAGCCTCTATTTAAAACAATCTTAAACTTGAGAAGAAACACTGTTTTTCTTATCTTCCACATGTTTCAACTATCTCTGATCTTAAGACTTGTTTTTAACGGAGCCCATCTTCATGATTTAAATTAAAGATTTCCAAAAACTATCAAAAAGTTTAAAACACTATTCAACCCCCCTTCTAGTGTTTCCTGTGGTTCTAACAATTGGTATCAGAGCTCACCTTCGGGTTGAGCATCTAACAAATGCAGAAGGAGTAGATCCTCAGAAGATGGAAATCTCACCAAGCTGAAGCAACTCTGAAGAATAAAAATGAGAAAAGAAAATCATTTTTCTTAAAACTCATTATTCATACAAGGCATCTTTCAGAAGGATATAGCTGGAAAAGGAAAGTGTATCTATCTCTAGATCACAACCGGGTAACACCTTTCCTATCTTTGTTTAAATCTAAATTTAAGTATAACTGATTATCTGCTAAATGTTTTGTTTTATTAAAATTATTATTACATAAGTATACTTGTGTGAAAATAAATTATTGCATAATAATTCTCCTATATATGTATGCATACTACTTGTTTTGTGTGTAAATTATCTGTATTGCATAAGTGTATATATGTGGGTAAATGAAGAGTCATGTATGTTCATCATTTAATATGTAATGGCACGTTGAGGGATAATGGATCATCAAACGGTTTCTCATAATTGGCACGATGCACAACTCTCAATAACTGCTTGGTGCGTGTAACCGTCACTCCTCATTGAATGAAGCAATGATCACTGTCTATTTAAAAGGAGTTTGGATGATCATAATGGAAATTACACTTCATTCAACCTTTTTTTTTCTTAAAAAGGTCAAAGCTTCCTCAAAGCACCTATTCTCAGAAAGTTCAACAGTTCATTAGTACTCAATGGCCAACATGTCTGCATCATCAAATGACTCAAACCATCCCGTGTTTGATGAAAGAATCATATCCTCTAGAATGGTAAAACTCTCTGATTTTGATGAGGCTGGGTATAATATCACAGAGTACTTTGACGCTGTGGGGTGGATTCCTTACTTCAGCAATATCTCCTCACCGTGGCATGAAGAAAGTGTGCTAGAATTTTGGAACAATTCCAACATTGTGTCAAATGATGACTGGACCGGAATTAAAACAGAGGTAATGGGAAGATCAATTTGTGTGGACTACAAATTGATTGCTGAAGTGATTGGGGTGCCTGCTAGAGGAGAACAGTACTTTCAGAGGTGGGAATCCTTGCATGGTGGAACTTTCATCTTTGATGAAGTTCTCTTTGGAGGAAGACGTCTAGCACCCTACCGACCTTCTCAACTTTTGAAGATTCCCAGAGCACTTCTTGCTGTGCTAAACTGCAACATCCTTCCAAAAGGACGCAACAGATTAGAAGTAAATCAGCTGGAAAGGTTCGTATTGGGACACTTGCTGACAAAGAAGAGAATCAGTCTTCCCTGGGTGCTGATGTATCAGATGATGTTCAGACAAGATATGAGCAATAAAGATCTCTATCCTCACAACACCCTGATAATGAAAATACTGATGCACAAGGGTTTTCCAGTGGAAAGTCACTTTGACCAACCGCCTCCTCACTTCTTTACTCCTGGAATGTATGATCAGGTAGACCGGACTCTAATTGATAGAGAAGAAGCTCCAGAGAATCAGGTGATCATTCCTTCCTTGGTTGCTCCACGCAACAAAGGAAAAAGGGTTCTTACTCATCTGGGTGCTCATAAAAGAAAAAGGATGGTGTTGGGTGCATACAATCTGAAGAGGGTGAATGACAAGGTGAATCGGCTGGCAAAGAGGCTGAGAGTGGCTGAGAAAGAGCTGCAAGAGCTCAAAGCTGAGAAAGAGGTTGCCAACGCCGCTGAGAACCCATCTGATGACCATTGAATCCACTTCAAGTGTCATGTCTTTTTGTTATTATTTTTTTACATCTTAAATATTATAAATATCTTTTATATGATTATCAAATCTCTTCTCGTCTGTGTATGTTTAAACAGTGTGTCTTTTATCTTTGTATGCTCGATTTAATGCTTAACTCAACACAATTTTTTTTTTCTCGGTACAACTATCTGATAAAATCAATTAACTTAATAAAAAAAAGGGGTTCTCAGATAATAATTATCATAAAATCCTTTGTTCTGATACCTTAAAAATCTGTTTTCAAAAATTTTCTTCTTAAATGTTCTCTAACATAATCTATTCTATTTTTCTTTCTTTTCTGTTTCTAAAAAGGTGTTTCTAAAAGTAATATCTTCTAATATGTATTTATGTCTCTTCTTAATTGTTTTTTCAAAGACGTTTTCCAAAACTTACTTTATCCATGCTAATGACTCAGTTCCCTATAGGGCCTCATCTATGACCAATCAATGATGCACGTTTCGATACTTTCAAGGTTTGAAACTGTCATCATGAAAAGCTATCTGAGCCCATATACATCGCATGAACAACAATCCAATGGATTCATTTTCTTTACTTCTCTATTTTACCCTTGCTTCAAAGTCCTATAAATTCACAAGAGCCCTTCACACAAACTCACATCTTCAAATGTCCTCTATAGCTTTGTTTAAGGTTCTGAGTAAGTGGCTCCCAAAAGGATGATGAAGAAGCAAAGGAAAACAGAAGAAGGACCTCTGGAACATGTTGAGGCAAAGATCAAGTCATCTTGGATGATGTATGGAATGAAGAGTAAGGGAAATGGTTCATCTGAAAACCCGTTTCTCTATACTTGGACCATGGTGATCTTGCTGCATCACAGGTGGACTGGAAGATCACTGGGAGATCCCAGAATAGTCAATCTTATTAAAAGAACTACTGACAAAGTGGTGACTAATGATCGAGACACAGTCTTACATGATGCACCTCCATCGTCCCAGCGGCTAGAAGGAAAATGCGTGCAGCACGGCACGGTTGGGATGAAGTCTGGGGCTCTGAGGCAACTCCTGAAGCTTCTGCAGCAGAAGGAGTGGTGATAGCTTTGAAAGAGATGAAGTCTATAAGGCTATGCCTCAGGCCTTCGAAGGAATCTCCGGAGGAAGCAATGGATGGATACATTCTATTTTTGGAATGTAACCTCTTTTCTTTTTGTGAAAACCTGCTTTTTGTATTTATCAAATGTCTTGAGAAAATTTAAACTTGTGTATTTCTGTTTTTATTTCAGTTTATTTTGTTTATCAAAAGTTGTATTATTTATTTGGTATAAGAAGTTACTGTATTTTTTTTAACAATTGATATTTATTCCTTAATCTTTGGTATCTGAATAATAACAAAAATAATTTGAGTAATAACATTCCTGCAAAATTAGAACAACTGTTATCAAGATTCAGACATTGCCAAAAAACCTTAATGTAAGCTAAAAAGGGGAGAAATATAATAGTGAAGAAATACGGCTAAAAATAATTGATAAAAGTAAATAAACTTAAAATAGAATGATATATATATGAAACTCAACTATATGAAACCATGAACCTTTTTAATTAATGACAAAAGGGGGAGAAATACAAAACTCACAAAATGATTTAAAAGGGAAAAATAAGGAAAAATATAAATAATAAAATGATGTATATCTGAAAATGACAATTGGTATAACAATCAGTATCTGTGATAAGTTAATAATATGTGGTAATATTAGTTTTCAATAAATAACAAACAATAATAATTGGTATCTAAAAAGATTAACATCTGATTAATAATTAGTATCTGAAGACTAACATCTAAGTTTCTAAAAGATAAGTTAACAAAATGTATCTAATCTTGTTAAGTAAAAACAATTGGCAACGTTTAACAAACTAAAGAATAAATGTTCCTCTCAGGGGGAGTATTATAGATAGGGGGAGCCTTCTATATACTTAACCATCTTTCCTTAAAACATTTTGTGAGTGATACATATCTTATTTGTCATCATTAAAAAGGGGGAGATTGTGAAGTCTATTAATCAGTTTGAGCATTCAAACCTGACTCAAAGACTTAATATCTTTTAGTTTTAATGATTAACAAATAAGAGTATAATAAGAACAAATAAGATTATATAAACAGATTCTACTGAGAAAGGTATTGGTTTGCTGAATTGTGTTTCAGGTTCAAATATTCATTAGAACAAGAAGAAGATTTGAATGAACAGAATCAGAATCAAAAGACAAGGATCAGAAGAACGCAAGCCGTCTGAAGTGCTGAAGCCGTCTGAAGTACGCAAGCCATCTGAAGACGTGAAGACCATCTGAAGACGTAAAGACTCGAAGAAATGAAGAAAACATAAAGCAGTCTGAAGATTGAACTTATCTGAAGCAAAGAAGCTGTCTGAAGCAAAGAAGTTGTCTGAAGCAAAGGAGCTGTCTGAAAGACTAGAAGCTATCTGAAGTGTCAATACTCGTCTGAAATATTGAAGCCGTCTGAGATCCGACGTGGCACACTCACTGAAGACAACGAAGATTTTTTTTGCTCTCTGAAGTATGCTGAAGAAAAGTCATTCTCCACAAACACGCAACACTTTCAAAGCTTAAATTGGCAAAGTCACAGAGGCCTTTCCTGGTACTTTTGAAGTTCATACACCACTGAGGAAATCTCTGCAAAGCAGAAATTGCAGCAACAACGATGGCAGCTTTATAGCAGCACCAACGTTGTACTTTGTCAGAATTGTCAGAACACCCAGAAGCGTGTTTCACGACAGATTGAATAGCATTCAATGCTATCTCTAAACGGTGGTATCACAACGGAAATATCATCATCACCAATCCGAAAGAAAGCACAAGAAAAGCTCAGGAGACTAAGCAGAAGCAACAAAGAGAAATGTTTGAATGAAATATTTTAATTCAAACACATTTTATCATCTGCAAGAAACAACCATTGAACAAGACACCTCACTCAAAGAAGAAAGAAGAAATGGTGTCAGGAAGCAAACAGAAAAGGAGCATATACAAAATAAGCAAGAGGACAAATCCAACGGATACCTCCTCATATACACTCCTAAGAAAAGCAGAGGAAATCAGAAGTCAGCTGAAGAAAAGCAAAAGGATATCAAGAGAGAGAACATGCAAAATAATATCAAGAAAATCTCTCTAAAGATCTCATCTACAGAAGTGTCAGAACAGGACTGTCTGAACACTTATTTGCTTAAGAAGAAGCAATCGTTTGAGACACTATTACATAACGGCTATATGAGCCACATCATCAACATCTCAACGGTATTATGAATCATCTTCAAACGGCTATATTCCAACAGGACATATAAATAGCCTCAAGAAAGAATTTGAAGATGTTGAACTCATTCACTTGGTTCAATCAGTTGATCAAGATGTATAAAAAAAAAACCTTATTGGGGGTTGACCATGCTTACTCGAATCAACCATGCTGCTGATCTATTGATCAGTTAGTCAAAATTGTAGTTGTTCAGTTGAACAACCACCCAGGCTGTGCTTAATCTCATATGAACCAAGAATGGTTTGAAGCTGCAAGTATGCCTTGGTTTTTCCAATGATACGGGTGAGAATGTAGCCCATGGAAACCAATGGCTGGAGAACAAGGCTGGAGCTTAAGGTCAGTATCTACCTAGCCAATTCTCAGAGGATGTTATTCCTCTTATCAGAGACAGGGATTGCACTCAAACTTATACACTTGTATCACTGTCTTAACCATGTACTTAGAATTCATTCATTGTATCCTGAGCAGTACTCAGTTAACCTATAGTACAGGAAAAGATTAAGTTTATGTTTCGTGGAAACTTAAACTTAGTTTAATTTGTAAACACTTTATGTGTCAGAGAGCCTGGAGAGGCTTGGTGGAAGAAAGAATACTTAGTTGTAAAGCCTGGAGAGGCTAGACTAAAAAAGAATACTGCATATGTTGCTTGGAGAGGCAGTTGAAAACAAAGTAATACTTGTGTTGGCCTGAAGAGTCTGTGAATAATACTTGTATCTGTGGATTCAGATAGTGGAAAATCCAGTGGTGGTTTGCCTCTGGGACTGGATGTAGCTCACGAGTTTGTGGGTGAACCAGGATAAATTCCTTGGATAAGTTTTCTTACCCTTATCTCTTATCAATTCTTTTTATACAAATCAAGGGGTCAGAATAATTAATCTGATATTTTATAACGGCACAAAACATCTTTTAAAATTAGTTTTTACAAGCCATCTGAAAACTTCAGACAGTCCCTTAAAAGCCTGTCTGAAATCTCTATGCCTAAGTTCTCTTTTTCTTAATTTCTTTATTTCCAGTTTTCATATTTATGTTAGGATTTGAAAAGTATTTTCTATAATAAACTTAACACAACTATTTCAATAAAATGATCTTTCATATGAATAAAACATGAGATGCCTCTTATATCATTTGAAGCTTTACAAAGAATGTTCCTTGAAGAACTTCTGAAATAAATTCTCTGAAGTAAGTCTGAAAGAGATCAGTTCAGAAATCAGGAACATACTTCAGACAACCTCTAGTCGTCTGAAGTATTTCAGAAACCGTTCTGAAAATACTCCTTGTAATAATCTTCATAAGATACTTTGAGAAGCCTCTATTTAAAACAATCTTAAACTTGAGAAGAAACACTGTTTTTCTTATCTTCCACATGTTTCAACTATCTCTGATCTTAAGACTTGTTTTTAACGGAGCCCATCTTCATGATTTAAATTAAAGATTTCCAAAAACTATCAAAAGTTTAAAACACTATTCAACCCCCCTTCTAGTGTTTCCTGTGGTTCTAACACATAATACAGTCCAATATACACAGTTTTTTTAAATGGCATAAATAAACAGAAGAAAAAAGAAGGGTCTAGATCCTCTTCCCCTGAAGTCTCGGCTTTCCACCCCCTCTGTTTTAGCAATATGGCTTCCCTGTGAGCCTTCTTCCCCGCGGTTCCTCACCCATATCCTGTGAAAAAAACAAAATGGCAAAAATGAATCTAACAGATTGATTTTTTATAATAGCAATAAAAAAGGGAGTAACAGAAGCAAAATAGAGAGATAGGGACAAAGAGGGGTTACCCACCACTGTCCTTCCCCTTCTCACTGCCAGGCAGCCGCCGGCCACCACCAACCACCACAACCTGAGACCAAAAACAACAAACAGAGAACCAATATCAGGAAGAAGGAATAGAATAGAGCCCAAAAGAAAACAAAAAAACAGAGAGAGGGAGGAGGTGGAGAGGCCGCGGCGGCCTCTCGTTTCGGCGCGACCGTCCCTCCGCTGCTACAACCGCCGCTGCGAGCGGCTTCGTCCCTGCCACTCCTCTCCACCGCGACCTCCTCCTCTCGCACTACCACCGCTGTCCAGAAGGGCCGTGTACCACAATGCTTCCTTTCTCCGCGCCGCCGCCGTGTCGCGCCGGCCACCGTCCTCCCAGCACCGGTCTGCCTCCCGTGAGCCACCATCGCTCTCCCTGCTCCTTCCTCCGCCGCAGTGTGGCCATGCAGCCACCGCCTCCCGCCGTCCCAGTTTCGCCGCCGCCGTCTGTGGCCTCTCCTCGTCCCCGCGCACTGCCGCTGCCTCACCGGAGGTGGCCGCGACCGTCACTTCAACATGCAAGGGGGCGGCCGCCCCCTTTTCCTTACCACTCCCTCACCCTTTTTTACAGTAAGTATCACCCTAGATTGAGAAAGTAAAAGAAGATGAGTATGTATATAGAGGGGTTGAAAGGATAAGGAGAAAGAGAGGGAATGAGGGATTGAGGAAGAGATATGAAAGTGTGAGTGTGGGAAAGTGAATAAGTGAGAGGAGAAGACAAAGGGGTGAGGTACGGTTGAGCAAGGAAATGAGGAGAGATTGAGTTTGAGAGAATGGGTAAGTGGGGAAATCAAAAGGCAACTTCTAGAACCCACCGCCCCATTCCCTTTTTTTTGTTGAAATTTTTGAAGTCTTGGTAAAAAGGGGCTGGGCCACTTACACGCCCAGCCCAGTCCATTTCTAAAAAAGAGAAAAAAAAGGAAAAAAGTAAATAATAAAATTAATAATAGTAAATAGGTAGTAATTAGGATAATTATTTCACATGTTTTTTGTATTATTTTTGTTGTTGTGTGAGGCCAATGATGCAATCTGAGGCCCAACTTTATTTCAGTGTGTACAAGTTCTTTTAATTTTCATTTTCTGAGTTATTGCTTATCTCACATTTTTTTTATAATTTCCTTTTGATCCACCATCTTGTATTATTTGTAAATATTTATTTCTTTATTTGGCCTACTTTAAATAATTGTGAATATTTGTCTGGCGTCCATTTTAGCTGCCGTTGTAAATAATACTCGTTTATAACTTAGGACACGTGTAAATACGATTAGTTTAATTTACTCTTTTTCAAACAAAAATAAAATAAAATAATAATTTTTTCTAAAAATAATCGATCACGTTAAAGGAATAACATTTCTATCCTTTAACGTATTTTTTAAGGAAAAGGAAAATATTGAGTATAGTCATTTACTAGCTCAATAATGCGCTTAATCTCAAATCTCTCCCAAAAATAATTTTCTAAAAAATTACGTTAATTGAATAACATTTCTATCAATAACGTAAAAAGGAAAATATTGAGTATAGTCATTTATTAGCTCAATAATGTGCTTAATCTCAAATCTCTTCCGAAAGTAATTTCTTTTAAAAAAAATTACGTTAATTGAATAACATTTCTATCAATAACGTAAAAAGGGAAATATTGAGTATAGTCATTTACTAGCTCAATAATGCGCTTAATCTCAAATCTCTCCCAAAAATAATTTTCTCAAAAGTTACGTTAATTGAATAGCATTTCTATCAATAACGTGAAAAAGGAAATATTGAGTATAGTCATTTACTAGCTAAATAATACGTGAAATTTCAAATTCATTTAAAAAAAATGATTCTTTTCAAAAAATTACGTTAATTGAATAACATTTCTATCAATAACGTAAAAAAAGAAAAATATTGAGTATAGCCATTTGCTAACTCAATAATGCGGAATTTTAAATCTTTTCTCAAAAATGTTTTCTTCTCAAAATAAATGACGTTTATTGAATAACATTTTTATCAATAATGTCGTCTAAACAATTTTAAGGGTTCGTTGTATAGCCATTTGCTAGCATCAACTCTGCTAAAAAATAAATTTCTTTTTTTCTTTGAATTAAAAACACTTCCAAAAACAATTTCCTCATTTCCATTTATTTTCAAAAATTAAAAATCAATTTCTTTAAAAAAACAAAGTCAATCTTTTTTTTTCAACACTGTTTTAGAACTACGTGGCTTTGATTTCTCCATTGCATCTGGGGATACGTAGGAGCGAGAACCAATCCCGTCAAGCCAAAATAAATAAAATTTGTTTCTTTTCACTAATCCAAATCCAATTCTCTTTTTTCTTGTATTTATTTAAAAATACAAAAAAAAATAAAAATAGCAAAAATAACAAAAATAATTTTCATTTTCAACAAAAAGGGGTAAAATGAATATTTTCAAAGTTAACGAGTTTTGCACAGTTAATTAGAGGTAACCGTCTTAGGACGGATGTTGTGGGGTGCTAATACCTTCCCTACACATAAATGACTCCCGAACTCAAATCTTGTTTTGACGACCATTTTCTTTTAAAAGGGTTTTTCCAATTGTTTTCCCTTAAAATAAACTTTGGTGGCGACTCCATTGAAATTCAATTTTTCCAATATGTTTCGCCGACTCATCGTGACCCCGGTTTCGACAGGTACCCGTATATTTATATAATGGATGGGGACAGATATTATACTACCCGTCCCGCGGGTACCCGTGTACTCATTAAAACATATTTTTTTTTCTATTAAATATAGTTGAATATTTAAATTTTTTATTATTTTATGATGAGATATAATTTATTTTATATTATTTTTTTATGATATTCTTAATATATTTACACGTAATGATATTATATAATATTTATTTATTTATATAGTATGATATTATAATTATTATATAATATTTTCTTTTTTTATAAAATTTAAATTTTTAAACATTATTGAGTAACCATAACCCATTAATCCCTAAGTGCATCTCTAATGTTTTGAAACGAAAATAATCAAATATAATGATATGGTGTTGACAATAATGGTAGTGGTGTTGGTGTGATGAATAAATTAAATAATTAAAAGTTAATTATTTTTATGGAAATTCGACCTCACAATTAACATCACATCGTTGAATATAAAAGAAAAAAAAAATCACATTCTTATCCTGTTTTCTCCCCGCACACGATATCTGTCATGAGGATGAAAGCATCAATGGCCTTCTTTGCAATAGAACACGTATGTTGTGCGTTGGCATTCCTAATTGTACTCTCAGGGGCGAAAGGGGAACCAATTCCAGTTCCAGCCGATTGGCCGCATCAGTTCCACGCATTGATGTTCATGAACAGAAGCGGAACACTCCAGAAAGTGGATTTGTGGTACGATTGGCTCAACGGCCGCAACTTCAACATCATCCAGAATCAGCTCAACGACGTCACTACATACGACCTTGAGTGGAACAACGGCACCTCCTTCATCTACACCCTCCACCCTTCTGACCAGCACTGCGAGGTCGTCCACGTCGAAGTTGGCATTCTCCGCCCCAATTGGCTCGATGGCGCTAACTATTTGGGTCAGCGGGTTGTTGATAATTTCCTCTGCAACGTCTGGGAGAAAGTTGACTTCATTTGGTACTATGAGGATGTTCTCACTCGAAGACCTGTTA
Source organism: Sesbania bispinosa (assembly GCA_026901365.1). Taxonomy (NCBI): domain Eukaryota; kingdom Viridiplantae; phylum Streptophyta; class Magnoliopsida; order Fabales; family Fabaceae; genus Sesbania; species Sesbania bispinosa. Next base: position 186,779 of record QLOH01000141.1, read on the forward strand.
AGTGGATCTTCTACTCAGGTCCTATATATTATTATATCTTAATTTTTTAATCAGGTGCTTTGGAATGCTAATAATGTGATGAACATTCTATAAAATCAATTTTTTTAGGGTTCTCCTATGAGTACTCATCAAGAAATCAATATATGAAATTGATTCTTACACAATGTACTAATCACATTTTTTAGCATTTTTCTTTTTTTATTATGGTAGAATAGAATGAAGCTTTCATTTTGTTGTTTGAGAGGTAAACGTAATTGCAAGAATACTAATAATTAATATGTTGGCGTTGTCTTGGTTTATAGTTGACTAAAACTGATTCTAGAAATAGAGCATGTTTAGTTTAAGGTTGGAACGTGATAAACTCATATTTCCAATATTAGAAATAGTTGCATTGAGGAATCTAAACTTTGAGTTTGGCCAGTTTTCAACGTCAAACCAAATATACACTCAATGATTGAAAATGAGTGATGCACTGTTTACAAAACATGTTAGATGAAAGCGATTTAAAATTAATTTTGTGGAATTAATTCTGCAATGTTAGGAATTTAATTCCAATAGGCACTAATTCAAATAGTTGAGAATGAAAAATATATATTTGCATCTCATTTTAAAGATAGTCTGGTCTGGTGTCCTCATCCCAATTATTGTTTATTTGAGATTTGAAGCTTTGCCAGTAATTTGGTGAGTGCAGGATACACTGCTCATGTGATGACATTTGAGGTTGGAGCTGTGCTTGAGGATCCCAATTGGCAGGCTCCTGTATACTGTTTTAATCAGACTGAGAAGGAAGGGAGTGCCCCTCTGTTACAACCTGCTGCTGTTCATGGTGATTCTTTTGGGAGTTTGATGAGAGGAATAGCTCATACTGCAGAGGCGTTGTAATTATGAAATGACTTATGCAATGGATATTGTATATGTCTAATCTATGTCTGTTCTTGGAATATGTAATAAGCGTTTAGTTTAGCCAAATATTTACATGGAGTTTCCATCACAAATCAAAATCTTATTGGATGCTGCAGTGAGCTAACCGATGTTTTCATCCTGGTAGATAAATCAAATTATGTCAGCTCATCTCATCTTAGAAGTTTGGGAAATAATGAACGGTAATTGTCCTTGAGATCTCGAGTAGAAGGGAGCTAGGTTTGTGTGTGAGATGTGAATGATCGAAGTATATATGTTACTCATGGTCATGGTAGACCAAGCATCCAGAAATTTAATAAATCATGTAGGGTGGAAGTGATAGAATGTTTTGTTTTGTTTTGATTGTGAATTTACTTTTGATCTGTATAATTATCTTTATTCTTGAGTGATTTACATTTTTAGCTAGGAATACTTGATTGTGTCTTGTTTTCTACCAGTGCCGATCCTAAAAACTCAGTTTAGGATCTGTTTTGGTGGAAATGTAAATGTATTATGTATCATTACTTATTTTTAACTGCTATTTGAAAAGAGAAATTATTTTTCTCCACATAGGAAAATGACAATTTGCAGTCTACATAAGCATACATAGATACCTCTAAGACAGTAACATTTACCGTGTGTTTGATTAGAGTATTTTAAAGGTGAAATGTAAATTTTGAGAGAATTTAAAATGCTGTAAAATGTTGAGTCACTGTTGTAAATTTAGAGATTCGACCTCACTGTTGCTTGCATACTTTTTCTTATCTTGTTTTCGTTGGAGGAAAGAAAAGCAACAATGGAGACTGCAATAGAACCCATTTGTTTGCTTGTGTTCCTCCTCCTATTCTCCGATTCAAATTCATTTTGTACTATGTGGATGTCCTCACTCATATGTCTGATAAGTGGATCTTCTACACAGGTACATACAGGTTGTTATTTTTAATGAGTTAGTACTTTGTAGTTGTTTGTTAGTTGTTACCACTTACCAGCATAGTGAATGAACCCGATTTGTGTTTGGTGGGTGCAGGATATACAGCTCATGTGATGACATTTGAGGTTGGTGCAGTGCTTGAAGATCCAAATTGGCAGGCTCCTCTGTACTGTTTTAGTGACACCCAGAAAGAAAAGAATAGCCCTGTTTTAAGACCTCCTGCCGTTGGTGGTTATTCTCTTGGGAGTTTTTTTTTTATTTAGTCACAGGTATCCTCCACGGGAGGCAATCTTGTTCGAGCCGCTCTCTTGGGAATTTTATGAGAGGGATACTTGTCCCGGAAACCATGTGATTATGAAATAGTTAATGGCATTTGCACCATGTTCGGTTATTGAACACAGCTTCAATACTCATGGCTCGAATTTGAGACACTCATTAAGATGGAACAATCCTTACCCACGTGCTTGATGATACTATGTTCAGTTATTTTGATGTGTCCGTGCATTAATGTAAAAATGAACTGCAATAGTCCTTAAACCTTATGTACCGAGAAAAAAAAAAATCCTTGATCCTTAGACATTAAGCAGAAGTGTGTAAAGGCTCGTGCACCTACTGTGGAAGAGGGCATACTTGTGTGTGAGGTAATTGAAATGCACTACCTATGGCAGACTATATCCAGAATAAGGTCTTATTCTAAAAAGTTTATAGATCTAATTTTATAATAATAAGCTTTTAGGTAAGATCAGACTTTTGAAAAGGTCGGATAAGGTCTTTAAAAGATTTATATTATGTAAATAAATTATGGATAGACTCATCACTCAAGCCTTAAAAAGCTTGATCCGAGCTAATCTATTTTTACCTTTAATTATAAGAAACAACATGTATTATGATATACTTTCTGACTTAACAGGGACAGAATTATATACTAATTATTTGGCATGAGAAAAATGTATGGGAGGAAAGATTAAATAAATAATGTAATAAAAATCTCTTTCCTTCAATTTGTGTTTCACCAAAAAAAATTGTATAGAAAATAATGAAAATAATAGAATAATATTGTAATTAAAATTGAAAATCGGATTTAGAAAAACAAACAGAACATTCACCTTTCCTCCACATCCCTTCTATTGAAATTTCCTCATTCATTTGTTTTTCTTAAACCAATGTTGAAAAAATTATAAATGTGTGAGATAATACAATAAATAACGAATATAACTAAGAATTTATTGTCGGATAACTTTTTACTTCTTTAGATCTTCACCTAAATTTTAAAGCAATGGATTACTCTTTTATTAGTTATTCAATTAAAGAAATTTTTTATTTTTCTTATTTTTATTTTTTAATCTTTAGATGAGAATTCTCACAGATATTATGAGAACTTGATTATGACATTGCAAGTAAAATTTACTTAGGTCATAATTCACTTTCATTATAGGTTATAGCTAACCATTGTAGGGTTTTTATTCTTAATTTTATAAATTAACTTAAATTTTTTAATCAATTATTAGATATAATGAGATATTCATAAATTATTATTAAGATATTTTTATCAATTATAGTAATTTATAAGATTTTTAAAAAATAAAATATTCAAATACTAGTATTTTTGTTATTATAATTTATTCTTTATTACTAATAAAACATTTTTATAAAGTATTTTTAAATTTTATACATTTGAAAAGTCCTTGAATTTATTAATATTTTTTTGGTGAAAACATTTATTAATATTCATATAAATATTAATTTTTTTCTTTGTTTTTAATTTTAGATGAAAAAGAATTTTCAATTAAAAGATATATCTTAAAAAATATTGTATTATATATTATATGAGTTTAAAAAAAAAACTCTATAAAATGTATTATGAGCTTTTGTGCTTTTTTTAATTTTATATTTTAGATGAAAAACAATTTTCAATTAAAAGATATGTCTTAAAAAATTAATGTAATATATATTATATAAATTTTTGGAAAAAATATTTAAAAAGTTTATTGCAGTGTTTTATGACAAAAAAGTTTTGAAAAATTATCATAAAATTTTGATTTTTAAGCTTACAAAATTTGGCTCTATATTGATTTGTTCCATTACTGTATATTTTAATTAACAGTTTTTCATAATTTCTGTTAATATTTTTTCACATTGAAGCTTGAAGAAGGTGCCTAATTATTATTATTTATTTTTTTTGAAATTCCCATACTGTCTCCGATACTCACAAACCACTGCACAGCATGTTCTTAACTTGTAATCATTTGGGATTTGGGTTTTGAGGCAAATAGGGTGAAAGAAAAATTGGAACCTCTTTCTCTCTTTCTCTGGCTCTAGAATATGACGAGCGATTCACAGGCCAGAGACGAATAAGACAGAGGAACGAGGTACGCGAACCTCCATCTTCAACTTGGGGATTCAACTTTTGTAATGTTATAGAATTCTGCTCTCGACTTCTTTTGGCTGTGGTAGCTGTTCCTTCCCGGTCCATCTCTACTGAGATTGCCCCGCAATTAATGCTTATCATTCATTATTCATTTCTATAAGTACACAAACAAACAAAACAAAACATAACGTAGATTAGAAGATGGGTAGCGGGTCGGATTCCAATGGATGGAACCGTGCTCGAGGGTTAGCGGTTAAGACTCTCCTACTCATCGGTGGTGCACTTCTCGTTAAGCGCCTCCGTAAGTCCACCACGCGCTGGGACCATGCTCGTTTTGTGGCTCACTCCCTCACCGGCGAAAAGGTTTCTATTCATCTCACTTCTTTTTCTTTTTTATATTTAAATTATTTATTTATTCTTGGTGCAGTATTCAAAGGAGCAAGCTTCTAGAGATCCTGATAACTATTTCAATATTAGGTATGTTTGTCCCTCACACTCTTTTTTGTTACTTTCGTTTTTACCTTGTTCAATTTGGGAAGCTTCCTAGATTGCTATCTGCATCACACTTAAACACACTCGAATTTTGGTTTTAATTGTTTATGTTGTTTATTCAATTTCTTATTATTGTGGACAAGAGTCTTTTAGGACTATGAAACTGAAATTTGATTTTGCAGAATGCTTACTTGCCCGGCAGCAGAGCTAGTGGATGGTTCAAAGGTCTTGTATTTTGAACAGGTGAGATTTTCTTTACATACTGTACAAGTGCATAAGTTTATTTTTTGTGAGTGTTGTTTCATATTTTTATCTATGCTTTAAAATTGGCTCAATGGAGATTTTCTTTTTTCTGCTAGGCTTTTTGGAGGAGTCCACAAAAGCCCTTTCGGCAGGTAGACTATGCATCTTGTGAGAATTCTTATTTCTACTTTTTTTTTTGCCTTCTATTTCTTCATACTTGAAATGTGAAAGGGAGCAAGATCACTTTCATTAGTTCCACAAGTTAAACACTTTACATTACTGTTTTCAGTTTCCCCTATGATTTATCTAAATCTTGGTTGTCATCATTCATCTTTTTGCAGAGGTTTTTTATGGTGAAAGCTTGTCCAAAAGAGTTGAAATGTGATGTTGAGGTATGTATTTAGTTACTTTCAAAATGCCAATGCCCTTCTTAATGACATTTTGCTATTCTTCTAGCACTGGTTTGTATGAAACACAGTCTAATGATTGTCATAAGTTTTCTCTATGAAGAGTGTTTCCTTTAGCTCCACCACACTTGTCTCGAATACCATGATTTGCATTTATAAAATGATGCGGATGCCTCTTCTGACATCTTGAGCGAATTTAACATTACTTTTCTATAGAATGACATTCAAAAATAGGTATGCTATGGCTTCCCAACAAAAGTATTTTTTTTCCTTGGAATTTTTTTAAAATTTAAACTTCTATGTAGTTCTTACTTCTTATGGTTTTATGTATACATAGTGATGCGGGACAAAGACGGTCAATTATAATTAAATGCTGGGTTGTGGCTTGGGTTTGTTAGATGGGTGCTTACATACAATTGTGTGGACAGTACTCTTCTGCAATATTCCAAACAGTACCCGACATGCAAGTATAATTGATTCAATCATTGTCCTACATTGCTTGGAGACTTGTTTTTATATTTTGACTATGATTTATAGAAGCATGATTCCACTTTATTTCTTTTTTTTTGAGGAATAGTACATTCTTCTTTTTCTTGTTACAAGTGGATTTTATATTGTTTTAACTTAGAGCATGAAATAATAACTTCTGCTCAATGACAGTTAAGTACATATGCCATTAGAGACATGGAGGAGTACAAGAATTTTTGTGATCGTCCAAAGGATCAGCGTCCGCAGCCAGAAGAAGTCATTGGGGTAAGCATTCGGTCATGTTCATAGTTCATACTGTGATCTCAGCTTAAGGCATCTTCATTTTAGACATTCATTAGATTGTTTTTTGTTAAGGAGAGATGGGATAGAAAAGAGATTGATGTAAAAGGAAAAAGGAATCTTAGGATTGTTAAAAAGAAATTTTGTAGACGTAGAGTGAAGAAAGTAAAGAAAAACAGGAGAGGAAGAGATTGGTGAAAAGTAAAAGATATTTATAGGATGTAAAGAAGAATAGTGATGAAAAGAAAGAAAATAATGGAGTAAAGAGACTGATAAAAAAGAAGTGAAATCTTAGGATGTTTTGAAAATCAATATATAATAGGCTGTAGATAGATCGATGGATACTCTGAAATTACATAGACATTACATCTGGCAAACAATTAGAAAACCATAGCTGAACTGCTGAAGTCAAGTTTTGGGTATAAACGTATCTCAATTGAATACTGCAATGTTTATTAATGATTAAGGTTTAGATTACAAAGTGCCATAGATGATGAGAATCTAATTGGCCAGCTTTTGAGGTTGATAAAGGCAGTTTGGTGTGTGAGTCAAATATATCTTAGTATCAGTTGTCACTCTTAGGTGATGATTGACCAAATGAGTGAAAAAACATTCCAGTTTGTCTGAGGAGGTACAGCTGATATTTGCCTCTTAATTTTGTTTATGAGATGATACTATGATAATTCTATGACTCACCAAAGTAGAATGTAGAAGTTTGGCTGGCTTCTTGGATGGGCAAAACAGGGTATCAATGAATTTCTTTCATTTAATGCTAATAGTTTAATTAGCAAAAATAATGAAATATTCCAGGGATTGATTTGGCACTTCTACTTTGTAATGATAATTTTGTCCCACATTTCTTCTCTTGTTTTGTTTTGCCTGTGTATATGTTACCGTGGCCAGAAGATGCATAACTTTTTTATCATATGGCCACGTCAATGAAATAACTTTTTTGGAATTTCTGGACAAAACTTATTTTGATTGACAGATTCTTAGGTAATTGCTTTAGCACATGCTTAATGGGAGTTCATGATGAGTTTGTGTATTTGAATACCTTAAAATTTCCAATGCTGGAACAAGTGTAATACTTGTATTCATTTTAGTAGTTCACTTTCCTGAATACATATACTGCGATTTCCAGGATATTGCAGAACATTTGACAACAATACATCTTAAGCGTTGCCCTCGTGGAAAACGATGCTTATATGAAGGTTCAACCCCACCTGGCGGATTTCCTAATTCATGGGTAATTTTCAATTCTAACTATTGTCTGAATATCCTCCTCCCCATCCTTTGCACCAGTTCCACTGTCTTGATATCTTCACCCTTTTTTATAGCAGAATGGGGCAACCTACTGTACTTCAGAACTTGCAGTTATGAAGAACAATGAGATACATACCTGGGATAGGGGTTATGATGATGATGGAAATCAAGTTAGTTTTCTACATCTCATTTTATAACTTGACTAATTTGATGGATTGCTTACCTTAACTTGCAATGATAGACAAGAGAGAAAAACAGTAACATGAATTATTTCCTATTTGATTGCAGGTTTGGGGACAAAAAGAAGGCCCTTACGAGTTCAAGCCTGCACCTACCTCCTGTTTTAATGATATGGTTTCTCCTTTGAATTTTACCCTGCCACCATCCATGGAGAGAAGAATAGAGGGTTCATTTATTTTGCAAGAATGAAAGTGTTTCATATAACCATAACCATGATGTGTAATTTTGACACTTTAGTTGTCTGTCAATATAAATGCCTTCCTGTTAGTTAGTCATTACTATCATGTCAATATTTTGATTTTCCAATATTAAAAGCAATAGCCAATAAAGAGCTGGCTGCTTCTTTTTGTTTTTGTTTTTTATCAAGTTGGATGGATATTGTTTAGCATATTTACCAAAAGATAGAGTGCTTCGTTATGATGAAGACCAGGAAGCTTAGCATTTGATAGAAGTGGCCAGAAAATGCATAATTTGCTCCTACACAACAATTACAATGCCATCCGAAGAATTGTCTTGTGGAGACTGTATTACTATAATCGTTAACTCTTTTAGGGAGGAAATTCTTGACGTCGAATTTTAGAAAATTATTGTTTGTCATGTCCTTTTCATGGCATAAAAGTTGTATTTTCTGCTTTCCTTTGACACTTGAAAATATCAAATGCTTATTATCACTGTATTGGTATTTTTCACCTGGTAATGATTACATTTTACTTGCTCTCCGCCACAATGTAATATATTTTGAGGCCCTTTGCCCGGTCCATTGATGATAAATGAAACTCTAATTCACATTTCTGCTATTCCTGCTGTGACAATTGCACCAGAAGGAACTAAATGGAACCATTCAAAGTGAACTAAATAACAGAAGAACAAGAATAGATTAAAGGTCTGTTTTTTCTGACATAAAAGGTAATGCAACCAAACATCAATTAGAATTTGTTGTTCAGATAAAGTATAATCCCGCAAGCACTGCAACTCCCACGGCAACTGCAATAGGAAGTGCCTTCCTGTACAAATTTATTTAAAAAACAATGTCAAAACAAAATGATGCAAGGGAGTGAACATATTACAACTGGGTAAAAAGATAAGGATTATGGCTCACCCAATTGTTTCTTCTCTTTTGATTTCTGCTTTTCGTGCCTTTCTAACATCTGTATCATTTGCATTTTTTGTGACTGCTGGAGCATAGGGCCTAAACCTTCGTTTTGGAGCACCACAAACTGCAAAAACACCATTTTAAGGCAATGATATAGCAGTCTACCTATTTGGTTCAAGAGTTATCAAATTCATACAACATAAAACAATATAACAACTCATATAACACACTTTTCTCTCTATCTCTTTCTATCACATCTCTCTTTTTTCTCTATTCTTCATTTCCCCCCTCTATGTTATACATGTACAGTTAACATTACTATTTACTCTTGATTCAATGACCCTTTTTCCTTCTGCTTCTTACAATAAAATGCCTAACCAATCCAAAGTCCAAACCCCGTTTTCCTTTCTTATCAGAATAATTATGAGAGGCTTAATCAACTTTATGGGAATGAAATGAGACCCAATCTTAGGCCTCAATAAGAGCCATCCCTCCCTTTGGAATCCACACACCCTATGAATATGTCTGAGTTTTTAGTCTCTTTTTCTTTCTAGACACTTGAAACAGAAAGTTAGGGGGATAGTATCTCCTCAAATAAGCTAGTTTTTCAGCTTTCAACTAACTTTTAGTTTTCAATTGTTTTTTTCAGTTTTCATCTAACTTTTCAATTTTCAGCTAATTTTACCACACACATTCTATATTTTGAATTGAAGTCCCTCCCCTCTATTAGTAGTAGCTGAGGTAAGTCAAGACAAGAGTAGTTAATTACCAGGGGCAGAAGTATTTTATCAGGCAATTTCTCAAAGGGGGTCCTATCATTGTAAATATAACCTGCATCATTATCAACAGAAAGATAAGATTGTTGTGTATAAAAGAAGGAGTGCATAAATTTCATTTCATTCATATACTAAATTGAGAGGGGAAGATGAAGGAACCGCAGTCACGACAGATATAGGATTGGTTTGGAAGCCACACGCATGGAAATCCTAGGAGCTCCATAAGTAAGATGGTGTTGATTAGGTTGAAATAAGAGGTTAATGGGAACCAGAGAAGAAAGATGACTTCAAACCAAAAGGATTGAACTGTGGTCGCAAGCCAACATTGTTGCCAGTGGGGGGCTAATAACCCTTGCAGTTTGAAGGGTGGTTTGTGGTGGGTGCCTGCAAGTGCAGGGCCATTTCCCTTTGCTTTTCCTCTGTATCACAGTTGAGGGATAGTGGGTTAAGGAGGGACAAGAAGATAAGAAGATGGTTGTGGAAACAACGAGTGACTCTGTTAATTGTGTAATTGGTTTGTGTCTGAAGCCTACGTGGAAAGCGTGGCATTCATACTCCCCACACAAGCCCCTTCCCACTTGGTTTTAACTTCATCTTACTAGGACTACGTCTTCTCTATTTTGTGCATCAAGTACCATGTATCAATGCATTTATGCTAAAGCCCCACACTTTACAATATCTAAATTTTAGGTCCTTGGCCTCAACAACATAAAAAAAAAAAAAAAAAGAAGATTTAGCCGGTCCATCTAACCCAACCCAACCTCAAATTGGCTTTTACTTAATCCCACAATAAAAAAATATCATTAATAGTGTGTTTGGTTTACATTGGAGGGCAAAAGCGACTCTGTCTATATCCACGTTTTAAAATATGATTTTGATGTAAATCAAACATACATTAAGAGCATATTTGGTTTACATTGATCACGTTTTAAACGTGGATCCAAATAACGTTACGTTGGTTTGGATCCAAGAAGCGTTGACTCGAATCCACATTTGAAACGTGATTTTGATGTAAACCAAATACCAACTAAATGGGTCTTATTCAACATTGGGTTAGTGATAGATTCACATTTAGCTTTTGTTTGGTGAGCGTGAAATAGGAAAGATAGGGGTTGAGGAGAGAAATAACATAGAGATTCTCTACTTTCCTAGTTTAATGAGTGTGAGAAATGACTAAGAAATAGCAAAAAGAAGAGGGGATCCACACCGGAAGGATTTCACCACAAATAGTCGAGATTAAGCAAAGAAATGTGTGTGCACGGATTGGTGGGCGGGTTTTATAGAATAAATTTAATAAAAAAATATTTTTCTCTATCACTTCGATCAAATCAAATAACTCAATTTCACATTTCTCTATTATTTTTTATCTATTTCTCTCGCACCAAATAACCTATAAATCATCTCTATCTCTATCTCATTTCTTTCTTCCTTATTTCTCTTTTAACTATTTCCCAAATATCTACCAAACAAAGTGTTAATGATCAAGATTCACCTCTCTCACTCTTCTATAGAAAAAGTGAGAAAGATTAATTTTGACCATTCGATCCTATCATAAATGCTCGATTAAAACACAAAGTCACATTGATTTTTTTAAATGATCATAACCATTAAATAACTTTTAATCACAACTACCAATGCATGGTTACTTTAATCACAACACATTTTACATGTAAAATCATATAATGACATATTGTTCTTTTGATAATCTTCTAAAATTAAAAAGGAGTAAAAAATTACATATATCGAGAGAAATTATAATGTATATAATATTATTGATTGTATAATATATTTTCTTTTGATCATTGCTATACATTTTTTTGTTTACAGGGAATGCAATGAGATTTAAACCTAAGAACTCATGTTAAATTACCCAAATCCCCATCACTAGGCCCGCCTAGTGGGTTGTTTACTTTATACTTTGACCCAACTTGATCTCATTCTACTTGAATTCATTTTTAATTAAAAATGTACACCATTGTGTTTCTTTAGGTCTATGGTCATGTTCAAGTCTAAGGAACTGATTCGGTTCAAAATTAGGATAAGCAAAACATGTCATATTTCTTCAGATGAACACCTTTATGGGAAAAAAAATCAAAGATCATTAATTAAAGGACAACATTTTCAATTTTTTCATAAGATTTAATTTCTCTAAAGTGAGTAGTACATTTTATCCTCTTAAATAAGGATTATGAGTTTAATAACTTCATAATTTATGTTTTATCACAATTTTAACTATTGATCTTTCATTTTGCTGTTATTCTTTCACTCCATCGTGTAAAATGCATTCCTCACTTTAAAGTAGGCAAATCCTCTTTTCTTTTCTTAGTAGCATTTACCCGGATCCATGTTTGAAACGTGATTTTGAGGTAAACTAATCATACACTTATATTGTTGAGAGGTTCTAAAGACTAGAGAATCTAAATTGATTCTTAGGAAAAACAGGCAGAGTTTATGAAATACAAATACTCTTTTACATACCTTTGCCATGTAAAATCTCAACTATTTCTGGTTAAACGGTCTTTTTGCTTGACTTCAGATGGATAAAAATAAGTGCGTGTCATTGCACAAGTTCATTCTTATTGGATTACCGTTAACAAGTTGAAGTTATCATCTAATAATGGGTATGAAAATTGCCAGTTAATTTCTCTAACTTGCCATTTAAACTTTCCAAAAGAATTTGTTAGATGCAAAGGCGTAATTGATTATAAAAAATTGTAAAGTTTACCAAACGAAAAACACTAAAATATGTGGCATCTTTTCATAGGTTTACCCACCTATGATTTTCAATTCTTTTGTAGTAATAACCAATACGTTGAATTCTTTTGAAGGCATTTAAGCTCCTTGTCAAGCTTCCTGTAGAATATTCCAGGACCTCATGCCCAGTTGTGACCCAAAACAATTCCAATATATCCCCATCTTCTCAACTGCATTTGTAAATCCAATTCTTTGCATAAATGGTTCTTAAAATAATACCATGTTCCATGAATGCTTGAAGTGCTAGGCCTGATATAACATGTTTGATGTTTAGTTTACACCGAATCCACATTTAAAACGTGATTTTAGTGTTATCCAAACATGCTATTACGTCGAAGAGTAACATATCATAGTGTGTTTGATTTCTCTTAAAATCCAAGTTTTAAACGTGTGCCCGATCCACATTTGAAACGTGGATCCAGTGTAAATCAAAATCAATAGAGTAATGAGTGCCCACAACATTTCAATTACCTAACTGAATCCACATTTTAAATGTGGATCGGGGACACGTTTAAAACTTGGATTTTAAGAAAATCTGAACAACTACTTAATCATATTGAAGCGTCAATTTTCATCAATATCCTTTGCAATGTCACAGTTAAGATCAAGGAATCAACTATTGAGGTCAGGATCAACATGTATGTTAATTGATATGTTTGTGTTAACAAAAAATGTAGTAAAACATCAGCATAAAATTTTTAAAAATGCAAAAATATATATCAAATAGGCACAAAATAATGATTAGAAAGGTAGATCATGGATGGGTCATAGGACACATGATTAATTTTAAAACCAGTCAATTATAAAATTCGAAATATTACATCAAAGAAAAGAAAGACAAACGCCAAAATAATCAACTTGAAAGTTGAAACTTCATTGCCAGCCATATTAATGGGACCACGTGGGCACCCACCACCCTAACCAACCACAGAATCAACAACAATGTTAAAATCACCGAACTAGTAACCTTCCTTTCAAAAGAATCAATATCTTTAAAAAGAAGAGTGAGTTGGACAACAAAAACAAACTAACAAAGTTTACCAAACATCAAACCATGTTATTATTATAGTCACATGACACACACAAACAAATTATTAATCCAATAAGAACCATTCCTTGTTCTAGAGTTAACTACTATCATTAGAAAAGGCAGACTTAAACAAGAAACCTATAATGTACTGATGCCATCACCATTCATGATTTTGATTTCTATAGTCATGAGTCAGGTTGCCGACTCTAGAATATAGTAAACACATTGTGTGTTTAATTTATTGTAAAACCACGTTTCAAACATGGATCCAATCCACCTATTCTCATTGTAAAACATTTTTTACAAAATTTTATTTTCATAGATCCTAACCACTCCGTTTGCACGCATCCACGTTTGAAACATGATTTCGAGGTAAATCAAACACACTAACAATATATGTTTGATTTGACATTGAAAAGTAATCAACTTACACAATTAATTATCGCGTTCTAACAGTAAACCAAAGATAATCAAAGATAGAGACAAATCTCCTAAAGCAGGGGGGAAAAGGCATATATCTATCATAAGAGCAATCAAGCTGCAAATGGATTAATGATCTAATGAATTGTCTGGCTGACAAAAAGAACATAAAAAGTTTACAATGTCAACAAAACCGCCATCTCAATAACCAACCCCTATGAACACTTGGTAATATTGACCAAGATATGTAAAGATTAAAGAATCCTAATTTCCTCCAAAATTGTTACAATTGTTACCAAGGTTTAAGGTCACCCACAGGTCCAGCAGTCCAATTCAAGACCTTCTCCCCTGGTTCAAGTATATACTCCGGTCATGCGGCAATTTACGCGCAAGCCCATTCAAAACTTGATGGAAAGCATCTCCAGGTTGTGCAGGTTGTGGGAATAGCATAGCTTGCTTCATGGAAGGGTTGGCAAGCAATCTTTGTTTCCTAAGATGACTTCTGGTGGGATAGATGTGAGTATAGTATCTAACTGGGGAACATCCTTCTCATCAACAAATACACCTATCTCTTCCCATGGGATTGCATCAGCAAATGGCAGAACAATATCATCTGCAATATAACTGGGATGCAACCAAATATCACAGCTTCAACCAATCTTGGGCTCCATGGGGCCCACCCAAGTGGGCACAGACAAAAGACAGCTCGCGCATGTCCTCGTAGTATGTGGTTGGATGCTCTGTGGAAATGTCAAACAGTGGATTGTCCTTGAAGTTCTCCCACACTGCTGCCCTTGCACCTCTGTAAGACAGCAAAGTCCAGTCAGTTTGAGTATTCAGGATCATTTGTTGTTTTTTTTTTTGTGAAGAAAGCATTAAGACATGGCACCACACTTCATGCATACTTTTTATACTTCATTTTCAGTTAGAATTTTATAAAGAACCAATTTGGCCATGATGTGGTAAATCCAATTATGCTTGACCAGTTTCAGTAACTACTGAATACTATAATTATATAAATCAAATTCAGTGTGGTCCTTGCATTTTCAATAAAAGGATGTAGGTTAGTGGTCTAAACTCTAATGCAGACATGCTACAAATATACATGAAAAGCGTTACTATCCAAATTGACAATTCCCTCCTTTAAATTTGTGAATTGTAATAAGACCTACCTGCATAGTAACCACCTTCAGGGTCATTTCCAACATCATAAAACAGTCCTCGGAAGTAAACGAAAATGGACCTGGGATTACTTTCAGGAATTAAGTGCGTATGCATTTTCTGTGGTGGAGCATATGGGGAATGGTAATTGAACCCTCTTTCAAACACACATGATTCCTCTGTCCAAATGTTTGAACCAAGGTAGCACGCCGTAGCAATGGAAGAATTCCTCTTTCAATGGCCTTCTCTTCCTGGAAAAAACATGATAAAGTGCATGTTAAGATATCCATGTGCAGCTTTAATAGTGGAATCCAAGGTTCTTCTCACAGACACACATATCAGTTCACATGCTTAAATAGAACTAACAGTGATATAAATAACAAAATTAAATTAAGTATCTTACTTGGTAATGGAAGCATGCACCGAAGTCATGAGGGTCACAAAGAAATGATCAGCCCTTCTGTCCTGTTCCAATAAGGCCAGTTTGAAGAATAAGCTGTATGGCACTTCTCATCATTCGAGGTGACTTGAAAGGTAAAGGGAGGCCATTTGGTGTCAAGTCACAGGTGGTGTATACAGGGGTATAAAACCATCAGCTTCTTCAGATTAAGTGTTCGGACAGGGCTAGATAAGAGAAACCGGTGCATGAAGATCTCGGCAGCAAACATATGAGTGAGGCATCTTGGTCCTTTTGCAGAATTTTCTTATTATATTTGCTTGGAAGTTCATAAACAAAAACCTTCAACCTTCCCACTGGATCATCTTCCAACACATCACCAGCACTACCTACAATAGGTTCAACCACAACATGCTTAGTCGTCTCATTTGCATCTTATTTCCAAATAAATATAAATCGCAGAGGCTTATAATTTGACTCCAATTTATGTGGTGAAACAGATGGCTGAATGCAAGACACTGAGAAATATTAGCGAAGGCTTCTTAAATTCCAGCAACCAGGCATGTCAGTGTGAGTACATGATGTTGTGTGTGTATTATCAGAGTTTTATATAAATTCTCCTCTTTTAACAGCCCCATTCCAGGCTCCAGCTGCTTCCTCAGTGAATTGTAATCCAACGAATGCTATTTCTCATAAAATGGGACAACTTAGCTTAACCAACCTATTTTTTAAAAACATATCAATTTGCCTTGCCCCTTTTTGGCGTGTTGGTCGCAGGTTAGGGGTGGGACAATCCACTTTGCTGTCTCTAATATCAAGTATAGAGAACACAGTACAGGATACTGGCATAACAACCTATCTATGTTCTTGTGTGAGTTTAAGTAATAGGGGAGCAGGGACCTATCATTATCAATAAGTTTCTCAAATACTCTAAATATATTTCATATGTTCAATGGAATCTATCTTTTGCATGCTTTATCTTCAAAGTGTCTTCTACCTGGATATCTAATATCTATATGCTTCTTCCAAGCTCTTAAGCTAATGGCCAGCATCAGTCCAGAGGAAGTTGTTTGAAGAAGAGGCCAACAACAGAAACTAAATGTCAAATTAATCAATACTTCCTCCCCCATCCTCATCATATTATATATAACATTGTATTTCATTTCCTTCAAGACTACTAAAGGTGTGAATCAGGATGGCATGACTGAAATAAGTCAGAAAGGTCTCAACCTCCTGTCAGTCCATATAACCTGACCAAATAGACCCAATGTTGATGCACACCCCCTTCCAATATATTTTTTCTTCAAATATTTGGATCAGTTTCAACACATAGCTAGCTCATTGTATCTGGCCCCTGACTGTCATACAACAGAAGGCCAGACAAGTAACTGTACTGGCATTGCTACATATTACACCTAAACAGCTACACGCCATGAGTCCCTAAAATGGATTGTGCTACAATGCGCTGGAATCATGCCCACTATCAATATGATTGAACCAGAAAAGTTTCAGTATATAGTATCTAAATAGCAGGACTGACACTCAAATTTGGATTTTAAGAATAAGTTGCTACACGCCATGTTCTATGATTCAAGTGCTGAACAAGAGAATAACATCTCAAACACAAACAAGTCAACAACTTATGTAAATACATCTTCCGAGTTAACCTCAGACACCAAAGTAGATCTCATCTTAATTAAATCCACACTCAAAATATACAAAAAGACACCACTGATGAACTATAACAAAAAATAGTCAAACCAATGTGACATCTAACCGGAAAGACATTAATCACAATTGAAATCTGAAACCCGAAATCAACAGAAGAGAACCAAACCAATGAAATCAACAAAACTTGGGATACGGCAAAGGCAACTCAGTTAATCTGATGAAACCAATTGCAAAGAAATGAAAAGAAGAAAAAAAAAAAAATCAACTTTGAAGAAATCCCACCTGAAATTCTCTCAGTGGGTTGATTCCCACCATCTTCAGAGCATCAATTGTAAAAACAAAAGCAGCACAGAAGGGCAACGAAACCCCACTTCAAAAAATTCATTTTTGTTTACCCCAGAAAAGTCTTTGATCCAAGGAACCTTTACCTCAGTGATGGGGCACCAAGGGTATCACAGATGTGGATGGAACTGCACAAAAAGAGCTAAGATTATAAGGAAAGGAATCAATTGTAGTCAGCAATGGTTAAGACGTCACAAGGCAAAGTAGTTGTGAGAGATTTCTTAGCAGTGGGGCTTCAGAGGCGCATCATCTGGAAGAAAGGGATATGGGTTCTTCCCAGCAGCAACGAGAGGGACAGATATGAATATTTGAGGGATTAAAAGAAAATGGATTTGCTTTGAAGAAAAGGGACAATGGAAGATGGTTAATTGTTGAAGATTGAAGAAGAAGGATGAGAAGAGGTGGCTGGTTTTGCTGGTTTTCTTTATGTGCGGTTTGATGCGAGGTCCATCTCAGACTACCCATAAAAGCCACCAAAAAACTCAACTACGTCACGCTGTTATTTGAAGTTCAACTTGTTCTTTTCCCTTTTACCCTCTGTCACTGTGTCTTTGAACATGTGCCATCTAAATTATGCAGCATAATATTCTTAGAACTGACGTTGAAATTTACTACCTCGCGACAAATTGAAATTACCATTTACCAGGTTGAATAGTATAGTGTATACTACTGTAACTCAATTTCTTTTTTTAAAAAAAAAAAAAAAATAATGCCTTCTTATTGCAGAACTTTTTTTTTCCAATCTATTTTTCTTCAACAGAAGACGTATTTCATTTGTATGGATTAAAACAATAAAATTTACCGCAATAATGGTTAAAACTTAAAACTATTCAAGATAAATAAATTCTCTATATTATAAATTTATAATTTTTTATACTTTACCTTAAAAAAGTGAGACATTCACTCTTTTTTTCGTTGATCTTTAACATTCTCTTATGGTGAATTTCACACACTACTAGTATTTTCCTCTCAATTCTTAATGCTAAATATTAATAAATGTTAATCCTAAATTTGGAGAGTTATTAAAATTAAAAAAATTATTCTATCATTTTCTATTAAAATCCTTATTTGTAAATAATATTTTTTTTATCATTTTGATTTTAATTTGTTTAATTATATCTTATTAAATAATATGTAAATTAGATTTCAATAGTAAAATATAATCTATTACTGCAATTTAAAATTAAATAATTATTTTATTTTTCAAAAAAATTAAAGATATTAATTTATTATAAATTTAATTTAATTAAATAAAAAATACATATATCATAGTTAATTATATAAATTTGTGTTATTTTTTTATTAATTTTACTTTGAGTTTATTTTAAATAAGTTTTATTCAACTTTTTAAATTTGTTTTAATTCAAAAACTTTAATATGATTATTGACCATTAAACTAATGAGTAGTGTTTATAATTGTATCATATCAAATAATTATTCTTAAATTTAGTTGAACGAGAGAGTAAAAAGTGTAAAGGTTAAACTAGGTGTATGATTAGGTCAGTGTTTGTAAATTTAAATTTGAATAACTTAATTTTGTAGAATAGGTTTTGTTTAAAAGTGAGTTTGAAGTCGTGTGATTTTTATTTGGAAACTTTTCTCTTAAAAATAGGTTTATAGAAAAATTTAATATAAATTTTTCAAGTCAATGCAAAAGGTCATAATTTATCATGTTAACTCAAATGTAAATTTTGAGGTATAATTAATTTTGACTCAAGGCACCCAAAAATATTGGCATAAATTTCAAATCACGCTTACATTTTAATGGCGGTTCTTGACGCACATCCAAATATGGTATAATTCTAAGCACCCCTCCCTAGTGTTCCAGCCCATAAAGTGGCTCACATGACATGCTAGCCCATCTTTTTTTCGTCCAAAGATGATCATATTGATTATTGAAGCGTAATAGGTAGTCAAACGACATTTACATAAAAGAGATGACAACCCTAAAAGAGCAATTTTGCAATGATCAAACACAAATACTAAAAACTAAGGCATGTTTGCTCAAATGTATAAAACATAACACACAAATCAAGAACCAATAAAAGCAAATAAACTCCTAATCTTTACTATGGTCAACTTATCACCTACACCAATATGCTTACATTTAAATGAATATTGGATTTTTTTGCTATTTTCCATCGTTTGTCTTCTTCTTCTTCTTTTTTTCCTTGGACCCAATCAACTATGCCGACATTGCAAGCCTAGAACTGGAGGGTCATCAAACTTTAAAGGTAGGCACACTCAGTCTCACTAACATAAAGCAAACAGTGATGGGGATGTCAGCAGAGCCATAGTGAAGAGAAGGGGGAAAGAGGCAATAGAGAAATCAAACGAGAAAAAAGGGAGGAGCTTAAGATGAAGCACATTAAATGAGGAAAGAGGCGGTGGGTGACCGGAACGCGGAAAAAGAGGAGAGTAAAGTGGCAGCGAGAATGAAAGAGATGACCAGAAAAGGAACAGAGGAAAAATAAGTAACAGTGGGGAATAAGGAAGCAATAGGAAAATGAAAACTCTCACTAGGGAGAGAGAATAACCCACTAGAGTGGATGGGAAAACCCCCCACACATTGAGGGAGACCTCCCAAGAGGGAGCTAGCACTGCACTCACTCTTCCCTGCTAAGGTTCCAAGTCTCGGACATGCTAGCCTATCTATACCATTTTAGAGACCATATAATACTTTTGGGGGCAAAAAGATTGCTTGAGGTTGGGAAGGTAAACCTGACACCCCTAATGAATCTCTAAATGTTGCAAATGTATTCTAGAAAATGGTATAATTATAAACGATTTTACCTACCAACCACTAGCCTAGTAAATAGGTGGTGACACCCCACATGTTCCACCACTATTTTTCATTGTTCATTACCTTCTTAACTCTCTTTCCAACACATCCACAATAATTTCTATTGAAGCTTCTTATCATGAGAATCTTCCCAAGAGACCTCCTCGAGCGTTTCTTTGACTACATAGGGTTATATACTCTTATAATGCCACAGGTGTCTTTTTCACTATAGCATAATCTTTTCTATCTTTTTTCTTTTTCTTTTTTATCTCTTATACCAATAAAAAATTACTTTCATCTCAAAACTGGTTAAACTATTTTTTCCCTAAATTTTGATCACATTAAACTTATGTGCAAAATTTTCTTGGTTGATCGATAACATTCCACAAGAGAAGAGTTTTTTATTCATAACTTACTCCACTTATAAACATAGAGTATTCTTTTAGGGCAGAATCTTCATTTAACATAAATTTCAAACACTCTTTTAATGAATTAATATAGTAAAGTAATAATTATCAAAAAGTGTAAATTATAAAAAAAAACACCTAAGAGCATATATAGCCTAAAGATAGTAAAAATGTTATATATATTTATATATACATATCCTATTTAAAACTATAATTTTAATAAAATATAATTATTTTAAACTAAATATCTCCTCAAATATTAAATTAAAAATTTATCATAAATAACATATTTATAGATTAAATAATATTAATAATTTAAATATGTTATGCACTATTAAATCCACATTAATAATTTCTAGTCACCACGATAATTTTTCAAATATTTTGTAATTAAATTAGTATCTCAAATATTTAAATTATTGTTACATTTATTCCTATAAATTATTAAAGTAAATACATAAAAATAAACAAATAAATTTGGATAATTAGACCATGGTCTTTTTCCATGCCCAAACAATAAAGAAAGATGAATAAAATTCACTTGGGGTTAATCTTCCTAGTGGGGAGTGGTGTATGGATGACTGTGTTCTTAATGTGGAGGTACCGAAATTTTTCAAAGATACGTTTTGCTCTACTAATAATATCATGTCTTCAACTCTCAAAAGATCCAATGTATTTAGGATCTCTCAAGAGGTGTTCGTTATGCTAAGGAAGTATTAAAAGAGGATGTACTTATTGCTCTTTGTTAGATGCATTCTTGTAAAGCTTTAGGTTCATATAGGTTTTAGATTAACTTCTATGAAACTTATTGGCACATCATGGGTGGCAGGTTTTTTATCAGTTTTGTTGGCTTTCTAATCTAATTCATATGGGGAACGCCTCATTGAAACTCTCATTGTCATAATTCCAAAGGTAGATAATCTTATATCCTTCATAGATTTCTGTCCTATTGGCTTGTATAATGTTATTAACAAGTCGATCTTTAAAGTTCTAGTCAATAGACGTCACCCATTTTTCAATGAGATTATGAGCCCTCTTCATAACATTTTTATTCCCAATAAAGGGATATGTGATGATTCTCACATCCTTTAGGAGGTCATCCATTATATGAGTACTTATAAAAATAAAAATGTAGAACTAATGATCAAGTAATTAGACTTGGCGAAAGCTTATAAACATGTTAACTAGAATTTTCGTCATTTTACCCTAGTTTGTTTTGCCTTCCCATCAACTATTGTCAATCTTATTCCTCGACGCTTGATGATTCTTTGGAATAGAGGGAACTTACACCTTTTTAACCAATAAGAGGATTAAGGTAAGACAATCTCTTGCTTCTATATTTGTTTGTTCTTTACATGGAGAAATCATGAGCAACCAATCAAAATGAACTTAATGGTCACAGATGGATTCCTATTACCCTTTCTAAATTTTGTCCTTCTTTATCCCAATTTTTTTATATAGATGATCTGCTCCTATTTATAAAGACTAAAACGAGTAAAGTTCAAATTATATTTCATATTGTTGATAATTTTTCTATAGCATTAGGTTTAAAACTGAACTTAGAGAAGTCTAAAGTTTTTTTTTTTTTCTAAAGGGATTCCAACTAGTGAGAAGGACAAAATCACATGTATTTCAACCATTTATTTCAACCATGTATCACAAATATTTTTTATGCTTCCACACAATATTTTCAAGGCTACTACGTATTCTTTGACACAAAGCCTCTGTAGGATCTTTCTATTCTCAACCAATATTAGTTCACCTAATTAACTTGGGAGACAACTCTTTTACAATGAGTAGGAATGTATTTAATATAGTGACAACTCAAGACACACTTGGGGTAAGGGATACCATTTGAAATACAAAGCTTAAACTACGTTTAGATAACATTTAAAATGAGAAACAACAAGTACAAAAGTAAGGCAAAACATAAAAAAACTTCAAAAGATTAGGAGCTAATTGAATGATCACTCGACAACACTTTATCTCTGTAGCTTGTGGGCTTTTTTTTCAAATACAATATCTATTGACCTTAATAGAGTGCAACGACTTGGAAGAATGTCATTTGACTGTTGGAAGGCAAGTTGTAGTATTTTTTGGTCAAAGGACAATTTTTTGTGTCTTTTTTCTAACTTTATGAAATCTTATCAAAATGTGTTTTGAATCTTTGACCAGTTTGAACTATCATTCTAAAGTATCATTTTGATCCTTAATTGTTTATTCTCAACTCTTATTTCTTTCAACTTGAAACATTTTAAGGATGGTTTATGGGATTTTGTGGAATATTAGATATTTTTGTATGGCGAGATATAGTCAATGTCATTCTCAAGTTCAAAGTTCTTACTATTTTGAGATTCTAATTAATTTTGATGATTCCTAGAGCTTTCTATTGTGTATTTTTTTTGAAATCCAATTAGAGTCTTAGCAACTCTGTTATATGAACCATATTTATTCCGTGCAAACCTTTTGAACAACCATTTTAAACTTTGGAATTATCTTGATTTTACATTCTTCATTTATGTACCACTAAATCTATTATCTTCTTAATTAATAATCGTCATGGGAACTTTCCTTTAACTTTACTTGTCAATCTTCATAATTTTATGGAATTACACCTTTCAACATGAGAAAATTTCTTATCTTAGACCTCTATGAACTTTATGTATAAACCATTTTGTAGTATAATCCTTTTGAACATTAGAATTCTTATCTTTCTAAGTCACACACTTGACATGTGTGTGTGTCTTTTTGAAATCATTAACAGTAAACATTTGCAACAATAGGTTATTATTGAGTCATAAATGATTTTAACTTCATAAGATTTACAATATCTCAAGAATGATCAAATTGATTTATTTTATTATCGACTAAAAATATTAAATGAAATTGATTGTGAAATTTTAATAAGTAGTTTAACATCTTAAAAAGCCTAAAAGATTATTTCTAAATAAAATCACATCAATTTTAATTAACTATTTTAATGAGTTATAAAATGACTCATCTTAGATTTTATTTATGGTGTAGGTATACATTGAGTAGATTTTGTTTGCCACTACCTAAGGGTTTTTTGGTATAAACCACGACTATCCTTCATTAGAGGTAATATGGTGGGACTAGCTCTCTCAGCAGAGATTTTTTCTATACACAAGACTCAAAGTCGAGACCTTACTTAAGGGGAATAAAGCATATACCACTTGAACCAATCCCCATTGGTCTACTACCTAAGGTTTGACTAAGTTAGAGTAGATTAGTGATATTTCTCGTGCACGACTAGCATTTTACCTCCATTACTTTGTGGTATGTTCAAAAGTGAATAATATGGTTTTTCAAGACTTTATTTCGGGTTCGTCTAGGGTGTTTAACCTCACGAGTGATGGTGTGTCACCCTTTTGTAGCTTTTTGATTTATTGTTATTACAATAGACGATCACGATTAACAATTGTTTATCAGATTACCAAGTTACTAACAAATTGCTTTAACGACTCTTCATGTTTCATTTGACCATTCCTTGTAATTGCATTATGCCCCTTCTGTATGAAAGCAATTTGAGGTCAGTTACCATGGGTATCCATCAAATTAAGTTCATATTCCATTTTAATGAAGACACCATGGAAGCCATTGGAACCAATTTTTCCAAGTGGGTATCTATTGTTGAGCATGAACGTGATTTGGAAAAGAAAGTATAAGTTGTCAAAGGACTGGTTTCGGTTGGGCATCCATGGTTCAACATCAATGTGTTTTGGAAAATTGCTCTTAAATTTAACCATGCAAATTGCTCTTAAATTCTACAATGATTTGGTGAAAATAAACCAAAAAAATACTTTGATTTTCCACACTCATTCTTACACTCAATTTTTCTTTCTATCTCTCTCTTTTTTTCCTATAACATAAGTCGTCACATTTCTCATTTTCTCTCTCTTTATTTCATTTTTCTTTATATTTTTTCCCTACACTTTCTACACTCAAATTCTTTAGTTTAGATATATAATTTTACAAATTTGAAATAACTTTGATTTTTCCGCTCATTCTTACACTCACTATTACACTTAATTTTCTTTCTATCTCTATTTTCCTTTCCTATCACATGTCTCATTTCCTCTCTCTTTATTTTATTTTTCTTTTTATCTCTCTCTTCCTACATTTCTTACACTCATTTCTTTAGTGTAGATCTATATTTTTTTTTTTAAAAAAAGAGAACATTGAACTTAATGACCATTCAAACATGTCACTAGCAAAATTGTTTATTTTTTCTCCAAATAATCAACCATGAGTTAGAACCTTGTATGTATTTGTTAGTATTATTAGCTAAGTGCATTCATTAGTGAATATTACGGTAGATGAAACATAGGGAGTGAGTTACCTAAAGCCGATGAATAAGCCAATGAAGTTATTCATCAGTGTGAAAAGAAATGCAACCATAAGTTCCATGAGGTCAACACTTGAGCAATTTTAACTTCTAGCTCTTAGTCAATTTTAGTTGTAGGCTATTTTCCTTGTATATTTACTTGCTTAATGTGGCCCTATATTTTTCTGAAACAATTTAGATATTTTCTTTATCTGAGAAAAGCACAAAAATGACTTATATGGCTACAAATTGTACTTCTATGCTCTAATGCACGAAAGGAAGTATATTGGTCCGCTGTCATAAAAAGAGCTGGAAAAAATAAAACCCATATACAAATTAGTTTAATTCTAATTTTTTTACATTTAGACCCTTTGCAATTTTTAAAACTTTTTTATTTTAAAGTAGCAGGTAGCAAAACCTGTTATAACAGGTCAAAAGGGTGGAACACCGGTGCTACACACCATGAGGTGAAACGCCCTAGAAGGACACATTTATTTCATTAGTCTAATGTGGACTTTAGGCAGTGCTTGATCCATCCTTTTTGAGCCTCTCTTCTCCTTTGAATGGAGAAGTTGAGCCAAATATTATTTAACGAAAGCTCTTTAAAAAAAGTAATTTATGTTTTATAAAATCAAATAAGAAAACTCAAAAATTTTAAACTAAAAAAAATATCAAATCACCAATTTATTAAATTTTAACTTACATATAAAAATTTTCTTTAAACTGTTTTTTAAGCCAAAATAAGATTTAGCGAAATGTTATGTTACCTTCTTCTTCATATATGCTACTCTCCATAACTTATTTAAATATCACAATAATCTCCAATATGTTTAATACTATTTTGTCTTTGGTAAAATATTTCAACTAGATGAAAACCAAAATTAGTAATTGGAATTGTTTCATTAGTGTTTGGTAAGGTAGCCTTTTTAGGTAGCTACAAGTTTTTAATTTCTTGAGAAGTCACTTGAGGTAGCCTTTTTTTTAAAAAAAAACTCCATTTTTCAGTTACTAGCTGAAAATTTATTATAAGTGTATCCTTCAACAACCTCCACTCATCATTATTTAATAATTAATGATGCCCTTATATGTCATTTTACCATTTTCAGCTAGTTTTACCAAACATTTTCAATCAAATTAGCTAATTTTTTAGCTTTCAACTAATTTTACCAAACACTTACTATGCAATTTTATCCACAATATTATTTAAATTTTAAATCACTCAAATAAAAATCATATTTTAAAATTTAAATTTGAACAATTTAGCTAGAAAGACTTGTGAATTTAGAGTGTATTTGGTAAGGCCAATAAGTTAACTACTAGCTTATAAACTAATTGGGTTTTTGACTTCAACGGGGCAATTATATCTCCAAATTACCGGAATAGTGTAAGAAAAAAATTACCAAAATGGGATAGGTCGTATATCAAAAGTGAAACTTCCATAGCAAAGTCGGACATCCAATGTGAAACTTATTATTTTAATAATTAACGCACAGAAGTCTCAATTGAAAGTGAGACCTCTTTTTTTAAAAGTAAATTCCAATAGTCGTAGGACAAATGTGCGACTTTATTGTATTTTTTGAAAAAAAAAACAGAAGTCTCATATCCAATATATGACTTCTTTCGAGTATTGTTTTTTTATAATGTTATTTGGACACATCCCTGATAGTTATAATTATTTTGAGAGCAGTTCATCAATGTTTGCCACCAATTTTTCTACACCAATGTCAGCATATCAATAATCACCATTTTGTGACTATCGTCCAACCATGCCATGTGGATTAAATGACATGAATGATGTTATCAATCAAAATACCAATAATAATGATGGTGGTGGTAATGACAACCATAGTATTGGTGCTAGTGATCATGAAAACTCTGCCCCCATACCTCAACGGTGAAGAAAACCGAGTGGTTGTGTGTCACAACAAGAGGTGGTCAAGAACATGCAATTGAACACCCTCAGAGGGTTCTACCAACAAGAAGAAGACCCACCTAATTGTGGAACATCATCCCATTAAAAGACATGTAGCATATTATTCAAATATGTATTTCATATGTTAGTATATTATATGTTTCATTTATTCTTAAAATAAAAAAGGTAAATTGTAGGTCATTTTTATAAGGTCGTAGACCATTTTGATTTTTTTTAAAAGTAAGTCGTTTATTTTTCATACGACTTTATAATAATATTTAAAAATACTCCATAAAAGTCGAATATTGGATATAAGACTTCTATTTTTTAATTAAAAAATAGAAGTCTCACTTTCAATGTGAGACTTTTGGTTTTTCCGAAAAAAAAAAAATAAATAAAGTTGCATATTTGTTATACGGCTATTGGAATTCACATTAAAAATATGTGTAAATTAAAAAATAAGTCTTATATTGGATGTCCGACTTTGTTATGGAAGTCTCACTTTTGATATAAGACTTATCCCATTCTGGTAAACTTTTTTTCTTACACCGTTCCGGTAATTTAGAAACAAATATGCCCCATTGAAGTCAAAACCCCTAAACTAATTGACCAATATAAAAGTGTTTGGTAAGGTACATGAAAATTTAGGAGCTTCTGACTTATACGCTACAAGCTAATTTAGCTAGCTTCTAACTTCTAACTTATTTATTTTTCTTTCATTTTTATCCCTCAAATTTTAATACACTTTCATTTTGCCTTTAATTTTTTATCTTTCTTTAGTGTTTCTAATAAAACATTTTCTTCTCTCGTCCTTCACACACTCTCTTCTCTTTTGATTTCTCTTCACACTCTATTCTTATTTAAAAATATTATCTATTTTTACTATTTTTTAGAATTATTTTTATATTATACTACTTATTTTAATTATTTCACTATTTATTTTAATTTTTAATAAGATATTTTATTATTAAAAATGTTAATAAGAATTTAAAATTTATGAAGAAAATCTAAAATTGTAATTACCTCATAATATATTTTATTTAAAAAAATAGAATTTATATAATAAAACTTGTAAATATGTTATTTATATCATTTTACATTTAACTAGCTTATTAACTACTTTTATCAAACACTTATAATAGAGCATGCTAACTTATTAGCTAATTTTACTGAACATATACTTAACCTTTACATTTAACACTAATAATGTGGGAAGACTTGATGGTACATGAATAAAGTCTTAGTACAAGAGACGGGTTAGGCTAGACAAAGAGGTTCACCTTCATTCCATACTAGAGAGTTGCTATAGTGTAAAACCGTTTGAAATTGATTTATATCAATTTCATTCAATATATTTGTAACTCCAACATAATTATTCAAAACCAAACAAACCCTGAGTTTCCTAATTCTACTACCGTGAGATAAATAACAGGAATTAAAATGCTGGGACATTGCTAAGCAATCTCTTTTGCAATAGGCATTCGATTATTAATTTCTTCTTGAACCATGAGTGGACCAGCACTTGGCAATTAGTCTCCAGCTCAACATCAGTGAAAGTATATTCTTGGGCAATCTCCATGGCCCAGTTTTAGTTTGGAGCATCAAATAGGCTCCCTACATTATCTTCATATATATTTTGTAAATTACTTGTGGGTGCTGCCATCTAAGAAAAACCAATAGAGGTTGATACTGGGCTTGAATTGTCACTGGGTGGGACAGGTTGGTGTGGGTCTGATAGACATATTGCTTTACGGAGAACCTGGCGCAAATTAAGTTCAATTCCCTCAAACACATGCTAGAGTTCAAAAATCATAGCAGTAACGCTCTCATTATTTTGTGATACAAAGTTACAAACGTTTGAAATTGAAAATTGAAATTGAAATTACATGAAAATTACAAACGTTCACAAATCTTGCTAGAGTTCACATCATTATTTTCCCTCAAACACATACACTTTAGATAATTACATGAAAATTGAAATTGATACTTTTTTTTATATGCAAAGAAATATTATTAAAAGAGAGTACAATGGGTACTCTAACCCATATACAAATACCTAAAAAATAAGCTTTAGGTGGGAGAGAAATAAAATAGAAATACAAAGCCTCCAGCAATATATAAACCCGAGAAACTATCCTATAGCCAAGCTTCACATGAAAGGAATTAATGAAAAAAGCCACCAAGACACTAGACAAAACAATTACAGTAGGTATGCTTAGACCAAAGTCATATATTGGAGTTAATTGCACCAAGTGGACAAGAACTAATGTTGATCAGACCTTGCAGACAGCATAAAACCACCAATCACTTATGATAAAGTATATCAATAACTTAGCAAATTAACCAAAACTCCAAGAAAGAACTCGCGCGGCCACATCAAAACCAGCAGCAGGGCCAAAAGACATAGCGAAAACATCATCAGCAATACATAAACAATAATAGCAGCATCCACAGGGAAAACACACCCCACAAAACCAGCAAAGGCACTAGCAACAGAAGTACTCAACAAAGTCCTAAACACAGCTGCCATTAACTACCAAAACACAACAAAAACTCTCCTTGTGTCGGGCTCCATTAAATGTTTCAAGCATCAGCAGATTGTTCTTCATCAGCAATTATAGGAACAACAACACATGTCAGAAGAAATTCAAGCAAGAAAATGGGTTATTAGACCAAAGAGCAAAAGGGTATTTAAAAGCTAAATCTTTTGCCCTTAACCAGTTCCAGGATCTCAACTTAATTAAGTCCAACACATCCTTAGAATCCATAATTTTTAGAGAAAAAACGGCCTCATTCCTTGCAAGCCAAATTGACCATAATGTTACCAACCAAATAGAAGACCATCGCACCTGATTCACAACATTACAATTTGGAATCCCCACAAATTGTTCAAAATTTGCCAAGCTAGTACTATTCTGGACAGAGGAGAATCCAAACCATTGAAGACAAGACATCCAAATTTTAAAAGCAAAGAAACATTCAAAAAAGAGATGGGATGTGGATTCCTCACAAAGACCACACCAAACACAATATGCTACATTGGGTGGCAGAACCTTTCGTTTAATTAGGTTCTATTTTGTTGGGATTCTATCTAGAATAGCTCTCCAACCAAAACCAGAGACCTTGGAAAGAATCAACCTGGACCATAAATATCTATACATAGGGAAATCAACATATATAGACTGGTTAATTATGATTTGATAGGCAGACTTAACAGAATAAGAACTTCCTGAATCATGTTTCCACCTCCAACCATCAGATTTCTCTTCAAAAAGGTTCACGCTTTGCAATTCCATAAGCAAGAATTGCAATTGTTCTTCTTCCCACTGAAAGAGATCCCTTCTCCAGCACCAATTCCACACCACACTCCCTGCACTCCTTAAACACATGTCTGCTAAAGTTGTCGACTTATTGTTGGATATAGAAATGAGTCGCGCATACCGAATGCTCAAAGCACCACTACCACACCAAACATCATCCCAGAACAAAGTGTTTTCCCCATTACCCACCTTTTTGACACAACCATTAGAGAACCAATCAGACGTAACATATATGCCACTCTCAATACCCCAAATATCATGCCACCACCTAGATCCCCTAACTTTCCCACCGCTCAATCCAGTAACAAGCCTCTCTCCATAGATGGAAGTTAACACCGTATGCCACAATCCTTCTTTTTCAACCAAAAAAATATCCACTTACCTAATAGAGCTAAGTTGAGTGCACCCAAATCCCGTAACCCCAAACCCCCAAATTTCTTGTCTCTACAAACTTCCTCCCAACCCACCCATGCTATTTTATTTTTCTCTCCATTCCCACCCCCAGAAAAGATCTAAACAAAGAATGTAATTGAGAAATAATACCTGTCGGAGCCTTGGAAAAAGAAAGATAATAAATCGGAATGGCATTAAGAACAGATTGCAGAAGGAGACAACGACCACCAAAGGACAAGTTCTTACACTTCCACATAGATTAATCTCTTCTGCACCTTTTGAATAACCGGCTTCCAGGTCGCCTTTTTCCTTGGACTCGCACCAATAGGTGGGCCTAGATAAGTGAATGGGATTAAGCCAACACCACAATTCAAGAATTTTGCAAACCCTTCAAGCCTCCCCTGATCAACATTCACCCCAAACAACTTGCTTTTATGAAAATTCACTTTTAGGCCTGACACCAGCTTAAATAATTGCAGAATGGCTTTTATAGCCCAAATATTAGACATAGAAGATTCCCCCAAAATAATTGTATCATCAGCAAACTGTAGATGTGACAATTGAACTGTATCCCGTCCATCCTTGTATCCAAAAAAAAGATTAGCTTGAACAACATTAGACATCATAGAGTTCAACCCCTCTGCCACAATAAAAAAAGAAAGGGAGCTAATGGGTCGCCTTGCCTCAACCCACGTCCAAGCCCAAACTCAGAAGTTGGGCTCCCATTAATAAGAACAGAGATCCGAGATGAATGCAAACATTCAACTATCCACTTTCTCCAAATAAGTGGAAAACCCATCCATCCCATCACATATTGTAGAAAGTCCCAGCTAACCGAGTCATATGCTTTTTCAAAGTCTACTTCAAAAATAGACGACACCTACCTTTCCTCTTAGCCTCCTCCACAACTTCATTCATTGGCTATCAATATGCTATCAAAGATCATTCTGCCTTGAATAAAAGCTGATTGACATTCTGAAATCACGGTCCCTATCACCTGTCGTAACCTATTTTCCAACACCTTTGCCAATACTTTATACATAACCCCAATCAAAGAAATCGGACAATATTCCTCCACCTTTGGCAGGCAATCAACTTTTGGAACCAGAACAATAAAGGAGCTGTTGGATCATTTAACCAGTTTACCACTAGAATGAAACTCATGCAAGAAGGATATAAAATCTATTTTTAGTACATCCCAGAAATCCTGAATAAATTTGAAATTAAACCCATCAGGGCCTGGACTTTTCAAACCACCACAATCCCATACAGCAACCTTCACCTCATCTTCAGAAAAAGGTATGATCAAATTGGATGCTTCCTCCTGTGACAAAGATTTGAAACAAGCACCATCTAAAGTCGGACGCCTCCCTGGAAGTGCCATAAAATGATGCTCAAAATACCCCTTCACAGCCTCTTTTAAAGTTGCTGGTTCAACATAGGTTTCAAGTCTTACTCCCAAGTGATGAATACCATTTCGTACTCTTCCCTTATTAATGCAAGCATCGTAGAACTTTGAATTTGCATTTCCTTCTTGCATACACTTCAATCTAGATTTATGAAATAACAGGCTCTGTTGCAAAGATAACAAATGACATAACTCAGTTGTCCACTCTTTTCTATAATTCACTTCCTCAACTGTTAAAACATACTCCTCACTTTGATATCAAGCACATTAATTTTCTCCCATATATCTGAAATTATTGCTGACAACTCCCCAAAGACTCCTTATTCCACCTCTTTAGTGAATTTTTCATAGCCTTTAACTTTTCTTTCAGGACAAACGAAGCACTCCCTTCCACAGAAATACCCTTCCACTGATTGAGAACAAAATCTGTATAATGTGGGGAGGATTGCCAACAATCAAGCACTCGAAAAGGTTTCGGCCCCCAATTAACACTATTTCTGAAATTGATACCTTTTTTCAGAGAATATTTAAAATCCGAGTCAAAAGAGTGCTCTTTCTTAAAAAAAAATACTATAAATATCAGAGAAATACCCTACGAAGAAGTACTTTTGGTTACCCATTTGCGACAATTTGATTTTCTTGAAGTGATGAAATGTCCGTTTGGTTTACACTTGAGTAGTATTGATTCTAGAAATCAATGGTTGAGATGAATGATGCACATTTTATAAAGCACGTTGGACAGAAGTGATTTAAAATCAATTCCACGAAACCATGGTTTCGCACTATTGAAACACCCAAACCAAACGGGTTATAAAAATAATTTAACTAATTAAAGATATTATTAACTATTTAATACTTAAAATGAAGTTTATGAATATGCTCTTTTAGGCAAATGCATTTGATATTTCAGATGTTGAATTTAGTGATTACATTTGATTTTTAAAAAAATAACATGTCATATTTTTTTTACAAAAATACTTTATCCTTACATTATTGATTAGTATATCTTCAAATTAGTTCCCTAAAAATTTTTATCATAAAATTAATCTAAAAAAAAATTAAAGTGTACGATATTTATTGTAATAGAGTATTATAATTAAAGTGATGGTACAAAGGAGTACATTTTATAATTATTTTGATTTTTGAAGAATTAATTTGATGATAAAAAAATTAAAGACTATCAAAGGAATTTTTGAGTAAGTTAAGTGATAAATTAAAAAGCAGATGAAGTAAAATGTTTATTTAGTGTGTCGCCACATCATTTAATGAATATGACACCTCATATGTTATTAAATTCAATAAATGATATGGTAATACATCATTAAATGTCTGTGTAAAATTTTATTAAACCCTTTTTAATACCAAATTGATGGATTTTAATTTAATTAATTTGGGAACGGTGAATATGATATGTCGGTCGATTAACACGTAAGTCGTAACCTTAATAATGTAGCTTAATTTCCTGCTTTAGAGGGCAAATGATTGATAAGTGCACATCCATTTTAACATATGAAGATTAATACATTTTAAAATCTTATCATTATTTTTTTCATTATTATACACTGAAAAATTAATCTGACAATTTTCAAGGATAAATGGCTCAAGAACAGTAAGTGATGTTCTAATTCTGCCTTGGTTGTTGAGTGCAATTATTGGTTGTTAATTTCTTCAAGGACCATGAACTACTCCGTTGCCTAGATGAAATGTGTACCCTGAAGTGCTTTTTCTCATCTCTATATCTCATGCGAACCACTATCTGTGTATCCAACAAATTTCACATCATTATCATTAGCATAAAAATTCCTTCAGTCGGAGTACCTATGATGTATTTGAGAATTATCTCTGCTCCTTGCAAATGACAAACTCGTGGCTCTTCCATAAATCTATTGAACAATCCAACTCCAAACACAATTATGATATAGTGACAGTTAAATATCTCAGACTTCCAATCAAGCTCTTATAGTATGTTGAATCAACTCTCCTTTCATCACCATCTCTTGTCATCTTTAAGTTTTCTTTCAACAGGCGTGGAGATTGGCTTTGAATTCTCCATCTTGAATTTCTTTTGCGAGATGAAAAATCCATCATTCCAGTGATCGACTCCAATGCCAAGAAAATAGAACATTAGGCCCAAACCTGTCATCTCAAAGTATCTAATCATAGCCTCCCTGAATTCTACAATCATCTTTGGATTTTTCTAGTAAAGATTAGATCATCAACATATAGGCACACAAAAAGAACATCATCATGATCAACAACTTTAATATATAAAGTGTGCTTAAATGGACATCTCTAAAATCCATGCTACACAAAATAAGAATTTATCTTCTTGTACCATGCTCTTGGTGCCTGTTTCAAGCCATACAAAACTTTATTCAACCTATAAACTTTATCTTATTTTCCTTTGATCACATACCATGCAGGCTGCTCAACATATACTTCTTCTTCCAGAATTCCATTTAAGAAGGTAGATTTAACATCCATTAGATATATTTTCCAATTATTTGGAGCTGAGATAGATAAAATCATACAAATTGTATCTAATCTTACAACAGGAGAAAATACCTCAAAATAATCAATACATGGCTTTTGCTTATATCCTTTTGCCACCAATATTGCTTTAAAACGATCAATTTCACCATTGGGTTTGTACTTTGCTTTGTAGACCCATTTAACTCCAATCGGCTTCTTATCTACTGGAAAATATGTCAGTTCAAACGTTTCATTCTTCTTGATTGCATGAATCTTAGCATCTGTGGTTTTTGTTGGTCCCAAAGGGAATCTAGAAAGGGGGTTGGATAGATTCACTAAAAAAATTTTGCTTTGTTAATTTTCAAAATTCATTTTTCCCTTTCAAAACTGCCTTTAAAATTCTTTCAAATATCAATTTCAAATATTAATTTATCAGAGTTTAAAATCAAGAGATAAGTACAACGGATCAAAGATATTGCAGTAGGTAATTGATTACCAATTAAGTGCGTAATTGATTACCAATTTGGAAAGCAGTAAGTAATTGATTATCAAGATTGATTCCACAAGGTTAATGATTTGACTTTCAATACACAAATCAATATATCAGAAATCAATCAATTTTTTTTATTAATTTTCTGTTATTTTAATGATCAAGAACCATATTCATATAACCAAGAAACTCAACGCAAGATAGAGTAGGGATAGAGAAGATTACACAGAGATTTATACTGGTTCAACCACAAAAGAGGCCTACATCCAGTTTTGATCTAGCACACCACTAAATAAGCTTTCACTATAGAATTGATTACAAAAACCATGCACACTCAATCCTAAAGAAAGACTTTCTAACAAACAAAAGGTTTGACTCTTGCACCCCACAAGAGCATGTTCATCCGTGACACCCCGTCACTCGAACAACAACCTTACTTATGACACCCCGTCACAAGATTTCATAAACAATCTCAATGAACACCCCGTTCTTGAGATATCACACAATGTATTTCTCTATGAATCCCTATTCAAGAGACAATACAAATAAAAATAGTCATAGAAAACTAAGTTTAGAACGATAACACCCTTGTTTGTGCAGATAAACTCCATGAGTGTATATCAATCTTCTTCCAAATTGTCTAAACTTCTTGAGTTGAGAGTCTTTAGAATATTTGCAGAATTTCTGGACATGATGACTTTTCTTGAAGAATCTTTTCAAAAAGAGTTTTTCATTCTCTCACAATTCAGCTCTCTCTTTTTCTTCTCATTCTCTTCTTCTTCTTTTCAAAATTTACATTTATATATTGCATTTTAAAGATTAAAAAATTAGTTAGAAAACAGTTTAAAAAACAGTTTAAAAACGTCCAGGTTTCTGCAGATTCTGTGGTAATCAATTAACTTAGTTGAGTATCGATTAAACCAGAACGTTTGTTTCACAGAACTCATCACAGGAACAGGGGTAATCGATTACTACTGGGGTAATCGATTAACCCGTGAGCAACTATTTTTATCTTATACCAGGTGCAATGGTAATTGATTATCTTTATCAGGTAATCAATTATTTTCGTTCCTATACCTGAATCATGTCGTTTTTAGTTTTGATTCAACTTGGGGTCAATTACCAACTAAATTAATCGATTATACTAGTGACAATCAATAATACTTAGTTGAGTAATTTAGCTTTTCCAAGCTACCAACATGAAAACAAAAACATGAGTTCAACTTACATGATAACAATTAAGATAAAACCATAACAAACACATATCAATTGCCCTAAAGCTAAAACAAACAATACAAGTGCCACATCCATTGAACCTTGTTTGGCACTACAAAATGATTGAAATATTAAATTTCTACTTCCTACAACAAAACCAAAACTACCTTAGTATGTGGAGACGTGATGATCAACTTGTATCTCCAATGTAGCTTATAGTCCAACAATCTCCCCCTTTTGGTTTTGATGCGCCAAACACTTTCAATTACAATTACAGTGGGGCACGAAGGCAATTGCTATTTCTTCATTCCTAAAAGAAATTGTGAAAATACTTGCATAACAAATGTGTTTATTAAACAAATCACAGTAATCATGTTTTATAATCTATCATATATCATATTCAATTATAATCATATATGTCAACATATCCAATTCTAATCATATATCTATCATCAATCCAAATCTATCATCAATCCAATCTAATCATAAAATCTTTCTCCCCCCTTTTGGCAAATTAAACCAAAATCTCATGCAATTCTAACAGTGCAATTCAAAATTTAGCAATAAGCATAATATAGAGCACATGAATATCTAACACAAACATAATTGTCATGAGAGAAATCATAGAAGTGTGCCAAGGTACCAATTGTACATTTTACAGTCATCCAAAATGAGATATGCAACCTAATATGAAGAACAATAAAAAAATAAGATCCTAAGAACTGAAGCTTTTCCTAAGCATCCGGAATGGAACTTGAGTTCATCAAGCCTTTCAGAGATTGCCTCAATTCTTTCCTTCAAGTCTTAATAATCCCTTTTTTGGGTATCAGAAATTTCATTCAACTTGTTGAGGACCCTTTGTTCAAAGGCTATGTATGCCTTAGGCTCAACTTCTTCAGAATCTTCATCTTCATCTGGATTTTCTTCATTGTTATTTTCATCTTATTAAACCAACATTCATCTGTTTTGACCAATTTCATTCATTTTCATTGCCTTGTCCTTACATCATGTGTTTCTCTAGTAATTTCTCTTGACTCACAACTTGTGTCAACAACTATAATGATCAAGGACTTTAGATATGAAAACAACATAAGGACATTTATAGTCAATAAGTATTTTGGTCTTCATCATGTATTGCTAATTACTTCTATCCAATTCACCTTAATGTCATTCTGATAGTGCAGATTATCATCATATCTTCTTCACTTAATTGGGCATGGTTTCTTCTCCCCTAGCTATTACAATCCATGCTAAGGTGTAATGCAACAATCTATCATTCACTTTCATTCCCCCGTATTGAAGACAAATTTCTTCTTTTCTGATCTTTTAACAGCTTGTTCATCTTCCCATTCATTTGGACTTACCAACATAGATTTATAAAGTTGAAGTTTATTATACTGAATGTCAAGCCTATCAAATTCTTCCATTGTTAGTCTAATCCCACCAGCAGTTATACCACCTATATCTTTAAAGATTGAATCATCTATTCAAATCTTGGTCTTCTTAACTTCAGAACTCAAATTTCCATTTCTATCATAGACAAGATTTGCATAAAAGATCTTAACCATATCAGGATAGTAATGCCTTTTTAACTAAACAAATTTTCCAAGACTTTGTGATTCTAAATCTTGTTGAAAAGTGAAACTATTTCTATTAAGCCAAGAAAAGGAAAGAAACCTTAGGAGAGATGATTTCTTTCCAGCATAGAAGTTAAACAGGCATTTTCTTGGCCCTCGGTAGAGAACCATGGATGGTTGAAGTTGAGAGGTCTTGGTGGAGATTCTTCTGCAGGTCTCTTTGAAGATATGGTTTTTCGAACTGTAGTTAACTTGGGAGGATGAATTCTACTTCGCGTTGTTGTATGCTGTAACATCCTAAATTTTATTAGGATAAATATTAATTAATTTAAAGAGATTAATTAAGAAAATAATTAATTTAATGGGAAATAAATAATAGGAGTGTCATTATTATTAGTTTTGTTTCGTAAAGGTAATTTTAATTGAAAAAAGAATAAGGGGGTGAGAGTGGGCCCAAGCCCAATTAGTATTTCTGTAAGGAGGGGTAACAGAGCACCCTAATCCTTATTCGTATCATTCGTCAGTAAGCGAACTGTAGTTAACTTAGGTAGTAATCTAAGTTGTATAATTCGAATTTATGAATGAATAACTGAGAATGATGATATAATCTGATAATTGATGATTTGTTGTATTGTTGTATTGACGAATTATTGAAGAGAGAGTAAAGATGATATTGAAGATAATTGAAAATGGGTGATTCGGGATTGAGAATTTGGGGCTTTGATGATGAATTGTTGGTGTAATCTGTAATAGATTGATGATTTATTAAGTATTTGATGTTAATAATGAGTATGAATGATGTTTAGACGAAAAAGACTGATTAGGGATTGATGATGGGTTTTAGAGAGGTGAGAAATCGTGAAAATCTGCGATCTGCGTCGGGGTAATCGATTACCAGATGTGGTAATCGATTACCAGAGTGTTATGGGCAACCAGAAGCATGTTTGCTTGCTGGAAATCAATATACAGGGGTGTTGTAATCAATTACCAGAGAGTTTGTCTGTGGGGTAATCGATTACATGGGTGTTGTAATCGATTACCAGCGAGTTGCTGCGGGGTAATCGATTACAAGGGGGTTGTAATCGATTACCAGAGACCTTGTTGCGGGTAATCGATTACTAGAGGTTGGTAATCGATTACCAGAGTGGATTTTGAAGATCCTAACTGTTTGATGGTGATTGATGTTTGTTTAAGCGTACTTTATAATGAGTATTGTGTTGATGATTAATGATGTTTGATGAGGATTGCGATGCTTATGATGATGAATAATGATGATATTTGATGATGAGTGTGATGATGGTTTATGATGATATTTGATGACGAGTGTGATTATGTCTTATGATGATGATTGACGATGATGTGATGATGATAATGATGTCGGTGTATATCACCTTATTATGATGATTTTTAATGATGAGCATATGATGTATGATGATGAGGATAAGTGTATATCACTTTATAATGATGATGTTTGATGATGAGCATGTTAAGTGCATGATAATGATGATTTTATGATGATGGTGTATATCACCTTTTGATGATGATGTTATCTAAGTTGTGCGTGGCCCATAGAGGGGGTACAACTTAGAGAGATGCCTTGAGCTATGTGATGAGACCTGAATTGTGCGGGCCCATAGAGGGGGGTAAACAATTCGGGACATGAACTGAGTTGTGCGGGTCCATAGAGGGGGTACAACTCAGGGGATCAAGATGGGGCGTTCGATGCACGGGCCCATAGAGGGGGTGCAACCTAGGAGTGATTGTACGGGCCCAAAGAGGGGGTACAACCCTAGGGTCGAATGTCATTGTGCGGACCATAGAGGGGGTACAACCTATCGGGTAGTGTTGTGGTAACACCGGTAGCACCATCTTGTACTAACTACGAGTGATTGATGAGGTGCGCCCATTGTGTGGAGTTCCAAGTCATGATCTTTGGGTAGACGATGAGAGAGTATTGATGTGTGATATTTCATGATGAAATAGTGTTATTAAATGATGTTATGGATATTGATGATGATGAGTATTATGTGTGAGCATAGAATATATGATTATTTGGGTGAATGATGGTATGAGAGCTATAGATGATATATGGATGAGATTACTGATGATGATGAGCTTGATGAATGTACTACGGATATGTTTATGTGTTGTGATAGGAATGATGGCATGACATGTATATGTTGCTATAGATGATTGATTATATGTTGTGTTTTAGATGAATGTTATTCATTGGTGATTAATGTATTGATGGCATGATGTAATGATGTTGTGGGTGAGGATGGGTATTCTCTATGTGTATGTATGGGTAGTATTCCTTTTCCTCACCATATTCTGTGGATATATTTTATAGGTGTTGATGAGGACACAACTGGTGTTGTTATGAATAAAAGGGTATGCTCTGATAGATGTGACATCAGGGTGTGCTTGGGGGTTTTACCATGTTCTAGATTAGAGTATTTTATGAACTTCTGGATGCCTTGTATGGCAGGAGATTATTAATTGTTTATATTCCTATGGAGATTTCCGTTGTTTATAATTGATTGATATTTGGAGTTTGAGTTCAATTAATAAGTCGTTTTCAAACTATGAGATTTATTATAAGAGTGACTGTGAACCTTTTTACCTAACGTGGACTTTCCCTTTTCTAAACTGCAATTTCTTTAATATGTAAGAGTATGGGGTAGAAGGGTGTCACATTAGTTGGTATCTGAGCAGGTCGGTTCACCGGC
Source organism: Sesbania bispinosa (assembly GCA_026901365.1). Classification (NCBI taxonomy): domain Eukaryota; kingdom Viridiplantae; phylum Streptophyta; class Magnoliopsida; order Fabales; family Fabaceae; genus Sesbania; species Sesbania bispinosa. The sequence goes on from QLOH01000141.1 coordinate 227,085, forward strand.
CTTGAGTTATGAGTTTACTATGCTTTTGGTATGTAATCTGATTGATTGGTTTGATTAATTGATTGATTGTTTGAATGAATTGTGTTGCTTGAATTGGATTGTTTGTCTTGTTTCTTTACTTTTCTGCTTTATTTAGTATGTGTGCTTACCCTTTCTTAAATAAGAAAGAGTAATGATTGGAGGTAGGAACGATCGAGCGATGGCCAATGCCTTGATGGCTATGGCACTGGCGGTTGGCAACCCTCACCTAACATCATGAGACGGATTGGCTTGCACGGTTACAGAGGAACCATCCACCTATGTTCCAGGGGGTTAAGACCCCGATGGTGCTGCCGACTGGATATACGAAATCGAGAAGATCTTCAGAGCGATGGACTGCCCTATGCTACAGAAGGTGACGTTAGCGGCATTCATGTCGTCGGGAGATGCCAGTGGAACGCGCCCGTAAACCTAAGGCTACTGGAGAGTCTTTGCCTTGAGTGGTACTGAAGCTACTCAATTCGAAGATTTGATCCAAGGTACTGGTTTCATTGCCGGTAATCCTTGATGGTGTTGTTTAACTCTGGTGCAATTCACTCTTTATATCACCTGCTTGGATGTCTAAATTGAACTTGCCTATTTCTTCTTTGCCTTTTGTATTGTCTGTGGGAAACGCCAGCTAGTAGGTCAGTTTCTACTTCTGATGTTTGCTTAAACTGTCCTATATCTGTTAATGATAGAAACTTCCTAGTTGATTTGATTTGTTTGCCTCTAAGTCAACTAGATGTCATCCTTGGTATGGACTGGTTATCGTCCAACCATGTCCTTCTAAATTGTGCTGACATGTCTGTTGTTTTTGGTCACCCTGTCGAGTGTAAGAGTAAGGATTTTATGACTGCCAATCAGGTAAAGGCGTCTCTAAGGGAAGATGCCCAATTTTACATGCTTTTAGCTTCTTTGAAATCTGATAGTAGCGCTGTGGTGAGTGAGATACCTGTAGTGTGTGAGTACCCTGAAGTATTTGCTGATAATGTGTCCAGTTTACCACCTGAGAGAGATATAGAGTTTTCCATAGACTTAGTGCCAGGTACAGGACCGATTTCAGCTACACCTTATAGGATGTCAGCAGAGCTAGCGAAACTTAAGAAGCAACTAGAAGACCTGTTAGAGAAGAAGTTCATTAGGCCTAGTGTGTCACCCTGGGGAGCGTCTGTATTGTTTCTTAAGAAGAAGGATGGTAGCATGAGGTTGTGTACTGATTATCGCCAGTTAAATAAGGTAACCATTAAGAATAGGTATCCTTTGCCTAGGATAGATGACTTGATGGATCAGTTAGTGGGGCATGCGTGTTTAGTAAGATAGATCTTAGATGAGGCTATCATCAGATTAGAGTTAAGGAGTAGGATATACCTACGACCGCTTTTAGGACTAGGTATGGACATTATGAGTATTTGGTAATGCCTTTCGGTGTGACGAATGCTCCTGCGATTTTTATGGATTATATGAACAGGATTTTTCACCCTTATTTGGATAAATTCGTAGTTGTCTTTATAGATGATATACTAATTTATTCCAAAACTAAGGAGGAGCATGAGGAACATCTAAAGGTAGTGCTTCAGGTTCTTAAGGATAAACAGTTGTATGCTAAGATGTCCAAGTGTGAGTTCTGGTTAGAGCAAGTAAGCTTCTTAGGCCATGTGATTTCTAAGGGAGGTATAGGTGTAGATCCTTCTAAGGTAGAAGTCGTGCTTAAGTGCGAGTCCCCTAAGTCAGTGAGTGAGATTAGAAGTTTCCTTGGGTTGACTGGGTACTATAGGAGGTTCATAGAAGGGTTTTCTAAGTTAGCTTTGCCTTTGACCGAGTTGACTAGGAAGGGAGTTGCCTATGTATGGAATAGTAGTGTGAGACTAGCTTCCAAACCTTAAGGAGAAGTTGACTAGTGCACCAGTGTTAGTGTTGCCCGACCTTAGTAAACCTTTCGTAGTATACTGTGATGCTTCTAAGATGGGTTTAGGTGGGGTGTTGATGCAAGAGGGTAAAGTAGTAGCCTATGCTTCTAGGCAATTGAAAATCCATGAGAGAAACTACCCTACCCATGACCTAGAGTTAGCAGCCGTAGTGTTTGTGTTGAAGATTTGGAGACATTACCTGTATGGTTCCCGATTTGAGGTTTTTAGTGACCATAAGAGCCTTAGGTATCTGTTTGACCAGAAACAGCTGAACATGAGGCAGAGGAGGTGGTTAGAGTTTCTTAAGGATTATGATTTTGAGTTAAGTTACCATCCGGTAAAGCCAATGTAGTGGCAGATGCCTTGAGTAGGAAGTTTATCCATGTTAGTTCCCTGATGATTAGAGAGATGGATCTTTTAACCCAGTTTAGAGATCTAAGTTTGGCTTGTGAAGTAACATCTTCCAGTGTGAGGTTAGGAATGACTAGAGTAAGTAATGATTTGCTGAAGGATATTAGTAAGGCCCAGTTAGAGGATCCATTTTTGGTTAGTAGGCGAGAGGCTATAGAAGGAGGTAGTGGTGGAGAGTTTACACTTGGTACCGATGGGGTAGTGAGATTTGGAGATCGAGTGTGTGTGCCTAGTGAACCGAGCATTAAGAGATTAGTACTAGAAGAAGGGAATAGAAGTAAGCTTAGTTTCCACCCAGGATCCACTAAGATGTATCAGGATTTGAAGAAAGTATTTTGGTGGCCTAGGATGAAGAGGGACATAGAGGAGTTCGTGAGTGCTTGTTTAGTGTGCCAGAAGGCTAAGGTAGAGCATAAAAAACCTTCAGGATTGCTACAACCTTTAAGTATACCTGAGTGGAAGTGGGATAGTATATCCATGGATTTCGTAGTTGCCTTGCCTAAGACCACGAAGGGACATGACTCAATCTGGGTCATTGTTGATAGGTTAACTAAGAGTGCCCATTTCCTTCCCATCAATGTTAAGTATTCTTAGAGAAGTTGGTTCAGTTGTACATCAGTGAGATTGTGAGATTGCATGGCATACCATCTAGTATAGTCTCAGATAGAGATCCCAGGTTTACCTCTAGATTTTGGGAGAGTTTACAGCAGGCCTTGGGGACCTAACTTATGGTTAGCTCAACTATCACCCTCAGACTGATGGTCAGACCGAGAGAACCATCCAATCCTTAGAGGATTTGCTTAGAGCCTGTGTGTTAGACCAATGGGGTAGTTGGGATAGCTTTTTACCTTTGATAGAGTTCACCTATAACAATAGCTTTCACTCTAGCATAGGTATGGCACCTTATGAAGCATTGTATGGTAGGAGGTGTAGAACCCCTATGTGTTGGTGTGAGCCGGGTGAGAGTCTTGCATTAGGACCTCAGATAGTGCAGTAGACCACTGATAAGGTTAGGATAATCCAGGAGAGGATGAGAACAACCCAGAGTAGGCAGAAGAGCTATGCGGATAAGAGAAGAAAGGAGTTAGAGTTCAAAGAAGAGGACCATGTATTCCTGAAAGTAACTCCGTGGACTAGGGTTGGTAGGGCATTAAAGTCTAGAAAGCTTACACCTCGATTCATTGGTCCTTACCAATCATTAAAAGAGTCGGCAATGTTGCCTACCAAATCGCTTTGCCACCACACTTGTCTAATCTTCATAACGTTTTCCACGTTTCTCAAATCCGGAAATACGTTCACGATCCTTCACATGTGATTGAGTCGGATCATCTTGAGGTTAAGGAAAACCTAACAGTGGAAACAATGCCGGTGAGAGTTGAGGATCAGAGGGTGAAACAACTTCGAGGTAAAGAGATTCCTTTAGTTAAGGTTATCTGGGGAGACCTACACCCGAGAGTGCCACTTGGGAACTCGAAGAGAAGATGAAGGAGTCTTATCCAGAATTGTTCACTTTAGGTAAAATTCAGGACGAATTTTCTTTTTAGGAGGGGAGAGTTGTAACATCCTAAATTTTATTAGGATAAATATTAATTAAATTAAAGAGATTAATTAAGAAAATAATTAATTTAATGGGAATAAATAATAGGAGTGTCATTATTATTAGTTTTGTTTCGTAAAGGTAATTTTAATTGAAAATAGAATAAGGGGTGAGAGTGGGCCCAAGCCCAATTAGTATTTCTGTAAGGAGGGGTAACAGAACACCCTAATCCTTATTCGTATTATTCGTCAGTAAGCGAAACACTAAGGAGGGGAGAAACAGAGTCTCAAGAGAGAGCTGCTGTAGAGTGAACGCCAAGAATTCAAGAAAGGACTTCCTTGCTGTGATCAAGCTTCGCTTAAGGTACGGTGGGGGAGAGGGTATTGCCTATATATGCATGTAGGGGGTACTTGGGTAGTAATCTAAGTTGTATAATTCGAATTATGAATGAATAACTGAGAATGATGATATAATCTGATGATTGATGATTTGTTGTATGTGTATTGACGAATTATTGAATGAGAGTAAAGATGATATTGAAGATAATTGAAAAGGGGGTGATTAGGGATTGAGAAATTGGGGTTTTGATGAATTGTTGGTGTAATCTGTAATAGATTGATGATTTATTGAGTATTTGATGTTAATAATGAGTATGAATGATGTTTAGACGAAAAAGACTGATTAGGGATTGACTGGATGGGTTTAGAGAGGTGAGAAATTGTGAAATCTGTGATCTGCGTCGCGGGTAATCGATTACCATTTGGTAATCGATTACCAGAGTGTTCTGGGCAACCCAGGAGCACTGTTTTCTTGCTGGTAATCGATTATAGGGGTGTTGTAATCGATTACCAGAGAGTTTGCTTGCGGGTAATCGATTACAATGGGGTTGTAATCGATTACCATAGACCTTGTTTGCGGGTAATCGATTACTAGAGGTTGGTAATCGATTACCAGAGTGGATTTTGAGATCCTAACTGTTTGATGGTGATTGATGTTGTTTAAGAGTACTTTATAATGAGTATTGTGTTGATGATTAATGATGTTTGATTAGGATTGCGATGCTTATGATGATGAATGATGATGATATTTGATGATGAGTGTGATGATGTATTATGATGATATTGATGATGAGTGTGATGATGTATTATGATGATGATTGACGATGAGTGTGATGATGATAATGATGTCGGTGTATATCACCTTATTATGATGATGTTTAATGATGAGCATATTGATGTATGATGATGAGGATAAGTGTATATCACTTTATAATGATGATGTTTGATGATGAGCATGTTAATGCATGATAATGATGATTTATGATGATGGTGTATATCACCTTTTGATGATGATGTTATCTAAGTTGTGCGGGCCCATAGAGGGGGTACAACTTAGGAGAGATGCCTTGAGCATATGTGATGAGACCTGAATTGTGCGGCCCCATAGAGGGGGTACAATTCGGGACATGAACTGAGTTGTGCGGGTCCATAGAGGGGGTACAACTCAGGGGATCAAGATGGGGCGTTCGATGCACGGGCCCATAGAGGGGGTGCAACCTAGGAGTGATTGTACGGGCCCATAGAGGGGGTACAACCTAGGGTCGAATGTCGTTGTGCGGACCCATAGAGGGGGTACAACCTATCGGATAGTGTGTGGTAACACCGGTAGACCACCTTGGTACTAACTAGAGTGATTGATGAGGTGCGCCCATTGTGTGGAGTTCCAAGTCATGATCTTTGGGTAGACGATGAGAGGAGTATTGATGTGTGATATTTAATGATGAAATGGTGTTATTAAATGATGTTATGAATATTGATGATGATGAGTATTATGTGTGAGAATAGAATATATGATTATTTGGGTGAATGATGGTATGAGAGCTATATGATGATATATGGATGAGATTATGATGATGATGAGCTTGATGAATGTATAAGGATATGTTTATGTGTTGTGAATAGGAATGATGGCATGACATGTATATGTTGATTTAGATGATTGATTATATGTTGAGTTTTAGATGAATGTTATTCATTGGTGATTTAATGTATTGATGGCATGATGTAATGATGTTGTGGGTGAGGATGGGTATTCTCTATGTGTATGTATGGGTAGTATTCCTTTTCCTCACCGTATTCTGTGGATATATTTTACAGGTGTTGATGAGGACACAACTGGTGTCGATTATGAATAAAAGGGTATGCTTTGATAGATGTGACATCAGGGTGTGCTTGGGGGTTTTACCATGTTTCTAGATTAGGAGTATTTTTATGAACTTCTGGATGCCTTGTATGACAGGAGGTTATTAATTGTTTATATTCCTATGGAGATTTCCGCTGTTTATAATTGATTTATATTTGGAGTTTGAGTTCATTTAATAAAGTCGTTTTCAAACTATGAGATTTATTATAAGAGTGATTGTGAACCTTTTTACCTAACGTGGGACTTTCCCTTTTCTAAACTGCAATTTCTTTAATATGTAAGAGTATGGGGTAGAAGGGTGTCACATATGCTTCACACATTCCCCTTTACCTTTGCTTGAATCGTCCATTGATGGTTGAGGAAGGTGAGTAGAAGTTGTTTGATTTGAGGAAATTTTGAAAATGTGAGGAGTTTTTGGTGAAGGATTTCACTTAGGGTTTGAGAAAATAGGATTAAAATGAAGTTGAAGGGGTTTAAGTATCTTCATTGGCTTCTCTAAAACTGATTGGGACGGAGATGAGTCGCAGGTAATCAATTACTGGAAGACGGTAATCGATTATCCCAGTGACTGTATTAACAGTTTTTAATTTTCCCAGCCAGATAATTGATTAACATACCGTGGTAATCGATTATCACAGAACGAATGCTTAAGGATTCATTGCTTCAGTAAGGTAATCGATTAACATATAGTGGTAATCGATTAAAGCAGTGAGTTTGTATTTCTGCTGAAATATATACTTCCTGATTTAATAGATTACTTATGCAGGTAATCGATTAACATGTTTCTAATATGCTTGAAAAAATGATTTTAATGCATTTTGATGAAAACTTTCATGATGTTATGCTACTAATGAATGAAATGCACAATTATTCATACAATTTCACACAATTTAACTTAGTAAACATAGAGAAATAGATTAGTTAAGATCATACTCACTAAGTATACCAAGTTCCCTTCTTAGCTTGTAGAACCTTTCTCTTGGTAGTGGTTTAGTGAATATATCTGCTAATTGTGATTCAGTATCAACGAATTGAACGTCACAATCTCCTTTTCCATGTGATCTCTTATGAAGTCATGACGTATTTCTATGTGTTTTGTTCTTGAGTGCAAGATAAGATTCTTTGTTAGGTTGATTGCACTTGTGTTATCACACCTCAAATGGTATCTGATAAGTGAAAATTAGTTAATAAATTAGAGCACTTTTTAGTTCACTTATCAAGGATAAAATGGTATTTTGCCCCAGTTTAATCCCTTTTTATTAATATCAGATAAATTGTATTTATTAATCTTGGATTTGAATTTGATGCTATTTTAATAGAAATATTGCTGATTTTTGCAGGATATTGCAAAGATTTGATTTGAAGGAAAGATAGCATTAAATAAGAGAAATATCTGCAAGAATTGCAGTTTAATTGAAGGCAATTAATGAAGATTGGAAGACTATTTGTGAGCAATAATGAAGATTTAAAGATTATTTGAGAGCAATTAATGAAGATATCAGTGCCAATTAAACAAGGATTCTGTAGACAACCTTCCCAATTAAATCCAAGATGCTCAATAAATGCAAGATTTCATCAAGAAAAGGGAAACAAGGAAAGACAAATAAACCAAAACCAGTCTCAGGGAGAGATCAAGTTAAAAAGAGAAAGATTGAAGCTGCAGGACGCATTCTGCGCTTCAACCTGCGAGCGCAGCTCTCTGGAACCTGCGCTGCAGCCTGCGCTGGAGCAACTTGAAGCGCAAGTCACGCTGATTCTTGCCCTGTTGCCATTTTTTGATAGATTTCTCCCCAATTTTCTTTGTCTTTCCTTAGCCTATAAATAGGACCTCATTGCACCATATCAAGGTGTGCACGATTATTGTAATTCAGTTATATTCCAGTGATAATGCACCGGTTCTAATTTTAGTGTAGGAGAGGAGGAGCGCTTCACAAGGATTGAAGATGGTGACAACATCTTCGGTGGTTTGTATGGCTACCATGTGTAGTTAACTCTCCATTAGGATTAAATGTAATCGATTCCATTTCCAAGTGTATGTTGAACTCTATCTATTTATTTATGCAGTTCCCTAACTATAATATTGGTAATCTTATTCTGTGCTTAATTCCTAACTTCCGCGCTTGCGCCGGAGTTATAGGCTAGTTTGTAATTAACGTTACGACTAGGATTGAGTTTGAGGGAGCCTAGACATAGGAAACTCAACCTCTGAGTGAATGAGAATACTCAATTAACCAGTGACCGAAACATGGGTGTTGTTAATGATTGATGGGTAGTGCGAGTATCCTAATGAAGGGCATCTAAAGGATAGGCATGGTCTAATGGATCGATAGCAAAAGATTAGTTGATTGTCAATCCAGGATTCGAAACGTGGATGTATTCTAATGAGTGATGGGTAGTGACAGTACTCTAGCGAAGATGTGTCCAGAGGATTAGGCCTCGTTTATCAATTAATTCTTTTACAAACGGAATAAAGAAAGCATAATAAGCCGAGGGTAAGTCTGTCACTTGGGAGAACCCGCATGGATTATCTTTGAGTGTGAGTGGCGCATGGTAACTCGAGGTCTTAGCAAAATAGTTTGTCTACAGTGTTATAGTTCAAAGCCTATAAATATTGGGTAGTCTCGACATACATGAGGGGTGTGATGAGATGAAGTTCAATCCTAATCCAAGTAAAGTGTCTCTAACTTTTCCTTTCTAAATTCAATTGATTATTAATTTGCTTTTTACGTTTTTGCATAATAATATTCTCAAAACCCATTGTTTCCCTTGATAATTAGATCACGAGTTTGCGTGAATTGACCGTTCCCTGTGGATACGATACTTTTCTTACTATTATACTACTGGATTTTTGGTTCGCTTGCCAGAAAACCATCAGTATCTTGTCCAATTTCAGTCCAAAATCACGTAATTGTTGTTTGAGCCATAATGATTGTGCACAACAACTCCCAGCTGCAATATATTCAGCTTCTGCAGTTGAAAGTGCTACACATGTTTCTTACTGTGCCATGATACTAGACTGTTTCCAAATAGATGACTCGTGTCATTTGTACTTTTCCTGTCTAATTCGCAACCTGCAAAATCAGAGTCAGAATAACCAACAAGTATAGGATTTGTACCTTTAGGATACCAAAGACCCACGTTTGTAGTTCCATTGAGATACTTCAAAATTCTTTTGACAACATTCATGTGTGATTCCTTAGGTGTTGCTTAATACGTCTACAGATTTTCCTTGAATATCTACATCCAAGTAGGAGTTTGTTCCCATAGGTATGTTAGAGCTTTTACAGTTTTCCACATCAAATTTCTTTATAAGTTCTTTAGTGTATTTTGATTGATGCAAGAAAATCCCTTTCTCCATTTGCTTAACTTGCAGACCAAGAAAGAAACTCAATTCTCCCATCATTGACATATCAAACTCCCCCTGCATTTTTGACACAAAGTCCTCACAAAGAGAGTGGTTAGTTGAACCAAAAATTATGTCATCCACACTCACTTGTACAAGAAGTATATCATTTGAAGTTTTCTTAAAAAATAGTTTAATCAACCTTTCCTCTTTCAAAACTTTGAGACAATAGAAATTTGCTTAACCTTTCATACTATTGTCTAGGAGCTTGCTTAAGTCCTTAAAGGGCTTTCTTTAGCTTATAAACGTGATTAGGAAAATTATGATCAACAAAACCAGGAGGTTGAGAAACATAAACTTCTTCATCAATGAAACCATTTAAAAAGGCACTTTTATCATCCATCTGGTATAGCTTAAAATCATATACACATGCAAATGCAAGAAGTATCCTAACAACTTCTAATCTAGCAACTAGAGCATATGTTTCACCAAAGTCTATACCCTCTTGTTGATTATAGCCCTTGGCTACTAATCTAGCCTTATTCCTTGTTATTGATCTGGTTTCATCAAGTTTATTTCTAAATACCCATTTTGTACCTATGACATTCATGTTAGACTTATAAGGCACTAATTCCCAAACATCATTTATTTTAAATTGATTTAATTCATCATGCATGGCCATCATCCAATATTCATCATTCAAAGCATCATCCAAAAAAGATGGTTTAATTTGAGAAACAAATTCCATATGTTCACAAAAGAGATTAAGTGAATGTCTAGTGGTTACTCCATTTTCAATATCACCAATATTGTTGTCCAAAGAGATATCTCTGGGCTTCCTCCATTCTTTGGGTAATGATTGTACTTCTTTGGGAATTTTTATTTGCTCATTATTGATGCTTGCTTCATCATTAGTTGGTAACATTTCTAATGTACTTGCATCTTCTTCATCACTAAAAGACTTTCCTTTTTATGGGGGTTAGTTTCATAAAAAACAACATGAATAGACTCTTCTATAGTTAGTGACCTTTTATTAAAGATCTCATATGCTTTACTTATAGCAAAATATCCCAAACACACACCTTCATCAGCTTTAGCATCAAATTTGCCAATGTCATCTTTTCCACTGTTTAGTATAAAGCATTTACAACCAAAAACTTTCAGATGTGATATATTAGGTTTCTTGCCTTTGAAAAGTTCATAAGGAGTCTGTTTGAGAAAAGGACGAATTAGAATTCTATTTAGAACATGGCATGCAATACTTATAGCATCAGCCCAAAAATATTTAGGTAAATCATTTTCATTGAGCATAGATCTAGTTAGTTCTATTAGAGATCTATTTTTCCTTTCCACAACTCCATTCTATTGAGGAGTTCTTGGAGCAGAAAAATTGTGATCAATCCCATTCTCATCACAAAATTTTTCAAAATTTTCATTTTTAAATTCTCCTCCATGATCATTTCTCAAAGATTTTATTTTCAAATTCTTTTCATTTTGAATCCTTTTGGCAATTTTGATGAAAGCCTTGAAAGCATTGTTTTTAGCAGATAAAAATGCAATCCAAGTAAATCTAGATTAATCATCAATTATCACTAAAGCATATATGCTTCCACCAATACTTATAGTTCTGGAAGGATCAAATAAATCCATATGCAAAAGCTCAAGAGGTCTAGAGGTAGAAACAAAATTTGTTGATTTAAAAGAAGCTCTAGACTGCTTTCCCTGTTGACATGCATCACATAATTCTTCCTTAGAGAACTTGATATTAGGTAAACCTTTAACAAGTTTCTTAGATGCAAGCCTATTCAATTGTTCAAGATTTATATGTGCAATGCGCCTATGCCAAAGCCAAGACATGTCATCCCTATATGTTAAAAATGCAATATTTGATGAGGTATGATCAATGTCAAGCACATATATGTTGTTTAGTCTTTTACCAACAAACATGACATTTTCAGATGCATCACAAATTGTACAACATTCATGATTGAAGGAAATCTTATAATTCTTATCACACAGTTGACTTATGCTCAACAAATTAAATTTCAAATCATCAACATATAAGACATGATCAATTATAATTGAAGAATTGTTACAATACTTCCGATACCGAGAATGCGACCTTTGTTATTGTCACCATAAGTTACATAGCTTCCTTCTTTTGCTTGTAGTGAGACAAATTTGCTCTTGTCTCCTGTTATGTGCCTAGAGCATCCGCTATCTAAGTACCATAGGGACTACTTTGCTTTTAGGCACACCTACAAAACAAACAATGACTTATTTTGGTACCCAAATGGAGTTGGGTCCATTTGGATTAGTAGCACCTCTAGCTCCCTTGGGAATCCATATGTACTTCCCACCAGGAACTCCAAATTTCTTAATCAAGCAATTATAAGAAGTATGACCTTTATGAAGACAGTAATAGCAAGTAAGGTAAGGTGTACTTGGAGCTTTTCTAAAATTGGAGATATTCTTAATAGTCATTTGTTTCATATGATAATTATAACCAATTTTAGTTTTACCAAATAGACATCTTTGTTTACACAAAAGAGCATCAAGGTTTGTACTTCCCATTGTGAATCTAGATAGTGCTTTGGTAAGATAATCAACTTTTGATTCAAGCACTACACATGTTTCAAAATTAGAAGTTGAAGCTATATTACAAGAGGAAAAGTTTTTCAGTTTTTCATTTTCATTTTTCAAAGAATCTATTTCCTTTTGTAATTCATCCACTCTAGCTTCATACAACTTGATTTTCTTTTTGTAAGTACTATTGAAGAAACTTAATTTTTTGGCTTCTTCATGCAATTCAATAAAAACATCTTACAACTGATCATAATTTGTATCAATAGAGTAGTCAGAATCACTTACATCACTGTCGGAGTTATTCTTTATCATAAGACAAAGATTTGCTTTATGATCACTATCACTCTCACTTGAGGTGGTTGAGGCATTGTCTTCCCAAGCAATGTAGGCCTTCTTCTTTCTGTTTTTAAACTTTGTCTTCGACTCATCATTTCTTTGCTTTCGTGCTAAGGTAGGACCATCCGCTTTAATGTGACCAATTTTACCACATTCGAAGCAAGTGAATTTTGGTGAGGATGATTCAGTTTTCCTTGTCTAATTCCTAGTTGGAAATTGCTTACTCTTGCCATTCTTCTTCTTCAAAAATTTTCTAAATTTTTTTACCATCAAATTTAGATCTTCTGGTTTAAAGGCTTCATTATCAGTGTTATCATCCGTACTTAACTGCTAGTTGGTTTTTAGATCTAATCATTTGACCTTCTTATCTTTTTGTTCTTCTTCTGCCATCCTATTCATGTCCATTTCATATTCTCTCAGTTTTCCAAACAATTCTACACTTGTCATTACCGCCAAATTCTTAGATTCGGTAATTGTTGTCACAGTTGGCTGCCACTTTCTGTTTAATGACTTGAGGATTTTTATATTCAGATCCTCTTCATCAAAGATTTTCCCAAGTCCCTTAAGATGATTGACAATGTGTGTTAGTCTCTTCTACACATCCATAATCGTTTCTCCTTGTGCCATTCTAAACACCTCATATTCTTGGATCAAGGTATTCTTTTTCGCTCTTCTCACTTCAGGTGTCCCCTCATGAGTTACTTAAATAAGATCCCAAACTTCTTTAGCTATTTTGCATGCAGAGATCCTGAAAAATTCATCATTGTTTAAAGCAGAATGAATAATATTCAAAGCTTTTGAATCGTTTTCGGCACGCTTAATGTAACATCCCGAAAATTGGACCTAAGAAGAATCTAGAGGAAGTTAGAAGTAAGATGAGAACTTAGGGGTTGGAAAGTAAAATTAGATGAGATTTAGGGAGTTGATTAAGAGTTATGAGTTTTGAGGGAACCAAGAAGAGAAAAACTAAGTATTAATCCAAACCTGACTGCAAAGTTAGCATAGGAGAAGTCACACCCGGTGGTAGAAAGGGCTAGCACAGTGGAGAGGTGAGGAAGGAAGTAGAGACAAAGGAACAAGGGAATAGAGGAGCCTAGTGTCATGGACACTTAGAACCTTTGATCTTAGCCATATTGAAGTGAATTGATGAGTTATAACATGATTCATGTAAAGTGTGCCCCGTTGGGTTTCAACCACAGTTGTTGCTTAATTTCGGGTTTTAAGCCTAATGACCTTGGTGCACTAATTTGCAAATATCTAGAGTTAAGGATATCCAATTGAGGTCATTCCACTTGGATTAGAAATCTAAGATCTGGGGCTTCAGTTTGATATGCTATACGATGGTATTCCGATCTAATTCGCACCATCAAACATACTCATTCTCGCTCAAGCGAGAATTTGCTCGCTTGAGCGAAAATATCAGCAGAAATTGGATTCGAAAAGCTGTCAATCTCGCTTGAGCTAGAATCCTCTCGCTCAAGCGAAAATATGATAGAATGACACTTTTTGAGTTCGCTCAAGCGAAAATAATTTCGCTTGAGCGAGAGTACGCAAGATCAGTTTTTAAAAACAGAGATCTAGGTCTTCCAGCCCTCATTTTCTCTCATTTCTCTCATTCTACAGAGATGAACTAGAGAGAGATGGGGTAGATTGAAGGAGGAATCATGGATTGGAGCCACCCACACCGTTCAAGGAGCTTGGATCTTCATCTTCATCCTTTTATTCCTCTTTATTTCCTTCTTCAGAGGTGAGTGTGGTTCTCATTTACTTGTATTCTTGATTGTTATCCTATTGTATGCTCCCTATTATTTCTTCTCTTGCTATTATTGATGATTATGCTTGAGTTTAACCAAAACTATTATGGATTGTTGGATTGATTGAATACTTGACCTTGTGGTTCAAACCCTAGGTTAGAGGATTTGGGGATTTTTGTGAAACCTTGAATTGTTGATATTAAACCTTGGTTTTGTTGTTGTTTGTGCACATGTTCATGCTTATGAAAGTATTGTTATTCTCATGAAATCATTTACTCATGTTTTTTGAAAAGAAAAGTATTTGGGTCTTAGGACCTCATGTTTGAAAGGAAGAGTTTTGGGTCTTTTAGACCTCATGTTGAAATTAATGACTTTGAATCATTGGACTTCATGTTTAAATAAATTATTTTGAGTCCTTGGATTTCACGTTTAAAATAATCATGTTAAACCCTCAAATTTTGGTCCCTGGACTCATGTTCTTGAGACTATCTCCGGTCCTTGGACTCATGTTAAATAATCAAGATTTGGTCCATGGACTCATGTTCTAAGACTTTTTGTCTTGGTCCATGGACTCATGTTAAAAGAATCAAGTAATCATGTTTGAATCTATCAGGTTTAATTGGGTAAGGTCTTATGGCCTTCAGGAACGACAGTTCCTGTTAGTCTGAGCTTAGTCTAGCCTCATGTAAAGTGGAAAGACCCCTTGGGTGTTGGGTAAAACACTTCATGACTAACACTACATTATGGTTGTCATTGGATGGCTAACACTGCATGTCTTGACTTGCTATTATGAAGGCTTTTATGAATTGATAATGTTATGCTATACTGCAATACATCATGTGTTGTGTTTCCCCCACACCGCACACATTGTTACCTCACTCACTGGGACGTAGTTTTATCCCATGATGTGGGAATTATATTCCAGTTGTCTAGGT
Organism: Sesbania bispinosa; assembly: GCA_026901365.1. Taxonomy (NCBI): domain Eukaryota; kingdom Viridiplantae; phylum Streptophyta; class Magnoliopsida; order Fabales; family Fabaceae; genus Sesbania; species Sesbania bispinosa. Next base: position 242,117 of record QLOH01000141.1, read on the forward strand.
TGCTGTTCAGATTCTTGGCGGGAGGGTTGAGGACCCACTTGAAGTAGAGTGTTAAGACTTGTATTTGTAAATGTCTCATGGGTTGTGGGGTTGTGCCTAGGATATGAATGTTCGGGGAAAGGATGTTATGATGTTCTAAGAAACCATATGGTATATGCTTTGTAATGATATATGTATGTATGTATATATATATATATATATATGTTGGACTGGCTGGATTTTCTGAGTTTTAGGTTGAATTGGATTTTTGGGAAAGGTCCAGTTTATAGGGGAGGCTCTGCCGGAATTCCGGCAGGAGTGTTGTAAATTATTTAAACTCAAAATGTAATTTAATTTCATGGATTGTGAATGATGTATGAGTTTTGTGGAAACTTAAGCAAAAGTTGAATTTCAGAAATTCGGAATAGTGTTTCCAACGGACATTATTCTTGAATTGAGAGATTAGGACGTTACACTTAATTTCATCATGATTCCACAAATCAAAGGGTTTTTCACAAATTGAATCATTAACCATATGAGTAGGAATCTTGTAATCAGTTACTACAGCTTGCCAAATACCTCTATTAACAGACTCCATAAAAAATTCCATTCTAACTTTCCAAAAAGAATAATTTTCACCACAAAATAGAGGTGGTTTGTTAATTGAAGCACCTTCTGCAAAAGGCAATTGATTCCCTGCCATTTTTGCAAAAACAGTTTGTTAAAATCTTGAAAAGCTTTCAAGATTCCAACTCTGATGCCAATTGTTGGTCCAAGAGGGAATCTAGAAGAGGGGGTTGAATAGATTCACTAAAAAAATTTGCTTTGTTAATTTTCAAAATTAGTTTTTCCCTTTCAAAAACTGCCTTTAAAATTATTTCAAATATCAATTTCAAATATCAATTTATCAGAATTTAAAATCAAGAGATAAGTGCAGCTGATCAAAAATATTACAGTAGGTAATTGATTACCAATTAAGTGCGTAATTGATTACCAATTTGGAAAACAGTAAGTAATTGATTATCAAGATTGATTCCACAAGGTTAATGATTTGACTTTCAATACACAAATCAATATATCAGAAATCAATCAATTTTTTATTTAATTTTCTGTTATTTTAATGATCAAGAACCATATTCATATAACCAAGAAACTCAACGCAAGATAGAGTAGGGATAGAGAAGATTACACAGAGATTTATACTGGTTCAACCACAAAAAGAGGCCTACATCCAGTTTTGATCTAGCACACCACTAAATAAGCTTTCACTATAGAATTGATTACAAAAACCATGCACACTCAATCCTAAAGAAAGACTTTCTAACAAACAAAAGGTTTGACTCTTGCACCCCACAAGAGCATGTTCATCCGTGACACCCCGTCACTCGAACAACAACCTTACTTATGACACCCCGTCACAAGATTTCATAAACAATCTCAATGAACACCCCGTTCTTGAGATATCACACAATGTACTTCTCTATGAATCCCTATTCAAGAGACAATACAAATAAAAAATAGTCATAGAAAACTAAGTTTAGAACGATAACACCTTGTTTGTGCAGATAAATTCCATGAGTGTATATCAATCTTCTTCCAAATTGTCTAAACTTCTTGAGTTGAGAGTTCTTTAGATATTTGCAGAATTTCTGGACATGATGACTTTTCTTGAAGAATCTTTTTCAAAAAGAGTTTTTCATTCTCTCACAATTCAGCTCTCTTTTCTTCTCTTCTTCTTATTTTTGAGATTTACATTTATATATTGCATTTTAAAGATTCAAAAATTAGTTAGAAATAGTTTAAAAACAGTTAAAAACGTCCAGTGTTTCTGCAGAATCTCTGGTAATCGATTAGCTTAGTGAGTAATCGATTAAACCAGAATGTTTTGTTTCATACATCTAACCATATCCATGATTGTTCTATTCTTCCTTTCAGCAACTCCATTCTGTTATGGAGTATATCTGGTTGTTATTTGATGATGGTTCCATGTTACTCAAAGAAATCTACACATACAAGGTATTCTTGACCTCTGTATGTTCTCAATGCTTTAATCTTGTCGTCACTTTATTTCTCCACTAATGCCTTAAATGACTTAAAGACATCACAAGCTTTTGATTTCTGCTTCGAAAAATACACCCAAGTCTTTCTGCTGAAATCATCAATAAAGGTAATAAAATACTTACTACCACCATATGTTTGGATTTCAACTGTGCACAAGTATGAGTTAAAAATCTCTAGTGGCTTTCTTTCTCTCCATGACTTTCCTGCAGGAAATGATTTTTTGTCCTTCTTTCCCAATTGACAAGTCTCACATACACTTTTGGGGACATTTACAACATGCAAACCGGAAACATATTCTTTCTTTAACAGATGATTTAATCCAGAAAAATAAAAGTGTCCAAAACACATATGCGACAACCAATCATCATTTGGTATGATAGAACTCAAGCAAGGATATTTTTCATGTTGAATTTTCAAAGCAAATGAGCGATTTGGAGTCATTTTTACCTTGGCGATAAATCTCTCATTCTTGTCAATCAATGTGCAGTTCCCATGATGAATCTATATGTTGTAACCTTTCTTTTATAGTTGTCACATGCTCAATAGATTATGATGAAGACAAGGATCATAGAAAACATCAAAGATGAAATTCTGTGAACCATCTTTCAATCTAATTGTGATTCAGCCTTTTCCTAAAATTGGAATATTGGTGTTGTCAAATTTAGTGATTTAAGTAACTAATTGATCTAGATAAGAAAATAATTCATTTTTCCCACACATATGATATCTACACAGAATATCTAAATACCATGCGTTTTCATCTTCAGAGAAATTATTGCTTGCCAGAAATAAACTTTGTCGATTATTAGAATTTTCACCAATAACCTAGTAATGGTTTTCTACAACGTTTGCCTTCTGTCAGAATATGCAATCTGCTGCCCTATGGCCAAACCTTCCACAATGAAAGTAATTGAAATTACTTTTTCTTCTTGATAAGAGACACCTCTACCTCTTCCAAGATTAATAGGCCAAGAATTATTTCCACCTCTTCCTTGACTGGGTGGTCTTAAATTATTTGTTGAGTCTCAAGAAATTATTAATAATTTCTAAGAGAACTAATTCATCTTCTATGTTTTAATGACTACAAATTTAGTTATTAACACTATGCAAAACTGCTTATGCCACTAATAGTTTACTCTGATTTCAGTAAAGTTGGCCTTATGAAGTTATAAAGCTTTCTGTGGTGGAAAACTATCTGAAGAAGTGAAGCCTTCTGATGTGGAAAGACCGTTTGAAGAGGTGAAGCCATCTGATGTGGCAAGACTGTCTGAAGAAGGAGCTATCTGAAGACATCAGATTGTCTGAAGTCTGAAGCTATCTGAAGAGTGAAGCCTTCTGAAGATATCTGACGTGGACTTAAGACGTTTTCTTCCCCTTCTCTAGCACACTTTCAGAATACCATTTCTAGTCAAGCAAAACAGAAGCTTTCAGCATGTTTGAAATTCATACACAAATGAGAAAAGTTCTGCAGTGCAGTTTTTGCAGAGGTCAGAACAGTACTGCAACCTTGTACTGTGTCAGAAGACATTTCACAATGGATTTAATAGCATTTAATGTTATCTCACAATGGATGTCTTTCAACAGACCTCACCTGATGCTTATAAATAGAGCTTCGAAGAAAAGATACAAGAAGATCTCCTTCGCATAAGCGTGCATATTTCTTGTATTATTTTTTAGAAGCTTATACGCTGCCAAGTTTCACTTAGTAAAACTACACTCTGATTATTTCTTTGATTTGAACACAACTTTCATATTATGAGTTCTACTCAGTTACTTGTACAAACTTTGTGTTTAAGCTAAGAACTGGATTGTTGTTCATAAGCTTAAACCTTTTCTTTTTAAACACTGGGTTATGTTTGAGCCTGGAGAGGCTTGTCTGTAAAACAATACTTGGGTTTGAGCCTGGAGAGGCTTGTCTGTAAAACAATACTTGGGTTTTGAGCTTGAAGAGGCTTGTCTGTAAAAGAATACTTGTAATCTGTTGAGATTAGTGGAGAAATCCAGCTGCTAGTTGGCACTAGGACTGGACGTAACTCACTGAGGTTGTGAGTGAACCAGGATAAATTTTGGCCGAGTACTTCTATCCCTTAACTTGTTCATTTCAATTTTAAACTAACATTAAAGGGAATTAAATTTGTCTTTATAAAAGCTGAACGTAAAAATATCTTTCAGAGAACTTATTTTTACACTGTCTGAAAATACTTCAAATAACAGTCAAACTTCAGATAACATCTCAGCTATCTGAAATTTTCAGAAGATTCAGTTTTTCACGAAAAGGTTCCAGAAAACGTTAAGGTTTTATAAAAACACTATTCAACCCCCCTTCTAGTGTTTTCCTGTGTTTCTACATTATTGTCTCTTCCTTGGTTGAAGTTGTCACGTCCTTTTCCTTTGAAATTACCACGACCTCTACCTTCTCTACTTTGACTGGATTCTACTACATTGTTGAAAGTCACCAGACTCTTTAAGGCTTCTTTATTTACTCTTTTTTTGTGTTATCCAAGATTCTGCTCACCTGACTTTCTATGCTTCCCTGCAACTCTGTTATTGTCTTGGTGTCCATGTTGTGGGACTCAATTACTGTAGTCACCACATGAACATATTTAATTGGCAAGGTGCATATATATTTTTCCACCACCTTGTTGTCTAAAATTTTTTTTCTCCATACACCCTCATCTTATTAACAAGGTTTGTAATACGAGAAAAATATTTTTCAACACTTTCTGAGATGGACATCTCACATCTTTCATACTCTCTCCGTAGGGATTGCAAACTTGGATTTTTCCGCCTTCTCAACTCCTTTGTATAACAACTTCAAAGTATCTCACGCATTTGGCAATTTTGTAATTTTGTCAAAAATTGATTAATCTACTCCTTGTTGACTTTGTGACAGCGCCAATTGGCCTTTCCTTTGATTTTTTGCATCATCTCCTTTCGGTAAACCTGGGTCAACAAAAGCTCCAAATATTGTGAGCTTTCAAATGGGTGGTCATTAACAAATCCCAATAATTGTAATCAAGTTTCTCATCTAGTTTGGGTTTTGACCATACAATATTGTGATTGGTTGTCATTTTCATTCAAATAAAGCTTACTCTAAAAGATTTTTTTAACAATGAGAACTCTCTTGTTCCTCACTGTATGTTTTTCTCTGATTTTTTTAATACCGATTCTCTCACAAACTCACAAAAACAATGTTGGATCTAACCAGATCTGATACTAACTTGATATCATTGGACCATTTCTAATATTTACTCTCACACACAATGGAAGCATAAAACAAAGGAAGTGATTTTCTCACTGAATTTAGTTTATCAATTCACACATAACTCGGTATAATGCAAGTCCTTTTATAAGCAAATGATACAATAAATAAAATAATAAAATCTTAGATATCTAACAAAAAAAAAAAGCTAACAAATCTTGACTCTACCACATGTTAAAATGATGGGTGCTGATTTTATTTCAACAAAAAGTGTCCCTCAAAGTAAAGTTTTCCTCCTTTATCAACTTTGGTGCATGTTATTTTTCACAAAGCTTGATTTACACACAGACAGTAATTCTGGAGAGCTCCCAACTGAAAAAGCAATTAGACCCTAAATATTTATTGTGAAATTAATTTTCGTCACTACAGTTATGTATTATCCCTTTCTTTTTTTTTTTTTTTAGTCGAAATGTATTATCCCTTTCAAAGCCATGAATGATGACCCACAGCCAATTGTTTTCGTACCACCGCATAAGGCCCCATTTCGTAGCTTTAGTTGAGGCCCAGGATTTTGCTAATTTAATTTAACATTGCTTCTGAAGTTAACTTTACATTCATATCTTGCGTATGAATAATGGCCCAAAGCCTTACCTTCCATGTCCAGAAGGGCATTAACTAATTAGGCAATTTCGCTGGGTCATTTTCCCATTTGTGGCCACGAAGTGTGTTATTTAGGCACTGAAAATAAAAGCTCACACCTAACCCAATTGGTAGTTAGACCCCTACAATCCAATCATATCAAAAATTGTTATATCCAATCATATCAAAAATTGTTATCTGAAACAGGGATACGTTTACACAAAAAAATAAATAAATATTAATAAAAAAATAAAAAAAATTATTGATCAAATAAATAAATAAAAATTCGACAAAAAATATAATAAAGAAAAGTAAAACAATATTTATATAATTAAAACTAAAAATAATGCGGACAAATAGAAACAGAGAATGGACAAAAAAAATCAAAGGGCTTTTTTTACGTATGTTATTTTATAAAATAATAAAAAAATGTTATTCAAATTAAATATTTTTTACTAGAGAAATACATACACAGATTTTTCTTTATTCTTTAATTTAGTTTTTATTTTTTTTTCATCTTTCATGTTAGTCTCAAGTCTCAACTCTCAAGGATGAGAAAAAAAAAATTAAAACTATTTTTTATAATTTTTTATTGAGAATTAAGCTAGAGAGAGAAAGAATAATGTGATCATTTTAGAAATGATTTTGAAAGTATATTCCGATTTTTAGATATGAGTATGTTTAATAAAATTAGTTGAATATTCAAAAATTTGATGAAAGTTTATAGTTAGTTGAAGCTGAAAAACTAGTTGATTTAATTGGAAGTATTTTATAAAACTAACTGAAAATAATAAAATGAGATATAAAAATATCATTAATTATTAAATAATGGTGAGTATGAATTATTAAGAGATAAATTAATAATAAATTTTTAGTTAATAATTAAAAAATAAAATTCTTTAAAAAAAACTACGTTAAGGAACTTGTAAAAAAACTGTTAATTACCTGAACAATTTCAACTGTTAATGTCAGCCGGAAAATACCTTAGCAAACACTCTCGTCTTAATCTAAAAATTTATCATAATAGATCTCTCTAGTCAAATACTAACCACCAACGTCACCGAACGGTATCAACAGCATTTAATAGGAGAAAAAGAAAGAAAATGTTCGGTCTTGTTTAATTGTTTATTATATGTGGTATGCCATTCGTCAACCAGGCCAGGTGTATGAGCAAGAGGAAGGAGAAATTAGTTTTGTTGAGGCAATTTGATTCAAGCAAATGGAGGCAGTGAGCCCTGCGCCTGAACCTCAGAGATCACCATTGGCTACTAAAGAAGAAGCAGTAGCTCAAGTGCTAGATGATGACGCCGCGTTGAAAGACAGCACTGACGCAGAGATCACCAAAATTCGTCTCATGAGAGCTTTTGTTGAAACCCGGGATCCCTCTGCTAAGGTACCTACCAAACATGCCCCTCTCTTTTGAAATTAGCTTCGCCTTAAATTGCCACGTTTTGCAACAACAACAACTACTAGTGTCAATGTGTCATGACTTTTGTTGTTTATGGTGTGTTTGGTTTACATTGGATCCAGCCAGAAACTACTCTAAGTAGCGTTTACCTGTATCCACATTTGAAACTTGATTTTGGGTATGTGTCCTCCACTCCTCCTATTTTTAGAAGTGGTGGATTTTGATGTCAATGAGTAGTCAATTATATATACCATTTTGGATCTGTATCTCACTCTGCCAAATGTCCATGTCCCAACCCACAACATAATTGGAAAAATTGATACAGATCATTAGATCAATAGAGTCACAGTGAGAAATAAATTGTGAAGCAGAAGGGAATTCCCAAAATTTGACCCTAAATGAACACTATTGTGAATTGTGATTAAAAGGAAAAATTGTGATGCCTAAGTTGTTTATTCACCATATGATTGATTAGGCAGCTAGTAGTTGGAACTGAATTGAACTTTGGTGGGCAGGAAGTAGATGATTTGATGATTAGAAGATTCTTGCGAGCTCGTGATTTAGATGTTGAGAAGGCTTCAGCTATGTTCCTCAAGTACTTGAAATGGAAACGTTCATTTGTTCCAAATGGCTATATATCCCCATCAGAGATCCCTGGTGACATTGCACATGAAAAGATGTATGTGCAAGGAGTTGATAAGAAGGGTCGACCTATAACTGTTGCCTTTGCTGCTAAACATTATCAAAACAAAAATGGTGTAGATGTATTCAAACGTATGTTTTTCCACTTGAGATGCCAATGCCATTATTATTCAATTCTCTCATAGAGTCTTTCATTTGAAGTCCTCTTATGGTTATACAGAATATACTATGCTTCCACTCACTAACAAGTTACTTAATGATATGTACTTTTTCTGTCACAGGGTATGTAGTTTTTGCTCTTGAAAAACTATGTTCTAGGTAAATCTCTTTCCCTTTACTAATTCATGCCCAAATTTGATGCATAACCTACATTTGGAACTGTGAATTGAGTTAAAAGATTGTAACATGCTCAATTAATGTGTCAGGATGCCACCAGGGCAGGAAAAGTTTTGTGCTATTGCAGATATTAAAGGATGGGGATATGCAAATAGTGACCTTCGTGGATACCTTGGTGCTCTATCCATTTTACAGGTATAGGTTGATCTCCCTCTATTCTTTAACCATTTCTTATCTGTGTTCTGAAATAGCCCCATCTTTCCATGGATCGTGTGCATATGTTTATGTGTGTGCAGTTGGAAACTTGAAACATCAAGACCTCATGAGTCATGACTGTTTTATTGGATGCAGGATTACTACCCAGAGAGATTGGGGAAGTTGTTAATTGTGCATGCACCTTACATGTTTATGAAAGTGTGGAAAATGATTTACCCTTTCATTGATGACAATACCAAGAAGAAGGTGACACTTTAAATATGTAACTTGATGTATACTAATTTGTTTGAGGTGATCTAGGAGCATATTTTGAATGTTGCACTTCCTTGCAGATAGTATTTGTGGACAACAAAAAGTTGAAATCAACACTGCTTGAAGACATAGATGAGAGTCAGCTCCCAGATATATATGGAGGTCAAATGCCATTAGTCCCTATCCAGGATTCCTGATTAAATAATCACAGGCCAACACAGAATGAAAAGAAAAAGAGCCACTTTCTTTTTATGTGTGTTTGCTAATTTATATTTATATTTCTAGTAATTTCAACTGCTGTATCAGGTGTTAAAAACAGATTGAGGTTATATAGTTGGTCAGGTTATCTTAGCAGATTCTATTAACCTTGATTGAGAAATTCTTGGTTGCTCACATTTCCTTGTTGTTTGCTTGCTATAAATTAACATCTTCATATTATCAATTACAACTCAAACAAACTTTTCTTTTAAAAACCAAAACATAACACAGTCAATGGATTTCTAAGATAACCTCATCAGCTCAAGGTCTGTCGCCCAATTCTTCACTATTGCTTCCTGTGGCCATGGGGAATAAAACTTGAAACTAAGAGACTAAAGATATGATATTTGAGGAACTGATAACTTGTAATGAAAATTACTTTACACTTGCTTGAAATTATACAAATGAAAATTGAAAAGTAGATTACAACAATGAATGAAGATCTAAAATCATCTTTATCCTGCACTATTTTAATTTTTCAGTCTTATCCCATTTTTTCACTTTTCTATTCTCTACCACTTGAGACATAGAAAAATCATTTATTTTACTTTCACATAAAAATTTCACCAGTACCGGAAGAAATTGCATACTGCAGTAAACTTGCTTTCACACCAGTATAACCAATAAACCAAAGCATAACACAAGGTACCTCGGGGAATATCTGATCACACCATTAGATCCAAAGTTGAAATTGAAAGCATCGAGTCCAATCAGTAGATTCAGCATCCTTCCAATCTCGAAACGTGTCCAGATTCTCAAGTGAAATCGTAGACTAGACAAACGCAATAGAGAAAGAGAAATGATAATTGTACAGCAACTTTATTCAATGGCTTTATACAATAATGAGTATGATAAAAATAGGAAAAAAAAAGTGTGGGATAAAATAATTAATGTAATAGAAAGAGGTATAAATAAATAAAAAATGTGTTTTATGAGATATTATATGAATAATATATCTCAAGCCAATAGCTCTGTACTCTTCTGTGATAAAATGTGAACTTTCCCTAACACCTAAACATGATTAATTGCATGCTAAGAGTCTAATAAAGTCCTGTCTCTTTCTCTCTCTATATTTGTATTTTTAAAATATACAATAAATTTTGTACTTCATAAATTATCATTTCATTGCATTAGTTCTTTAAAAACTTTTATCACTAATTAAATTAATTACTTAAAGATTAAAGTGTGATCATATAATCTTTTACTTGTGTGTTTGGATGAAAAACTTTAGAATTAAAGAGTTAGAGTCATGCCCCCTAAAACTAGCAAAACGGGTCAGCCTGTAAAAAGCCTGCAGAAATGTAAAGATTGGGCCTTTAGTAAAGAAGTCTGAATAACTCCTAGGTTTTTTTAATCTGACTCGATTAATCCCATGACTAGCAAAACTCACAAAACCTCACGAAAAAACTAAAAATTGCATGGGTTGAGTATTTATTTTAGAAATTCAAATAACTTTTGGGCTTTTTAACTTGGCTCACAAAAGTCTACTACTTGCATCGAGTTGGATCAGGTTGGACCGAGTAGCTCGAATTAACAGCTCTACTCCCCCTATCATAATGAAGATCCGCCTCTTGAGGGAAGGGAGAGATGAGAAATAGAAAAAGCAATGAATGTGGTAGAGAGGAAAAGAAGGAAAGAGGGAAAACGTGGTGGGTCTCAATATTTGAGAAAGAAGAGGGGAAAAACTCTACTTATAAATTTTCATTCATATTTTTTTTTTTTTTGCTAAACAAAGTGAAATGCATTAATAGGGAGTACAAGAGGTACTCAAACCCATACACAAAATAAAACAAAGAGCCTAACCAGGCCGAATACATAGCCCAGAAAGTACTTAAATTTTCATTCATACTTTGAAAAAAAAAACATTTATTTCTCTTCTTTAATTTAGGGATATTTTTGTTCTTTGAAAATAATATAATTTTTTCTCACTTATTACCCAACCAAGAGAGAGAATTAATACATCTTTCTCTTCTCTTTTTTCTCTTTATCTCATACTAAACAATATAAAAATCACTCTTTTCATACACTACTATAATGTTTCTCATTCACTACTAGAATTTTTCTTATAAATTTTTGCTAAAAATCCTATAGAATCTCTTGTGAATTTTTGTTCAAACGAAATATGCTTGTGGGTAATTCATTTCGTAGGTAAATTAGCATGAATTATTTATAGATAAATTTGAAATAAAATTTTATAGATAAATTTGCAACAATTTTTCATAGATAAACCCATAGAAAATATTTGAAGATAAATTTTCAAGTAAATTTAGAGGGAAATCCATGGGTAAAGTAGTATGAAAAAATTATAGGTAAATTCGCAAGAAACATCCACCAGTAAATCTACATGAAATTATTATGGGCAAATCTGTAGGAAAATTTTAAAGGTAAATCTATAGAACAATTCCATAGATAAATTTATAAAAAAATAAACACAAGTAAATTTGTACGAAATTTCTGCAAGTAAATCTATAAGAAAAATGTATAGATAAATATGTAGATAAATCCATAAAATACAAAAGAAGATAAAAGATTGGTAAATTTATTTTACAAGATTTTTTTTTTTCAAATCCACAAAATCTGTTAATTCCATCCTATGCAAAACTTTTCACAAAAACGTTAATAAAACAACACTATAAAGTATCACAATATCTAATTCTATAAAAAGTATCACACGCAGAGTATCATAGAGTATTTTATTATATACTAATTATTTAATTGTTGAACTTATGCACAAGGTATCAAAAGTCCTATAAAATCCAATCTTTTTTAGTATGCCTAATCTTACCCATCATCGTCTTCGTTGCATTTTGGGGTGATAATGATGAATGAGAAGAAGACGCAACAAAACCTAAGTGTTTCATTAAGCCTATAATATATGCTAATTATGCACTCATCAAGGAAAACTTCAAAAGTACTTCAATGGTTGTTCAAAACTTTAATTAATATGACATGAAAACGAGAAGTAGCTAAATGCATGCAAATAGGAAATCACATTTCTGGGGAAAACAAAAAGAAAATACACAGAATAAATGGGAATAGAACATGTATCACGGGCTGAACAACATATGAATCAATAACTAGTTGGAAAATGTATCCCCCAAATTCTAGTTCTATCATATAATTAGATAAATATAACAAGTATCCATCCATCAAAATTCTAGTTCTATCACATCAACAAAAATGCTCTTCTTCTTTCTTTCTCTCATGCAAGTTTCTTCCCTAGAATATCTACCATCCCTCCAAAGATAACACTTAGTACAAAGTAGGGACAGGGGATAAGGAAAAAAAATTATGACTAGAAGCTATTTTATTTCCCCTAGATCCCAATACCCTTGCTACTAATAATCATAATCATAATAATAATTTATACAATTTAAACATGTATAAGTTAATCAAAATTTAAATTTTCTAATTATATAATAGACGAGCTTCATTGATGTAGTAGTAGATGTATATAAGAGAAAACAACAATAGTGAACAATTCTGCAGATAGTATAATACTTACATAAGCATATTTTGCATGAGGACTCACCCAACTTTGTGAAGTTGGCTGGATGTCTCTAGAAGGGGGGTTGAATAGAGACTTAAAAACTTTCTCCTGAAAACTTTAAGTTCAAGTTGAGCTTAGTTCTCAAGCTCAACAACTTGGAATCTCAATTTGACTTAGATAGTGAAAGGTTAGTGATACTCATATGAGGAATATATATAACTAACAATCTTATAGTTGAGATTCAATTGTTTGGTTATAATATAATTTGTGTTCAATTCAGCATCTCAAGTGCGCAATCTTGTTGTTGTGTGTTTGCAAAATAAAACGTAAATAAACAAGATAGAGAGAAGAGATGCACACAGATTTATCCTAGTTCACCCACTCCTTGGGCTACGTCCAGTCCTCACAAACTAGTGATATTTCCACTATGACAACCTTGTCAAATACAAGTATTCTCTTCTGCCTCTTCAGGCTCACCCTCACACCAAGCTTAGGCCCTCCTAACCTGGCTGAGATCCAAGTATGCTTTACCTTGCCTCTTCAGGCTCTTGCATAGCTCACACTAAGTCTAGGCTTCCTCCTAACTCAATTGAGACTCTTACAGGTATGGAATGGAGATGATGATTGACTAGCTTAGACAACGTATAAGGTACAAATATTGAGTGAGATCAGCTAGGTGTTTCTCTTTCTAAGAATTACAAGCAAATAACAATAGTATGAAAGAAAATATGTGAGACAAACTTAAGATGCACTCAAGTATTGCTGATATTGAATTTAGCTTGACTTGAGATTCAATTGAGACGAGTAGGTCAGGAAATATTCAATATAGTCTCACACATTGCCTTGACTAAGACTCTGTATTTTATTTCAAACAAAACTAGTTGTTTCTAGCCGTTACAGGAGAGAGATTGCCTTTTGCTGACACTGTTCAGGCCTGCTCTGTTGTGCTCAGGTCTGCTCTATCCGTTGCAGCATTTGCAGTGTACTTGCCTTGACTTTTTGTTGCTTCTATGGAGCGTGTGTCTGAGGCTGAGTCTGAGTCTGATTCTTAGGCTTTTTTCTCAAACTTATCTTACGTTTGAGTCTTAGTCTCTGTCTTAGACTTGGAACTGGGTCTCAGTCTTATATGTGCAGCTCAGTCTCTTGTTCTTCATCTGAGTTGCATCATGACTTATGCATCTGAGTCTGAGTCTTTGTCTTATCTTCTTGGCTCTTTGTAACTCTTGATCTTGTTTCTGAATGTGACAAATTTTATTTCTGATTTCTTTAACACTTCAGCTTTATACATCTCAAGTATTATTTTTTAGATTGCAAGTCTTCTTAGCATCTCAGCTAGTTTTAACACAAGAGAAAATTATCCTGCAATATGAGAGGCTAAATTCTGCAAACATTTGAGCACACATTTAGTAGAAACAAGACATCTTAGATATTCATTTTTTACATTTCCACTTTTGATGGTTTAATTTCATTAAAACTCTTAGGAGTGAGTTTGTCTTAATACATTGGTCTTATTTTTTATGAGTGAGAAAGTAGAAGTCAATCAAGGATGGATCTGCTCCAGTTTCTTCCCTCTATAATTAATAAAGAATGTTTTGTGTGTCACTAATTTAGTAAAATAAATTGTTAAAATAACATTACATTAACAATAACATTATCTTCCGATGTAAGCAATGAGGTATAGATCCACCAATGCAAAGAGATGCACCCGCAATTGATTCACGATTTTTCTTTTATTTTTCAGACCTTTCTTTATAACTAGAGGACTCCTATTGTACCTTTAACTATGCCCACTCTATCTCTCCCATCCAATGTGGTTTCCTATCTAATTAAATCTTAAAAAACTTCTTACATAATTTGAGTCATTTTAGTCGCACCTCATTTCTAAAAGTTACGTTACACTATGTCAGTTCAAAAAATTATAAAAATATCAATTTAATAAATATTTGATATTTGATTACCTTAAATATATCAAACCATGTATTCTTATGTGTTTAAGTAATCTTCTTCCATGATGATTTAGCCTCCTCAAACTTATTGCGTATAAAAGAAGTAATGGCCCCAACTACCAATTTGTGTCTATTAAACCTATGTATAAAAAAAACAAATGAAACATTAAACAAGCATAACATTAACAATTTATATCATATGTAAAGACAATAAAATAACTCACCCATAATCTTCTAGGAGCATCTTAATTTTGTTTCTGCTATTGCATCCATTGATATGACTAGATGAGGGAGCTGGTGTTTGAGGTACTTGTCTAGGGATGGGTTGAGATTGACTAGGTTGAGGCCTGAGTGGATTGAGGTTGAGATTTAGGTGGAGTGAGTTGAGGGTGAGATTGAAAGGATTGTGCAATTTGAGTTTGGTTGGTGTGAGCTTGGAGGGCATTTGATGGAATGATTGATGATATATGAGTTTATAATGCATGAAAAGTGTGCACTGCAGCTTGTGTACGCTTATTCTTTTTGAGCTTTTAAGTTGGCTTCATATATTTCTTAGGAGGTCCAAAATTTGAACGAAAAATCTTGAAAACCAAGACTCTAAGGGATGATATGCCAATGTAGCATATGAATACATTGGAGAGCTTGATCCTGCAGGCTTCACAACAGCCAATGAGTTGCTCTTATTTTGCCACAAGGATAGTGATGCTGAGAACCTCAATCATGGTGTCTATCACTACTATGTCATCAATTATATTACCAAACAATGTGTGGTTGTTGCGAAGTCTGCAGGACCAAGCTCTCCTATGGTGAGTATTGACTTTTCAAGATTGTTCCTTTTCAAAGTAGGCGTCATACCAATGTTGCATAGAGCCAACTAATGAAACCAAAAGTTGAACAAGGATAAAGAAAGTGAAAGAAAAAATTTTCATTAGTTAGTTACAAGAACAACTAATATATATAAGACATAGTAAAAGTATCAAAACTATAATCAAATTATTGGAAATAGGTAAATCAATAACATAAAAGCGATATAGAAAATCAAATTATGAGATTGTATGATGACAAGGGTATGAGAATTGACATGGCAGATAAAATCAATTGTTATGCCCTGAGTAATTAGGACTATGACTCTAGTGCGTTGTATGATTTAACAATAATTAAGGTTTGAGAACTTATACATTTTAGGGAGGGTGCTAAGAGAGTAAGACAAATATGAAAAATGAAAGGATTTCATAAATAGTATGGAATTAATTAGATTGATTTAGGGGACAATGTTCACCAATTCAATGCAGATGATCAGTCACATGCTAAAATGAAAGCAATTTAATTACAAAGTACTAGAAGGCTTGATCTAGAGAACTAAGTTAGAGGGCTTCACACCCTTGACAGATCTAGTTTTGATGGATGCTTCTGAAGAGGAAAATGAGGAAAATTTAACGTTTCATAGTGAGAAGTTGACCTTGGCCTATGGTGTTTTGAAAAGTAACCTTGGAAAAAAAATTAGGATTTACAAAAACCTGTGTATCTTTCAAGACTGTTATAATTGGATTAAAATTATGTCAAGAAGCAGACGTGGAGTGAACACATAGAAATGAAACCCATAATAGGATTTTTAAAAACCTATTAAAGTGAACCCTAGAAGGATACAAAGAAGCAGTTGTTGTAGTAAGCCTAGAAGGGCATGGAGTGGCAACTATTATTGAACCTAGGACACGAAGTGACTGCACGAAGATCAAAACAAAAAAGAGGACTTCCAAATGGACCACAAATCTTGAGAACTTATAGTTGGCTTAAAGAAATAATGAAAAAAATGAAAATATTAAAAGAATACTGACTTTGAAGCTGACAATAACCCAAATAAATATATCATGTGGTATAACATTAGATAATTTTTTGTCCCAAGATCAAAAATATTTCTCTCCTAAAATCACACACACACACTCTCTCTTTCTCTTTCTCTCTCTCCCTCTCTATATGTGTGTGTAAGTAATTAAAATCACATCGGTTTAGGTCGATTTATTTGTTTGAGAAGATGAAAATTTGGAAGAGGGTAGAAATTTGAATATGATAGAAAAGTTGAAAATCACTCTCCAAGCCTAAACTCACTTTCAACTTTTTAAACTATATCTCAAAACTATGTAATGAGATAGCACAACCTAATAGCAACTTATGTTATAGCCTTGATCTATATATGTCTTTGTGCCTTTGAATTCAGTTTCATTTTGACCAAAAATATAAATGATTACAATCAGAGATTCTTAGTTGTCATGGATTAATTATAATCATTTGATGGTAATACTCTTGGAAGGGAAAAAATCACTTCCTCAAAGGAAACGAATATTTTTTCAGCATTGTCTGTAATCAACATGAAGTAATTGCAAAATATCGGAGCTTGATGTGAAAGTGTTAGTGAAATTGCATGATATTGTGATAATGAATGGGATTATGACATATAATGTGCTAAGTGACATGAAATTCATCGTAAGAACAAACCAAAACAAAATTGGTGATAGGTGATTGGAAATTACATCCTCAAACTCAAGATGCACAAACAAAATTAGAAAATTTGAATCAAGAATAAAAACAAACCTGAATGAAAGGAACTATGAGCCATGAAGATGATGCATTGTGAACACCATGAGATGAAAATCCCTAACATTGTGAAGATGAAAATGAAGCTAGCAAAATGTGTATGTAGAAAAATGTTGAAACGATTGGAACGAGAATCAAAACCTAAAAATGAGATCGAAGAAGCCAATAGTGAAATGCAATGAAACTTTACCAATAAGAGTAGATATAAGATCTGGTGGAAATTGAGTGAGAGGGAAAAGTTTAGATCTGGTCGAGAGAGATGGGGGAGAATTTGAGATCTGGTGGAAAATGCTCGCAAAGTGAGATATGCGACGAGAGATCTGTTCGAAAAGGAAAGATATTTTTAATTTTTTAAAAAATTAAATTTCTCACTTAAAATGACTTATCTAACACACTCTAAAAAAATTTTCAAGAAATTTTGTACATATAAATTGGCAAGAAAATTTATGGAAAATAGTTTCTAGAAAAATTCCCAATATTTTCTTCAAGAGAAATATAAAGGAAATAAATTTGTAGAAAATTCCTATAATGTGTGTGTGAAAATAATTGGTGAGTAAATTTGTAGGAAATAATTTGCAATAAAATTCTTAGAAAAAATCACAAGAAAATTTGTAAAAAAATAATTTTGTAGGAAAATTTGCAAGAAACCACCATAAGAAATTTCGTGACAAATAAATTAGTAAGAAAATTTATGAGAAATTAAAATTATAAAAAAACAGATAGGAAAAATCTGTTTGTAAATTTGTAGGTAAACTTTCTTATTGATTTTCATGTGAACTTTTTTCTCACCTAATATTTTTTTTTTTAATATTTTCCTGAAAATATTTCATGTGAATTATTTTGTGGAAAAATCTCAAATAAAAATATCTAAAAAATTTGTAGGAAAATCCCTAGAAATATTCGTAAGAATATTTAAAGGAAACAAATTTGAAAGAGAATTTCCATGAAAAATGACAAGAATATCTTTTAAAACTAAATGGTAGGTAAATTTGTAGGAAGTTAATTCACAGAAAAATCTTAAGCAAAATGTCATAAGAAAATCCAAAAGAAATAAATTTATAGGAATTTCCACAAGAAGAATTTATAAGAAAATTCGTAGGAAATAAATTGTAGAAAAATCTGTTAGAACCACAAGAAACACTAAAAGGGGGGGTTGAATAGTGTTTTAAACTTTTTGATAGTCTTTGGTAATCTTTGATTTAAATCATGAAAATGGGCACCGTTAAAAACAAGTCTTAAGATCAGTGATAGTTGAAACATGTGGAAGATAAGAAAAACAGTGTTTCTTCTGAAGTTTAAGATTATTTTAAATAGAGGCTTCTCAAAGTATCTTATGAAGATTATTACAAGGAGTATTTTCAGAACGGTTTCTGAAATACTTCAGACGACTAGAGGTTGTCTGAAGTATATTCCTGACTTCTGAACTGATCTCTTTCAGACTTACTTCAGAGAATTTATTTCAGAAGTTCTTCAAGGAACATTCTTTGTAAAGCTTCAAATGATCCAAGAGACATCTCATGTTTATTCATATGAAAAATCATTTTATTGAAATAGTTGTGTTAAGTTTATTATAGAAGATACTTTTCAATTTCCAACTTAAATAAGAAAACTGGAACTAAAGAGATTAAGAAAAAGGAGAACTTAGGCATAGAGATTTCAGACAGGTTTTTAAGGGGCTGTCTGAAGTTTTCAGAGGGCTGGTAAAAACTAATTTTAAAAGATGTTTTGTGCCCTTTACAAAATATCAGATTAAGTGTTCTGACCCCTTGATTAGTATAAAAGGAATTGATAAGAGATAAGGGTAAGAAAACTTAGTCAAGGAATTTATCCTGGTTCACCCACAAACCCATGAGCTACATCCAGTCCCAGAGGCAAACCACCACTGGTTTTTCCACTATCTGAATCCACAGATACAAGTATTATTCACTGCCTCTTCAGGCTAACACAAGTATTACTTTGTTTTCAACTGCCTCTTCAGGCAACATATGCAATATTCTTTTTCAGTCTAGCCTCTCCAGGCTTACATAAGTATTACTTTGTTTTCAACTGCCTCTTCAGGAAACATATGCAGTATTCTTTTTCAGTCTAGCCTCTCCAGGCTTTGCAACTAAGTATTCTTTCTTCCACCAAGCCTCTCAAGGCTCTCTGACACATAAAGTGTTTACAAATTAAACTAAGATTAAGTTTCCACGAAACTTAAACTTAATCTTTTCCTGTACTAGAGGTTAACTGAGTACTACTCAGGGTATAATGAATGAATTCTAAGTACAAGGTTAAGACAGTGATACAAGTGTATAAGTTTAAGTACAATCCCTGTCTCTGATAAAAGGAATAACATCCTCTGAGAATTGGCTCGGTAGATACTTGACTTTAAGCTCCAGCCTGGTTGGTTGTTAAACTGAACAACTACAATTTTGACTAACTGATCAATAGATCAGCAGCATGGTTGATTCAAGTAAGCATGGTCAACAGCCAATAAGATTTTTCTGATACATCTTAATCAACTGATTGAACTAAGTAAATGAGTTCCACACCTTCAAATTCTTCCTTGAGGCTATTTATATGTTCTGTTGGAATATAGCCGTTTGAAGATGATTCATAATACCGTTGAGATGTTGATGATGTGGCTCATATAGCCGTTATGTAATAGTGTCTCAAACGGTTGCTTCTTCTTAAGCAAATAAGTGTTCAGACAGTCATGTTCTGACACTTCTGTAGATGAGCTCTTTAGAGAGATTATTTTGCATGTTCTCTCTCTTGATATCCTTTTGCTTTTCTTCAGCTGACTTCTGATTTCCTCTGCTTTTCTTAGGAGTGTATATGAGGAGGTATCCATTGGATTTGTCCTCTTGCTTATTTTGTATATGTTCCTTTTCTGTTTGCTTCCTGACACCATTTCTTCTTTCTTCTTTGAGTGAGGTGTCTTGTTCAATGGCTGTTTCTTGCAGATGATAAAATATGTTTGAATTAAAATATTTCATTCAAACATTTCTCTTTGTTGCTTCTGCTTAGTCTCCTGAGCTTTTCTTGTGCTTACTTTCGGATTGGTGATGATGATATTTCCGTTGTGATACCATCGTTTAGAGATAGCATTGAATGCTATTCAATCCGTTGTGAGACACGCTTCTGAGTGTCTTCACAATTCTGACAAAGTACAACGTTGGTGCTGCTATAAAGCTGTCATCGTTGTTGCTGCAATTTCTGCGTTGCAGAGATTTCCTCAGTGGTGTATGAAATTCAAAATCACCAGAAAAGGTCTCTGTGTTCCTTGCTATAAACGTGTTTGAAAAGGTACGTGCAGCAGAGGTTCAGAAAAGGTCTTCACAAGCTTCAGCAGAGGGTGCCACATCATAAGTGAGACTTCAGACGGCACTGATACTTCAGACGGGTTGAACTACTTCAGACAGCTTCAACTCTTCAGACGAGTTCTGCTTCTTCAGACAGCATCGTTGCTTCAGAAAGCTTCTTTGCTTCAGACAGCTTCTTTGCTTCAGATAAGTTCAATCTTCAGACTGCTTTATGTTGTCTTCATTCCTTCAAGTCTTTATGTCTTCAGATGGTCTTCACGTCTTCAGACAGTCTTCACGTTTTCAGACGGTTTGCGCACTTCAGACGAGTTGCATTCTTCAGACAGCTTCTTTATATTAAATCCTGCATTTGTTCTTCTGATCCTGATCTTCTGATTCTGATAAATATTTCATCCCGAAACACAATCAACAAACCAATACCTTTCTCAGTAGAATCTGTTTATATATATTCTTATTTGTTCTTATTATGTTCTTATATAATCTTATTTGTTAATCATTAAAACTAAAGGATATTAAGTCTTTGAGTCAAGTTTGAATGCTCAAACTGATTAATAGACTTCACAAAATCCTCATTAAGAAAATAGTTTATAGGGAAATTTGTAGGAAAAATCCGTAAGTAAATTTATAGATAAAATTTCCTGTAATTTTTCATACCATTTTTGTTAAGACAAACCCTCCAATACATAGAAATTTTAACGATGACAACCCTTTAAGTAAGTAAAAATTTAAGAATCCTTGTGAGGCTTGTTGTTATCTAATTAACTTTCTTAAGTGTGTAGAAATCAAAGCTAAATGAGCTACAAAGGTAAACTAAAGTAAAGAAGCACACTTCATAAAAAAAACAGTGTTGTTCAATGCTTGGGGAAGAACTAAGAAGCAAGAAACTCAAAAGCAAGAACCAAGAAGCAGAAGTAAAAAGCAAAAAATAAGAAGCTTGGTCGAAAACCAAGAAGCAGAAGCAAGAACTAAGAAGCAAAAACAAGAATCCTGGTCAAGAACCAAGAAACATAAGCAAAAAACAGAATCAAGAAGCAAGAAGCAGAAGTAAAAAGCAAAAAAACAAGAAGCTTGGTCGAAAACCAAGAAGTAGAAATAAGAACTAAGAAGCAAAAACAAGAAGCTTGGTCAAGAACCAAGAAGCAGACGCAAAAAAAAAAAATAGAACTAAGAAGTAGAAGCAAGAAGCGAAGCTCAGAAGCATTTTGACTTATGCTTAGGTGGACATAGTGCCTGACACAAAGCTTAAAAGAGCTGTAGAGGATTTCCAACAACCATAAACGACTATGTCAACACTCTTGCTTACAAAAGGAGTTCACGAACTCAGAAGCCAACAGA
The DNA here is from genome assembly GCA_026901365.1 of Sesbania bispinosa. NCBI lineage: Eukaryota > Viridiplantae > Streptophyta > Magnoliopsida > Fabales > Fabaceae > Sesbania > Sesbania bispinosa. Next base: position 263,781 of record QLOH01000141.1, read on the forward strand.
ACAGCACGTTGAAAAGAGCCAAAACTTTGCACAAGTGAAAAGCTTACTTTCTAATCAGCCTCACTACTTTTTACCCACTAAAACCCACTATTCATCAGCTTTTGAGCTTTATTATGGGAAATTTATTTGTAATCAACTTGAGCACTTAACTGTTTATCCACACTTTGTGTGTTAGCTTTCTCAAGCAAAACTTAACTTTAATTCAAATCTGATTGTGTCTTTCAACCAAGTAAGAGAGTGAATCTTAGTTCTGGTGTGTGTTGAGAAGCTTGAAGAGGCTAGATAAATACTACTTAGATGCATGGAGAGGCTCTTAGATGGAGAATACATAGACGCCTGAAGAGGCTCAGAAAGAAGAATACTTGTAAATTTGAAGAAATTGGTGGAAAATCTCACAAGTGGTGAGGGCTAGACGTAACCTAAGTTGTTGAGGATGAACCGAGATAAGTTTTATTTGTGTTATCTTCTTACCTTATCTCCGTTCAGTTATTGATTATCTGAATAATTGTTTCTTAAAAAGTACTTCTGATTGAGTTTACTGAATCAACTTAAGAACCAAATCCTGTGCGCTAAGAATCAACTCAGTTTTATTATTTGCTTCTTAGTCACAAACATCTTTAAGTATACTAAATTTTTGCTTCTAACTAATCCCTCGCTCAATTCTGAGAACCAATTTTCTGATATCCAAATTAAGTTAACTTGAGAAGCAAATCAGAAAAGAAGTTTAAATTTTTTAGGCAGGCTAAGAAGCGTATCAATTCAACCCCCTTCTTTAGATTCTACCAACTACAATTTTCTTTTACATATAATATTCTTTAGAGGTTTTCCTACAATTTTTTTTATGAATTATTTTCATGGAAAAAATTTCAACAAATTAAAATTCATTAATTTTTATAATTTTTTCAAAAAAATTATAATCATAGGAAAATTTTTAAATTTGTAGAAACATTAGCAAAAAAATCCTATTAAAATTTTTTTAAAAAATAGATAGGAAATAAACAAATTTCTTTTCGTCTCTCTTTCTCTTGACTCTTCCTTTTCTTTTTTTTTTCCTTCATTCACTTCTTCTCTAAACAAGACGATAAAAGATTGATTTGAGCATTTGGTTTAAAATAATATTTTTCGGTTTTAATTTTTTAATTTTAATTATAAAAATATTTTTCAAATTTAGTTATAAAAATATCTCGCTATTCTATTTTATTTTCTATTTTTTTAATTTTAGACCAGAAATAATAAAAATAACTTTATATTAATTTCTCTAATTTTATATAAGACTTTAAAATATGAAATAAAACTAAAAAATGAAAAATATTTTCTGATACAATATTTTAATTTTTAGATAATCAAAATGAGCATTTCCTCTATTTTTGTGTTTTTTAAGATCATATGGCGAGTAATGCATTTTTTGTTGTGAAGCTTCGCTTCGGGAGTCTGCAATGACTCTGCATTTGATTAAAGACACTTGTGAGACTGTGGTGACTGATGAGATGAATGACAGAGACACCATGAGACCACTCTCCACCATATATTAATGTTAATTTACGGTATCTGTGGTGTTGGTATGGGTTGCAGCAGTTGGAATGGGAAGTAGTGGTCTTCGGAAGTACACACACGTATCAGGCTTGCTTTTTCTTTTATTTTCAACTTTGCCTGCATCACTGTTAAGAGCAACTGGAACAACCTGACCGTTCCTGTACTTTCCCTGCATCACTGTTTCACATCGTCATGGAATAGTGTTACTTATTACTTAAACACAATTCTTTTACTATCATTGTTTCCCATTATTTAATGATTTTACTGTTTTTACGTCCTGTGTTGTCTGTTTCCTTAACGGGCCTCCCTGCTCATTTGTAAAAAGCTAAACACCTCAGTGAGATTTGCTCTGATTCCGTAACACTGCAACAGTAATCGAATCACTCATGGATTGGAATTGGATCCTTTCCTCTGCGCTCTATAGTTCAGTTCAATGCCTTTGTCGCTCACTCGAAATAAATACAAGTGATTTACTTTTTACAGGAATTGAATTGAATTGTATCTTGCACAAGTGGGGAGCTCTTTCTTGTTTAGGCATGATGTTCACATAGCCAAAGGGACACCACTCGTCAACATGCCTACCTAGATTCCATGGTCCATCCTATGATATGAATAATAATTTTATCATTCCATCCTATACTCTAATTTTTTTAAAAAATATATTAAATTGAATGAGATAGAATAATTTTTGCAATATTTATTTCAGTTCTTTTAATTTTAAAACTTTATAAAAAAATAATATTTTTTTATATTTCATTTTATTCCCTTTGGTTTTATTTCTTTCTAGAAATCCAAAATTTAGGCCCTTGTTTTATATTTTCTTCTCAAGATCCATTGCTAGCTATCAACTATAAAGGGGTCAAGCATCTCTCTAGTAATTGGTGTCCAGTACTCTGTGGGACATAGACAAACGTTTCTTTCATCACATATTCATCACATAACGTGACATATCCATTAAATGGTGACATCTACACCTTTTGTTTGGTTCCGTGGAGTTAGGCGAGAGAGATGCAACAGAGAGACTTAAAGGGTTAACACTGTCACCACCACATTTGTTTTGGTTGTCGAGAGAGATTGAAAACTAATTATTATTGTGGGTCCCGCAAATTTTTAACTCTCTCCTATAGAGAAGAGAAACAGAGAGTGAGAGGGAATGAAAATGTAAAAATACTATTATGTTCTTGATGTGAGGAAAATTAACATAAAAATGTAATTATTTGATGGATATTTTTGTCTTTTTAACTTTTTATAAATTTATCTCTCTCTTATTTCTCCACAACCAAACAACTATCAAAATTAATTTCTCTTTTATCTCTCTCCTATTTCTCTAATACCAAACAACCCCAATTTCTCTTCTATCTTTCTCCTATTTCTCTCTTCCTCATCTCTCTCTTCTCTATTTCTCTCTTCTCCATTTCTTTATTTAAAGCAAACAGAGGGTAAGAGTAAGAGTACGTTTGATAAAATTAGGTAAAAAGTTAGTTAAAAGTTGAAGAGCTAGATAAAAATTAAAAGTTAAAAATTAGTTGAAAGTTGATAAACTAACTGATTTGATTGGAGGTGTTTGGTAAATTAGTTGAAAATGATAAAATGATATATAAGGACGTCATTAAATATTAAATAATGATAAATGAGGGTGGTTGAGTGATAAATTTATAATAAATTTTGAACTAATAACTGAAAATGGGAGTTATTTTTTAAAAAAAAAACTACCTCAAGTAGCTTTTCAAGAAAAACTAGTAGCTACCTAAAAAATATACCTTATCAAACATTGATTAAATGACTTCGAAATTCAGCTATTAATTTCAACTTTCGTCTAGTTGAAATGTCTTACCAAACATACTTTAATACTATAAAGAGAATAAATTAGTATTTAACATAACTAATAAAAAATATAGTGGTATTTAATATATTAATATTAAAAAAAATACTTGTAAATTTTGGATAATATTATTTTTTTGTGCCCTTTTATCTATTCACTTTAGAAGAAATTTTTTAGTTATTTTTATATGTCCACTTTAAAAATTGAAAAGATCATTTATTATTATTTTCTCAATTATACTCATGTATGTACTACTTGCTTATTCTAAAGTACTATCTCCTGTCTTGGATATAAGAAACTCAAAACTCAATTTTGGTTGTGTAAAATATAAGTAAAACCTAATTGACTTCATTAAACTAAATGATGACATCTCCAAAATACCCTTATTTAATTTGAATTTAATTTTCAATGATCCATTTCGTTATAAATATTAGGAATAATAATTTAGGAAATACATTCATTTTTTATGTAAGTTTGAGAAAATTTAATGAGGTTAACTAATGTTCTTAATTAGGGTGAATTAGTTAATTTTTATTTATATTCAAGACCGGAAGGAGTATATCTTAGGAAATATATATATGTCAACGTTTTACTAAAATAGAATTGAGAGAAAATAATATATAACCACCATTAACTTTCACACTTTTATAAATAGGCACAATGAATTTTTATTTTGTCATAATTAATCCTTATACTTCTATAAATGTTGCAATAGGTACATTCATTAACGTTAAGTTAAATAATTAACAAACTAATCTTAACCATTCAAAATTTTGTGTTTAAAATATTAAAAACATATAAAATAGTTTTAAATATTTTAAAAAATAGAAAAAAGTCCTAAATTGAAAGAACACATCATCATGTTTTATTTTTAAAATTTCAAATATATATGTTTGAAATTTGACCGCATTCAAGAATAAAATGTGTAAATTTAATCTTTTATGTGCTTTTAATATTTGAAACACAAAATCTTGAAATAATGAGATTAATTATATTAATTATTTAACTTCGTATTAATGAAAATATATATTATAATAATGATAAAAGTTTAAGGATTAATCCATAACTGAGCCAAACATTGCTTAATCCACGAGGGAGAGATTGTAATTTTTGAGACTTTACGAGCTTTTACTTCTACTAGCTTCATAAGGGATCTGTCGGGTACCTCAGTATGTCGAGGTGATCCTGTGTATAGTTTCTTGCTTTGTTTTTTCAGGTATCTCACCAAAAAAGAATTTAAAGATTAATTGAGATAAATTAAAAGTCCTCATACCTATCTAAAAACGACAAAAATTTAGGGTGATTCTGTATTCTTCTATGATAATTTATTACCTCTGAGTGAGTAGTTACTGTAACGTCCTAATTCCTAATTTCAAGAATAATGCATGTTGGAAGCACATTCTCGAATTTCAGAAATTATTTCGCGCATTATGAATATCGATAAACCATACAACATAGCTTAGGTAATCCAACACATACTCAAGCTCCATAACAATACATTAATTCAAATACCAAGTATGCCAATAATGGCTCATTACACATAATCAGTTTCTATAGACATGAGAGGATACTCTTGTACATGCGTCCTGGAATAGCTAAAACCTCCCCAAGGGCATCACATGTACTAGGATATCCCATCAAAATAATACAAGTAATGCCTATACAAAAGGAAATCTAAATACATAGCAAAAGGGACCAACATGACCCATCAGCAGTCCTGCCATACTTCAATCAAATCCCGGGCTGAGAACCCTGCACATCTAAATAATCCACAAAAAGTGTTATGAGACTAAAGTCTCAGTGAGTGTGATCATGCAAGCAGTGTAGGTGTACAAGAAATACATGCATAGCGGAAATTAATAAATTCAACTCATAATAAATTAAACATCAAATATTACATTCAACCTCTTGGTGTATTACCCAACACCGGTGGAGTCTTAACACTTAATCCTCTGAATTGGATTGAGCTCAATACCATTCAAGGAACGTCTCCCTTGTGGCCATTTAACCTTTTTTAATTAACATTCACAGTCACATTTCACATTCTTAATCATCTTGGGTACAAGACCCCCTTTTTCCTCCTTGGACCGAAGTCTCTTTTGGTTTCCATTATACAGTTATACATTTGCATATATTCAGTTCATAGAATAGGAGTAACCACAGTCAACATATTACTATAGCCTTTAACATATAGGGAAAGGAAATAGAAAAAGGGTTTAAAACATTTATTTCTTCCCTCAAACCCTAGCTACCTCAAAACCCTAAATGTTCCTTCAATCATATATAGTAAGAATAACTTCAATTACATATATTTCCAAGTCCCCATCAGCAATATACAAGCATCTCACCAAAACCCCCAAATCCCTTAACCTAGGGTTTGAACAACAAGAGCAAATCACCACTCAATCCAATCAATCAACCATTCCATAGATATACATTCATTCCAAGCAAGAACAAGCAATAAAGAAGGGAATAGAGGAAAGGGATCATACAAGAGGAAATACATACAAGAGTGGAGTGAGTGGATGAACCACACTCACCTCTAATAGGGAAGAAATGGAAGGATGAGGGTGATGAATCCAAGCCCAAGGGTGTGGTTGAGAAGCATTCGAACTAGCTCTTCTTTCTCTTCTAGCTCCTTCTCTCTCTAAGCCCTTCCCTCTCTCTCTAGAAACCATAAATGTGATAATAAATGAGGGAGAGGGTTAGAGTTCACGGTTTTAAAAAACAGAATTCGCGCGCGCTCGCTCAAGCGAGGGATTGCTCGCTTGAGCGAGCCTAATTAATTATGCATCCCTAACGCTGCAGGGGGTCCTCGCTCGAGCGAGCCCCTTGCTTGCTTGAGCGAGCCTCAACTCATAAACTCCCCCCTCTCTGACTTGCTCTTCGCTCGAGCGAGCCTACCTGAACTCATATACTTCCTTTCCTTCACTCTTACTCCCTTCTCCCCTCTATTCCTATAATGATTAACCCATATCCTCACTCATTGATTTATGAAATTAAATTACGATTTGGGATGTTACAATTACGATAAATTGTAGGGTATGACGGAAAGTAGGATGTTGATTATAAGAAAAAGTTTATCGGGTCGGGGTTTTTAATGAGCAATTGCTCAATAAGAATCGATGCTTTATAAGAAAATAGCGTTAGAGCAAATATGGGAGCTAGTGCTTTAATAGCACTTATGCTTAGTTGAGCACCAGTGCTTTATTTTTTTTGGCATTTCCGGGGTTTAAATTGCGGGTAACGCCTTTGAAAAGGTGCTGCACTGAAATGGCTTTTCAGGGGCACAACAATAGCTTTTCAGACACGTTATCGGTAGTTTCAAACCACCGATAATTTTTTTTACTTTGCGTTTCCAAGAGTTCCAATCCCGGGTAATTTTTTTTAATTATAAAGCGAACTTACTGACAGAAAAGACAACATTTTTTTTAAAAAAATATTATTTTCTTATGTATTAATATTATTTTATAGTTTATTAATTAAAATATTATAAATAAAAAATGAGTGATGTGTATTGATGAGATTCATTTAAGATTTTTTAATAATAAAAAAGTAAGGTGTGGGTCTGAGTTAGAGAACAAAAACTCACCGGTATATACTAATTAGTAATGAGACCCATTTAATCCTTGTAAATAATAAAATAAAATGGGGTCAAGAGATAAAGATGACTAAGGCATTCGCTGAAGTGGGACTAACGGACTTTGATGTTCGCTGCCGTCCTACTACGTTACTCCTATTATTATATAAGTTGTTTTTAGTTGTTTGATGACAATTTTATTTTTTTTCACTGTTTAAATTATTAAGTATAAATACATAATGTTTTTATTATTATATTTTGTCTATTTTTTTATCTTTCAATATTCAACTTTTTATATTTCATATTATTATTTCAAAAAAGAACTTTTAATTATATATGTTAATATAAATAATAAAAATATATAAAAATCTAATGCCTTAAAATATGTATTTTCTATGATATTTTTAATTTATTCCTTCAAACTTTAATGAAAATAATGCAAACAATATTTATTTAATTGAATATAACAATATTTTCCTAGAAAGCTACTATCATTAATATTATTAGTGATGGAACTATTATGTTAATTCAAAAACTTAAAGCCTTTACGTAAAATAAATTTTTGTTAATAAATAATGAATTTGAAAACTAGTAAAAAATTAGAGGATAAAATAAGTTTTTAAGTAAGTAATTATTTTATTTAAAATTCTAGGAGAAAAAAATATAAAAAAATAATTAAAATTTACTTTGAAACTATTTTGAAAAAGTAAAGAGCAATAATGGTGTAAATTTTTATATTTTTTAAAAAATATTGATTAACATGTCAAAATAAATATAATGATCGACACCAAAAAGTTGCACCTCAATTGACAACACATGCTCAAAATCCTACATTTTTTGCAATCTTTTGCTGAGAAAAACTAGTCGGGTTAGCCTATTTTATTGGTTCTAGCAAACATGTGGAATCTCTATTAAATAAACTAACTTTTTTCACATATTTTCGGTCATGATGATTGACTTAAGTGAAAGAGAAATAAGTTTTTCCAATATATATATATATATATATATATCAATAGTTGGTTGATTCAAGTGGTACATACTTGATTCTACTTAAGTAATGTCACAAAATTGTAAATGTTTCCGACTCGAGCAGAATTGTCGCTCATAAAGATACATGTGGTTCACACCGATATATACACACGGGGGCGTAGCCAGAAGGGTAGGTAGGGTGACGACCCCTAAAAAATTTTCAATCTTTTTATTAATTATATAGATCACGTATAAAATATTTTATTAAAAATCTTAGAAAATAAAAATGAATTTTCTTTGATTTATTTGAATTTTTATTTTAGCATTAGATAATAATTTTTTTTTAAAAAATCGATTTTAATATTTTAGTTTTTTAAAAAATTCATGAAATTCCAAGTTTACCCTTATTGACTGTAAATATTTTTTTTGTTGATACCTTTTTGTAAGTCAAACTCTATTTGATTCCCCATATTAACTAATTTAAAAATTATAATGTTTAATAATTATGAGGGGTAAGATGAAAAAAATAAATGTTTCTAAAATTTTGTAAGAAGTCTTGGGAAAAGGACTAACTAAAATTATCAAAAAGAATTCTGTAAAAATGACTGAGAGAGTATTTTCTTTCGGCCCGAATAAAAAAATCCTTGCTACGCATGCGCACACATATGTATCGCTACACTATTTTATTTTTACATATAAAATATGTATTAGAAATATTTTTATTTCATCATTTAAAAAAGTGATATATATAAAGATAAAGTAATGAAAATAGTGAACAAATAATTAATCCTTATATTTTTAACTTGAGTTATCAATTTTGAATGTGAGGAATCAAATCTTATTATTCAACTCTCTATATTATAAATTTGAGACATCACCTTGGAGAGTGAAACACTCACTCACTCTACTCTCCCTCTCAATGATTTTCAACATTTTCTCTCATTCTCTCATTAGGTGGTGATTTCTACTCACTACTTGTGAGAGTGAGATTCTCCCTCTCAATCCTTAATAATAATTTTCTCTCTTTTCCTATTTGAGTTTTAAAATGCTAATGAATGCTAATCTTAATTTTGAAATTTATTAATATTCAAAATCTATCCTATCTTTTTCTATTCCAATCCTTAGTTTTAATATAAATCTTTATTTTCATAGCATTATAATTTTTATTAATTTCTTATATCTTATTATCTAATAATAATGTAAATTATATTCAAAATCATCATAAAATAGTCATCAAATAATATTGTATATTAAATTTCAAAATTTCTAATTTTTCATTTTATAAAAATTAATTCATTATAAATTAATCATGTAAAATATATATGTATCCGCGTAATAAGCGGATTTTTTTTTTTGTAATAATCTGAAACTAAGAAACACAAAGAAAAGGAAAAATAAAGAAAGAAAAAAATAAAGACTCTAGCTTATGGCCTTGCTCCTAGGAAGCAATCCCCTCTAGCATCTCTGTTGCCACTAAGTCTTGTAAATCATCCATACTATCCAATAGAACGATGAAGGAGATCTAGATTGAGGCTCCCTTTTTGCAAGTGCATCCGCACACTGATTACCCTCCCTTGGAATGTGATCAATGCTTAAAGACCAATCTCTACAAGTTATTGTTTTATCTCATGAATCAACCCAACAAACTTGTGAAATCTTGGAAATTCACCTTTGATAAGATTGAGAGCCAAAGCAGAATCTGTCCAACAAGACAACACACAAAAACCAGCATCCCAAGCAACTTGGAGACCAGACAAGATGGCTTGTAACTCTGCCTGCAAGATAGAGGATGAATTCAAGGATCCATAGAAACCTTTAAGACAATCACCATTGCTATTTCGAATTAGCCCCCCCCCACCCCCCCCCCCCCCCCCATAGCCACTGATCCTTGCAAAGGAGAGATCCATTTAATATAGACAATTTCTGGATGAGAAGGATCAATTTGTGGGACAAATAATTGAGAAAACAACTTATGTAGGCTAACAATCTTTTCTAGTGAGATGAGTCAAAGGAGTTATTATGCCTGTAAATATCAATTTATTCTGGCTAACCAGATTTCCCACAAGGCAGCCAAGAAAATAATACCAAATTTGTTAGAAGGCCATTTTATCCAATCAAATGTATTAGTCAAACAGCATGAAACTGATCATGAGTAGAGAGGCCAAGATATTCCCACATCCTGTAAGCAGCAGGATGTAACGTCCAAATTTCTAAATTCAGAAATAATGCTTGTTGGGAGTACTATTTCCAAATTCGTGAAATCATTTCATTCATTTCGCATATTGACATACACATCATTCGCTTAAGCAATCCAACACTTACTAAAGCTCCAAACATTTCATACATGAACAAAGAAATAACCATAATCTATATTCGCCACACAGGCTCTAGTCGATACAATCATCCAACAAAACATAACAAGTATCTAAGTACATAGAACATAACAAAGTGATAAACTATGCATGCCATACAGCTTCTACAGATCATCTCCATCCTGAGGAGTATCCTACACAACTGAAATATTGTTTCCACGGAATGGGGTGAGACCAACGTCCCAGTGGGCATGAACAAAGACACTCCAGGGGAACATACAGGCAAATTATCATGCTTCTCAAACAACCATTATAATCAAACAACAACTTCACATCAATCAAACACAACACAATAATAATAATAAGTTGATAAATGCATGTCTGTGAAGTGTTGCAACCCGACACCCGGGGTCTTTTCATTGTAACATGACTGTGATTGAGCGCTCGGCCATGAATCCAAGGACCATCGTCCAGGGAAACCTGAGATTAAGTTTTATTTGAATATGATGTACACATAACTTGATTTATTATCATGATTGAGGGTCCCTCATCTTCCCCTTGGCCGAGAGGTCGATGAGTTCGCCCCGTCTTGCTTAAACATGATTGCCGAAGGCCTGAGATGGTCCGAAGACCCCTGAATTAGCCCGAAGGCTTGAATTGGCTGTAAGCCCTGTGATTATTAACTCATAATGCATATCTGTGATGGCCAAAGGCCCATGATCATATATATAAACATGCGTAAAGATCTCTCTGGAAGAATGAAAAAGGGAAGAGAAACTGAGTGGGAAACTGTCTGCAGTCATGTTTTAAAAATGTTTTAACCGTCTTCTCGCTCAAGCGAGATTCTAGCTTGAGCGAGATGGTCATTCTAGCTCAAGCGAGACCATTGAGCTTTGGTGAGAATTCCCACGAAAATACACCCTTTCTGGAATATTTTCGCTTAAGCGAGAACTGCTAGCTTGAGCGAAAATCATCCAGAGAGCAACACTTTTGTGTCCTGTATCTCGCTTGAGCGAGATGCTCTCGCTTGAGCGGAGACTTGCAGAACCAAAATCCTAAAGCTTTTACTGCATAATTTGCATGAGCGAGGACCTACTCGCTTGAGCGAAAGCCCTAATGCATGGAACCCTGATTTTTGCCTCTTAAGCTTCTCCTTATCAATTCCTTACTTCATCCTATTCATGTTATGAATTTCCTATAACTTAAAGTCTCTAACAGTGGATGTTACAATTCTACCCCCCTTAAAACAATTTTGTCCCCAAAATTGACTAAAGATAGTTGACTAAAGAATAAAATAGGGAATTAAAGTTCCTTACCTCAACCGAATAACTCTGGAAACTGAGAGCGAAGATCCTCCTTTTTTTTCCCAAGTTGCCTCCTCTGGCGACTGACCCTCCCAAACACCTTCACTAACGGAATGATCTTATTCCTCAAGGTTTTGACGCTTCGGTCATAATCTGTGCAGGCCTCGTGGGAATGGTCAAATCCTCCTTTAATTGTACTGCTTCCGAACTTATGATGTGGGAAGGATGGTGGACATATTTTCTAAGTTGTGAGACATGGAATACATCATGGATATTGGCCAAATGGGGTGGAAGGGCTACTCTATATGCAGCGGACAAATCCTTTGCAAGATTTGAAAAGGACCGACAACACGGGGATTCAGCTTCTTGGCCTTAATGGCTCTTCCAATGCCAGTGATAGGAGTAACTTTCAGAAACACGTGGTCACCTTCCTCGAACTCTAGGTCCCTCCTTCTCCTATCAGCATAAATCTTCTGCCGGTTTTTGGGCAGTTACCAACTTCTCCCTAATCCTCTTAATCTTTTCCGTGGTCTCTGTACCAACTCTGGTCCTAACAAGCTTTTCTCTCCAACCTCACACCAACACAAAGGTGAGTTACACTTCCTACCATACAAAGCCTCATAGGGTGCCATACCTATACTGCTATGAAAACTGTTGTTGTAGGCAAATTCTATGAGTGGTAAATACTTATCCCAACTACCCTTCTCTTCCAAAACACAGGATCTAAGCATGTCCTCTAAGGTTTGGATAGTTCTCTCAGACTGCCCATCAGTCTGAGGGTGGTAAGCGGTGCTAAACTTCAGTTTAGTACGAAGGCTTGGTGTAAAGCATTCCAAAACCTAGAGGTAAACCTAGGATCTCTATTTGATACTATGTTGGAAGGTACACCATGGAGCTTCACAATCTCCTTGATGTAAATGTCTGCTAACTTGGTTAAAGGGTAAGTTGCTATGATTGGTAAGAAATGGGCTGACTTGGTCAACCGATCCACTATCACCCATATGGCATTAAGGCCCGTTGGAACCCTAGGTAGTCCCATCACAAAATCCATGGATATGGCCTCCTATTTCCACTCGGGAATTTCTAAGGGTTGGAGTGTACTTGAGGGCTTCTGGTGTTCTATCTTAAACCTATTGACATACAAGGCACCTAGAAACGAACTCACCTATCTCTCTTTTCATTCCGTCCCACCAAAACATGCTCCTCAAGTCTTGGTACATCTTGGTAATGCCAGGATGTACTATGAACTTGCTCTTATGGGCCTCCTCTAGAATTTCCTCGCTAAGGATACCCCCCTTAGGAATGTAAACTTTCCCTTGGAAGAGAATCATCCCCATCCCTTGACTCGGAAAATCCTGGTTGTCCCTTTCGGGACTGGAGCTCTAAGTCTGAGGCACGTGCCTCTCTAATTCTAGTCCTCAAATCACTAGTTATCTCTAGCCTGAAAAGTTTCATACTTTCTCCCTCACAACTCACTTCAAGTTTCAAATCCCTAAACTTTTCCAACAACTCCAACTTATGCACCATCATAGATGACGCATGCAAGGATTTCCTACTCAAGGCATCAGCCACTATATTGGCTTTGCCTGGGTGATACTTAAGCTCAAAATCATAATCCTTCAGAAATTCCATCCATCTCCTTTGTCTCATGTTAAGTTCTTTCTGGTCAAAAAGGTATTTCAGGCTCTTGTGATCACTAAAGACCTCAAACCGCACTCCATAAAGGTAATGCCTCCACACCTTAAGAGAAACACTACTGTGGCTAACTCTAAGTCATGGATCGGATAGTTTTCCTTATGGGGTCTAAGTTGTCTAGAGGGCATAAGCCACTACCCTCTTATCTTGCATCAGAGCACCGCCTAAACCCTTTCCTGAAGTGTCACTGTACACTTCGAGGGATTTGGTCAAATCCGGAAATACTAATATCGGGGTGATGGTTATCTTCTCCTTAAGTTCCTTGAAACTTTTCTCACACTTCTCATCCCAAACAAAAGCATGACCCTTACGGGTCAGCCGGGTGAGAGGTAAGGCCAACTGAAAAAAAACTCCTAATGAAAAAGCATGACCCAAGAAACTCCTAACCTCACTGACTGACGTGGGTCTCTCCCAACAATCACCGCCTCTATTTTACTAGGGTCCACTGACACACCCTCACTAGATATAACATGTCCTAGGAAGTGAACTCTATCCAACCAAAACTCACATTTCTCAGGGTTAGCAACCGTTTCTTCTCTCTCAACACTCCCAAAACCACCCTAAGATGTTGCTCATGTTCCTCTAAGGTTTGGGAATATATAAGAATGTCGTCGATAAAGACGACTACAAACTTATCCAAATAGGGTCTGAAATTCAATTCATGTAGTCCATGAATACAGCTGGAGCATTGGTTAAGCCAAATGGTATCACCAGATACTCATAATGCCCATACCTAGTCCTAAAAGCGGTCTTGGGGATGTCCTCACTCCTAATCTTTATTTGATGGTAACCTGATCTTAAGTCTATTTTGGAAAACACTGCTGCCACTCTAAGCTGATCCAGAAGGTCATCTATCTAGGCAAGGGATACTTATTCTTGATTGTTACTTTGTTCAACTGCATATAGTCAACACACAACCTCATGCTACCATTTTTCTTCTTGACGAGGAGCACTGGTGCTCCCCAAGGAGACACATTATGCCTAATGAATTGCTTCTCTATTAACCCATCTAATTGTTTCTTGAGTTCACCCATCTCAAGGGGAGACATTCTATAGGGAGCCTTAGAAATAGGCCCTGTGCCCGACACAAGGTCTATGGAAAACTCAGTCTCTCGGTCCGGAGGTAAAGTAGTCACTTCACTAGGGAAAACATCCTGGAACTCCCTAATCGTGGTTATGCTATCTAGGTCGGGTTTCGACTCTACAGTTGAGGAAAACAGTAATATAAAAAACAACTACCATCAGTCAGCGACTACTCTGACCGACGCTAAAGGTATAATAATTTTTTAAAAAAAAACCGTCGCTAAAGAAAATTTTTGTTTAGCGTCGGCCTTCGTAAAGTTAGTGTCGGCCTGGCCGTCACTAAATTTTTGTAATTTTTTTACTATATATATATATATAATATTTTGCGTTATATATTCCAAGAAACAAACATGGCATAACGGTAATGCTCCTTCTCTGTATCGTGGAGGTTGTGGGTTTGATTCTCACAACGGATAAATCTGGGAAAGAAGGATTATTTTTGAAAAAATATTTAGCGACGGCCATGGCTGTCGCTATTTAGTGACGACCGTAGCGACGACATTTTATGGCCGACGCTATGTAGCGACGGCCGGCCGTCACTACATAGCGTCGGCCATAAAATGTCGTCGCTACTTCATTAACGATGAGGCTTGTAGCGACGGCCACGACACCGTCGCTAATGATGCATAACGACGGTTTTTGCTTGTAGCGACGACTTTTGACCGTCGCTAAAAGTCATTTTTTTTGTAGTGCCTATCCAGAGCAGAACATACACTCTCAGGTAACCAATGAAGCTGCATAGTGTATGTAGGAATAGATTTAAGGACTGAATTAGCCAAGGTCAGTCTTCTAGCTTTATTCAAAAGTATTCCCTTCCAAGAAGCCAATCTATGATTGACTTTATCAAGAATATGATTGAAATCACATCCTTAGTGGTCTATTCAAAAAAAACTTTGAATCCTAAATACTTCTCCAAGGATCCAGTAAGTTGAATTCCAGCTAAAGTTTCCAGCTTTTGTTTTCTATTCATTGCCACAACTAGAGAACAAAAAGCTCTTGATTTATCAATATTAACCTTAAATCCAAAGAATTGACAAAATTCTTGAACAATATTTGAGACAATTTTGACTTGGCTTGGTTTGGCTTTGGCAAAAAGAAGTACATCATCTGCAAAAAATAAATGAGAAATACCATGACCTTGTGGACAAATTTTAATAGGCATCAATGATCTATTAAGGATAGCATCATTAATTAAAACTCTTAGTTTTACCATACACATAACAAAAAGGTAGGGTGATAAAGGATCACCCTGCCTTAGACCCCTCTTTGGAGAAAAAGGAGGACATTTTTTACCATTCCAAAGAAGAGATATGGATGTGTTAGAGATGCTACTCATTAAATTAACAATATTATTTGAAGAAAACCATACTCATTCAAAAAATTTTAAGAAACCTCCATCTACTCTATCATAAGCTTTTTTCAGGTTAAGTTTAAAAATAATATATCACCTTTTTGCTCTTTATTTTTTCATATGATGAACCACCTCTTGAAGGATAATAGCATTATCAGAGGTGCTTCTCCCAGGAATGAAGCTTGCTTGCAGAGGGCTGATAATGTCATGCAAAATAGGTCTCATTCTATGAACCAGAATCTTAGATATTAGTTTATAAATATATTAGTTTTAATATATTTTATTTTTAATGCTTCATATCTAGCTTGTACATAAAGAATCTCATATTTTATTAATATTTTTTATATATTTTTGTTCAACTTAAATCTTATTGTTTGAATTTAATCATTTAATAAACGCTTATTGGTACAAATTTTGGTTTGTGAATGGAAAAAATAGGTATTGAGAGAGTTTACCTATCAATTACTCAACTGATCAACGTATCCGAATATCGAGAATTCATATAAAAAATCACATATAAAGTTTAAATTGCCACTATCAAAACTTTCATGAATATAATCTAACATTAGAAATTGTAAATTTTCACACAGCATGTCAAATCAATTTAATTAAAAATAATACTGTGTATTAATTCACAAATTTATTTTAATAATTCTCTTTAGAATTTAAAAAATTCCATCTTTGCAATATATATATATCACTTTTATAATTTTAAATAAATGATCTTTAACAATTTTTAATATTATTTTTAAATTATAAAAATACCATACAGCATATGGGTATACTTATTAATTTTGATGCTATTTTAGCTATTCTTGTGATGGGTTGAAGAACCCTTGCACTGTTTATTAATTTATTTAGAAAAAAATAGGGATACTTATTCTTGCACTGTTTCATTTCTTTAGAAAAAATATGGGATACTTATTACTCTTTCTATAAATGAAATTATTTTCAACCAAAACTCAATTAAATTTTTTTCCAACCATATTAAAAACACCATGTCAATTTCATATTGCAAGTTCTTTAGTAGTTAATTTTATAATAAAACGAGTGTCTATAAGAAAATTCACATGAAATATAAGTCAGGGAATAATAGTTTAAACAATGATATGTCTTTAAATATAAATTTTTTTGTGTCATTTTAAAAAAATTATTGGGTAAATTTACACACTGATTTTATTTGAGGTCATTAACCTGCAGAATTCAAAATAATAGTATAAAATGATTAACAATTGGACACTTTTCCTAATTAACAACTAGACACTTTTCCAGTATTCGAAATTTAAGTTTCTCTCGAAAGTATGCTTAATTATAAAGTTACTATGTCACGTATTACTTACCAATTAAAACTAGTTATATTGATGAGTAAGTAAAGTGAATGAACTGATTTTAATAGATTTTGATTATTGTTAGGAATCCTCAAATATTCACAATTTGATAAAAAGTTACAAAGACAAACTATTATGATCCGAGAAATTTATAATGAAAAATAGGGATGACATAAAAAAAAATCGTACCATGGATATCCATATATTTATTAAATGGGTGGGAGATAGATAATATTACCGCCCGTGAGTACCTACATATTCATTAAAATACATTTTTTATTAAATATATTAAAATATTAGGATTTTATATTATTTTAGGATGTGATAAAAAATTTTTTTTATTATTTATAACTATATTTCATATATTAACACATAATGATATTATATAATGTTAATTTATAGTATATAATATTAATAAAATATGATATTATAATTTATTATATGGCAATTTCTCTATTTCTTTGTATAGATTTTGAATTTTTAAATATAAATGGATAGCCAATACCTGCTACTCGTATGGTATCTGTTAATTTTATAAGGTATGAATACGGGTAGTATACTACCCGCCCCTTGACATCCCTAATGAAAAACCAAACATATGTTATTAATAAAGAAAAGAAGGGTTATTATAGGTGGAACTCTTTTGAGTTGTACCCTAAATTTTATTATTATAAAAAGTAATTTTAATTTTATAATATATAAAAAAATTCATATTAAATTATATTATCTCCAAATTTAATTTCTTTGGATAAAAATACCCTTAGTAAATAATAAATATTTTAAAATTTTACACCCACTAGATAGGAAATACTCTATATATTAAATGTAAAAATTAAATTTGAAAAAGAAGATTTTTGAGTAATTAATTAGTATAAATAGAACTAGTGTACGACCATGCGATGCATGGATATTATTATTTAAATAGTATTTATACTGAATACTATAATATATTTAATTTAATTAATATATAAATATGTAAATTTTAGGAAATGATAATGATTAGTGATTTTTTTCATATTAAAATTTATACTTTTTTAGATAGAAAGAAATTAAAAAAATTAACACATAAAAAATTTATTTGAAACAACAAATTTCAAACATTAATAATAAATGTAAAATATACCATATCATATCATTTATATTTTTTGAAATATTTATACACTATATTTTTCGTCAAATTATAACGTTTAAAAATATAATCACATAAAAAATCTCAAGTCCTTGTCGAGACTTCGCCCTAGATATAACAACATATATATATAATTGACATGAGAGAAACTAGTTTTTGGTAAATAAACACCAACGTGTGATAATGTCTAGCTTTGACTTTATTAATGGTCACAACAAAAAAAAAAAAATGAAAATTGTCTTCGTTAAAACTTTAATGTGAGTGAGATGATCAAATAAAATTAAATTCATTCGAGGTGTCCCTAATTGGTGTTCCGCATTTCTTATTTTTTTGGGAAAAAATGAAAATCTAGTTTATATATACATTAAAATAAACAAAATAATATACTCCATCCGTTTCTTTT
This sequence comes from Sesbania bispinosa, assembly GCA_026901365.1. Classification (NCBI taxonomy): domain Eukaryota; kingdom Viridiplantae; phylum Streptophyta; class Magnoliopsida; order Fabales; family Fabaceae; genus Sesbania; species Sesbania bispinosa. Next base: position 282,290 of record QLOH01000141.1, read on the forward strand.
TATAAGGCACATTATATTGAATCACAAAGACCAATAAAAGTAATTAAACCTAGTTAATTATTTTATTTGAGTTTTAAACATAGTTTAACTTTCTAGTTTTGCCCTTATTTAAGTATTATTTAACTAACTCCACTATCATTTGATAATTGGAAAGACATTAAAGTTAATAAGGGAAAATAAGGAAAATTATAATAAAATGTTTTCTTCAAATTGTAAAGTGACTTATAAAAAAGGAACACAAAAATTCTAAAAGGTGCCTTATAAAAAGGAAACGAGAGAGTATGTATTTGGGTGATTTCAATTAATATTATATTCATTTCAAAAAATTTAGTGTTGTCTTGTCATTTGTGTTTACTTAAATTCCTATTATTTATATATATTTTTATTGCAATATGTAATGTATTTATGTATTTAAAACTTGTTTCAATATATAATTATAAAAAATAAAAATTAAAATATGATTAAAAAAGAAAAAAAAGACAGGAGTTGAACTAACTTATGTGGTTTATAAATAAAAATTATTTTACTGAAATGAGAATAAATATGAATAAATAAAGGGAGAAACTATTTTAATATATTAATAAAAAAATAAAGTGTGATAAAAAAGGAAAAAAAAAGAAAATAGTATGAGCAGGAATGTTCCCGTGAACGATACCTGTGATTATAAAAAAATCACATTTGTAATGAAACATATTAATGGTATCAAATAATGAGAGAAAATATATATATAAATAATAAAAAAATTAAAAATTAAAAATTAAAAATTTAAAAATTAAAAATTAAAAATTAAAATGAGATAAATAGGAATTTTAATATAGATTAAATAGATAAATAGAATAGATGGATGATATAATAGATGAAAACATTAATGAAAAAATAGAAAGATAAATAATATATTGAAAAATCATATTAAAACTAATGTAAATCAACACATTATTGTATTCCGAATGTGAGTTTTTATATAATGAAATAGATACAGGAATAAATAATGGGAGAATATTTTAATAAATAATAAAAAAGAAAATTAAAGTATGAAAAAACAAAAAAAAATGTAGGATCAAAACTGTTTCACATGAAGGATATTATGGTTTATAAATATCACTTTATAATGAAAAACACTAATATAACAAATTTTTAGAGAAATGTTTAATATAATAATAAAAAAATGAAATTGTGAAAAGAAACAAAACAAAAGGGAAAAGAAAAAGAAAACAATAGGAGCAAGACTGTCTCCCGTGAAGGATAAATGTGGTTTATAAAAAACTTTATAAAAAAGAGAAAAATTGAAAAATGAAAAAAAGTACATGTAAATGGTATAGTTTAAGATCGTTCGTAAATGGTACATGTAATTCATAACCTCATACTACCAACGCAACTATGTTTGAGAGAAATAGGTTGTAGTTTGGTAAGGTAGAAATTGGGAGAGAAATGTTCAGAGCTGATTCCCGAGGCTAAACTTTATCCGACAAATTTGCAGAGAAATAGCGAAGAACTGCTGCCTCCGAAGAGATTGTAGAGAGAGAGAGAGAGCAAACAAATGAGCATGCTCAGTTGTATGGCCCAATCCCAATAGCGCGATGAGCATGCTCTTGTATGACCCCAATGAACATGCGCATTTACAATATGGGGCGGGAGAGCCGCGGGCGGCGCACGAGCGAAGGGGTGAGAAGAACGAAGAAGGAAAAAAGAAGAGGAGGGGAGGGGGAAGGGAGGGGGAGAAACAGGGATGGGGGGAAAAGGAAGAAGCGGAGGGGAGAAGGGAAAGAGAGGAAGGGGAGAAAGGGAAGGCAAAGGAGAGGGAGGGGGAGGGGGGGCGGGAGAGAGGAAAGCCAAGGGCGCGCCGGGGAGGGCGCGGCGACCAAAGAAAAAGACGAGGGCGCGCCACGCGAGGCAGAGCGGGACGAAAAAACACGCCGGGAGCGCTCACACTACTATTTTTCTTAACCCCATTTCTTCTTTCTTTTTTCTCTACCCTATTTCTCTCTACACTACCAAACACAGCGTATAAAGTGAGATAAATAGGAATCTTAATATAGATTACATAGATAAATAGAATAGATGAGTAAGATAATAAATGAAAACATTAATGAATAAAATAGAAAGATAAATGATATATTGAATATCATGTTAAAAGTAATGTAAATCAACACATTTTATTGTATACTTAATGTGAGTTTTTATATAATGAATAGATAAACATGAATAAATAATAAGAGAAATTATTTTAATATGATAATAAAATAAAATTAAAGTATGAAAAAAAGAAAAAATGTAGGATCAAAACTGCTTCACGGGAATGATACTCATGGTTTATAAAATATCACTTTTATAATGAAACAAAATAATATGAATGAATAATGAGACAAAATATTTTAATATAATAATAATAATAAATCAAATTGTGAAAACAAACAAAATAAAAAAAAAACAAAAAAAAACAAAAAAATGGTGAATGGATGTGAGTTTTTATATAATGAAACAGATAAACAAGAATAAATAATAAGAGAAATTATTTTATATGATAATAAAAATAAAATAAAGTATGAAAAAAGAGAAAAAATGTAGGATCAAAACTGCTTCACGGGAAGGATACTCATGGTTATAAAATATCACTTTTATAATGAAACAAAATAATATGAATGAATAATGAGACAAAATATTTTAATTATAACAATAATAATAAATCAAATTGTGAAACAAACAAAATAAAAAGAAAAAAAAAAGCTTCACATGAAGAATACTCATGGTTTATAAAATATCACTTTTTATAATGAAACAAAATAAAGGAGAGTTTCAAATTACACCGGTGTAAATTACACCAAGTATTACACCGCTAATAACTATAAATAGAATATGTTTTTTTAGTAATGCCAACCGTTGAATTATGTTTGTTTATCATCATGATTATATGTGCCAATTTCGTTAAAATTTTGACGCTAATAACTTGATAATCAAATGATTGGATTTTTCATATATTTCAAATGTATATAACGTTAATCTTGAGACATCTCAATGACATATCAACTAATTTCAGATTAATGTAAAATTTTATATGTATGATCTATATGATAGTAACTTTCAATCCAACGGTGGATTATTTAATACAATGATCGGTTAAAAAATTATTCAGCGGTGTAACACTTGATGTAACTTACACCGGTGTAATTTGAACCCTCCTCAATAAAATAATATGAGCAAATAATGAGAGAAAATATTTAATATAATAATAATAATAAATCAAATTGGGAAAACAAACAAAATAAAAAGAAAAAAAGAAAACAAAAAAAATTGGTGAATCAACATTACCATATACAACTTCTCCAATGTAATACCCTCCACTACTTCTTCAATGTAATAGTATAGATAAGATATCACAATAATTAGGTGAAAAGAAAAAATAACAAGATAATAATTGGTAAACACGTCGTGGCTCAAGGAGTGTTTGCACCTATTGAAAGAGATAAAAATAAAAATGGAGAAGTAATAGATGTGATAAAAAAATGAGGTCTCAATGAATGTTTGATGGATGTATGAAAATATGAGATGTTCATATATCATTACCCACACTAATGAGCCTCTGTTCAATGATACATATATAATTTTTGATAAATTAATGTCATTAATAAATTAATTAAATTTCTTATTTTTAAAGGGGTTAAATATTCTTATAACATGAATCCGGAAAGTAGTTTTAAAAAGAGTAAACTAACAAATTAGACCCTAACTCTGTGGGGACTATGTAATTTCATCCCTGACTTTTCTAAAATAGCACTTTAGTCCATACTTTATTAAAAAAATGCACTTTAGTCCTTATTTTATTAAAAAACATACACTTTAGTCATTCACTTTATTGAAAAACATGCACTTTATGTAAGTTTTAACAAAGTTAGAGACTAAAGTGCTATTCTAGAAAAGTCAGGGACGAAACTGCATGATCCCCATAGAGTCATGATTTGTTAATTTACTCTTTTAAAAATATAATTTCATTTTAATATCATATCTGCTTCTAAAAATAAAGAAAGGTTAGCTCCGTCGCTATATTTTCATTGGAAAGTCTTCAGAACTATTTCTTGACCAAATATATACCACCACATCCCCAAAGACAACAACTGTGGGCGAATCGGATCCGAATCCCATGTTGTCCTAGTACTCCTGCATGGCTTTGCCTTTTGTCTATAGTTCCACAGTCAAAATCAAGCTTAATCAAGTATTCAAATCAGGTGATCATGTAACCCCAAATGACCCCCCTCTCTCTCTCTTGAGTTTAAGTACACACTGTAATAGCCTGTTGTTAACTGGTAAGTATCGACGTATATGGAAATACCGTGAGCATATTACATATATGAGCAAGCAAAGACAAAAAAAACAGTCAAATCAGAGGTCAAACCAATGGACCCATGTGGTCGGATATGGATGAGTAACCAAATAAGATCTAGTTAATTACTAGTTCAGTTTGTTTTGAGGCATTCCAGTTACAAATCAATTGTTTCAAGGAAGATCTCACACAGAAGTAACCCCCAACCCCAACTAGTCTCGGGAAATACACCCCACTCCAAATCAAATCCAAATCACGCTAAAGGGCAATTTCGGAAAACCAAACTCACTGCACAGGAAATTAACACACCTCTCTCTTTCTCTCGCCACCTTTACACTTCCTTTATCTCCACCCAAACAGTACCTCCCACTTCTCACTTTCCAAACCATGGATCCGGACGCATTCACCGCCAGCCTATTCAAGTGGGACCCGCGCACCGTCCTTCCACCTCCCGCGGCCACACGTCCCCCTCTCCTCGACTACGCGGTTGCTCCGCCAGTGGCCGCGACGGCGGCGTATCATCCGGCGAGAGCGCCGAGGGAGTTGGAGGAACTGTTCCAAGCTTACGGCATCAGATACTACACGGCGGCGAAGATAGCGGAGCTTGGTTTCACGGCGAGCACGCTGGTGGACATGAAGGACGAGGAGTTGGACGACATGATGAACAGCCTCTCCCAGATTTTCCGATGGGATCTCCTCGTCGGCGAGCGTTACGGCATCAAAGCCGCCGTCAGAGCCGAACGAAGACGCGTCGACGACGAGGACATGAAGCGCCGTAACCTCCTCTCCACCGACACAACCACCAACGCACTCGATGCTCTCTCTCAAGAAGGTGCGCATAGTGTAACCGTTTTTCATTTATCTTGCTATATTATGATAAATAAAAACTAGTGTTAGCTTTATTAGTTATTTTGTGATATATACACATGGCTAATGGCTTTGACTAAAAATTACACTCAATTTAAAACAAGTTTGACTAATTTATACTACTGTTGTATTAAACTACTGTTGTAACGTAAAGTCAACTACTAGCTAGAGAATTGGTTGAGCAATTTTATATGATAATTAATTAACAATAAAGAGAAGCTATATATATGTCTATGTCTGTATAAATATAGGTTTGTCGGAGGAGCCGGTGGTGCAACGAGAAAGGGAGGTAGTGGGAAGCGGGGAGGGAGCACGTGGGAGGTAGTGGCGGCGGAGGAGAGGAGGAAGCAGCAGCAGATGAGGAGGAGGAAGGCAAGGATGAAGAGGAATGCTGAGGAGAATGAGAAGTGGAAGAGGAGGAAGGAGAAGAGAATGATGAAGGGAACAACAACAGTGGTGGTGGTGGTTGTGAGAGGCAAAGAGAGCATCCATTCATTGTGACTGAGCCTGGGGAGGTTGCACGTGGCAAGAAGAATGGTCTTGACTATCTCTTTCACCTCTACGAGCAATGCCGTGAGTTCTTGATCCAGGTTCAGGCCATCGCCAAGGACCGCGGTGAAAAATGCCCAACCAAGGTATATACATGTATACACTAACCCTCTTCATTTTTTCCGTTCTTGTTTGTTTACACTTTACACCTACCTGTGACTCTGACATAGTAGTGAATAGTGTAGTTCCTTCATGTGAACCGTTTGAACAATATTGTGTTACCGTGACACGTTCCACGGAACACGTGACAAGTCAGGGACTCTCGTGAGGGGGTCCAGCTTCCTATAAAACTGGAATTTTCGTTTCCGTACGGTGAGTTCAATTATCCAGTTACAAGGCTGAACCGGATGGATCATCCCCGAGTCCTAACTAGTATCATCCGCAAGTCAAAGTCATGCATGTCCTCTTATTACTCCTTACACCCACTGGATTCTTACATACACTCGTAAGAATCCCAATCGACACGTATCGTATATTTATCAATGAATTATGTGAATTGAATTGATGCGCATGGGGTGGGGCATAGTTATGATTATTATTATTATTGTTATTAGTTTAAATTAAAATAAACTTTTTTGAAAAATAAAATAAAATCAAAGTTCTTATTATTGTTATTACTTTTGGCCCGAGTGTAGGTGACAAATCAGGTATTTAGGTACGCGAAGAAGGCTGGAGCTAGCTACATCAACAAGCCGAAAATGCGACACTACGTGCATTGCTACGCGTTGCATTGTCTTGACGAGGAGGTGTCAAATGAGCTGAGAAGGGGTTTCAAGGAGAGAGGGGAGAATGTAGGAGCATGGAGGCAAGCTTGTTACAAGCCCCTTGTGGCCATAGCAGCACGTCAAGGTTGGGACATTGATGCCATATTCAATGCGCATCCTCGTCTTTCCATATGGTATGTGCCAACAAAGCTCCGTCAGCTTTGTCATGCCGAGAGGAACAGCGCCGCCGCTTCTAGCTCCGTCTCTGTGGCAGCGGCCACCTTCCGTTCTAAAACTGTACTGATCTTGTAATAGATATGTATTAATTTAAGTACAAGTAGGAACCTCCCACCCACGAACCCACAAGGTTTCAAAACAAAGAACATGTAGCAATCGAGGGGGCTTTTTTAGTTTTGATGAATGGCTCGATTACGTATCTTTACTTTATGGGCCTCATAAATTACTCGCTTTAATTTGCATTTTATTAAAGTTGGTCATTTTATTTATCAGTTTAAGGAGTACTGATTGATCTGAAATTAAATGCTTTTATTTATATATATATATATATATTCTTTTACTATAAATATTATCAGATGAGATATCAAATTCATACAATAAAAACTTACAATGGATATGTCTACGATGGACCGTAGTGCACGTGCTCCAAAACGTAAAACTATAATAATTTAAATTTCTAATAATTTAAATTTTACGCTATTTTTTTACTTATTGATAATCGATTTCCAGTTACTTTTGTGAAATATGGTTGAAAGAATAAAAATTTAATTGATGGTATTGTGGTTTTGTGAAATATGGTTAAAAGAATAAAAATTTAAATTGATTGGTATTGTGTAATGTAAAAGTTTCTCCCTTCACTTTAATTGATATATTCTCAATAAAACTAGCTTACGTTGTATTTCTTTAAAACTCAAATGGTCATGTAAAGACCATTTAACAAAAATAAAATTATCTACTCATCTTTTATAACCAATAAAATGTAAGATGGATTAGGTGGTGTTTCGTTAGGATGCCCCACCTCGGAGACAACCTCAATAAGCTAGGACCCTTTGAGCAACGGTACCTAGGTGGGTCTATTGGGCCACCCAGGAGAGGCTCATGATTAGCAATTTATAAGGAGGGGACATGCTCTTGACCTAGGTATCTGATACCTTCTCACTCTGATAGTCATGTTTATGCCGTCTAGGCCTTGAGCTCGGCTCTTCAGAGACATTTGAGAACAGATGAATTAAATTATTTTTGGTCCACCTTAGAATTATCCGTATACAACATATTTTTTTATCTCTTTTCATCACATCAATGATCATATCCCACATTTTTCTCTCTTTTTTCTTTTTCTCTCTCTGTGTCTATGTGGTACATGTTATACATATGCAATTTACATTTCTCTTCTCAAATTAACTTTCAAGGACACCAAACGCGTGGATATGTGATCTTACATAAAAATAATTCAAATCTGTCACGTGCCTTTACCTCATGAAACCAAAAAAAAAAAAATTCTGTCATGTGTGCATTTGATAATGTTGCATATAACAGAGAAATACTTACTATAAACTTAGTTTGTTTTATTGGATTAATAGCTATAAAATGTATTTCTTGACATTTTTATTTAGACAATAGTTAAATCACGTGAAAATAAAACAGTTGAGAAGCGCATTTACAAGAACTATATGATGGCGTAAAAATGAAAGAAATGGCATTATTAATTACTATAGTTGTATTATTATAACTAAGATTGATGAATACTCTCAATATTATAGACATGGACATATTGTCACATATGAAGTTTGTTAGAAACTTGAGTTTGTGTTGAAATATTGTACCCTGGCCTCTAATTATAGTGGGAAAAGAAGGCCTGAATTGAAGTGTCTATGTTACTTAATTAACCACTTGATCCATGTTTTAAATGTGGATTTGGTCAGGAGCTAGCTATTTAGTAGCGTTTACTTGAATGCATGTTTAAAACATAATTTTGAGTAAACCAAATATACATTTAAAGTATATATAGCCCAATGACAAGATTGGGTGGGAAGCTAAGAATGAAGGGAACCGGAAAAACTGAAATGCAAAACGGAAAAGGAATAACTGAAAGGTTGTTACATAAGCTACAAAATTAAACCAACGAGGTAGGACTTGCTCCTACTTCAGCTTCACCTCCATCTTGCTTGTTATTTCCAATATAGGGCTTGGATTCAAGTAAGCAAGACCAGGATTAATTAATTTAATATTACCTTACAAGTCTTTTCTTTTTAAGGCCCAAGCCAATTAACTTTAACTCGAACTAAGGAATTATCCTAACTAGGGGTGGGAACAGGCCAGATCGCTCGTCAGGGGCCTACTACCGACCTATAGCAGACCTAGGTCAGGCCAATTTTTTAAATAGATAAGGCCAAGACTTTTTCAAAAGCCTATATAGCAAAACAAGCCAGACTTCAGGCCATTGAAAAAGTATTTTAAACCTATCAGGCTGGCCTATTTAACTAAATATATAAAAAATACTAATATTTTTTATATTGCTATTATATTATAAAGATTTTTTTTATTACTTTTCCTTATAATTATATACTTATTAGCTTGTATAAGCATTTAAGAATGTTAAAAACTTGAGGCCTATAAGTCTATTCATACATATGCTTATGATATATTCAAGTACCTTACTGTAAAACAGGTTTTTAAACAGGCTTTTAGGCCATGTCAGACTTTAAATAGGCCAGACCTTCTAAGCCATAAAATAAAGCTTATGTCTGGTAAACAGACCAGACTCAGGCCATGGATTTAAGGTGCAGGTCAGGCTTAGGCCTTGAAAAGCCTAGCTCGGCTCGGCCTATTCCCAACCCCTAATCCTAACCATAAAGCATAAACACCTTTATAATCTTAATATTTTTTTACATGGCCTCAATTTCAACTTTTTTTTTTGTCACTAAGCCTCAATGTTAACTTAGATTTCCTCTTCTCACACTAAGTCATAAGAATAATTATAAATAATCCTATTTATTTTTCCTCTAATTTTTTCTAGTTTTTTAAATAAAGTAAGATTTAAACTTATTTGACTAAACTGTTAATTTGGTCCTGAAAGATTGGAGGACCTTCATTTGGTCCTTGAAAGAAAGAAATTGTCAATTTAGTCCCTGAATGTACTTTCCGTCATTCAATTTAGTTCCTCTGTTACAATCCGTCAATTAACCTTAACGAGATGCTGACGTGCCACGTGTACATAATGACGTGTCAATAAAATTATTTATTTTAATCCCTTATTAATAAAATAGTTCATTTTAGTCCCTCATGATTAAAATAGTTTATTTTAGTCCCTCATTAATGTTAATTATTTCATTTTTGACCCCATTCTTCTACATTTTCTTTAACTACATATTTCTCCCAAATTCAAATAGAAGAAACCCTAACCCCCCAAATTGACAATAAATTTTTTAGACCAAAACGAAAAAATTTAAAATGCAAATTTTGGACTAACCCCTCATTTTGGTACTGTTCTGGTATAGAACACGAACCTGGGTCTGAGTCGGTAGGAGAGAAGTCGGGTCCATATCCGGGTTGCGGAGGCTTGAATCCGAGTTGAACCCAGGGGCGGTACCTGCAAAGGGACTCCGACGCCCAAGTCAGATATGTAAAGCAGTCAAAGGATTGACTGAAGTACGATGCGTACCTTGTGAATTGTTAATGTTCTCATTATAGGGGTTTTCCCCTGTATAAATAAGGTAAGTGGGCATAAATATAAAAGGAGTAAGTATAGCAGATACAATTATATAATTTGGAGATATTATAATTATATGCCATATAATTATAGATATCGTCATATTAAATACCATATAGTTATCGATATGATAATTTATATTGGGTGTGGGCCATTTTGGCTATTAGGCCAAAGGTTTAGACCGTAACAGAAGCCCCCCAGCTCTTGTCAACTTGATAGTTGGCTTGAGCTTATGCATTTGTTGTTACGTCCGAGACGACATGTTCTAGTCGGACGACTTTGACCGTTATGAGAGCTTTCGGCTGAGACGACTTCTGATTATGTGTATGTTGGATGCTACGAGTCGCTATTCATTTTCGTATTCGAAAGCTTAGGTTCGAGACGGGAATATTAATGGGGTCGAGGGGGGTCTCTTCGCTGTTCACATCGTTGCGCAGTTTCATTTTCTCTAAAACGTGTGACGCTTCACCTCCCAGATGACGTGTTGCTTTCTGACAGGGTCGCGACGGTTCGACTTCATGGGCCTTGCGACTTTATGGGCCTTTTCGGTCTTATAAATAGGAGGTTGAAAGCGACGTTCGTCACTTTGCCTCTCATTTCTATACTTTCATTGTGCTTCTGCTTTCTATATCCTAAGCGTTTCCATCTCGAACCCCAACTTCGACTTTCCAGGTATTTCTTCTTCGCCTTTATTATTTTTTGTTGTAAATGAGTGATAGTTGAGTCTCTGGAAAATTTTGCCTGGGAAACCCGAATCGTGGGTATCTAGGAGTCGGTCGTCCTACGGGATAACAGTGCGGATCTCGGTCCGGTAGTGAATGAGATTGTGAGGTGTAATATAATATAAACAGTCGTATGACTTGGGGTTATGAGGGTTGATTCCCCAGAGCAGTCCGAGTCGAGGTCTTCTAATAGCATTTTGAGAAGTTCGAGTCTGACACAGGCAGTTGGTTATACTGCCTCTGCAGGTGTAGATATGGCTGAGTCTCGAAATGTAGATTATTTTATGCCTGCATGGGCTGATAGGTATAGTTGGGTGGATCCTGATGGTCCTTGGGATGCCAAGTGTATACAGACCCGGCTTCCTAGAGTACTGTCAGGAGTGACTTTATGAGTTGGAAATCTTCAAGTCGGCCGAGATGAAGGATAATTACAATATTGTCATTCCCACCCCCAGGGAGTCGAGCGTGCCATCTTTCAGAGACCAACACACTCTTCTTGTACACTTATGATTACTTTCATTCAAAAGAAAATTGAGGTTTCCTTTCACGACCTTTGAAGAGAGGGTATTAAACTATGTCGCTTGTGCCCCTTCACAATGGCACCCCAACTCTTGGGCCTTCATAAGGTGTTTCGAGTTGCTGATGACCGAGTTTGGGTTTACCACCGTTGGTCAAATTATTTTTTCATTTTTTCCAAGTTCTGAGGAAGCATCCGAAGGAGAAAAAGACTGAGACCCTGAAGAGCTGGATAATCGTTGAGGGGTTTCATGATCGTAAGATCTTAACCCCTTACGCAGAGTCGGCTTAAGAGGGGTAGTATTTCTTTCAAACAAGAATTTTTCCAAGTTCAAGCAGCTAAGGGTGTGAAGCCTTTCTGGGGAGGAAGAGTCGTCCAATGCTCCCAGGTTCCACATGTACTGGACCCAACCGACATACGACAAGAAGTTCTTCCCAATACGAAGTGGTCGAGTCAGCGTTATCCCCGCAGGACTTGGCTGTGAGGAAGTCACTGTTGAAGTCGGTTGAGGACTGTGGGTTGTTTTCTAGTAAGAAAATACTAGATGGTCCGACTGGTAACATTGGTTCTAGAATTGGTGAGATTTTGTACTAAGTACCTGCATATTTATTTCTTGTTTCATCTTGGTTAAGCGTTCGACTTTCTTTTTGCAGCTTAGATGGCTTCTGCAGCACTGAAGCATCTAAGGGCCTTGCCAAATGTCCAAGCCAACACTAATAATGAAGATGTCCGAGTTGATATGGACTTTACTCGGACCAATGGTGGAGACGGTTAGGCGGGCAACCTGTTGTGAATGCTGGTCCGGCTCCACAGGGCAGGGGGATGGAAATGAAGAACCTCGGGTAGCTCAGGCCCATAAAAAGAAGAAACTTGAAACAGAAAAAACAAAATAGGCCCTAGGACGGACGGGTTTTCAGGATAGTCGGGGGTGAATCTGTATGACCCAGAGGAGGATCTGGACACTCCTGAGATGGATCACATCCTGTACAATCCCGTTTTTTGAAGTCGGTCCATGATATGTGCCAACAATAGAAAATTTGATGGATATAGAGCGCCCATGTCTTCAACATGCCGCATATATGAGGCAATATGCGACTTGATGTGATACCAGCAGCCGAGAAAGCCTAACTCAGATCTCGAAGCTCGTACGACTAAGAGGGATACGACATGGTGGATCTAAAAGCTGCGCAGGAGGCATTTGGATTCCGAGAAAACAGATACGTTGAGGTACAAGGGGAGTTTCAAGTCGGCTAAGGAGAAGAACAAGGCACTGAAAATGAGATAACTAAGCTGACGGCCGACTGGCGAAGTTGTAGCTGACTCCTCCTGCGACCGGGATGACAGATGCGGCTGGTCGCTGTATCTGGTGAAGAAGAATTTGCAAAGGGCTCAAGCTACGTTTAATAAAGAAAAAGTCGGGCTTGTGAAGCTCTCTGAACAGATCAGGGCTGCTTCCTTTGAGAATACTGTGGCATAGTTGAGAATCATTAATCCCGGTCTGAAGGTCGAGGGATCTATGGCCGTTGTATGAGGTTTCCAGGGGAGGATATGCCGAGTCGACATGGAGAAGAAGGTGTATGTTGATGCTGCCTCTGGAGAGGAAGTAGACCCGTACGAAGAATGATCTCCCCTTGTTTTTTAACTTGTAATTTTTCTTTAAGTTTTAATTCTGTATTTTGTGAAGACAAGGTTCTCCTCTAATGTCATTTTTCCTTGGGCTAAGTTTCGTGTGCTTTACCTTCCCGTCTTGGTTGTGCTTTGTTAATATGCCTTAATTTGTCGGACTTTGCGCTTTTAACGTCAATATGCTTTTAACGCTTTAATTGTCGGGTTTGCGCTTTTAACGTTAGTATGCTTTTAGCGCTTTTTTTGGATCTCGGACTCGCGCTTTTAACATTAGTATGCTTTTAACGCTTTTTGGTTCTCAGACTCGCGGCTTTTAACATTAGTATGCTTTTAACGCTTTTTTGGTTCTCGGACTCCGCGCTTTTAAATTAGTATGCTTTTAACGCTTTTTTGGATTTGTTGACGTCTGGGTTAAAGAACTTAGCTATTTTGAAGATGTTCTTCACACCAATTGACTTTTATTGAAAGAAGTGTGTAAATTCAAGACCGGATACTCTTCGCATCCAGTTTTATTGAAACTAGAATTCGAGACTGGGATGCTTTTCGCATCCGGTTTGAAATAATGAAAGTTATCTAAATGTACTACTACTTAAGAATAGTAAGTCTTGAGCTTGTCCGAGTTCCAAGAATCATAGGACGACTTTTCCTTCAAGTGTTTCAATTTTATATGCTCCATTCCCGGTTGCTTCAGTAACCCTATAAGGGTCTTCCCAGTTTGCTGCAAGTTTCCCTTGGGTTGCATTTCTTGTTGCCAATGTCGGCTCTACGCAAGACAAGGTCTCCAGGTTGGAAACTTCTGGTCAATACCTTGGCATTACGCCGTGTGTGAGGCGTTCTTTCAAAGTAGAATCCCGGATGTGCGCCACCGCCCGGATTTCATCCAAAAGTCTAGTTCTTCAAGTATGGCTTTATCATTTGTGTCAACTTTGAAATTTTTCACCCTCCAGCTTGGTTCTCCAATTTCGACCAGGATTATGTTGAGTCTCAAAGGATTAATTATATGAAATTAAAAATATTTCGAGTCTCACTCTCTTAAGTTTTAATGACACACCAATATAAAATATAAAAAAGGCATTATATGATACTATGCTCTCACAGGATGTTGCATTGTTTCAGATCATATTGTTTGTAAAAGATCATTTGAAAAGATCAACCTCATCTGAAGAGTGTTTATCATCTGAAGACTTGAAGATCATCTGAAACACTCCTTGCATCTGAAGGCTGAAGGTATCAAGTTTAAGGTTTGACCCGTGAAGACGTTACTATGTAAGAAGAACGTTCTATCCCAATGGTCTAACCCTTTTCAGCATAAGAATCAGAGCTGGTTTCTCTCATCGTTCAAAAGTTTTAGCATTTTTAAGGAAATTCTGCAAAGCTGCATGTAACTGCTCAAAAGCATTGTGTGCACAGACTTGTTGCACCTAAGACTGCTCAGACGTATTGGACAGAGTGTGTCTCAACGTCTCGTGAAGCATTTAATGCTATTTCACAACGGGCAACATTTTCTTGAAGGACTATAAATATGCCCATGCAGATTGAAGCAAAATATAGAGAAGTGAAGAAAGTTATCAAAGAAATCTCCCTCTGCGCCAAACTCTGCAAAAATACTCTGATATTTTCTTTACATTTGCTTATTTGCTTATCCTGAGTAAATCTCAGTTACTTGTACACTTCTGATAAGTTCAATTTATCATCTGAAGATAGTTGATTGAAGTTTATCTGTTTTTATCTTAAAACAGTTTGGGTTACAAGCCTGGAGAGGCTTATTGTCTGAAAGAATACTTGGGTTACACTGGATAAGTGTCTGAGAGCCTGAAGAGGCTTGGTTTAAAAAAAGAATACTTGGTTGTAGAGCCTGGAGAGACTTGACAAAAAGAATACTTGGTGTAGAGCCTGGAGAGGCTTGACAGAAAAGAATACTTGGTGTAGAGCCTGGAGAGGCTCTTGACAGAAAAGAATACTTGTGGTAGAGTCTGAAAGGCTTGATAGAAAAGAATACTTGTAATCTTGCAAGATTAGTGGAAATTCAGTGGTGGTTTGCCCTGGGACTGGACGTAGCTCACAAGTGGTAGTGAGTGAACCAGGATAAATTCTTGGTGAGTTTTCTTTCCCTCAAACTCTTTCAATTCAGTTTTTAAACTAACTAAGGGGTTTTGAAAAGTTTTCAAGAGCAAAAATCTTAACATCAAAAAAACTATTTATCAAAACTGTCTTTGCGTCTGAATCAAGGTTCAGAATCTGAATCTAGGTTTCAGAAGGTATAACTAACTTCAGACGATCTTTCATCATTTGAAGTTTTTACGAAATATTTTAAAGTATTTTCTAAAAACAAAAAGGTTTCGATTGAAACACTATTCAACCCCCCCTTCTAGTGTTTCCCTGTTTTTCTTACAGTTGGTACTAGAGCTTATCCTCGGGGTTAGCACTAATCAGTGCGGAGGACAGAGATCCAATGGAAACTTCTACCAGCAACAGACAGTATATCACTGAAGGAGCCTCCATCACGAGACCCCCAACATTCAATGGAGTGGATTACCACTATTGGAGGGATCGTATGAAGTTATTTATTGAAAGCAACAACATTGATGTCTGGGATGTGGTTACTGATGGAGACTACGTACCCATGATGCTGGAATGCCTATACCTAAGGCTGAATGGACCTTGGAGCAGAAGGCTCAAGTTCAGTTAAATGCCCAAGGCCAACTCTATCTGATATGTTCCTTGAACAAGTCAGAATATGAGAAGGTTCATGGTTGTTCATCTGCCAAGGAGATCTGGGATACGCTTTGCAGCAGCCCATGAAGGGACAGGGACTGTGAACCAATCCAAGATCTGCATGCTTGTACATCAGTATGAGATTTTCACGATGGAAGAATCTGAAACAATAGACCAAATGTTTGGGACGGTTTCAGACGATAACCAATGGACTCAGGTTATTAGGAAGAACCCTTGAATCTGGAAATAACATTCAAAAGATTCTAAGAAGTTTACCCAAAGTCCTGGAGACCCAAGGTTACTGCCATTCAAGAAGCCAAAGATTTAAATACTCTTAGAATGGAGGAACTACTGGGCTCTCTCAAAGTCCATGAGCTTGAACTTGGGGAGGATCACACCAAGAGGAAATCACTGGCATTGAACTGCAAGGTCAGACAGTCTAGGCACTGGTAGCATGGAAG
Organism: Sesbania bispinosa; assembly: GCA_026901365.1. Lineage (NCBI taxonomy): Eukaryota > Viridiplantae > Streptophyta > Magnoliopsida > Fabales > Fabaceae > Sesbania > Sesbania bispinosa. The sequence continues at coordinate 298,493 of QLOH01000141.1, forward strand.
CCATGCAAGCAGATGACACTTCAGAGGATGATACTGAGTCTGAAGACTGTTCAGATGATGATGATCTTGCTTTTCTCGGCAAGAAAATTAAGAAAATGCTACAAAGAAAAGGAAGATTGATAAATACAAATTATACACATTAATCATCCCTCAAATTTAACCTTTAATGCATTTTTTTATGCTTAATTAACAAGTCATAAGCATATTATGCCAATTCAGGTTCATATTGGGCTCAATTACATTTTTTCAGCATTAAACGGTTTTCGTATTTCAAGCATAACTTGAGTTCTAGACATCTAAAAATTATTTTCTTTACATTGTAGGAAAGATAAAAGAGAGCCCTAAACTTTGATGAAGAACCTAAAAGCTAAATCGGATGCTGCTAGGAGTCGAATGGGCTTGCAAGACCCGAATAGTCAGCATCATATGAAAACCTGACCAGCTCTCAATGATTGGGCCATAACTTGGGCTAGAAAACTCCTTTTGGGCTCAACCCAGCGGCATTTGACAAGCTAAGATCCAGAGCTTGATTTCATATGAAGACCAACTCTCTTGGATTCTGCCAGATTGAGGATGATATGCTCGGTGCAAGTGGGAGACAAGTAGGTGAATGATAGCTAGAGTAGGTGAATATCAAAGTAATGGACAAATGCATTAGGTAATTGATCAATAAGTCCATTTGTGGACAAAACATGCTTAGTCATTGCTGAGTGATCATGTTTGGAATGGCATCTTTTCCCCTCCTATAAATAGGAGGGCTTGCTAGGGAGAAGAGCATCCAAGTTGTAGTAGAAATTACTAAGAGTTTCATTTACTTTTGTTCATCTTTTTGTAAGTCTTCATGGAAGGCTAAGTTTTTATTCAATTCAAGGAGTCAAGCTTATTTCATCTTGGTTTAGAGGTTTGATCTCATTTACATGTTGATTGAATTACATCTACCATGCTTTTCTACTCCACTTGCTTCAATTCCATATTTCTTTTATCAAGCTTGATTGGTTAAATGTTTTGGTTATGAAATTTGTTATTGATGTATGTTGTACTCTTGATTGGTTAATCATCATACAATGATTGAAACAGCATAGAGTAAGCAATTAAATTGAAGGTGGTTCATTTAATTATTTACTTCAATTGGGTTCCGTTTATAAAATTGATTTGGATCTAACATAAGATTTTATGGTTATTTGATCTTGTTAATCTTAATCAATTGGAATTCTGGAAATTATTTCAGTAGTGAATCCGGGATCATTGTAGGGGTTCCATATGATTCTAAGTTGATAGATTTAATCTCTTGAATGCATGTTATTAATAACCAATGATTTACCATGAAATAGCCTCTGAATTCCTTGGATTGATATTCTCTGAATTGATTCAACCTTTGCTTTTAACTTGATCTTTTATTTTCTTCAGTTTATTCCAATCAATCAAACCCCCCCCCCCCAAAGAAGGATTAATTTGAGTGGATTCTTCAGGGTTCGACCCGGTTATACCATTCTACTACAAGTAGTTTGCAGATCGGAGAATTAAAAGTTATAATTTTGTACAAGGATTCGACAACTGTCAATATTTTGGCGCCGTTGCCGGGGATCCACTTGATAGTATCCTTTTATTTATTTATTTTTATTTGATTTTTTTTTTAGTTCTGTTGTTTCCTTTTTTTTTCTAGTTTATGCTAGATCTTCTACTTCAAAATTAATTGAATTTGATCCAGAAATTGAAAGAACTTTACACAGATCTAAGAGAAAATTGTTTGCTCAAGTTAAAAAAACCTGTTGATATAAATCAATTGAACAAATGGCTAACAATGTGCAGGATAGAACTTTGAGGGCGTTGGCTGCTCCTGATGTTACATACCAACCTTTGTGCATTGAATATCCAAACTTGGATGTTGATTTTGAACTTAAATCTGGTTTAATTCACTTGCTTCCTAAATTTCATGGTCTTGCAGGAGAAGATCCACACAAACATCTAAAAGAGTTTGAAGTGGTTTGCTCCTCCATGAACCCTCAAGGAGTTGCTGAGGAACACATCACGTTGAGAACTTTTCCTTTCTCACTTACTGAATGTTGCTAAAGATTGTTGTTTATCTCCTGCAGGTTCTGTAACATGTTGAATACATGAGAAGGTATTCTTGGAGAAATACTTCCTGCTTCAAAACGGGTGCTATCAGAAAGGAAATTTGCGAATTAGGCAAATGACTGGAGAGACTCTGTACGAGTACTGGAGAGATTTTTAAAGTGTGTGCCAGCTGCCCACACACCAAATAAGCGATCAACTTTAATCAATACTTTTATGAAGGATTATTGCCTATGGAAAGAACCATGATCGATGCAGCAAGTGGTGGTGCAATTAATGAACAAAAGCATCCATGAAGCAAGAAGCCTTATCTCTACCATGGCTTTCCAACACCCAACAATTTGGGACCAGAATCACGCCAACTCGGGCAGTTAACGAAATTCAAGTGGTCACAGGAAGAACAACAAGAGCTGCAGAATAGACTTGATGAGCTAACATCCTTAGTGAGACAAGTGGCAGTAGCTCAGCAACAACCTTCTCAAACACAACAACTACCTTTTTACAAGACACCGGAAAAGGTATGTGGTATCTGTAATTGCTCATCTCATCCAACTGATGTTTGCCCTACCATTCAAGCAGGTGAATCTGTTGCTGTAACCGGAGCTTTCCATGGGAGATCACAACAACAACAACAACGTTATGATCCTTACTCAAATACATATAATCCTGGATGGAGAGATCATCCCAATTTGAGATGGGGTACCAATACAAGACCACAACCTCAACAACAGTTTCAGCATAATGCAGGTACTGTAGACATCTTACCAGCAACCTGTGAGACATCAAATGCATCAACAAAATGTTGCAGCTCAGCAACCTTCACAACCTAACTCTGAACCTTCACTAGAAGATCTTGTGAAGCAAATGGCTGCAACAAATCTGCAATTCCAGCAAAGGACGGAGGCTACCATTCAGAATTTAGAAATTCAATTGGACAACTTGCCTCTTCACTAAATGAGATGCAATCTAAAGGTTCCGATAAGTTGCCTGCTCAACCAGTGGTGAACCCCAATGTCAATGCAATTTCCCTTCGATCTGGAAGGGTGATGGATGAGTCAAACATACAGAAAGCTGCTAAAAAACCAAGACTTCATTAAAATGCACCAGATGATACAATAGTACAACCATTGGATCACGAAGGAGCAAAGCCATCAGATGATGATGCATCTTTTCGAAATTCTGAGAAAAGTATGCAGCAGAATGTACCACTACCATTTCCTCAAAGAGCTGCAAAATCCAGGAGGGTAGACGAGATGGAGAAAGGGATCTTGGAAACCTTTAGGAAAGTGGAAGTCAATATTCCACTTCTGGAGGCAACTCAAGCAAATCTCCAAGATATGATAAGTTCTCAAAGACTTGTGCACACACAAAGCAGGGCTGATTAAAGGATCTACGACAGGTAATGGATGTTCTAACTGTGGAAAACATGGACATGTTGAGTCTCCGTGCAGACACAGAAGGAAAAAAGACCCAAAGCTAACAAAAAACGACCCAAGAAGGTATGAGTACCTAAGAATTTGATTGTTCCTGTTGCAAATGTGTTTAACAGGACAAAAAGAAACACCCCAAATGGTACTTGGACAGTGGGTGCTCGCGACACATGAAGGAGAAAGGTTTTTGTTCCAAATGCCTTAGACCCCAAGGTAGGTGGAGTGGTCACCTTTGGTGGATAATCAGCGCCAGGAAGATCACTGGTATTGGGACTGTAGGCTTACAGAGTGTATAACTCAAGAACCCCTTAACAGTAGAAGAATCTATCCATGTAAGATTTAATGATTTTAAAGAGACTGATAGGGAACTATTAGATCTTGAAGAGGATTTTGCAGGAATGAAGTTGAATCCCAAACTAAAGTCTGAAGGACTTTCTGAAGGTCATTCTGAAGAACCTCCTGAACAAAGTCTGAACCTGCATCTGAAGCTGAACCTTCTTCAAGAAAAACATTGTTGAGTCTCAAACACGAGTGGTACCCTCTCACCATCGCGATTGGGATAGTGAACTCATCATCCAAGAGAGCAAATTATAGGTGAACCCTCAGAAGGAGTAAAAACAAGATCAAGATTCAGAAGCTTGAATAATCTTGCACTTCTCTCTGAGATTGAACCTAAAAACATTGAAGAGGCTCTGCATGATGAAGGTTGGATCCTAGCCATGCAAGAAGAGATGAATCAATTTGCTAGGAGTGATGTCTGGACACTTGTACCTAAATCCCATGGGAAAACTATAATAGGAACCAAATGGGTTGTTCAGAAACAAGTTATCAGAAGAAGGAAAAGTAGTCAAAAACAAAGGCAAGGACTTGTTGCTCAGGGCCTATAATAAGAAATAAGGTATTGACTTCACTGAAACTTTTGCTCCTGTAGAGAGGCTTGAAGCCAATAGAATTTACTAGCTTATGCAGTAAATAATGGCATCACCCTTATATCAGATGGATGTTAAGAGTGCCTTTCTCAATGGGCTTATTGAGGAAGAGGTCTATGTTAGACAACCACCAGGTTTTGAAGACACTACTTTTCCAGAACATGTTTTCAAACTGAAAAAGGCTCTTTATGGTCTTGAAACAAGCCCAAGAGCTTGGTATGACAGATTGAGTAGCTTTTTAATCAAAAATGGTTTTCAAAGAGAAAAAGTAGATACAACTCTTTCAGAAAAATGTCCAACAAGACTTCATTCTTGTTCAGATATAGTGGATGACATTATATTTGGTTCTACTGATTCTTCATTATGCAAGGAATTTCTGAACTTATGCAATCTGAGTTTGTGATGAGCATGATGGGGGAACTTAAGTTCTTCCTAGGGACTTTAGATTAAGCAACAATCTGATTGTATATGGATCCATCAAGAAAATATACAAAATAAATGCTTAGAAATTCAATAGGTGATTGCAAGTCATGACTACTCCCATGCATCCTTCTGTTGTTTTGAACAAAGATGAAGGGGAAGAACCATTAAATCAAACTTTGTATAGAGGAATGATTGGATCATTATTGTATCTGACAGCAAGCAGACATGATATTTATGTTCAGTGTATGTCTTTGTGCCAGATTTCAATCTGATCAAGACTTACTCATTATAAAGCTGTAAAAAGAATTTTCAGATATTTAAATGGTACTACTATTCTTGGTCTTTGCTATAAGAGAAGTAAGGATTGCGGGTTAGTGGGACTTTTGATGCTGATTTTGCTGGAGATAGAATTGAGAGGAAATCAACAAGTGGAGGTTGTCATTTCATTGGTAACAACATGATCAGCTGGTCCAGCAAAAGGCCAAGCACCATTGGCTCTTTCCACAGGCAGAAGCTGATCACAGATGTTGCACTGTTTCAGATCTTATTGTCTATAAGACTCATCTGAAAGATCAACCTCATCTGAAGAGTGTTATCATCTGAAGACTTGAAGTCATCTGAAACACTCCTTGCATCTGAAGGCTGAAGGTATCAAGTTTAAGGTTTGACCCGTGAAGACGTTACTATGTAGAAGAACGTTCATCCCAATGGTCTAACCCTTTTCAGCATAAGAATCAGAGTTGCTTTCTCTCCTCGTTCAAAAGGTTTAGCATTTTTAAGGAAAGTCTACAAAGCTGCTATAGCTGCTCAAAGGCATGTGTGCACAAACCTGCTTCCACCTAAGACTGCTCAGAACGTACCTTGGATAGAGTGTGTCTCAACGTCTCCTGAAACATTTAATGCTATTTCACAATGGCAACATTTTTCTCGAAGACTATAATATGCCCATGCAAATTGAAGCAAAATATAGAGAAGTGAAGAAAAGTATCAAAGAAATCTCACTCTGCGCAAACGCTGCAAAAATACTCTGATATTTTCTTTACATTTGCTTATTTGCTTATTCCTGAGTAAATCTCAGTTACTTATACACTTCTGATAAGTTCAATCTATCATCTGAAGAATAGTTGATTGAGCTTTATCTGTTTTATCTTAAAACAGTTTGGGTCTTGTCTGAAAGAATACTTGGGTTACACTTGGATAAGTGTCCTGAGAGCCTGAAGAGGCTGGGTTAAAAAAGAATACTTGGTGTAGAGCCGGGAGAGGCTTGACAAAAAATATACTTGGTGTAGAGCCTGGAGAGGCTTGACAGAAAAGAATACTTGTGTAGAGCCTGAAGAGTCTTGACAGAAAAGAATACTTGTGGTAGAGCCTGAAGAGGCTTGATAGAAAAGAATACCTTGTAATCTTGCAAGATTAGTGGAAATCCAGTGGTGGTTTGCCCTGGGACTGGACGTAGCTCACAAGTGGTAATGATTGAACCAGGATAAATTCTTGCCTGAGTTTTCTTTCCCTCAAACTCTTTCAATTCAGTTTTTAAACTAACTAAGGGGTTTTGAAAAGTTTTCAAGAGCAAAAATCTTAACATCAAACAAAACTATTTATCAAAACTGTCTTGCGTCTGAATCAAGGTTCAGAATCTGAATCTAGGTTCAGAAGGTAGTAACTACTTTAGACGATCTTTCGTCATCTGAAGTTTTACAGAAATATTTTAAAGTATTTTCTAAAACAAAAAGGTTTCCATTGAAACACTATTCAACCCCCCTTCTAGTGTTTCCCTGTTTTTCTTACAGATGAGTGCTTCAGTCCCATAGGTAAGCCGGAAAGGAGTTTTGTTTGTAGATGACTGTGAGTAGTTCGATATTCCTAGAGTACGTGATCGAGTTGCTCCACCCAGTTACCTTTGGCGTTGTCTAATCTACGTTTAAGGGGCTTTGAGGATCACCTTGTTCGCAGACTCGACCTGGCCATTGGTTTGTGAGTGTTCTAACTGAAGTGAAATGGTGCTTGATCTTCAATCCTGATAAGAGCTCTCTGAACCTCTTGTCCGTGCACAGGGTTTCCATTGTCCGTGATTACGGATTGAGGGATCCCGAACCTGGAGATGATGTTCTTGTAAAAGAACTTTTGGACCTTAGTCGAAGTGATTGTGGCAACGGGCTCTACTTCGATCCACTTGGTGAAGTAATCCACTGCTACCATTAGAAACTTGACTTGTCCTGGAGCGGGTGGAAAAGGACCGAGTATGTCAAATGCCACATTGGTGGAAGGGCCAAGGGACTAACATGGTGGTTAGCTCAGAAGAGGGTGATGGTGGATGGAATCGTTCTTCTGGCACACTTCGCATTTCTTGACATAGTCCATGGAGTCTTGAATCAGGGTCGGCCAATAATACCCCGGCCCTGAAAGCTTTTTTTGAAAGTGTTCTTCCCCCTTGGTGGTTTCCACAGCTGCCTTCATGTAACTCTGCCAGGATGTACTTGGCCTCACCGTCTTCAACACATTTGAGCAGAGGGGTCGAGAATCCCTTTTTGTACAGTTTTTCTTTAACAACCGTGAAACGGGATGCTAGCTGTCTCAATTTCTTAGTTTCCTTCTCATCTTCAGGGAGTTTGCCCGTCAAGATGTAAGACTTGATGGGGGTTATCCATGATCCAGATTCTTCAATTGCCAAGATGGATGGTTCCGAAATTCTTGGGTCAAGACGACTTCTTGGAGAACTGACTTGTTATTTCCCAACTTTTTGGTGCTTGCCAACCGGAAGAGTATATCGGCTCTGGTATTTTCAGCTCTTAGAACGTGTTGGAAGATGATTTCTTCAAACCCGTCACTTGAGAGTTTTACTTTCTCCAGGTATCTCTGTAGCAATGTTTCCTTTGCTTGGTATTCTCCCTTGATCTGAGATACCATCAATAGAGAATCACTGCATACTAAGACTTTTTTGGCTCCCACTTCTTTTGCCATCACCAAGCCGACAATGCACGCCTCATACTCTTCTTGGTTGTTTGAAGTAGAGAATTTAAACTTCAAAGATTTTTCAATGCAAACTCCGTTGGGTCCTTCAAGACTACCCCCGCTTCAACGCCTTTTTTGTTGCATGAGCCATCCACGAAAACGGTCCACTCAAAACTGGGGGGTATTCTCAGCGGGGGTCATTTCATTGACAAAGTCAGCCAGGATCTGACTTTTAAGAGCAGTGCGTCCTTCAAAGTGAATGTCAAACTCGGACAACCCCAGAGCCCAAGCCATCATGCGTCCGGAGAGGTCCGGTTTGTGAAGGACGAGCCTGGGGGGGTAAGTCGGTTCGCACTGTGACTTTGTGTGCCTGGAAGTAATGTCTCAGTCTACGGGCAGTGGTTAAGACTGCCAGAGCAGCTTTCTCTAACTTCTAGTATCTTAACTCGGTCCCCTGGAGTGCTTTGTTGATGAAGTAGATGGGGAATTGGTCGCGCCCTTCTTCCCTGATCAAAACCGAACTTAAGGCCTGGTTGGTTATGGAGATATAGAGGGTACAAAATGTTCCCCTGGAGCTGGTTAACCAAAATAGGGGGATTTGCTAATGTCTGCTTGAGCTGCTTGAAGGCGCTTTGCATTCACCAGACCAGGTGAAGGATTTTCCCTTGCGAAGGAGCTGGAAAAAAAGGAAGAGATCTTGTGGCCGCCTTGGGGATGAATCGGCTGAGAGCAATGATCCTCCCGTTAAGCTGCTGAATTTCCTTGATGCAAGTCGGACTTTTCATATCCAACACAGTTTTACATTTATCCGGGTTTGCTTCAACTTCTTTGCCGGTAATGAGGAATCCCAGAAAGTGTCCTGATGTGTACGCCAAAAGAGCATTTGAGAGGGTTGAGTCTCATATTGTGCTTCCTGAGGTCGGTTAAGACTGATTCTAAGTCGGCACCATGGTCGTTTCCCTCAGCAGTTTTGGCTATGATGTCGTCTATGTAGACTTCAACGGTTTTTTTCCATAATGTCTCCAGAAACCTTTGTCATCATTCTCTGGTATGTGGCGCCAGCATTCTTCAGACCAAAAGGAAGAATGGTGTGGCAGTAATACCTTTGTCGGTGATGAAAGGTCGTCTTCTCTCATCGTCCCGGTCCATAGGAATTTGGTTGTAGCCTGGTAGGCATCCATGAAAGACACCAACGGTACCCTGAGGAATTGGTTGACCAACTGGTCGATGTTGAAGGGGGAATGATCTTTGGTGGGCAACTTATTCAAATCTGTGTAGTCCACGCATATTCTTCTCCATTTGCCATTTGACTTTCTCACAAGGACGACGTTAGATAACCAAGGGCGTACTTGCATTCTCTGATGACTTGGCTTTGAGGAGCTCTTCTATCTGCTGGTTTGCTGCCTGCTGTCTTCGAGGCCGATTTTCCTCTCTTCTGGGCGACCGACTTAGGCATTGGGATCACAGACAGTTTGTGACAGCAGAAATTGGGGTCATTCCTGGCATGTCCGGCTGAGGTTCCATGTGAACAGGTCTGAGTTCTTGAAAGCAATTTCTTCAGTTTCTCCTCCATGGTGTGATCCATGTCACATCCAATTTTGGTCGTCTGTTCAGCAGAAGTCCCAATCTGAAAAGGTTTTGTCTTCGCCGCAGGCTCAACTCTATCTCGACCTTTGGGATCAGACTCGGCTCTCTGGGGTCAAGATCAATCATTGAACTTGGGCCTCTGGATGGTGTCTTTTCTGGCAAAGATGTGGGTAGGGTGGGACAGAGCAGCATTGTAAACACTTTCTTGCTTCTTTCTGGTCCCCTTGAACTGTGACCACTTTACCGTCTCGTCTGGGAACTTCATCACCAAGTGCTTGGTCGAAATGATTGCTCCTAAGGCATTCAAGGACAGACGTCCGAGTATGGCATTGTATAGGCTGGGACAATCAACTATCAAGAAAATTGGCTGAGATGACCTTGTTCTCGGATTCGGAGCCGACCCTGAGTGTAGTCTGAAGGTATCCCTTGGGTTGGATCCTTTCTCCAGAGAAGCCCACCAAATCTCCCTGAATAGGGTAGGAGTGACTCTGGAGGTAGCAATATTTGGGTATAGGTCCTGTAGAAGAGGATGTCAGTGGAGCTGCTTGGTCAACAAAGATGCGTCCGACATTGCCTTCTCCTATCAGGGATCGAATCACAAAAGGATCACTCATGGTCTCACCACATCATCCAAAAAAAATATTCATCCGAGAAGGTGATGACCGTTTGGGGGTCTTTTGGCTACTGTCTTCATGTCGGTTTGGTCGACACTATAGACATCCCGGAGGTGTCTCTTTCTAGAGTTGTTTGACGGTCCTCCACCTGCAAATCCCCCTGAAATCATGTTGATTCGCACCCTTGGTGTGGTCTGAGTTGTGTGGTTACTGGACCTACTTGCTCCTCCTTGTTGTCGTACTTCTTGGGGGATGTAGAACGCTTTCGTTTCTTATCATTCAAATCCTCTGGACAATGGGATCTCTTCCGCTCTTCATTCTTTCGATACTGTCTCTGGGACCGGTTCTTCTTTACATAGCGACCAAGTCGGTCGTCCCGAATGAGATGCTCGATGAGATCGCGCAGCTGTATGCACTCATCAGTGTTGTGTCCATACCCCTCATGGAAAGAGCAGTATTTGGATTTGTCCTTTTGAGCTGAGGCTTTGAGTGGTGGGGGTTTAGGTATGTCGGCCCAGCTCACTGTGCATCACTTCCTTCAGGATCTTCCCAGGGTTAGTGTTCAGAGGAGTATAGTTGTTGTATCGCCCTTTGGGGGGTCGGCGTTGATCTTGTTGGTGATGTCCTCTATCCTTCCCTTTGTGTCGGTCATGGTAGGAATCTCGGTCCTGTCCTTGGTGAGTATCATGTTTGGCAGCTACGGCCAAATGGGCTTCCCGTCCCATGTATTTGTGAGAACGTTGTCTGAATTATTCCATGGACCGGACGAGCTCCACTGATAAAGAGACGACAAGGGGTGAACCTGGCGAGAGGACCGAGACGGCACATACAAGTTGAACGTTCTCGGCCAGGTCCGGGATGAGGGCACATTCTTTGTAAACCGGGATAGAAAAGTTCTAAGGGGTTCGTCCTTGTTCTACATGCTTTGGCTAGTGTGAACTGATCCCTGGGAATCTCTGTTGAGATGGTGGAATCGTCCTAGGAAGGTGTGCTGCATATCTTTCCACGAATCTATGGATCCCAAGGGAAGAGTCTTAAACCAGGCTAAAGCTTCTTCTCCCTTCAAAGTTCTTGGGAATGAGCGACAGATGACAAGCTTCGGGGGCGCCAATGAAAAGCATTCATTGGTGAAGGTGTCTAAATGTTTGACCAGGTTTGTAGTGCCATTGAAGGTTTCAATGGGTAAAGCACCTCTGTACTGCTTAGGTATCTCGAACCCGGGCTAGTCTTTCAGAGAATGGATGTCTGAATGGAGTCGATGGACCGTAACCCTCGGATGCAAGACTTCTTAATGATCTCGGTCCGATGGCAGACCGAGCTGAAAAGTGGGTTGAGATTGAGGGTTTATGCTCCGCTCCAAGTGACAGAGGCGCTCCTCCAGGTGGTTTACAGCCGGCTCATCAGCTGTCCTGGGATGCAGATCGCGAAGTAATTGCTGGCGTTGTTCCTGAAGTTCCCTGAGTTGGGCCTCGAGGTGCCGGATAACCTCGTCCCGGGGGTCGTCTTGGTGATCTCCCCCACGTGGTTTGGCTTGGTCGTGAGGCTGTGAAGTTCCTTCTTGTTTCTATTAATTCGTCTTCGGCTCCGAGATCCTCCACCCATCCTTCAGGTGTCAGATCGGGACGGTGCCTTGTAGTCTGGCGGTGGGTTGTGACCGTCATGCTGGAGAGGGGGATGCCCTCCTTCTAGCGCCAAATAATCTGGTATAGAACTCGAACCTGGGTCTGAGTCGGCAGGAGAGAAGTCGGGTCTGTATCCGGGTTGTGGAGGCTTGAATCCGAGTTGAACCCAGGGGGTACCTGCAAAGGGACTCCGACGCCCAAGTCAGATATGTAAAGCAGTCAAAGGGATTGACTGAGTAAGATTGCGTACCTTGTGAATTGTTAATGTTCTTTATTTATAGGGTTTTCCTTGTATAAATAAGGTAAGTTGGCATATATATAAAAAGAGTAAGTATTGCAGATACAATTATATAATTTGGAGATATTATAATTATATGCCATATAATTATAGATATATCGTCATTAAATACCATATAGTTATAGATATGATAATTATATTGGGAGTGAGCCATTTTGGCTATTGGGCCAAAGGTTTAGACCGTAACAGGTACCCTGAAGATTTGGAGTCGGTCATATTAGTTCCTGAAAAAATGAAATTGCATTTTTGTCCCTGAAAAATGAAAAGTTATTCAATTTAGTTCTTGAAAAATGAAAATTCGTTCACTTTAGTCCTTGAAAGATTTTTCAAATGTCAATTTAGTCCCTAAAAATGACTAAATTGAATGAATTTTTAATCTTTCAACAACGAAAATGCAATTTTCATCTTTTAGAACTAAAAGATTTAGAGTCGGTTACATTAATCCTAAAAGATGAAAATTGTAATTTCGTTCTTGAAAGATGAAAAATTCATTCATTTTAGTCATTTTGAGGGACTAATTGACATTTAAAAAAATCTTTTAAGAACTAAAATGAACAATTTTTCATTTCTCAAGGATTAAATTGAATAACATTTTATACGAAAAATGCAATTTTGTTGTTTAGAGACTAATATAGCTGACTCCAAATCTTTCGGGGTACCAAAATGAGGGGTTAGTCCAAAATTGCAATTTAAATTCTTCGTTTTGGTCTAAAAAATCTATTGTCAAATTGGGGTTAGAGTTTGTTTGTTTGAATTTGGAGGAATAGGTTGTTAAAGACAAATGTAGCAGGAGGGATGAAAATTAAATTATTAACGTTAATGAGGGACTAAAATGAACTGTTTATTAATGAGACAATGATTTTATTGACATGTCATTATGTACATGTTGCACTTAACGTGCCACATCAGCGTCTCCATTAAGGTTAATTGACGGATTGTAACATAGGGATTAAATTGAAAGATGCATGGAAGTACATTAAAGGACTAAATTGACAATTTCCTTCTTTCAAGGACTAAAATGAAGGTCCTCCAATCTTTCTGGGACCAAATTGTCTGTTTAGTCTAACTATTTTTCACGTTTTGAAGATTCATTTAATTATTTTAATTAATATGTAAGAGGACCTCCTTAATTATTAAACATGCAGTTGAATAATTGGTCAATAATAGCTTTTAAGAAAAAAATGCAATTTAAAGGAAACGAATTTTGAAAAATTACATGATTTTTAGATTCCTAGAAACCTTATACAAAAATATTAACTTTTCTGGACAGTGTTAATTAGTCAAATCTAATTTTGAATTAAATTAGGAAGAATAAGACATTTTTTGTATGCAATTGTAGTATATTAGTGTTTTACTTATGGAATGCATGAGATCTTAATATCTTATATTTTGTTTTTTAAATAAATATCAATATATAATTTTTATTATTAATGAAATGAATTTTCAAAATTTATAAAATAAAAATATTAAGTACCTACATCTTTTAAATTGTAATTCCTTTTTAGTACCCATAAAATAATTTTCACAAATCAAATTATTTTTTATATTATTATTTATTTGTCATATTTTATAAAATTCCCCCTTTTCATGCTACAATTAATTTATAGTTTTCTTTTCTAATTTATTCTAACAGTTAAAAGATGATTTAAAAGAGAAAGAGTCAATTTTGATTTGATCACATATTAAAATAAATAAAGTATTTGACTAATCATATTAATTTGTTGCCAAATAATAAATATATAATATTTAATTAAAAATTAGTAATAAATCATTCATTGATTAAATAATTCCTACTTGTGCAAAGTTAAAAAAAATTCAAAGAAAATAATTTCATAAACTTTTTCACCTATACTAAAAGTTTCTCATATTAACTGTTGTGTTTTTAAGTGCATTGAAAGATTAACATGAATCGGTAAGGAGCGTTTAAACTTAATCAGTGATATCGAGTTTGAGTCCTGTGCATTCATTTGTGTTAAATACTTACTTGGAGGGAGAATTTTACCGCCCATAGAGGTACTACCCGACTCGAACAAGATTATCTCTCATGAGGATACCTGTTGTCTTACACCAAAAAAATTAACATGAATTGACAAATATTATATTATTATAATAATTAATAATAATACATTCAAATAAAAATGTTTTAATAATAATAATTATTTTTGGAAAAGTAAAGAAATTACGTACTTTGATTTCATATATATATATATATATATTTTTTTGTCACTATCGGTAAATTCATAAAAAAGCTAAATAAAAAATTACTATTCAAAACAAAGTTAGTTGTCATAATGTATACTACAACGTGATTAGCTAAATTTTCTAAGCCCAACCAATACAGATTTACCCACCAATGAATCTGAGAGAGAGGGAGAGAGCTACACTGAATAGGCCTGGGAACCGATCACCGAATTCGATCGGAACTGACCATATCATTTCTGTGGCCCAATACCGACCAAAAGTGAATCGATTTTGTCAAGCAGGTTGAATTAGTTTGGGCCAACTTTTGGTCGGATCAATTTTTACCGACATTTTTTTTTGGCAGTTTTTAAAAGTTAAAAATACAATCTCAAATCACTCATTTGGCCACTTAAATTTGTGGCTCAGTTGTTAACGCAAATTGAGATTGTGGGAAGAACTCTCGGGTTCGATCTTTGAGCCTTAACTGTGACTAAGCCCCGAATAGGATTGTTCCTGATAATAGGGGACACATATGGTTAACACAATTTTTTTTTGTTTAGGCCAAATTTCAAAGAAAAAAATTCACATCACTAAATAAATCCAAATGACCGTTTAAAATAATGAGTAAGTATATAGTATAATATACATTACTAAAAATAAATTTAAAATAAAAATAAATCTAATAAAATTCAAGAAATTTGATAAATTAAAAAAAGAAATCGATGCAAATGCTGTTAGGACATATTTTTATGCCCCTTATTGCTGTACCAATCTGTTAGTTTGTTTAGTTTCCTTAGCTAGTTAGTTGCTTGGTCGTTCTTTCTGTTATTCTTGAGTCGGTTCTCGACCCTCTTATATTAGTTGTAATTGTATCGTTGATGAACGAGAAAAAAGTCTTAATTCAAATATTTCAATATGGATTACAGCGGGTTAAGACCCGCTTGGCTTCCGCTCTCTAATTTTGTCATAGCGATGCTATTGTTCCTCCTAAATCACCTTCTTCTTCTTTCCGCTCTCGATCGTCCCCTTTTTTGTTACTCTTTGAGCGCCTTGTTTTCTTTCAGAAGATCGTTTCTTTTCCTCGTTCGTGATATTGTCTCCGCACCAGATTAAACCCATTTCTTATTCAAGATTCTTTCCATGGAGGAAGAAACACATGCAGAGACCACAAAGACCACTCCTCAGGGAGACGAATCTCAGGATATATCGAGCCCCTACTACCTCCATCCTAGAGAAAGTCTAGGAATGGTCCTTGTTTCTCCTCCTCTAAATGGCAACAATTATCACACATGGAGCAGAGGTATGTTTAGAGCTTTATGGTTGAAAAAACAAACTAGAGTTCGTTGATGGTACATTGCAAATGCCAAAAAGGAAGATGCAAATTATAAAGCATGGCAGAGGTGTAACATTATGGTTGTTTCCTGGATCACTCGATCCCTTTCCCCTCAGATTGCACAAAGTACAATTTATATAGATAATGCCAAGAAGCTATGGGATGAGCTCAAAGAAAGATTTACGAAAGGGAATTATTTCAGAATCTGGAAAATGTGGAAAACATGAAAAGCAGAAACTAAATACACAATTAGATACACAATCAAGAATCACAACTAAAAAATAAAACCTTCCCATTAAACATGACATTTATAAACAGAAATAGTGAATAAGCTTTGGTTCAATCTTTATACTTCGTATACACATTCATGCTTAAGTCCACTGATTAATTGATTAAATTATAATATTGAATTGTAATTGTATACACATACTCATGTTGGCCTTGAAATTTAAAGTTCATTCCAAAATACACGTACACCAATTAAGTGAGTATTTCGCTTTAACTCCAAAACTCTATGCGTGCTATCTTGATTTCGTTTCCTTTTTCTAAATTACAAAATATGTTGAATATTTATGTTATTATTCTTTTATGATGATGTTGATTTACAATTCTCTTCAATTGATTATCCATTTACATTCCGCTTCTCAACAATTTGATTTGATAATGGAATGATCATTATTATGCGAATCTTGTGTAATTGAGGGAATTTTGGTTGAAATCCTTCTAGATTTGGGATGTAGAACCACATGAATCGTAACTTATTCTGTTCTGTACATAGTTCCAATAGGTCCAGCAAAATAGGTACCAAAAAAATAGATTTTACCTACAGTTATTTACCGGGGGTTGTTATAACCCTGATAAAGTAAAGTAATTTACACGTCCCCACGGTTATTTAGTGTGGGTTGTCAAGCATGGTTAAATTGGAAAACTTGTCGGCGATTTCTTTTATTTAGCAGGGGTTTTAATTAATTGTTATTAAGATACTTTTTCTAATTGCAAAGTATTAAATTAAATTAAAAACAAACAGGGCTACTGAAAAAAATTTATTCACGGTTTCCTCCTTTCTCATATCGCGCAAATGTACTGAAAAACTGCCCTAGCCTCTTTCAATATCTTCAACACATAAACTGAAAATGGGGGAGGA
This sequence comes from Sesbania bispinosa, assembly GCA_026901365.1. Taxonomy (NCBI): domain Eukaryota; kingdom Viridiplantae; phylum Streptophyta; class Magnoliopsida; order Fabales; family Fabaceae; genus Sesbania; species Sesbania bispinosa. The sequence goes on from QLOH01000141.1 coordinate 315,079, forward strand.
ATGGAAACAAACAAGAACAAGTTGATGGAGGATTGGAGTACTGCCAGAGAGAATCTTGAGTTCAATTTCCGCTGAACTCGCTGCAACCTCACTCTTGTTGGTATCTTCGGCATCGCCATTTCCGTCCTCGTCTACAAAGGCATCGTCAAGGAATTCGTAAGTCCTATCTCATTTTCCGATTTTCTCTTTAGATCCCCATTCCATCATCTCCTTCTTGCTTTTTCATTCATCGCAAAACAAAAAAAGAAAAAAGAGAAACCTAATTTCTTTTTTAACGATTTTTCTCGTGCTGATGGTTATTTTATCGGAATTGCTTGGTTTAAGTGATTATTTATTTGAATCTTTTAATTTGCAAATTGTAATTTATCCTCTCACCTAGTCTTTAGAATTTAGGGCTTTATTATAAATTTAGGGATAGGATGAGTTGGATTTCAAATCTCCACCTCGAATTCATGCCACGACATCGCATTGTGAGGATTTAGCTTCTACCTAATGCACAAGATCCTACAAGTGATTGTGAAAGAAAAGCAAACAGAGAAGGAAGCATTGCGTATGAAAATGTATTGTATTCTTCTTGATTCAATCACTGATTACAAGGGGAATTTATACTACTGTCCAAGAAGGAAAGAAAGGGACACGTAATCCTAACAAACAAAGAAATAAAATCAAAGAAAGTAAATGCGAGTATCAGCACTCAATAACTGAATTGATTCTGTTGTGGATTGGGCAGTGTTGTGCCTTGTGCCTATTAGCCTCCGGATGTGGGACTTGATTCCCTCTTTATTTCTGATAGCCTCCCACAAGCAGGAGTGTGGAAGATCCAAAACTCCTAGCTTGGTAAGTAAGAAATGGAATGCCTTAGGTAAACAGTGCCTTAGTAAAGAAATATGCCAACTGATTAGAAGAGGAAATTGGCAATAATTTCATGAATCCAGACTGCACCCTTTCTCTAACCACATGACAATCTATCTCCAAGTGTTTTGTTCTTTCATGAAACACTGGGTTATGTGCAATATGAAGTGCACTCTGATTGTCACAGAAAAGAACTGGTGGTTTTGTACAAGTGATGCGCAGGTCTTGAAGAAGAAAGGTCAACCATTGGAGTTCACGAGTTGCAGAAGCTAAAGCTCTATATTCAGCTTTTGCTGAAGATCTTGCAACTGTAGGTTGCTTCTTAGCTCTCCAACTGATAAGTGAAGCTCCTAAGAGAAAACAATACCCTGAAGTAGACCTCCTGGAGTCAATACAACCTCCCCAATCCGCATCTGAATATCCCTGCAAGTGGAGGCTGGAGTTTCTGGGAAAGAATAGGCCAAGGCCAGGGTTGCCTTTCAGGTATCTTAAGATCCTGAGTGCTGCTTTATGATGAGCCTGTGTAGGTGAAGACATGAATTGACTGACCTGCTGAGTTGCAAAGGTGATGTCAGGCCTGGTTGAAGTCAGATAGATAAGCCTTCCTACCAACCTTCTATAAGAAGATACATATGCAAATGGTAAACTTGTATCCTGATGGAGTTTTGTGGCTGGATCAAGAGGAGTTGAAGCCATTTTGCAGTCTACATGAAAGTTGTCTTCCAGTAAATCAAGACAATATTTTCTATGTGAGAGAGAGATACCAAGAGAGGAATGAGCTACTTCAAGACCCAAGAAATACTTTAGGGTCCCCAAGTCTTTAATTCCAAACATATGATGAAGCTGATCCTTAATAAATCTACATTCAGAGAGTGCATTCCCAAATAAAAGAACATCATCCACATATATAAGAATGCCAGTCATGGTGGAATCAGAGAATTTTAGGAATAAAGAATGATCAGCTGAAGATTGTTGATAACCAATGGTAATGAGAAATTGAGAGAGCTTGTCATACCATTGTCTACTAGCTTGTTTGAGTCCATACAAAGACTTACTGAGTTTACAAACCTTGGAGGGAGAACAAGCTGTCATACCTTGAGGAATACACATATAAATGTCCTCCTTAAGATCACCATGCAAGAATGCATTGTTAACATCCAGCTGGTGCAAGAACCAGTTATTGCAGGCAGCTAGAGCAAGGATAGTACGAATGGTGGTGATCTTAGCAACTGGAGAGAAGGTATCAAGGTAGTCCAAGCCTTCAATTTGGTTGTATCCCTTGGCTACAAGCCGGGCTTTGTATCTATCTATGTTGCCATCAGCTTTCCTCTTAATTTTGTAAACCCATTTGCTACCAATGGGAATTACAACCATCAGGCAAATCAACTATGGACCAAGTTCCATTGAGCTCAAGAGCTGCAAACTCAACATTTATTGCCTGCACCCAACAATCTAGTTTGCTAGCTTCACCATAGGAAGTAGGTTCCTGTTCTTTATCAAGAGCTAAGCTATATGCAGCATGAGAAGGAGATAAATGTGCAAAAGTGTAAAAGGATGAGAGGTGAAAAAGAGTACCTAATTGGTTCCTTGGAGAAGTGATAAATGAGTTGCATTGATAGTCCTACAGGTAAGTGGGCTTATGTCTGACTCTGGTGGATTTTCTGGGGATATCTGAGTGTGAATTGGGTTGGATGGTTGCGGAGTTAGGTGTGGAAGTGGTTGGTGAACTGGAGGCAGAATGTGGCTGAGGTGATGAAACTGGATTGGGGTTGGGTGAGTCTGAGGGAGAAGATGGAAAACTGGTAGGATCTTGAATACAAATAGGGGATGTGATGCTGTCAGAAAATTTGTCATGTTTAGGCCAAGGAAAGATTAGTTCCTCAAAAACAACATTCCTGGATACTACTAATTGCTTGGTATGCAAGTCAAAAACTAAATAACCTTTCATCCCTGATTTGTAACCAACAAAAACTGATTTATGACTTCTCAAATCAAATTTGCCTCTCTGATGAGTGAGACTGGAAATGTAGCACAAACATCCAAAAACTTTGAGATGAGATAAATCTGGTTGTGTGCCATATAGCAAAGCAAAAGGGAACTTTCCATGCAACAAGGGAGTTGGAACTCTATTAATAAGATGAACCGCATGAGCAGTTGCTAGCCCCCAAAAATATTTTGGAAGGTGAGATTGGAAGAGGAGAGCTCTAGCAACATTTAAAATGTGTTGGTGCTTTCTCTCAACTCTTCCATTCTGCTGAGGGGTCTCAACACAAGATTTTTGATGGGAAATGCCTTTGGATTGATAAAAAGAGGGAAGGGAAAATTCAGGACCATTGTCAGTTGTAATAGTTTTTACTGAAGTACAAAATTGATTCTCAACCATTGTTACAAAAGTTTTAATATGATGAGGCACTTTTGACTTATGTTTGAGAAAAATAACCCAAAGAAATCTACTGTAATCATCCAATACAGTGAGAAAGTATCTGTGTTTTTCAATTGTGCTGATTTTATATGGTCCCCAAATATCCATGTGAATTAAGTCAAAAGGTTTTGAAGCAGTTACAGAACTCAGAGAAAAGGGTAATTTCCTTTGTTTTGCAAAGTGACAAACATCACAAATGTGTTTCTTATTAGTTGAAATTAAACTTAGATACAAAGCAATAAGAAGTTCCATTCTAGAGGAAGATAAGTGGCCTAGCCTAAAGTGCCAAATTGATGTATCTGGAAATGAGTAAGGGTTGGTTGACAGATTGTGAATTTGATGCTTTGCTGGCAAAGGATCTGCTGCAGAAAGATAATACAATCCATTTATCAATTTAGCTGAACCAATCTTCCTCAAGCTGGTTTGGTCCTGTATAAGGCATGTATTATTGGAAAAAGTTAGAACACAGTTGAGGGAAGCAATTAATTTTGACACAGAAATCAAAATAATGGAAAAATTTGGTAAAAACAAAACATGAGGAAGGAGGAAGGATTGATTGAATTGAACTGAACCAATGTGTGTTGTTGAAGCAAATTGGCCATCAAGCAATCTAACAGTAACAAATTGATTAGTGAGAGGTTGAAGGAAGGTAAAGAATGATTTCTCTGAGCAAATGTGGTTTGTTGCTCTGAGTCCAGGATCCAAGTGGCATTGGTGGAGTGAATTGAATTAAAGGTGTAGCAAATGCCTGTATAGGTGGAATGGTCAACAGGACTAGGAGGTTGGGTAAGGGAAGTGGTTAATGCTGCAACCTGACTAGGAGTGCTAGCTGATCTAGAAGGTTGAAGGAGAGACATGAATGCCTTGAACTGCTCAGAGGTTAAGGAAACTTGATGTGTAGCTTCACTGCCAGTGGTCACTGTGAGCCTGTCATCTTCACAATTGTCAGGGGTGTCACCAATGATGTTGTTGGCTGAAGTGGAGATCTTCCCTCTAAAGCCAGAAGGGTAACCATGTTTCTTGTAACACACATAAATGGTGTGGCCAGTTTTGCCACAATAGCTGCATATTTTGAAGGTACCTCTTCCAGAATTGGGAGATCCTCTAGCAAAAGACTGATGAGCGCCTCCCCTGCCTCTGCCAAATCCTCTGCGACCATCAACTGCATTTACAAACACTGGAGGATCCTCAAGAGAGGAAGAAATGTCAGTTGAAAAGGAAATGCACCTCTCATGCTGAACTACTAGGTTAAGAGTCTTTTTGATATCCGGAAAGGGGTCCATCATCAGAATTTGAGTGGTGACAACCTCATAGTCATCATTCAAACCACTTAAGAATTTCATGATAAGATCTTCACCACGATAATCTTTTCCAAGGTGACCAGTGGCACAGATACACTTAACTACACAAGAGCAATCAGGTAGAGGTCGGAAATTCTCCAATTCCTCCCATAAACTGGTGATTTCAGTAAAATAATGAGTAACAGAGTGAGTTCTCTGCTTGAGACTAGAGAGCTCATGTTGAAGATCAAAGATACGAACACGATCAGCTTGAGAGAAACGATCCTTGAGCAGCTGCCAAGCAACTGCAGCAATTTCTAAGTAGACAATTCCTTGAGCAATGGTGGGATCCACAGAGCTAAAATCCATGAAAGGACAAGGTTATTGCAACGCTCCCAAGCATCGAAACTGGGATCAAAAGTGGAAGGCATGGGAAGAGAACCGTTCACGAATTTGAACTTGTTCTTGGAAATAAGGGAACGTTTCATAGCTCGAGCCCAGCTGTGATAATTTTTGAGGTTGAGTAAAGGAGAAACAAGGGGAGTAGCTGGACTCTCACTTGGGTGAATATAGTATACGCTTAAAGGATTAAGGGCAGGATCAGTTGGTGGTGTAGGAGGTGGAGGAGGAGGAGGATTATTCGAGGAATTGCCTTTGGCCATGATGGGCTCAAGTTATAATGATCTTGAGCTCAGAGGCTCTAGATACCATGAAAGTAAAGAAAAGCAAACAGAGAAGGAAGCATTGCGTATGAAAATGTATTGTATTCTTCTTGATTCAATCACTGATTACAAGGGGAATTTATACTACTGTCCAAGAAGGAAAGAATGGTACACGTAATCCTAACAAATAAAGGAATAAAATCAAAGAAAATAAATATGAGTATCAACACTTAATAACAGAATTTATTCTGTTGTGGATTGGGCAGTGTTGTGCCTTGTGCCTATTAGCCTCCCGATGTGGGACTTGATTCCTTCTTTATTTCTGATAGATTGAGTGCTTGAATGATATAGGATTTTCAATTTTTTGAAAAAGTGAATGTGTTTTTCTATCTAAACAAAATAAGCATGAATGTTTGAAGATGCAGTTTGTCATTTTTGTATGCTTATTTGAGTTATTGGTTGCAAATTGCAATGTCTAAATTGTGAAGTTGAAGTTTGAGATGATGGATTATAGGTGGCTACTGAGCAGTTTACAATACTATCGATATTCAGTAGAGCTAAATTTGAAATTTTTGTCCTCACACATGGTTTATTAATGTTACTGAACTGTTCAACTTTTACGTTCCTGAATGGCTTCATGTTTGGTTGGGTTAAGGCCTTAATTATTCTCCAAAATCTCAAGCAGCTTATTCCAAAGAAAAGTAGCAGCAGAACATTGCAGAAAGAGATGAGCCTTAGTTTCTGAACCAGAATTGCATATAACACACATGTTGGGGAACAAAGCAGTGAAGGGTCTACACTTCTGTAATATATCAATAGTGTTAAACCTGTTATGATCAGCAGTCAAACAATTTAATGTTCTCTTATCAATATTTGCTATATATTTTTTTGGAATATGCTATTATTGAGAGTTGAGACTGAGATACTGTAATGTGATGAATCTGGTGACGCAGTGATATTTCTGTCATTGCAAAGATAGAAAGTATTGACTCATTGATGAACTTAGAGGAGATCATTCAAGCGTCAGATGGAGCTATGGTGGCACGAGGAGACTTGGGAGCTCAGATACCTTTAGAACAGGTTCCATCTACTCAGCAGAGTATTGTTCAACTTTGCAGACAGATGAATAAGCCTGTCATTGTTGTCTTTTAGCTATTTGAGTCCATCATTGAGTACCCTACACCTACAAGAGATGAAGTAGCAGATGTTTCTGAAGCAGTCAGGCAACGAGCTTGTTAAATTAGAGAGGGTGAAAAATATGGAGTGAATATTTTCTCTTCCATTCAAAGATAAAAGTTACAAAGTATATATATATATATATATATATATATATATACAATAAACCACAAATGGGCTTATGGGCCTAATATACTAATATACATCAACACTCCTCCTCAAGCTGGAGCATATAGATTATATGCACCAAGCTTGTTACAAATGAACTCAATTCGGGGTCCTCTAAGAGACTTAGTAAAAATGTCAGCTAGTTGTTCATTAGAACTAGTGTAACTAGTGACAATATAACCAGAGAGAACCTTTTCTCTAATAAAATGACAATCCACTTCAATATGTTTAGTCCTCTCATGAAACACCGGATTGGAAGCAATATGAAGAGCAACCTGATTATCACAAAGCAACTTCATCTGTGAGACCTCTGTAAATTTCAATTCATGGATTATTTGCTTGATCCAGATGAGTTCACAAGTGACTAAGGCCATGGCACGATACTCAGCCTCAGCACTAGATCTAGCTACCACCTCTTGCTTTTTACTCTTCCAAGAAACAAGATTACCTCCCACAAGAACACAGTATCCTGAGGTAGAACACCTATCAGAAGGGGATTGAGCCCAATCAGCATCTGAGTAGCCAATCACCTGGGAGTGGCCTTTATTCTCATACAATAATCCTTGACCTGGAGATCCTTTGACATACCTCAAAACACGAACAACTGCATCCCAATGACTATCGCAGGGAGACTGAAGAAACTGGCTCACCACTGAAACAGGAAAGGAAATATCTGGACGGGTGATAGTGAGATAATTTAGCTTGCCAACTAGTCTCTGATACTTGTCTGGATCAGTCAATGGCTCCCCCTGATTAGGAAGAAGTTTAATATTGGGATCCATAGGAGTGTCAATTGGTTTGCAATCTAACATACCGGTCTCCTCAAGAATGTCCAACACATACTTTCGTTGAGAAACAACAATACCACAGTTAGATTGAGCTACTTCAATACCCAAAAAGTATTTAAGCAAGCCCAAGTCCTTGGTCTGAAAGTGATGGAATAAGTGTTGTTTCAGCTTTTCAATGCCACCTTGATCATCTCCAGTTATGACAATGTCATCAACATAAAAAACCAAATAAATACATTTTCCCTGAGAATTATGTCTATAAAAGACTGTATGATCAGAATCACATCGAGACATACCAAAGTCTTGAATGACAGTGCTAAATCTTCCAAACCAAGCACGAGGAGATTGCTTTAAACCATAAAGGGAGCGACAAAGTTTACAAACTAGATTAGACTCCCCCTGAGCAACAAATCCAGGCGGTTGCTCCATATAAATCTTCTCATGAAGCTCACCATGAAGGAATGCATTCTTGATATCAAGCTGAAACAATGGCCAAGAGCGCATGGCAGCCATGGCCAAGAATAAACATACAGATGACATCTTAGCAACATGAGAGAAAGTATCTGTGTAATCTTGGCCATAAACCTGAGTGTATCCTTTAGCAACAAGACGAGCCTTGAGTCGATCAACCTGACCATCAGGACCAACTTTAACAGTATAAATCCAACGAAAAGCAATGAGAGTTTTACCTGAGGGAAGAGGGACCAACTCCCAAGTACCATTAGTATGAAGTGCAGTCATCTCATCCATCATTGCCTGACGCCATCCTGGATGTGAGAATGCCTTTGTGGTGGAGTTAGGAATAGAGACAACAGACAAAGAAAGAGGAAGGTACAATATGGAATAAACAAGCGGTGGTAACTAAGGAAATTATAAAGAGGGTGAGGATTCCGAGTGGAACGAGTACCTATTCTAATGGCAATAGGGAGATGATCACTAGGCGGTTGGTCCACAGTAGGAATAAGTGTTGGAGCAGGAAGTGAGTCTAGAGGGACTGCATGATGAGTATCACCTGTTGTGCGATCCCTGCGATGATAAACATGTAAGGGTCTAACGGGAGTAGAAGACGCGGGTTTAACAGGTATGGCAGAGTCAGAGGACAGGAGAGGAGTAAAGTGAGGAAGTGGCAGAACTTCTGCTATGGATTGAGATGGTAAGGAAGGAGGTGAGGAGGAGGAAGGATAAAATGGGGAAGACTTAAAGAAGGTAACATCAGAAGAGAGATAATACCTGTGAGTATCTGGAGAGTAACATTTATAACCTTTTGAACACGGGAATATCCAAGAAAGATACATTTGATTGACTTGGCTGACAATTTGTCTAATCCAGGAGTCATGTCATGAACAAAACAAACACACCCAAAAATGCGTGGGGTAAGAGCATATAGCTACTGCTCAGGAAACAATATGGAGTAAGGAATTTTATGGTGTAAGAAAGATGAGGGCATACGATTAATTAGATAACAAGCAGTGACAACAGCATCCCCCCAAAAACGAGTGGGAACATTATAATGAAGTAAAAGGGTTCGAGTTATCTCAATCAGATGCCGATTCTTTCGTTCAGAAACCCCATTTTGTTGAGGGGTATAAGCACATGAAGACTGGTGTAGAATGCCCTGAGAAGACATAAATTGAGTGAAAGTTGTGGAAAAATACTCAGGTGCATTATCACTTCGTAGTACTTGAACATCTGTATGAAATTGATTTTTAATTTCAGCACAAAAGTTCTGAAAAATGGATAAAACTTCGGATCGACTTTTCATTAGATATAACCAAGTACAACGAGAATAGTCATCAATAAAGGTTACAAAATACTTAAACCCCAACACGGAGACAACACGACTAGGACCCCAAACATCAGAATGAACTAAAGCAAAAGGGGATGCAGCCCGATCTGTGACACGCTTAGGAAAAGACCCTCTAGACTGTTTACCCCGTTGACATGACTCACAACTAAGACTAGACAAAGTGGAAAAATTAGGAACCATCTTTTGCAGTTTAGATAAACTTGGATGACCCAAACGGTTGTGAAGAAGCTCGGGAGATGAAGCAGTGGTGCATGCAACAGATGGTGCCAAAAGATGATACAGACTCTGGGACTCACGTCCTGTGCCAATCACCTGTCCTGTACTGCGATCCTGAATAACAACAGAATTATGAGAAAAGGTGATAGAGCAATTTAAGGTACGAGTCAATCGTCTAATAGAAATGAGATTAAATGGGCACTTCGGAATATATAACACAGTATCCAAAGAAACAGAAGGTGAAGGATTGGCACTACCTACTGCAATAGGAACCTGTTTAGAGCCATTAGCTAAGGTGACTAAAGGCAGAGAGTTGGAATAAGTAACATGAGAAAGTAAAAAGGAATTACCAGAGATGTGATCAGAGGCTCCAGAATCAAGGACCGAAGGGCCCAAAGAAGACTGGGACACACAGGCAAATGAATTACCAGGATGAGTTACAGGTGCACTGGATGAGGATGACTGGTGTGATGCACGGTACCTCAAATAGTCATCATAATAAGTCCCAGTAAGAGTGACAGACTATTGCACTGGAAGGTCCCTTGGCTGCTCAGGTAAGGTGTCATCAATATGAGCAAGATTAGCCCGCGGAGGATGACCGTGTAACTTGAAGCACTTTTCCTTAGTGTGTCCCCATCTATGAAAATAAGTACATTTAGGCCAAGATGTCTTGTTACCTCCTCGATAAGGGCCGCCTTGTTCTTCCCTATGGCCATGCTGAGCATTGGTCGAAATTAAAGCTGAAGTGTCATGTGCATTAGGAATAGGACCAGAAGGAGGGATAGAGGCTACACGAAGAAGCCGGGAGAAGACCTCATCCAATGTGGGAATACTCAGGCTAGCAAGAATTTGATCCCTCACAGATACAAGATCAATGTTCAGTATGGCCAAAGTACACACCATAAAGAACTTATCTCGTTAAGTGAGGTCCTTAGCAGCGGTTTTTCCAACAGGTAAGAGAGCATTGTACTCAGCCTTGATAGATGACATGTGGCCAACAATTTCAGAAACAGTCATATTCTGTTGGCGAGAATTGATTAACTTCTCAACAACAGAGTATAAACGCTGAATGTCATTGGTGTAGCAGGTGTCAAAGTTGGTGTAGATGTTGTGAAGAGAGGGATCAATAGACTGCCATAGTAGGGTGCATAGTAAGGCATCGGTCTTCTCCCAATTTTCCTTATCTTCATTCACATTTTCAAGCTTAGTGTAAAGATGTTTGTTCAACCCTTGTCCAATACACCATTTCTCCACAGCCTTGGACCATGAAAGATAATTAGAGGAGCCCAGTAATTTTTCCGTTGCAATGGCTGGTGTGGAGGTGAAGACACCCGAAAAGGGTCCGAAATTGGTGGAAGACTTTGAGGTAGTCATAGTTAGGGTATGACTCAGTCCAAAAACTGATATTCAGAAGAAGAAACAGGAGTAACAGACAGCGGAAACAAACTCTTCCTAGAAAAATAGGGAAGAACTGTTCTGCCTCCGGCGTTTAGCGGCGGGTGACGGCGGAGGTGGCGGCGGCCGTCGACGGAAGAACGGTCTGAGACAGGCAGAAGGGTCGCCGGAGCAAGGCGACCTCAGTGGCGGAGGCGGTGAGAACTCACGCTCACCAACACATCACAGATCTGCCGGAGAAGATTAAGAAGTGGCTGGCTGTATGGCGGCGCGTGGCGGCGAGGCAGGAGGTGCGGTTCGGTGGACAGGACGAGGGAGGCGCGCCGAACGCAGTGCTGCTGCTGGACAAAGCAAAAGAAAGTTGCCGGAGAAGAACCAGACGCTGCCGGAAAAATGGCTGCCGGAGAAAACGTCGCCGGTGGCTGGAGAGAAACCAATTACTGTTCTAGGGTTTTTAGGGCTCTAGATACCATGTTAAATTAGAGAGGGTGAAAAATGTGGAGTGAATATTTTCTCTTCCATTCAAAGATAAAAGTTATAAAGTATATATACATACAATAAACCACAAATGGGCTTATGGGCCTAATATACTAATATACATCATCAGAGCTGATGCTTTGATGCTTTCTGGTGAGTCAGCCATGGGACAGTATCCTGAGAAGGCCTTAACTGATTTAAGGAGTGTTAGTTTTGAAATATTAAGGCCATTTGGATTCATGTTATTAATTTTGAAATTTTAGAACGCTTTTTAATGGTTGGATTGCGTTCAATTCATTAAATTGTTTTTATTTTATCTATTAATTTCACTTAGGTTATTGGAGCTATGAGGACTGGAGGGGGTATCCAGAACGAGTAGGACAGCTAGTGTGTCAGGTGCTTAATACGATTATGCTAAATTTTGTACTATACATGTATTAAATGATAGCATTGCTATCTCGGCAGCCCTTCGGGGTCTCCTCTGGAGCTTTGAGCCATAAACTCTAACTCAGCTAACTCTCTACCCCCTTTTGCAAAAGGTCCTATTTATAGATGAAGGAAAGCTATCTGAAAACAGGAAGGAATCTGTTTGAATTTATTTTAAAAGCTAATCCGTGTTTTTGCGCTTCACTCTGCGCTCAGCGCAAGTGAAGCACAAATTACAGAGAGCTTCGCTTCACCCTACGCTCAGTGTAGGTGAAACGTGAAACACGCTGCAGCCTTCTCTGTTTCCTCATTTAACAACTTGATTTCTTCTTGATCTTATCCTTGTTTGCTTGGCTTTCCTTGTTTCCCTCTTTTTGGCTTGATTCTGTGTTTATTTTTCCTTTGAATTTAAATTGGGGAAGTTATTCGCAGAATCCTTGTTTAAATAGCTGCTGATCTTATCTTTATTTGCTCTCATTTAAACTTCAAATCTGCAGATCCTATCCTCAAATAATGCTATCTTCTTTTCTCATTTAAATCTCTCTCATAAATATGCAAAATCAACATATTTTCTATTAAAATAGCATCAAATTCAAATTCAAATTCAAATTAAATAAACACATTTATTACAATTATTAATAAAAAAGGATTATTTTGGTGCACAAGTTACTATTTTACTCTTGATAAGTGCAGTAAAAATACAAGAATTTATCATATAATTGACACTTATCAAATACCTAACTTAACTTCTTGCTTGTCCTCAAGCAAGAGACCTCTTTGCAATCAAAAAAATTAATTCAAATCCCCTATACAATTCTCAGAAATAAGGACAAATTTTCATCATCTCTTTATTAGGCAGAAGTCACTTTCCAAATATCAGAAAAAATCAGAATTAAGAGATGTTACTGATACTCAATCAGAACAGGATACAACATATCAGTTAAACTTTCTCAGAAATAGCAATTAAAGCAATAAAAGATAAACCAAGGAATTCTCTCATGCTCACGGGTAAGTGTTTCCCCCATTTTTTCCACCATAGTTGAACAACTAAAATTGATAGTCATTTCTAGTTTCTAAACATGCACATAGTCAATATGGATCAAAAGGTCTTTTATTGGTTGTAATGAGGTTGAGTTATCAAGAAATCAAGGTTTTTCTGGATAAGCAAGAAACACTTAGAATAGAGAGCATCTTTTATTTTTCTTGAACTTGGAACTTCTCTCCATTCTCCATCTCATTCCTGATTTGTTCTCATTTTAGCTGGCCTCTTTCTTTATTTGAAGATGCACTCCCCCCAACTTATTCTTTTGATTCACTTTTTCTTTTTGATTTCCGAGGGAGTGATCTTCTTTTGCTTTCTTGTGCCTGCTTTTTGTAGTTCTTTTACCTTTCAAGTAACCAACCTTTTCTCCCATTCTTTCAAGTTGCACCTTGCTCTCAATCCCAAGTGTGTAAGGGACATGATATAACAATTATTTGGGCTGGGGTGCATAAGCAGAAACATTCAAGCTCAAATGGGTTACCAAAAAAAATTTGGAAAAATTTTCAAGGGTTGGCTTTTTGGCACTGAGCAAATAATTTAAAAACAAAAATTGCCTTTATCACTTCCATATTTTTCATGAGCAGAGTAAAATCCATAAACTCAATCAATAATAATTGACAAGCAGCGGTGAAAACTCTCAATTTAAGTGTTTGAACTTACAACTCACCGACTTTTTGGCTAAATTCCTTGATAAAGATCTTACTGGTTTTAATTAACTTCCCTGATAGGTTCTCCTGTGAAATATCATAATCCTAACAGATTATGGAATTAATCACAAAACCCTTTCTTCTTTCCTAATCTAGTTAGTTAATCTGCCTAGATTTAGAGAATTTTGAAAAATTTACTCCTCAAATCCCTAATTCCTAAAATTTTAAAAAAAATCCTAAAAAATGAAATACAAAACAAAAATTCTAATCAACTAAAAAAAATTCCTATAAAATAAGAGAAAATAAAAGAAAGAAAAACACCAGTATCAATCTTCATCCTCTATATCCTGTAAGTCCTTGTCCTGCTCTCCAGCTGCTGCTGCTCCACCTCCCCCTTGATGAATAGGCCTGTCCCCAGGCCACTGCTAGAATATCCAGAACTCTTCAAACAGAATGCCTGGGTATGGGTCTGGTAATTCCTAATTAGTTTGAGGTCAACTAATCTTTTCAACACAAATTTGCATAATTTAAGAGCTTTCTATTTTGCAGCAGCCTGTGCACTCTTGAATCTCATTGGATTATAACGAGATTTATCTCTGATCCTCTTCCCCACGCCTTCTCCTCGAGAGCTAAAGCCACGGGAAAGACCAATAATTTAATCCTAGGGATCTGAAAAGTCAAATAACAACAATTAGTTGCTTAAAACACATTCACTTCAATGATGCCCTATTGCAAACACCAATTCATGAAGAACATCGAAGCCTATAATTAACCAATTTGCATGCATAATTCAAAGTGCTTTCAAAAGAATTAATCTCTTCACAACAAAATTTCATTGCACTTGGTACTGACTTCCTAAAAACAAAACATACCTATTTGTTTGGCAAACATTCAATCAATCCAAGGAAAGTGAAGGTTTAAAATTTTTGAAAGAAACAGAGCATAACACTTTCAAATTCAATAACTTACAAAACAAAGAGCATTTCAATAGAAAACTTGTTCTTCATATTCATATAGCCATAATCACATCCAAGATAGCAATTATCAACAGTATTCACAATCCTAAGGTTGCTATCCTAAAGTGCAAATCATAAAAACAGAGTAGATGAAGATTTTAATCAGTGAAAATTAAAGAAAACATACTTGAAAGTTTCAAAATTGATGGAGGTTTGTGAGTGGAAAGGGTGAAAAGAAGAGCCTAGGAAGTAGAGAAATAGTACATGAGAAAGATAACGTCCCACAAGGGGTAAAAATGTTCACATTTCTCATTATTCGAAACGTCATTTGTTCCAAAAGTAAACTCACATAAGATAAAATAGAAGTAACAGTTCCCAAAATACCTAAGCAGCGGAATCAACATCAAAATAACCCACTAGCCATGTACGGCACTTAAACAGTTTATAAAATCCTTTCCTAAAATAGAGAACACAAAATAAAAATACCCAACAATATACCCTGATGTCACATATATCAGAGTGACTCTCCCTTAGATTAATACTCGACACCAGTTATGTCATCATCATCACTTGTAAAATTAACCACAATATAACGGTGAGGAAAAGAATACCACTCATACATACACATAGGAGGCTACCCTATCCTCACCCACCTATAATCCTCATTATCATCAAGTAATCACATACTCAGAACATCTTACACCTTTATTATCAAACATCTTATTTCAACACAATTATACGAATCATACTTTATAAATCATCAAGCACATTCCCAACACATAGTACCCATGTCATCAATAATTCTCATAACATCATAATATAATTCAACATCATCATCAAATACAATGCATATTCATTTATCATCACGCACACCAAGACATCATGAATATAATCACAATCATCACAATCATCACACTCATCATAATCATCATAATCATCATCCCAAGGATCATGACTTAGAACTCTGCACAATGGGCGTTCCTCATCAATCTCCCTAGTTGTCACCAATGATGGATCCCATCATGGTCTCTGCACCCCCCTCTAATGGGTCTGCGCAGTTCACCTCCCCGAGTTGCACGTCACCCCTCTCTAGGCTTGTGCATCTCGAGTACAACACCTCCCTGAGCTGCACTCCACCCTTCATTGGGCTTGTGCATCTCAAGTACAATCACCTCCCTGAGCTACACTCGCCTCTCACTAGGCTTGTGCATCCCAAGTACAATCACCTCCCTGAGTTACACTCGCCTATCACTAGGCTTGTGCACCCCAAGTACAATCACCTCCCTGAGTTACACTCGCCTCTCACTAGGCTTGTGTACCTCAAGTACAATCACCTCGCTGAGTTACACTTGCCTCTCATTTGGCTTGTGCACCTCAAGTATAACATCATATATGCTCGCGCATCATCAACATCATAAGATCAATTACATCATCATCATTATTCTTATTATTATCATCATAACACACCTCATATGCTCAATGCATAATCATCATATATATCACACCTCATATGCTCATTGCATCATCATCATATATTTCACACCTCATATGCTCAATGCATCAATATATTATCATTATCATGACATACCTCATATGCTTATCACATCAACATCATACATCACAATATTATAAACATCTAACATCACATGAGATATTCATATCATCATACTCATACCACAATCAATACACTCTAAACTTTCAACTTAATATCATAAATTCCACAAAATAACACTTATATTAAATACATATTAATCTCAATTCCATGTGTTAAGGAATGCCATCCTCACTCTGAAAAGAACTCCTCAAAATCACATCAAAAACGGAAATCTGCGAGCTACGCTTCACTTGCGTTACAGCGCAAGTTGCAGCGCAGATTCCAGAGAGTCACGCTTCACTTGCGCTACAGCGCAAGTGTCGCAGAACGCGACTGTACTGCGTTTTTGCCCCTTTTGCTCCCCTTCTTCAATCCCTACTCAATCCTCAATGTTTATACTTCAATCATATATGTTTATATCAACTAAACTCAGTAAAAACACCAATCTTTACACAGATTATACAATTATTCAATCAAAACCCCACATGCACGTACAAGCAGCACCCTCTCCCCCACTGTACCTTGAAGTGAAGATGGAACAACAAGGAAGACTCTTTCTTGATTCTTGATGATCACTCTGCAGCAACCTCCTCTTGAGACTTAGTTTCTCTCCTCCTTAGCGTTTCGCTCTCTGACGATTTGAAGAATAAGGATTTGGGTGAACTGATAACGCCTCCTTTCTAAAATGCCTATATGGGCTTGGGCCCATCCTCAACCCTCTTATCTTCTTTTTAAATTTGAACTAGCTTTATGGATAAAACTACTCATAATATTAATTATATTATTTATCATTTATTTCATATACTTTATTAATTTAATTTAATTTAATTTTACTTAATAAAATTCAGGATGTTACAACTCTCCCCTCCTTAAAGAAAATTCGTCCTCGAATTTAACCTGAAGCGAATAACTCTGGATAGGACTCCTTCATCTTCTCTTCAAGTTCCCAAGTAGCACTCTTGGGTGTAGGTCCTCCCCAGATTACCTTAACTAAAGGAATTTCTTTACCTCGAAGTTGTTTCACCCTTCGATCCTAAACTCTCACCGGCATGGTTTCTACCGTCAGGTTTTCCTTAATCTCAAGGTGATTCGACTCAATCACATGCGGAGGATCATGAATATATTTCCAGAGTTGAGAAACATGGAAAACATTATGAAGGTTTGACAAGTGTGGAGGTAAAGCAATCTGATAGGCAACATTGCCGACTCTTCTGAGAATTTGGTAAGGACCAATGAATCGAGGTGCAAGCTTTCTAGACTTTAATGCCTTACCAACCCCAGTCCACGGAGTGACTTTCAGGAATACATGGTCCCCTTCTTTGAATTCTAACTCCTTCCTCCTCTTCTCAGCATAGCTCTTCTGCCTACTCTAAGTTGTCCTCATCCTCTCCTGAACTGACCTAACCTTATCAATGGTTTGCTGCACTATCTCCGGTCCTAAAGCAAGGCCCTCTCCCGGCTCACACCAACACAAGGGTGTTCTACACCTCCTACCATACAATGCCTCATAAGGCGCCATACCTATGCTAGAGTGAAAACTATTATTATAAGTAAAACACTATCAAAGGTAAGAAGCTATCCCAACTACCTCCTTGGTCTAACACGCAAGCTCTAAGCAAATCCTCTAAGGATTGAACGGTTCTCTCGGTTTGACCATCAGTTTGAGGGTGATAAGCTGAACTAAGCCTAAGTTAGGTCCCCAAGGCCTGCTGCAAACTCTCCTAAAATCTAGAAGTAAACCTGTGATCTCTATCAGAAACTATACTAGATGGTATGCCATGCAATATCACAATTTCACTGATGTAAATCTGAGCTAGTTTCTCTAAGGAGTACTAAATGTTAATGGGAAGAAAATGCGTACTCTTAGTTAACCTATCCACAATGACCCAAATAGAGTCATGCCCTCTTACAGTCTTAGGCAAAGCAACTACAAAGTCCATGGAAATGCTATCCCACTTCCACTCAGGTATACTTAAGGGTTGAAGCAATCTTGAAGGCTTTTGATGTTCTACCTTAGACTTTTGGCACACTAAACAAGCACTCACAAACTCTTCTATGTCTCTCTTCATCCCAGGCCACAAAAACACTTTCTTCAAGTCTTGATACATCTTAGTCGATCCTGGGTGAAAACTAAGCTTACTTCTATGCCCCTCTTCAAGCACTAAACGCTTAATGGTAGGTTCACTAGGCACACACACCCGGTCTCCAAATCTCCCCACCCCATCAGTACCTATCACGAACTCTCCACCATTACCTCCTTCTATGTCCTCTCGTCTAAGCACCAAAAACGGATCCTCCAATTGAGCTTTAATAATATCCTTTAACATATCATTGCTTACTTTAATTATCCCTAACCTCACACTATCAGAAGTCACCTCACAAGCTAAACTCAAATCCCTAAACTAAGTCAAAAGATCCATTTCCTTAATCATCAGGGAACTATCATGAATGGATTTCCTACTTAAAGCATCTGCCACTACATTAGCCTTTCCGGGATGGTAACTCAACTCAAAATCATAGTCCTTAAGAAACTCTAACCACCACTTCTGCCTCATGTTCAGCTCTTTCTGATCAAACAAGTACCTAAGGCTCTTATGGTCACTAAAAACCTCAAATTTGGAACCATACAAGTAATGCCTCCACATCTTCAATACAAACACTACAAACGCTAACTCTAGATCATGGGTAGGGTAGTTTCTCTCATGGATTTTCAATTGCCTAGAAGCATATGATACAACTTTACCCTCTTGCATTAACACTCCATCTAAACCCATCTTAAAAGAATCACAGTACACTACAAAGGTTTTACTAAGATCAGGCAAAACTAACACTGGTGCACTAGTCAACTTTTCCAAGAGTTTGGAAACTAGATTCACACTTACTATTCCACACAAAGGCAACTCCCTTCCTAGTCAACTCAGTCAAAGGTAAAGCTAACTTAGAAAACCCCTTTATGAATCTTCTATAGTACCCAGCCAACCCAAGGAAACTTCTAATCTCACTCACTGACTTAGGAGCCTCCCACTTAAGCACTGCCACTACCTTAGAAGGATCTACACCTATACCTCCTCTGGAAATCACATGACCTAAGAAACTCACTTCTTCTAACCATAACTCACATTTAGACAACTTAGCATACAACTGTTTATCCTTTAGAATCTGAAGCACTACCTTTAAATGTTCCTCATGCTCCTCCTTAGTTTTGGAATAAAATAGTATATCATCTATAAAGACATCTACGAATTTATCCAAGTAAGGGTGAAAAATCCTGTTCATGTAATCCATAAAAATTGCAGGAGCTTTAGTCACACCAAAAGGCATTACCAGATACTCATAATGTCCATACCTAGTTCTAAAAGCAGTCTTAGGTATATCCTCTTCTTTAACTCTAATCTGATGATAGCCCGACCTAAGATCGATCTTGCTAAACACACATGCCCCCACTAACTGATCCATTAGTTCATCTATCCTAGGCAAAGGATATCTATTCTTAATGGTTACTTTGTTCAACTGGAGGTAATCTGTACATAACCTCATGCTACCATCCTTCTTCTTTACTAACAAAACAGGAGCTCCCCAGGGTGATACACTAGGCCTCACAAACTTCTTCTCTAACAAGTCTTCTAGTTGTTTCTTAAGCTTTGCTAATTCTATGGGTGACATCCCCTTGCTTTAACTCAAGAAACTCGATATGTTTCTTGTTGCGAACATCATGAGGAAAGTACTTCTCAAGAAATACCCTCTTGAAGTTATCCCAGCTCAACGCGGTGCCCTCATCAATCATCCTTTGATAAGTGCTTTGCCAGCAGAATCCGACATCCCCTGATAGCATGAACGCGGCTAACGTCACCTTTTGTATCATCGGGCAGTCCATCACTCTAAAGATCTTCTCGATCTCGAATATCCAGTCAGCAGATCCATCGGGATCGTAGCCCCCACGAAAAGTAGGTGGATGGTTCCTCTGGAACCGTGCAAGACAATCCACCTCGTGATGTTGGTTTTGGTTGCCAACAGCCTGCGCCATAGCCATTAAGGCATCAGCCAACGCTCGATCATTCCTACCCCTAGCCATTACTCTTATGATTCACAAAAAAGTAAATAAATCACACAATTAATTCAATCAAAACAAGCAGCATAATTCACTCAATCACACAACACATCAGCATCACAAGTACAGTAAACTCATAACTTAAGGCCGGTGAACTGACCTGCTCTGATACCAACTAATGTGACACCCTTCTACCCCCAAACTCTTACACATTAAATAGTTCGGGATTTAGAAAGATAACGTCCCACAACGGGTAAAAAGGTTCACATTTCTCATCATTCAAAACATCATTTGTTCCAAAAGTAAACTCACATAAGATAAAATATAAGTAACAGTTCCCAAAATACTTAAGCAGTGGAATCAACATCAAAATAACCTACTGGCCATGTACGACACTTAAACAGTTTATAAAATCCTTTCCTAAAATAGAGAACACAAAATAAAAATCCCCAACAATATACCCTGATGTAACATATATCAGAGTGACTCTCCCTTCAATTAATACTCGACACCAGTTGTCTCATCATCATCACCTGTAAAATTAACCACAGTATAACGGTGAGGAAAAGAATACCACTCATACATACACATAGGAGGCTACCCTATCCTCACCCACCTATAATCCTCATTATCATCAAGTAATCACATACTCAGAACATCTTACACCTTTATTATCAAACATCTTATTTCAACACAATTATATGAATCACACTTTACAAATGATCAAGCACATTCCCAACACATAATACTCATATCATCAATAATTCTCATAACATCATAACATAATTCAACATCATCATCAAATACAATGCATATTCATCTATCATCATGCACACCAAAACATCATCAATATCATCACAATCATCATAATCATCATAATCATCGTAATCATCATAATCATCACCCCAAGGATCATGACTTGGAACTCCGCACAATGGGCGTTCCTCATCAATCTCCCTAGTTGTCACCAATGATGGATCCCATCATGGTCTCTGCACCCCCCTCTAATGGGTTCGCGCAGTTCACCTCCCCGAGTTGCACGTCACCCCTCTCTAGGCTTGTGCATCTCGAGTACAACACCTCCCTGAGCTGCACTCCACCCTTCATTGGGCTTGTGCATCTCAAGTACAATCACCTCCCTGAGCTACACTTGCCTCTCACTAGGCTTGTGCATCCCAAGTACAATCACCTCCCTGAGTTACACTCGCCTCTCACTAGGCTTGTGCACCCCAAGTACAATCACCTCCCTGAGTTACACTCGTCTCTCACTAGGCTTGTGTACCTCAAGTATAATCAACTCCCTGAGTTACACTCGCCTCTTATTAGGCTTGTGCACCTCAAGTATAACATCATATATGCTCACGCATCATCAACATCATAAGATCAATTACATCATCATCATCATCATCATTATTATTATCATTATAACACACCTCATATGCTCAATGCATAATCATCATATATATCACACCTCATATGCTCAATGCATCATCATCATATATTTCACACCTCATATGCTCAATGCATCAATATATTATCATCATCATGACATACCTCATATGCTCGTCACACCAACATCATACATCACAATATTATAAACATCTAACATCACATGAGATATTCATATCATCATACTCATACCACAATCAATACACTCTAAAGTTTCAACTTAATATCATCAATTCCAAAAAATAACACTTATATTAAATATATATTAATCTCAATTCCATGTGTTAAGGAATACCATCCTTACTCTGAAAAGAACTCCTTAAAATCACATAAAAAAACAGAAATCTGTGAGTTGCGCTTCACTTGCGCTACAATGCAAGTTGCAGCGCAGATTCCAGAGAGTCACGCTTCACTTGCGCTACAGCACAAGTG
Source organism: Sesbania bispinosa (assembly GCA_026901365.1). NCBI lineage: Eukaryota > Viridiplantae > Streptophyta > Magnoliopsida > Fabales > Fabaceae > Sesbania > Sesbania bispinosa. The sequence continues at coordinate 336,916 of QLOH01000141.1, forward strand.
TCGCAGAACGCGACTGTACTACGTTTTTCCCCCTTTTGCTCTCCTTCTTCAATCCCTACTCAATCCTCATTTTTTATACTTCAATCATATATGTTTATATTAACTAAACTCAGTAAAAACATCAATCTTTACACAGATCATACAGTTATTCAATCAAAACCCAAAATCACAAACCCTTATTTACCCCTTTCGCTATTTTCGCTGTCCTCTTCAATCTCATTCAAGAATTCATCAAGATTCATAAAATCAGTCATCAATAAACATTTTTCATCATACCATACTTAACATATACATATATTAAGTCGAATTTAAAACCTTAGAGGGTCTTATGGTTGCCCTTACTACCCATACACTCCCACATGCACATACAAGCCCTCTCCCCCACCGTACCTTGAAGTGAAGATCGAACAGCAAGGAAGACTCTTTCTTGATTCTTGATGATCACTCTGCAACAACCTCCTCTTGAGACTTGGTTTCTCCCCTCCTTAGCGTTTTGCTCTCTGACGATTTGAAGAATAAGGATTTGGGTGAACTGATAACGCGTCCTTACTAAAATGCCTATATGGGCTTGGGCCCATCCTCAAGCCCCTTATCTTATTTTAAATTTGAATTAGCTTTATGGATAAAACTACTCATAATATTAATTCTATTATTTATCATTTATTTCATCTACTTTATTACTTTAATTTAATTTTATTTTACTTAATAAAATTCAGGTTGATACAGAAAATAATTAAAAACTTAAAAATCTCTGGGTTGCCTCCCAGGAAATGCTTGTTTAACGTCTTCTAGCTTGACGCCTATTCTCTCAACGTGGTTGAAACTGGAATCTTTTGGTGTACTGCACCTTTCCTTTCTTTGGCCAATAGATCTCCCCATAATCTTGCCTTGGAACAATCTATAGTGTGAAATGACTTTAACCATCTGGGGTTCTTTCTAGAATTAGACCATGCTTCTGACTCCCTTGACTTGACTTTCCTTTTTTTTATTATCTTGCTTTCATGTGCATGAGTCTTCTTTGTTTTTTCTGAAGTTTAGATGAGTCACAACTGATTGTTCTCCATTTCTTTGCTTCACATGGGTTATTGATATGAAACACACCTGACCACTTTGTCTTCAATCTGGCTCTAGGCTCTGAATTTGATTCTCTTGGCTTGATTCTTCCTCTCTTTGCTCTGGTCAGGTCAGTGTATTCACATGGCTTTCTTTTGTGAGGTCTGGAAGGTTTAACACTTGCACCATGCCTTTCTTGATCTTCCTTTGGAGGGCTAGTTGGATAAGGCAAGGTCTTTGGTCTTGGTGCCACTTCCCTTCCTTTCTCGGGCTTTGATTCACTATCTCCTTGGTCACTATTTTTCTCATTTTCTTGATCTTTTTCATCATGTTCACCTTCATATGTTTTGTTCTCTACCTCCCTTTCACAGTCATGTTGGAACCACAGGAAACACTTGAAGGGGGGGTTGAATAGTGTTTTAAAAACTTTACGCTAATTTTGGAAAACCTTTTCGTAAAAGACAACAGATGACCTTTTGCAAGTTATCGTGAAAAACTCAGATGAAAGATAATCAAGATTATCAGAGTTGTGCGAAAGCTATAAGCAATTGTTTTTCAAAAACTTGCTGACTTTGATAAAACAGTTAAGTGTTCTGTTAAAACTTTAGAAGGTTTGGAAAACTATCTTTCGAAATTTTGTTTAAACTATATTCAAAACATAAACTATTAGTTCAAAAATGTTTTTCATTGTTATCCTATTGATATGGTTACTTGCTGAAATTAAGTTATTGAAGAACTTTCTAAACCACTTGAGAAGGTTCAGTAAGTGCTCTTTTCAAAATGATTTGTTTAAACATTTGAAGTGTTGATTAGTTAAAATAAGTTTACTAATCAAACCCTTCCTTGGTTAGTAATAAACAGATATAGACGGAAAGTAAAGAGTTAAGGGTAGAGATATTAGCTTCTGAAAATATTCAGACGATGAGTTTGAATCTGAAGTTTTAATAACCTTCTGAACTGGGTTCAGACTCAAAATAGTTTGAAAACGAGTTTAATTTAGAAGTAGACTTATCACTTAAATACTTTTAAAACCCTTTTGTAAGATAAAAACTGAATTAAAATAGTTTAAGGGATAGAGAAGATTCAACCAAGAATTTATCCTGGTTCACCCACTAATCCAGTGAGCAACATCCAGTCCCAGGGAAAACCACCACTGGATTTTCCATTATCTGAACACAGATACAAGTATTCTTTGTTATCAACTTTCTCTTCAGGAAACTCAGTGCAGTCTTCCTTTACAGTCAAGCCTCTCCAGGCTCTACAACAAGTATTCTTTTGCACGCAGCTTCTCCAAACGCAACAACAAGTATTCTTTTGCACGCAGCCTCTCCAGGCGTAATAACAAGTATTCTTTTACACCCAGCCTCTCCAGGCGCAAACCGAGTATTCTTTCTTCCTCCAAGCCTCTCCAGGTTCTCAAGAGTATTCTTTCTTCCACCTAGCCTCTCCAGGCTCTCCAGAATATTATTTCTTCCATCGAGCCTCTTCAGGCTCTCATACACTTAATGTGTTTACAATTAAGAACATGTTTAAGTTTCCTAGAAACTTAAACCACAATTTTCCTGTACAGAGGATTTACTGAGTACTACTCAGGATACAAAGGTTGAGTTCTAAGCTCAAGGAATGATAGAGATGTAATTGTACAATTCTAAGCTTTAATTCCTCTCTGTAGGATCAGAAAGTTGGCTTGACATGATTTGTATTGAGCTTGGCCAATTTTTTCTGTGAAGGTTGATGACAAACCATGATGAGGGATAGAATTCAGGAATGCATGGTTGTCTCTTTTATTTTTGATTGGCACTTTAGAAATGCATCTTGTAACCTTGGCCAACGTCTCTTCTCTAGACCACCTCGCTTCTCAATTTCATATGTCAGGCTATTTATATGTTCTGATGAAATATAGCCATTGAGAAATGTTTAACTTTACCGTTGAGAGAATATGAGTGATGCTCTTCGAGCCGTTGTGAGAGTAACCTTCTCATGCGGTGGCTTCTGAGTTTAAGCAGATTAGGTGTGTAGATAGATTAGTTCTGACATACTGCAGATAATATGATAATCTTGCTTCTGAATATTTCTTTGAGAGATTAATGCCTGTTGTCAAATAGCATTAAATGCTGTAGAAGACGTTGTGACTCATCTGGTCCAAAACGCTCTGAGCAGATCTGCGCACAATGCTTTATGACAGGTACAACAGAGTTGCAGAGTTTCAGATGCACAGAATGCTTCAGATGAACTTCAAGTCTTCAGATGATAACCACTCTTCACACAAAGTTGATCTTCAGACGATCTGAAACCTTCAGATGATAACTTCTCAATAGAAGATTTGTGAAAGTATATTTGCTCAAATGATGATGATTTTAGCCGTTGAGCTTCTCTTTCATCCTTGATAATTTCTGCTTTTCTTCTTGCAAGAATTCAGACTTCTGATGGCGTGTTGCAGAGATGGTACAAGAGTAGGTGTACAGCAGCACTGACCTATCTCTGACCACTATTTACTTTTCTGTAGTAGGCTTCCTCTTTCATGTATGATGTTCCTTAGAATGAGGAAAATAACTTTTGTTGCTATCTTCTTTGTATATGATGGCAAAAGACGTTTAGAACCCTTCAGGTCTTTGTTCAGAGAGTCTTTGCCTAATTTCAGCTTCACCACTCACGTCTGTTGAGACTTGAGTCTTTTAATATATTATTCAAATTGACTCATAAGTCTTCAGAAGGTTGTATAACTGGTCTGGCTTCTTCTTCAAAGAGTTTGAAATGCCACGTCATCACGTTCAGAAAGAATGTGTTCAGCAGGTTGCATTGCTTCAGCTTGATGTAGCTTTGTATCTTGGAGACATTTTTAATGAGTTCCTTCCTTCAACGAGTTTCTTCTTCTTTGCTTCAGATGGTTGCTTCTTTCTTCATTTTTCATAAGCATGTGGGTTATCTTCATTTCAGCTTTGCCCATATATATTCTCTCTTTTCTTCAGATAATTGTCATGATGTTCTTATAGTTTGACTTCTCCAGATTGTTCACATTCTTCAACATATTTCATGTCTTCAGACAATTGATCCTTTCAGCATGTTGTATGTCTCCATACGGTTGATTGGTAGATGATATCCTTTTGAAAGCTTTCAGCTTTTGCAGTCGTGCTTCTTCTTTTCTTCTTGTTCAGATTTGTTTTGCCTTTCTTCAAATTTCCTCTTCTTGTCTTTTGCTTGCTTCTTTGGCTATCTTCATCTTCTTGTCTTCAGATGGATGCTTCATATTGTAACCTGAAACACAATGCACAGAACAATACCTTTCTCAGTAGAACCTGTTCCTATATGATCTAATTTGTTAATCATTAAAACCTTAGGATAATGAGTCTTAAGACTAATTTAAATACTTAAATTAATTCTGAGACTCAACAAATCAATCTCTTCTTTAAGCACAATCTTTTCTGTTTCATCCTCTCCTTTTCCTTCTTCTACTTATGCTTTATCTTCTTATTCTTCCTTGTCTTTTTCAGCTTCTTCAGTTTCCCTTTCTTCAGCTTCTCTTTCTTGTGTTTCTTCAGCTTTCTCTTCTTCAAGTTCCTCTCCTTCATCAACCAGATTGTCACCAGTTCCCTCTCCCATCTGTTGAACACTTATGGTGGTCATGTTATCATACTGTTCTTTAGGGTTGGGTTGTGCATTTGCTGAAATTTGTTCTGACCGGTATTTGGTCATATTTTCAATTATCATAGCTAGTATAGAGTCAGTAGGTAGTCTTGCTTCTTCACGACCCTTCTAAAATTGTATCAATTCTTGCAACTTTCTTTCAATAGGATCTTCGCCATCTGAATGCCATGTTTGAACTGAAGAGTAGCTTTGCTGTTGTTGGGAAGAAGGTTGCTCATGGAATGAAACATCATCTTGGTGCCACTTACAGTTTTGATTATGGCCATTTCTCCAATCTTGTGAGTTATTTTCAAAGTTGTTGCTGATGGAGAAGTTGTCTGGTCTTCCTTGATTGCCCATGTAGTTAACTTGCTCTTCTTGAATGCATGGATAAGAGCAGTAACCATTAAGATGGTCACCTCTGCAAAAATCACAAATTAATTGTGGTGACTGGCCAGGATAAGAGTGAACTGTCCGCGGTGGCTGAGAAAGTTTAGCTAGCTCCTTTTTGAGTGTTTCTATTTGCTGCATTATACTGTTATTCTGTGCCCTGAGTTCATCTGCTGCAGTTTGCTTACGGGATGAAATAACATCTTGTTCCCACCCAAAATTTTGATTCTGGTAACTTCCCCAACCCCAATCCTGTGAAAAACTATTAGAATAATTATTGTAATTAGAGAAGTTACCTTGAATCGGTGTGTGGGAGAAATATTTTGGTTCTTGCTGCCTAACATAATCTCCAAGGGTTCTTCTTGGTGGATTTTGATAATCTCCAAGCGTTCTTCTTGGTGGATTTTGCCATTCAGAAGCCATTCAACATTTACTTCACTTGGGGTGGTTGATTAGAGAGTGTTGGGATTGTCTCCTTATTTTTGGGTTCTTCTCGCTTCTCCTTCGTCTCCTTCTCTTGTTTCTACTTATGTTCTTCCTTGATGTCCTTTCTATTTATGGATCAAATTGTAGTTGATTTGGGGACACCTGACTTCTCAAAAGCATAAACAAGAAAACTTGAAAAGGGTAAGTGTGGAAGAGAATTTTTATAATAAAAAGAATAAAAATAAAAAGAGAAATTCCTAAAAATTCCTAAAAAAATAAAAATCTAAAAATCCTAAGATAAAGTATATACAACTTGATAGTTAGACCTCCCAAGTCTATACTAATTAATACACTGTTCCCCGACAACGGCGCCAAAAATACTTGATGGGATTTTGGCAAACGTACCAAAATTCCAGCAGTATAATAGTAAGTAAAGAGTATCATATCCACAAGGAACAGTTCAACTCGTAATGATTAGTGATCAGACTATTAAGTAGGAAATGGTATTTGATGTTTGTGTTGCAAAATTTAAATGTATAAAAGGAAATATAGAGAGTAGAGTAGAGTAAGATAGCATTACTTGGATCAGGATTGAACTTCGTATCATCACACCCCTTTTGTATGTGAACCTCAAGATTATTTATGAATATATTTCTATGATACCCTAGCCAAACTATATTATTTTACCCTGAGTCACCAGTAGTAAAATACTCGAAGATAATTCATGCAGGTTCTCCCAGGCGACAAATTACCCCGGCTTGATTGCTCTATTTTTTCGTTCGTTAACACTATCAATTCATCCTATATTCCTATAGCGACTACTATGAGTACTTTTACCAATTAGAGTTCAGGTTTCCTAAGTATTGGTTCCCCCAAACTCACTGTTGAATTCACAAAACCATTTTCCAATGTATTTTATAAAAACAACCTATAACTCCGGCACACAGGCGGAAGCTACCCATTAAGCAAAGTATAAAAGTACCGATAACATAGAATAGGGATTCATAAACAATAAAGAGAATTCACATACAATTGGGGATTGAATCAACTACATTCAATTCTATTGGAGAGTTTAGCTACGCATGGTAGCCATTACAGACCAATGAAGAAACTGTCACACTTTTCTTCAATCCTAGTGTTTCTATCTTGGCAACCCTTCGGGGTCTCCTCTGAACCTTTGAGCCCTAAACTCTAACTCTGCTAACTCTATACCCCTGTTTTGTAAAAGGTCCTTTTTATAGATGAAGGAAAGCTATCTTAAATCTGGAAGGAATCTGTTTGAATTTGTATTTTAAAAGCTAATCCATGTTTCTGCGCTTCACTCTGCGCCCAACGCAAGTGAAGCGCAGATTCCAGAGAGCTTCGCTTCATCCTGCACTTAGTGCAGGTGAAGCGTGAAATACGTTGCAACCTTCTTTGTTTCCTCATTTAACTGCTTGATGCCTTCCCGATCTTATCCTTGTTTGCTTGGCTTTCCTTGTTTCCCTCTTTTTGGCTTGATTCTGTGTTTATTTTGCCTTTGAATTTAAATTGGGGAAGTTATCCGTAGAATCCTTGTTTAAATGGTTGTTGATCTTATCTTTATTTGCTCTCATTTAAACTTCAAATCCGAAAATCCTATCCTCAAATAATGCTATCTTCTTTTCTCATTTAAATCTCTCTCATAAATCTGCAAAATCAACATATTTTCTATTAAAATGGCAACAAATTTAAATTCAAATAAAAAACACAATTATTACAATTATTAATAAAAAGGGATTATTTTGGGGCATAAATTACTATTTTACTCTTGATAAGTGCAGTAAAAATACAAGAATTTATCATATAATTGGCACTTATCACAACCTCCGCTATGGCCAGATGTTGGTTGTGGTTATGCCAGAATAGTTGTTTATTTCATAGTGATAAAGACAGAAATTAAGGTCGATTGGTGTGGGTTTGTTGTGATTTCGCAAACAAAGGAGCGATGGAGATAATGGTATAAACCATTTTCTAACCACTTTTGATCCTTATGCATTTCCTTTCACTCAGCATCAGTATGATGAGGAAGCTGAAGTGCCTCATAAGAGGTATGAAGGACCTTTCTTTAAGAGGGAAAGGGTTCCCAAGTTCCCAAACCTCTATGAAGAACTGCAATATTTCAGAGATGCACCCCCTATCTCTCTGTCCATGGGCTAGTCAAGCATACTTTAGATGCTGAAAGAGAGAAGTATCAAGGAAGCTTAAACCAGATGTACTCAGGGCAACTTGAGAAGATCAGAAAGGGTGTGGTACCACATGCTCACAAGTGGGCTCCACTTGACCCCTTTTCTGATGCTGATTGTCTGAAGATAAGTAATGAAGACTGGTGTTTTGCAAGGCATCTATACACAGAAGGGGAACTGGTAGAGAGGGACTACATCAAGTCTGTTGGCATGAGAGGATACAGGCCCCCTAGAACATTTTCCATCAGGCCAACCACCAAGATTCTAGTGCAACCTGATAGAATTGTTCCTAGGTACCCTCTGAAGGAAGGCCCTGCTGATAAGTTCAAGGAACCTAAGGCCTATCATGTTCCCTTCAAGCCTCTGACTCCAAGAGAATGGAAGGAGCTACCAGCAAAGGTCAAGAGGCAAGGTGGAGGCATGGATCACAGTTTCAGAGACAGAGTTTGGTCATCTTACTGGAAAATCAGAGAGGATGCTGGATCCTCTTCTGGAATAACTGGACCAGATGCTGATTCTATCATAGGGCATGGGAAATTCATAAATGTGAAGTATCATTACATCAGAGGCCATTTCCCACCTCTGTCTGAATCATTTCATGAAGACTGGGAGATTATGTGATCCATTGGAACATTCTTCTTTCCAGTGTATCATCCACAGGAGTATGGTTTGCTTCCAGGTTTTGATGTGCTGAGATTTGTGTGCAGACACATCCAGATTGTTCTTTATGAAGCACCACCTGATCCTGAAGAAGAGAACAGAAAGCTCAGGCTGAAGATAGAGAAGCTAGAGAAGAAGAATGCTGATCTCATTGCTAAACAAGATAAGATTCTTCAAGAGCAACAACAGATTAGAAGTGGCCAAGAAGACATGAAGACTGCTCTCATCTCTCAGATTGACAAGGCCAAGGATGAGCTGATTTCCTTCATGAAAGAAGCTTTGCTGAAGAAGGATGGGTAGTCAATGATGTGTAGCCATGTCTCATGTTTATTTCTGCTAAGTGAATAATATTTTAACAGTTTGTTTAATACTATCAGTGTTTCACATCATGCTGTGTTTGTGTTATTTACTTGTCTGAGTTTGCTGTTTTCTTTCATACTTCATTATTTTGCTATGATTGCTGTTGTTGTTATGCTCTGGAATTCCCTTTTGATTGATGACAAAAGGGGGGAGTATTAAAAACTAACAAAATCTGAATCTAAAGTGATCACAGGACTCAGGGGGAGTAAATAAGAAACTGATAAGTATTTTTTATCAAATCAGTTTAAGAGATCACCATCTGAGGGGGAGCTATCTATTCTTTTATCTTTAAAACTCCTTTCAGATTTATGTATTTTAAACAAATTTGTCATCATTAAAAAGGGGGAGAATGTTGAGTCTCAAAAATATCATAAGATAAAATATGATGTTTAAGACAGCTCAATTCCCAAGTTTTAATGCTTAACAAATTTGAGTTAAAATATTTATCATAGATACATATGACTCACACTATTTGATGAAATGAAATTGTAGTTGTAAAGTAAAAAATGACCCTCCTATAAGGGGAGGAGAAAAAGATGACATACGAGACTTGTTCAGGGCAAGGATCTGTAGAAACCATAGGAAACACTAGAAGGGGGTTGAATAGTGTTTTTAAAAGTTCAAACAGATTTTTCAGAAACCTTTTTACAAGCAAAGAATTTCACAACAATTTTGTTGAGTCTCAAAAATATCATAAGAGAAAATATGATGTTTAAGACAGCTCAATTCCCAAGTTTTAATGCTTAACAAATTTGAGTTAAAATATCTATCATAGATACATATATGTTTTAATGATTTATCTATGATTTCAGCAAGCCACTATAAGCTTATATAAAGACTATGTGAAGTGCTTTCAACCTGTCTGAAGAATTAAGCCTTCTGAAGGTTCAACCCGTCTGAAGTGTTGAAGCCGTCTGAAGTCTCATTAATGACGTGGCACCCTTTGCTGAAGTTTGTGAAGACTTTTCTGAACCTCTGTTGCACGTACCTTTTCAAACACATTTATAGCAAGGAACACAGAGACCTTTCCTGGTGTTTTTGAATTTCATACACCACTGAGGAAATCTCTGCAACGCAGCCTCTGCAGCAACATTTGTAGCAGCTTTATGGCAGGAGCAACCTTGTACCGTGTAAGAAATATCAGAGCTCTCAGAATCATGTCTCACAACGGATTAAAAAGCATTTAATGCTATCTTTAAACTGTGGTAATTCAACGGATTGAAGATTGGGTATAAATACCCCTCCATGAAGACCATAAAAAAAAAAAAGAAAATCAATATACAAGAGAGCCAAGAGAAACATCACGCTGAAAGTTTTTACTCTGTAAAAACTCTCTGATAAAATTCGCTGTACTCATATTTTCATATCCTGAGTTCTACTCAGTTATCTTGTACAATTCTGAGTTTAAGCTCTGAACTTATTCATAGTTTCTTAGCTTAAACTTATTCCTTGTAAACATTTGGGTTACACTTGGATAAGTGTCTTAGAGCCTGGAGAGGCTTGACAGAAAAGAATACTTGGTGTAGATCCTGAAGAGGCTTGACAGAAAAGAATACTTGGTGTAGAGCCTGAAGAGGCTTGGCAGAAAAGAATACTTGTTGTAGAGCCTAGAGAGGCTTGACAGAAAAGAATACTTGGTGTAGAGCCTGGAGAGGCTTGGCAGAAAAGAATACTTGTTGTAGAGCCTAGAGAGGCTTGACAGAAAAGAATACTTGGTGTAGAGCCTGGAGAGGCTTGGCAGAAAAGAATACTTGGTGTAGAGCCTGAAGAGGCTTGGCAGAAAAGAATACTTGTTGTAGAGCCTGGAGAGGCTTGGCAGAAAAGAATACTTGTTGTAGAGCCTGGAGAGGCTTGACTGTAAAAGAATACTTGGTTGTAGAGCCTGAAGAGGCTTGACTGTAAAAGAATACTTGTAATCTTGGTGAAGATTAAGAGAAAATCCAAGTGCTAGTTTGCATTGGGACTGGACGTAGCTCACAGTGGTAGTGAGTGAACCAGGATAAATTCCTTGACTAAGTTTTCTTACCCTTATCTCTCGTCAATTTATTTATACTAATCAAAGTGTGTTGAAAAGCAATTCTGATATTTTAAAAGCAAGAAAACCTTTTAAAATACATTTTCAGAAGTCGTCTTAAGGAACTTCAAACAGTCTTTCAAAAACCTGTCTAAAATCGTTTTAAACTTGTTTACAAAAAGCTTTCATAAAATATTAAGAAACACTATTCAACCCCCCTTCTAGTGTTTCCCTGTGTTTCTACAGTTGGTATCAGAGCTCAACTCAGGGTTGAGCACCTAACAAGTGTTGAGGACTAAAGATCCAGATGGAAGCTTCCAACAACAATAGGCAATACAGAAAAGAATACTTGGTGTAGAGCCTGGAGAGGCTTGACAGAAAAGAATACTTGGTGTAGAGCCTGAAGAGGCTTGACAGAAAAGAATACTTGGTGTAGAGCCTGAAGAGGCTTGGCAGAAAAGAATACTTGTTGTAGAGCCTGGAGAGGCTTGACAGAAAAGAATACTTGGTGTAGAGCCTGGAGAGGCTTGGCAGAAAAGAATACTTGTTGTAGAGCCTGGAGAGGCTTGACAGAAAAGAATACTTGGTGTAGAGCCTGGAGAGGCTTGACAGAAAAGAATACTTGGTGTAGAGCCTGAAGAGGCTTGGCAGAAAAGAATACTTGTTGTAGAGCCTGGAGAGGCTTGACAGAAAAGAATACGTGGTGTAGAGCCTGAAGAGGCTTGGCAGAAAAGAATACTTGTTGTAGAGCCTGAAGAGGCTTGGCAGAAAAGAATACTTGTTGTAGAGCCTGGAGAGGCTTGACTGTAAAAGAATACTTGGTTGTAGAGCCTGAAGAGGCTTGACTGTAAAAGAATACTTGTAATCTTGGTGAAGATTAAGAGAAAATCCAAGTGCTAGTTGGCATTGGGACTGGACGTAGCTCACAGTGGTAGTGAGTGAACCAAGATAAATTCCTTGACTAAGTTTTCTTACCCTTATCTCTTGTTAATTTATTTATACTAATCAAAGGGTGTTGAAAAGCAATTCTGATATTTTAAAAGCAAGAAAACCTTTTAAAATACATTTTCAGAAGCCGTCTTAAGGAACTTCAGACAGTCTTTCAAAAACCTGTCTAAAATCATTTTAAACTTGTTGTTTACAAAAGGCTTTCATAAAATATTAAGAAACACTATTCAACCCCCCTTCTAGTGTTTCCCTGTGTTTCTACAAATTTATGTAAACTTGATGAAATTGGAGTTACGGTACTTGCTGAAATTATTTCAGCAGGTTCAACAAAGTTGATTAAAACTTTCTTAAAAGTGTATTTAGTTAAAAAGATGTTTCAACAGTTTAAATAACTATATTTTGAACCCTTCTTGCTGGATAAATAACATATATGGAGAGTTAACTACATTCAATCCTAATGGAGAGTTAACTACACAAGGTAGCCATACAAACCACCGAAGATGTTGTCACCATCTTCAATCCTTGTGAAGCGCTCCTCCTCTCCTACTCTAAATTTAGCTTTGGTGCATTATCACTGAAATTTAACTGAATTACAATAATCGTGCACACCTTGATCTGGTGCAAGAGGTTCCTATTTATAGGCTAAGGAAAGACAAAGAAATCTATCTAAAAACGACAACAAGGCAAGAATCAGCGTGATCTGCGCTTCACCCTACGCTACAGCGCAGGATGCAGTGCAGGTTCCAGAGGGTTGCGCTTCAACCTGCGCAGAATGCGTCCTGCAGCTTCAAACTTTCTCTTTTTATCTTGATCTCTCCCCGAGACAGGTTTTGGTTGATTTGTCTTTCCTTGTTTATCTTTTCTTGATGAAATCTTTGCATTTATTAAGCATCTTGGATTTAATTGGGAAGGTTGTCTGCAGAATCCTTGTTTAATTGGAAGTGATATATTCAATAATTGCTCTCAAATAATCTTCAAATCTTCATTAAATGCCTTCAATTAAACTCTAAATCTTGCAGATATCTCCCTTATTTAATATTATCTTTCCCTCAAATCAAATCCTTGCCATGTTCTGCAAAAATCAACAATATTTCTATCAAAATAGCATCAAATTCAAATCTAAGATTAATAAATACAATTTATCTAATATTTAATAAAAAAGGATTAAACTGGGGCAAAAATACTATTTTATCCTTCATAAGTGAACTAAAAAGTGCTCTAATTTATCATATGATTTTCACTTATCAGCATTCAGGACAAGTGACTTCTTTTTAGGAGCATCTCCACAAAGTTCTAACTCATGGACCTTGAAGGATGCCAAAAGTTCCTCTATTCTTAAAGTATTGAGGTATTTTGCCTCTTGAATGACATTAACTTTGGGCCTCCAATTCTTCTGTAAACTCCTAAGAATCTTGCGATTATTATCACCAGAGTCATAGGATCTGCCTAAAGATTTAAGTCCATTAGTTATGGTCTGAAACCTATTAAACATTTGGTCTATGGTTTCTGAATCATGCATCTTGAACATCTCATACTGATGAACAAGCATGTTGATCTTAGATTGTTTGACATTATCAGTCCCTTCATGGGCTGATGCCAAAGTATCCCTGATCTCCTTGGCTGAAGTGCATCCATGCACCTTCTCATATTCAGATTTACTCAAGGAGCAAACTGAATAGAGTTTTGCTTTTACATTAAGTTGTACATGTACCTTCTGTTCACCAGTCCATACTGCTTTAGGAATGGGCACACCATTATTGGTGGGAATATAATCACCATCAGTGACTACATCCCAAAGATCTATGTTGCTGCTCTCAATGAACAACTTCATACGATCTCTCCAGTAATGATAGTCTGTACCATTGAAAGCTGGGAGCCTTGAGATAGAGGCTCCTTCTACAATGTAGTGAGGATTACTTGTTGAGGTTTCCATCTGGATCTTCTTTCCCCAGCATTTGTTAGATGCTCAACCCGAGGTTGAGCTCTGATACCAACATTAGAAACCACAGGAAACACTAGAATGAGGGTTGAATAGTGTTTTTAAAAGTTCAAACAGATTTTTCAGAAACCTTTTCATAAGCAAAGAATTTCACAATAATTTTTGTAAACTTATTGAAACTGGAGTTATGGTATTTGCTGAAATTATTTCAGCAGGTTCAACAAAGTTGATTAAAACTATTTTCTTAAAAGTTTATTTAGTTAAAAAGATATTTCAATAGTTTAAAACACTATATTTTGAACCCTTCTTATTAGATAAATAACAGATATGGAGTGATAAGGGTAAAGAAGACTTAGCCAAAAGATTTATTGTGAGAGCCGGAGGCTGATGAGGGCGGGGAGTGAACGCCGGTGCAAAGAGGCACGGACAAGGAGCGGCTCCTGGAAGGCTTCTAAGCAAGAAGGGACACATGGATGAACCGAGCCCACACCCGAATGAGAGGGATCTAGAGGCTGTGTAGGTATGGGACTGTACAGTTGAAAATAGCTTAAAGGAAATTGTTGAGGAGAATTATACCAACAAGATGCATCTTCTTTTCGGAAGCCCATAACATAAGAACTCCATAGTTAAGCGTGTTTGGCTTGGAGCAATTCTGGGATGGGTGACCTTCTGGGAAGTTTCTTGGAAAGTGTGCAAGTGAGAACAAAGCATACACGAGAGACTCGTGTTGGTTTGTGGGGACCTTCATCAGTCCTGCTAGCGTATCGGGGGCGTTACATTTATCCTGGTTCACTCACATTGACCGTGAGCTACGTCTAGTCCCAATGCCAACTAGCAAAGGATTTTCCACTAACTGATCACAGTTACAAGTATTATTTTTCAGTCAAGCCTCTTCAGGCTCTTTACAACAAGTATTCCTTTTCAGACAAGCCTATCTAGGCTCAAACATAAATAGCGTATAAAAAGAAAATGCTTAAGCTTTCAAACTACACAAGTTTAAAGCCTAAATTGGGTAAGATGTACAGATAACTGAATATAACTCAGGATAAGAAGTTGTTGTACAAATGAAACAAATGAATATATTTCTTAGAGAATTTCAGCAGCGCTTCAGCTAGTTGGTTCGTTCTCTTTTTACTTCTGCATGAGACCTCATATATATAGGAGAAGAGAAATGAGGCCGGTAGATTTCTCTAAATCCTATTGAGAAATAACTTTCTTCCCGTTGTGACACATAGCCTTGGTATCTTGCAGTAGCAGGTGCAGCAGGTAGTAGGTGTCAGCAGCGCAGACTCTACTTTTCTGAGCACAGTGTACTTTCACAGTAGACGTTGCCTTTTTGGTGAATAGTGATTTGAAATATGACAAAAAGCAACTGTTCTGACTTTCCAGAAGGAGAATAGGCATAGACGACTGGGGAAAGCTACGGAAGACTTGAGTCTTCTAAAGGAATTAACAAAGAAGCTCTTTTCCAAAAAGATACAAGTCTCAGTACGACGTCTCCCATCTTCAGAAGGTTCTCTGGCTTTAGTAGGTCTTGATCAATTAGAAAATTCCTCTTCTTCAGAAGGTTGCACCACATCAGAGGATTACATATTTTTAGAGGGTTTCTGTATCAGAAGTTTGCTGAAACACAAAAACTACCTTCAGTAGAAACTGTTTCTTCGTTTTAGGGGACTTAACCAAATTTGTTAAGCATTAAAGCTCAGGGTTATGAGATTTAAAACATTATTAACCACTTTAATAATATTTTGAGACTCAATAGGATCAGGGATCAGAGGTTCCCCACAAAGTGATTTTACAAGGGGTACCTTGAGAGGGTTGAGCTCAAATTGGCTTATGTGCTAAGAGAAAAGTGAAAAGGTAAAGGAATGAGTAGTTAATTTCGTTCCCTTTTCAAATGAATTGACTAAATGAATTTGTTTGAGAATATAATTTATATGATGTACACAAAGTATGTTTTAGTTGTTTGTAGAGATGTGTTATTGGCTTGATATAGTCTAGTAAGTGATTTAGTCTAGTATGCGAAAGTCCAGGTTTGTTTCCAATGTACGCTATATGCTAGTTAACATGGAGAGTTTTTCCGTATTTTAGAATACGGTTGAATCCATAATTGTTTTAAACTATTTTTTAACTATTATGCTCACCAGGATAAATATCTCATTAAAAATATTGTTTTCAGTTTTTCCAGATTAGGGCAGAATCCTCTATAGCCTCGATTGAGATTTGTGTGCTTAAGGAAAACTAAGGCTCTTCCTTGGTTGACTTGTGGTAGATGACTCAATTCCATTAATCATATATTTACTTTCATATATCAGACTGAAAACTCTAAATTTGTGCAATTGATGTCGTCTTCAACCAAAATTTAAGAAATTAAGTGCAGTAATAGGTGATCAACCTGAGTCATCTCCATAGGATTTCAATCTCAATTAAGAAAACATCACTTATTGACTCACACACGCAAGGGGGTTTTGTTTGGCTTCTGATAATATTAATCATAAAACAAAATTTAAATTGATTAAGATTAAGTTCAAGAAAAGAAATTAATTCTCTAGTTCATTCACAATTGGACCTATCATCAGTTATTAGGAAATTCTCAATTTCATAACTGATTCGAACTAATTAATTAAGCATAAATCAATTCTTGATAAACACATACAAGAATTAAGAAAGCTTGTATGAAACCTATTCCTTAACTCTCAGAATTATGCAAACCTTGAGTTCATTTTAGAATTTAGAAAACAAAAATGTGATTCTATGGTTAAAAATTTAATTCAAATTCATTAAGGATGCAATTCAAAATCAGATTAAAAAACCTAGAATTCAACAGATTAGGAAAGGAAGAGAATCTATACATAAATTTAAATGCAAAAACAAATTGAAGAACCTCAATATCCAATGCAAATTACACTAGAAAGTCAATCTTCAATGTCTAGCCTTCCATGGAGGAACAGGAAAATTAGAATTCAGAAAGAAGGAGAGAAAACGTATCAAACAAGGAAGTGGAGAGAAAGTGAGAGAAAATCAAAAGTTTCAAACTCTAAAATTAAGAAAAATGAGGGAAAAGTGTTCCCTCCAAAAGGTAACCATCCTATTTGTACTAATTACTCTTAACTATCTAGTTAGACTCTAATTAAGCCCTAATTAACTAGATATAGGCCCAATAAAACAATTACAATATAAAAAACAAATTGGTTCTTGTTGGAAGCATCAGTAGGCCAACTTGCAAGCAAAATAACTCTTCGTTTTGGAATTTAAATGTTGTCATGAAGTATATTAAAATGAAGCCTTGAATCTTAGCTTTATAATGCCACTAGAATCACCCTGAATCGCCACCTACAGATCAAGTTATAGACATAAAAGTACACGTAGGTCATTAGGCTAAAAAATTTGAAATCAAGCAATATTTATAACTAAGGCCCAATTAAATCCAACAAGATAAATTTCATGCAAAATAGTGGAATTAATCATCATTCCAGTCCAATTAAACTAAAGAGAAGGGTGCTAAGTGTTTACAAAAATATGTGTATCATTGTGTTTTGATGGATCAAGGTCCTCTTTGCATACCAAGTCTTCACTTTATTCAGAGATTGTATTACATTTTTTAGATCCAATGAATATGTTAATGGTTTTAAAACATGATTACTTCACCTTGTGATATAAGTATTGTATTTTCTTGATTTTTAGCTAGTTCAAATGGATTATGATAGGTGATTTATATTTTGGATATGTCAGAAAAATAGAGAAAATTCTGCTAAAATTTATAGAAAAATATAAGAATCAAAATGTTGAAAAGAAAAAATATATATAATTAATTTTTTTACTAACAAATTCTTTAAGAATATGTGTTTTTTTTTTTTGGCTCCTTAGCCTTATAGAATTAGGATGTTACATGTCTCACATTGTAATGAGTGAAATTGTAATGAGTGACTTCACCATCAAAAGAGAAAGTTTTTATTATTGTTTAATGAAAATATTTAATATAATTGCAATATATTGTTTACAAAAAATTGTAATTAATAAATATAAACAAACTTGTGGAATGGATGGGCTTTAGTTCCATTATATACTATATAGTAAAATTTACTTGAATATTGCTATTAATTAATATGGTATTAATGAAATATAAAATATGAAATATTAAACATATCTTATAATATTAAATATTATATCTATTATATATAATATATTAAATATAAAAATAAATATTTATTACATTTTATTAAATTTTAAATATCAAATACTCTTAATTAATTATGTGAATTTTAAATTAAATGAATCATCTGATCTTATATTTCACTATAAATTTAATTTAATATTTATAATTCACTATTTATGATTATTTTTTAATTTTAAAAATATAAAATAGTTATTATAATGATTAATATAAAGTATCAATATAATGTATTATAACTAGTGTGATATCGTAAAAAAAAAAAATATTATAACTAGTGTGACACCCGTGCAACGCACAGGCTCACAATAAGTATCTAATTGAACTTTGATAAGAAGCATCTTCTAGCCAAATAGTCTCATAAATAGTTTTTTTTTGTTTGCTAGAAAATCTGTAGTTAATTACATTGCATAGGAACAAAAGAAATAGAACAAAGAAATGGTGCTTAATAATAAAACAAATAAAAAAGTTGAAAGCTTTGTCGTACCTTCATCGTGAAAGTATCGAGATATTCGAAGAAGGGAAATCAGAGAAAGAAAGAGAGGGGTCAAACAAAGTGAGGGAGAAAAATAGAGACGATGAGACAAGAGAGCCGAAGTTATCGCCTAAATGAGAGAGACGAAGGGGTGAAATGGAGTGAGAAGCAAAAATAGAGAGAACAAGGGAGAAAAAGAGTTGATACAGAGAGAACGGAAGAACATGAATAACAAAGAGGAAAAATAAGGACAATTTGAATTTTGAATTTTGAATTTCAAAATTGATGGAAGATTAAAGGCATGGGACATGGAATGGAAATGATGAGAATAAACTTAAAGAGGAAAAAGATAAGAACAATTTGAATTTTGAATTTGAAATTTGATGGAAGATTAAAGGCATGGGACATGGAGATGATGGGAATAAACTGTTTCGATTTCAGCTTTGGTTAAAGCTATAATTTAGATCACTGTTGCAAAGATTTAAAAAGAAAAAATCAATAAAAAATTTAACACATCAAGCACTAATACCAACTGAAAAAGGGTTGCAACCTAATTTGATAATACCAACTCATTTTACTACTTTTAGGGCCAATATGTTTGTGCTTAAAAAAAATAATTTTTTAAATTGTTTAAAAAATTGATTTTATTTTAGAGATTCTTGTATAATAAAAAAAATTGTTACCTACAATCATAAAAAAACACTATTTGTCACAATAAATGCTTTCACATTGTTAAAAGTTTTATCTCTCTTCTATTTTACCTGTTTTTTCAAGAAGCAACTCTGAGTTACTTCTTAAAAAGTGCAGAAAACTGATTATTTTCTGATTCTGCTTCTTGAAAAAAGTTTAGACAAACATCTTAAAAATTCTTATAAGTGATTTTTTTAAAAAAAGAATGATTCTTTTAAGAAATAATGTTAAACAAATAGACTCTTAATCAATTTAATTAATTAATTAAAAATATTTCGTGGAAAAAACAAATAAATAATAAACAATTACAAATATATTCAGATGCAAATATGATTAATTAAAAAGAAAAATAAAAATCTAATCAAATTAAAATTATTTACATACATAATTATATATCTTTGTAAAAAAAACTTAATAATTATTATTAAAAGAAATTTTACATGGTGAAAAAATTCTAAGTTTTCTCCAAGAAGCGTTCAAGAAGTGCTTGGTGCTGCGTCAAGCCATGGCTATGGAAAGTAATGTGACCATGGAGCCTAAGCCTCCAGATGGTAAAGATTCCTCTCTGAGTCCTAAGGCAAGCTTCCGTGACAAATTAATTGGTGGCAATGCTTCAAATATGCATCAAGAAAGAGTTGATCTCATTGGCAACAGGTTAAAGCCTAGATGTTATGTGGCATATTTTGTGCTTGATAATCTTCGGCAATCATGGGTAGATGCCATCATTGTCAAATTGTTGGGTAAGAATGTTGGTTTTATTACCATGCAAACAAGATTGAGGAAACTGTGGAATTTATCAGGTGGGTTTGAACTCTTAGATGTTGGCAATGGATACTTTGTGGCAAAATTTGATCTGGAGGAAGATAGAAGCAAAGTCATCAGTGAGGGACCCTGGATGATGTTCGATCATTACTTATTTGTTTGGGCTTGGTCTCCAAATTTTGTTTCTTCCAAGGTTGCCATTGATAGCACAATTGTTTGGGTGAGGTTCCCAAATCTTGGTTTGGAATATTATGATGAAAGTGTTCTCTTGGCTATGGCTGCAGCAGTGGGAAGACCGATTAAAGTGGATAAAATGACTCTCAAAATTACTAGAGGTAGGTTCGCACAAGTGTGTGTTGAAATCAATCTCAATGAACCAGTTATTGGCAAGGTTTGGTTGCAAGGGAACCGGTACAATGTTGAATATGAGAGTCTACATCTCATCTGTGGTAATTGTGGCCTGTATGGACATGTTACCATATCATGTTCCCAAAAGCCAAACAAAGTTTCTAAAAGCAACAATATAGAGGACACACAGTATGTAGTACATGGTGATTGGATGGTGGTGACCAAATCAAGAAGAAATAATCAATCTCGTGGTAAAGGCAAGACCCGATTAAAAGATCATTCTGGGAACCCATCTATAAATAATCAAGGTTCTACTTCACAAAAAGCTTCTGATCTTGTTAACGAAGGAAGTGGTTTATCATCTAAATCTTCTCAAGAAAATGAAGGTATGGTTTTTAAAAGTATTGTTGTAGCTTCTTCATCAAAATCAAATGGGAGAAAAAAAGGAATAGAGTAGATACTTCTAGCAAAAGCAATCAACATGATGATCAGCAAAAGGATTCATCTTCTGATGATATGGCCCCTGTTATCTCAGACAAAAACAAAAAAAAGGATTTAATCCTTTTACTCCATCTCATGGTATAAAAACTGTCATGAATGTGGATGTCATTGCAGCTAACAGATTGAGGTTCACTGATGAGGATAGACATCTAGACAGTATCTCACTACCTTCAAAAGATAATGTTTCTATGAGTGAAGAGATTAGTAAGGTCAAGGTTGATTCTGATGTGCATAACAAGGAAACTAATGTCCAGAATCCTAGCTAAGCAGGTTTGTCTATTCCTTGAATTTTTTTATCTTTATATTATCATGATTGGTTTCAAGGAGTTTGTAGTTCTTTCTTCGAATGTTAGATGTGTTGCAAGCAAGAAAAGCCATAGGAACATAAAAGATACATTAAAGAAGTTCAGACCTAACTTGGTTTTCATTCTGGAAACACACACCCAATTTAGAAACACACAGAATTTTCGGAACAGTATTGGTTACATTCCTATTGCAATTGAGGAACCTAGTGGTCATACAGGAGGAATTTGGGCCCTAAAACTTGCAGAGTCTACCTTCTCTTTCGGTTTTTGACTCTTGCTCCCAAGGTATAAGTATTGAAATTGAGATGAATGATGAAAAATGGATGTGTACTGGAATTTATGCTAGTCCTATTCTTAGTAATAGGAACACACTTTGGTCTCATCTTGAGAACATGAGAATGACAATTATCACCCCCTGACTGCTGATAGGAGACTTTAATGATATTTTATACTCTTATGAGCGAAAAGGTGGAAGCTTCTCCTACTCTAGAGCAGCAAATTTTGCACAACATTTGAATAATTGTAATCTGATTGATATTGGCAGTTTTGGTTATAAATATACCTGGACTAGACATTGTAGAGGTGGTAAATGGGTTCATAGAAGATTGGATAGGGGCTTGGCAGATCAAACATGGAGATTAGCCTTTCCTAATGCTTCTATTGAAAATATGTGTAAATTCCATTCTGATCATCACCATATTCTTCTTAGATGTGGTGGTATTCAACATAGTCATGGGGAGAGACCATTTAGATTTCAAGCAGCCCGGTGCACACATCCCCAATATGAAGCACTAGTTAATTCTACTTGGTACATTTCTGAATACAATGAATTACAATGCCTAGCTGATATCAGAGAAGCTTCTGTTAAATTTAACAAAGAGGTTTTTGGTTCAATTTATGCAAGAAAGAAAGTGCTAAAAAAAGGCTAAAAGGAATTGAAAGAGCTTTGGAATCTGGAGAATCCTCTAGCCTCTTACAACTTCAAACCAACTTACTAAGTGAATATGATTCAGTGTTGCTACAAGAAAAAGTAATCTGGTTTCAGAAATCCAGAGAAAAATGGGGTAAGATTTGGAAATAAAAACACAACATTTTTCAATGCTCAAACAGTTATAAGGGGAGCCAGAAATAAAATCAATGGCTTGTTTCTACCTAATGGTGAATGGTGCTCTGATGATCACACTTTACAAGCAGGGGCAGTTAACTTCTTTAAAGAATTGTTTTGTTCTAAGTCAGTAGATGGGAGTTTTATTACCTCCCCCAATCTACCCAAGCTGTCCTCTCAAGAGAAGGAGTGTCTTTTAGCTCCTGTTTCTAAAGAGGAGGTCTTTAAGGCTTTAATTTCTATGAAATCTTACAAAGCTCCAAGCCCTGATGGTTTCCAAGCAATCTTCTTCAAAATGTACTGGGACAGAATTGGTAATGATGTTTGGAAATTTGTGAAAAATGATTTTTTATCTTGTTTTATTCGTCCAGAAGCTACTGAAACATTAATGGTTTTAATTCCAAAAACCGATAGACCTAATTCTTTTAAAGAGCTTAGGCCTATCAGTTTGTAACCATATTTATAAATTGATTTCTAAAGTTTTGGTTGCCAGGATGATACCTATTTTGCAGGAATTAATCAGTCCCCTTCAAGCCAGCTAAATTCCTGGTAGGAGCACTGTGAAGTCTATTAATCAATTTGAGCATTCAAACTTGACTCAAAGACTTAATATCCTTTAGTTTTAATGATTAACAAATAAGATTATATAAACAGATTCTACTGAGAGAGGTATTGGTTTGTTGATTGTGTTTCAGGGTGAAATATTTATCAGAAGAAGAAGATTTGTTGAACAAAATCAGAATCAGAAGATCAGGATCAGAAGAACAAATGCAGGATTTAATATAAAGAAGCTGTCTGAAGTAAGAAACTCATCTGAAGCATAGAAGCTGTCTGAAGAACGCAACTCGTCTGAAGTGCTGAAGCTGTCTGAAGTGCGCAAGTCGTCTGAAGTGCGCAAGCCGTCTGAAGTGCTGAAGCTGTATGAAGTGCTGAAGCTGTCTGAAGTGCAAGCTGTCTAAAGACGTGAAGACTGTCTGAAGACGTGAAGACCGTCTAAAGACGTGAAGACTGTCTGAAGATGTGAAAACCATCTGAAGACGTGAAGACTATCTGAAGAAGTCTACAAACAGAATCAAGAATTGATCTCTTGAAGACGTTGCTAAAGTGTAAAGCAAACTCTACCAAAATGGAGTACACTTATTTCAGTATAAAAGCTAAACATGCTTTTATGCCTCGATCAAAGTCTTGCACAAATAAGGAAACTCTTCTCAGAAGAAGAAAATGCAAAGAAGAATAGAGCAGCAATCGTCTGAAGAAAAGAAGAAACATATTATCTGAAGAAAAGAGCTTATTGAAAGCATCTCAAGCTGGAGAATTAACATAAGCTTGAAGCAATTATATAAGATGAGTACATGTTGAAGCTGATAAAATTACGATGAGATTAAAGCAAGCATTTGGGTATATGTGAAGAAATTAATTGTCTGAACATATAATCTCTCTAAGTGCATGGAACAGATTTCAACATTGAAGAAATCAATACATAAGCTAAGACTATATGATACAACGACTATAATATCATATATCGTTATTCAAAGAAGAAACTGCAACAACAGCTATCTAACAAGACACCTCACTCAAAGAAGAAAGAAGAAATGGTATCAGGAAGCAAACAGAAAAGGAGCATATACAAAATAAGCAAAAGGACAAATCCAACGGATACCTCCTCATATACACTCCTAAGAAAAGCAGAGGAAATCAGAAGTCAGTTGAGGAACGCAGAGGAAATCAGAGGACAGCTGAAGAAAAGCAAAAGGATATCAAGAGAGAGAACATGCAAAATAATATCAAGAAAATCTCTCTAAAGAGCTCATCTACAGAAGTGTCAGAACAGGACTGTCTGAACACTTATTTGCTTAAGAAGAAGCAACCGTTTGAGACACTATTACATAACGGCTATATGAGCCACATCATCAACATCTCAACGGTATTATGAATCATATTCAAACGGCTATATTCCAACAGAACATATAAATAGCCTCAAGGAAGAATTTGAAAGTGTTGAACTCATTCACTTGGTTCAATCAGTTGATCAAGATATATCAGAAAAACCTTATTGGTTGTTGACCATGCTTACTTGAATCAACCATACTGCTGATCTATTGATCAGTTAGTCAAAATTGTAGTTGTTCAGTTGAACAACCAATCAGGCTGTGCTTAATCTCATATGAATCAAGAATGGTTTGAAGCTGCAAGTATGCCTTGGTTTTTCCAATGATACGGGTGAGAATGTAGCCCATGGAAACCAATGGTTCGAGAACAAGGCTGGAGATTAAAGTCAGTATCTACCTAGCCAATTCTCAAAGGATGTTATTCCTCTTATCAGAGACAGGGATTGTACTTAAACTTATACACTTGTATCACTGTCTTAACCTTGTACTTAGAATTCATTCATTGTATCCTGAGTAGTACTCAGTTAACCTCTAGTACAGGAAAAGATTAAGTTTATGTTTCGTGGAAAATAAACTTAGTTTAATTTGTAAACACTTTATGTGTCAGAGGGCCTGGAAAGGCTTGGTGGAAGAAAGAATACTTAGTTGCAAAGCCTGGAGAGGCTAGACTGAAAAAGAATACTGCATATGTTGCTTGGAGAGGCAGTTGAAAACAAAGTAATACTTGTGTTGGCCTGAAGAGGCTGTGAATAATACTTGTATCTGTGGATTCAGATAGTGGAAAATCCAGTGGTTGTTTGCCTCTGGGACTGGATGTAGCTCACGGGTTTGTGGATGAACCAGGATAAATTTTGTGCCTAAGTTCTCTATTCCTTAATCTCTTTATTTCCAGCTTACATATTTTATGTTGGGGTTTGAAAAGTATTTTCTATAATAAACTTAACACAACTATTTCAATAAATGATCTTTCATATGAATAAAACATGAGATGTCTCTTATATCATTTGAAGCTTTACAAAGAATGTTCCTTGAAGAACTTCTGAAATAAATTCTCTGAAGTGAGTCTGAAAGAGATCAGTTCAGAAATCAGGAACAGACTTCAGACAACCTCTAGTCGTCTGAAGTATTTCAGAAACCGTTCTGAAAATACTCTTTGTAATAATCTTCAGAAGATACTTTGAGAAGCCTCTGTTTAAAACAATCTTAAGCTTTAGAAGAAACACTGTTTTTCTTATCTTCCGCACGTTTCAACTATCTCTGATCTTAAGACTTGTTTTGAACGGTGCCCATCTTCATGATTTAAATTAAAAGATTTCCAAAAACAATCAAAAAGCTTGAAACACTATTCAACCCCCCTTCTAGTGTTTCCTGTGGTTCTAACAAGCACAACTGACAATGCCATCATTTTAAAGGAAGTGATTCATCATATGAAAAGATCTAAGAGTAAAAAAGGTGATATCATTTTTAAAATTGACTTAGAAAAAGCTTATGATTGGGTAGATTGGGGTTTTTTAAGACAAGTATGTTGGAACCACAGGAAACACTAAAAGGGGGGTTGAATAGTGTTTCAAAACTTTACGCTGATTTTCTGAAACCCCTTTATGAAATCATCTTATTAATCAATTAATCTATGTAGGTTATTATGGAAAAACTCTTTTGCCAAATAGTAAATAACATCAGAGTTACGCGAGGGCTATTGAAAGAGAGTTTTCCAGAGACTTCCTGAACTTTAGATAAATAAAAATGTACTTTCTGAAATCTCTTCAGAAGGATTAATGAAAACATTTTAGAAACTTGTTTAAAACTGATTTTGATAAGTAATAACTTCAAAATAGAAAATATGTTGTTTCAAGAATGATTTACACTAAAGTATTAGACGTTTCAATAACTTGCTAAAAACTAATTTGTTAAAGAACTTGCTGAACCCACTTCAGAAGGTTCAGTAAGTACTCTCATTTAAAATGATTTGGTCAAGAGTGGAGTTTTACTATGTTGATAGTGTTTTCAATTTTCATACCCTTCTCTGGTTAAAAATAATCAGATGATAACGGAGTGTAAGGAGTTAAGGGTAGAGAGAATAGCTTCTGAAAATATTCAGACGATGAATTTCAGTCTGAAGTTTTGATCACCTTCTGAACTAGGTTCAGACTCAGTGAAGTTTGAAAACGAGTTTGATTCAGAAGTAAAGTTATCACTTATATACTTTTAAAAACCTTTTGGTAAATCAAAACTGAATTGAAATAGTTTAAGGGATAGAAAAGATTCAGACAAGAATTTATCCTGGTTCACCCACTAACACAGTGAGCTACATCCAGTCCCAGGGCAAACCACCACTAGATTTTCCACTATCTGAACACAGATACAAGTATTCTTTTATCATCAAGCCTCTTCAGGCTCTCAACCAAGTATTCTTTTTACATCCAGCCTCTCCAGGCTTAAACCGAGTATTCTTTCTTAACCAAGCCTCTCCAGGCTTAAACCGAGTATTCTTTCTTCCTCCAAGCCTCTCCAGGCTCTTAGACACTTTAAAAGTGTTTACAACATAAACTAAGTTTAAGTTTCTAAGAAACATAAACTTAGGCTCTTATTGTACATAGAGGTGACTGAGTACTACTCAGCATACATAAAGTGAATTCTAAGTACAAGGGTATAACAGAGATACAAGTGTTTAATTCTAAGCTCTGATTCATCTCTGTAGGATCAGGAGGTTGGCTTTATAAAATATGTAATAAGCGTGGCCAATTTCCTCTGTGAAGGTTGATGAATAACCATGATGAGGGATAGAATTCAGGAATGCATGGCTGTCTCTTCTGTTTACCGTTGACACTTTAGAGATGCATCTCGTAAGCTCGGCCAATGTTTCTTCTTCTCAACAACCTCTAGGCAACCTCTCTCTTTTATCAATTTCAGACATCAAGCTATTTATATGTTCTGATGAAATATAGCCGTTGAGGAATGTTTAACTTTACCATTGAGAAAATATGAATGCTGCTCTTCGAGCGGTTGTGAGAGTAGCCTTCTCATGCGGTAGCTTCTGAGATTAAGCAGTATAGGAATGCAGACAGATTAGTTCTGACATACTGCATATAATATAATAATCTTGCTTTTGAGTATTCTTTTGAGAGAGTGAATTCTTTCAGTAGGTTGGCTTTCATCTCTCTTCTTTCTTCAGTATACGAAGTCTGGATAGAGATGATGTTTTTATCCGTTGAGCTTCTCTTTTATCCTTTTGTGAAACTTGCTTTTCTCTCTGTAAGGATTCAGACTTCTGATAGCATATTGCACAGATGGTACAGGAGTAGGTGTAAAGCAACGCTGACTTATCTCTGACCACTATTTGCTTTTCTGTAGTAGGCTTCCTCTTTCATGTATAATGTTCCTTAGAATGAGGAAAATAGCATTTGTTGCTATCTCCTTTGTATATGATGGCAAAAGACGTTTAGAACTCTTCAGGTCTTTGTGCAGAGAGTCTTTGCCTAATTTCAGCTTCACCACTCACGTTTGCTGATACTTGAGTCTTTTAATATATTATTCAAATTGATTCATAAGTCTTCAGGAAGTTGTACGACGTCTTTGGCTTCAGAAGGTTTTCAACAGCTTCTGTTCTTCACAGAGTCTGAAATGCCATGTCATCAAGTTCAGAAAGAATATGTTCAGCAGGTTGCATTGCTTCAGCTTGATGTAGCTTTTCATCTTGGAGATGCTTTCAGCGAATTTCTTCTTCTTTGCTTCGAATGGTTGCTTCTTTCTTCTTCATTCTTCACGAGCATGTGGTTTATCTTCATTTCAGCTTTGCCTAGATATACTCTCTCTTTTCTTCAGATAATTACCGTGATGTTCTTATAGTTTTACTTCTTCAGATTGTTCACATTCTTCAACATATTGCATGTCTTCAGACAATTGATCGGTAGATGATATTCTCTTGAAAGCTTTCAACTTTTACAGTCGTGCTTCTTCTCTTCTTTGTTCTTCCATCGGTATATCTTCCCTCAGCAGATTTATTCAGAAGGTTGAGCTGCTTCTTCATGGTTCATTGTTAATTTGTTTTCTTCAGATAGTTGGTCGCGTTCAGATAGTTGCTTTAATGCTTTCGTCTTTGTCTTTGTATGTTGTTTTTCTTCAGCAGGTTTCTTCTACTGAGTTTCTTTCCACGTTTCTTCTTGTTCAGATTTGCTTCATCTATCTTCGAATTTTCTTGTCTTCTTATGGATGCCTCATCCTGTTACCTGAAAAACAATGCACAATATGTTTCTCAGTAGAACCTGTTCTTATATGATCTAATTTGTTAATCATTAAAACCAAGGATAATATGTCTTGAATGTAATTTGAATGCTTAAATTAATTTTGAGAGTCAACATTCTCCCCCTTTTTAATGATGACAAATTAGATGTATCTAACAAAATGTATTAAAGAAGTTAAAGATGAGTCATTCATTAAGCTCCCCTATCTATATTACTCCCCCTGAGAAAAACATTTTTTCTTTACTTATTTCTCCCCTTTTTATTATATTTTCTTCTCAAACTAAAGTGTAGTTATATTTCTTTTGTCTTTCTCTTATGTTCTTTTAGATTTTATCTTGAACTTCATCATTTCTTTTAACTTTGTTATTTTTTCATAACCTACCTTCTTAATTTATTAACCTTACCTTCTTAATTTTATTAACCTTCTCATTTTGTTAGTTATATATTTCTCCCCCTTTTGTCATTATTTAAAAGGTTAGATTGGGTAAAAAAAGCTTTTAACGAATTTAACAAGATTAAAGCATTGTCAAATGTGATTGGATTTTAAGATGCATATCACTTCAAACAACATTTCTTAAACAGACACACAAACATTTAAGTTTTTCTGAAAAGAAAATTTACTTTGCCACAAGATAGCACAAGGCAAGCAAGGATGCACAGAGTAGAAATTACTGAATGGAAAGAGCTTTATATTATATTAAAATTTTGAGAACGTTTGAAAAATATAGATATTGTAAATATTTTTGACACGAGTTAGTTAGGAGACTGACTTCCACTGGTCTCACCTTCTTCTTTAATCCCCACTTCTTCTCTCAGCTTCAGTAGACTCCTCTGTATCATCTCTAACTCCAGACGTAGCATGGTGTTCTCCATCTTTAGCCTCTTGACCTTAGAGTCTTCCAAGGCTGGTCTTCTTTCAAGTTCATCAATTTCTACTAAATTTTGACCATTGACCTTGAAGATGCTTGGATGCCTGTGGTCATACAGATGTTCCATATAGATGTTATTTAGCATAAGGATCTTCATGATTACTGTATTGTGAGGCAGGATTTCAGAATTGCCCAATTTTCTTCTTGCCATGTCAAACAGAATGATCCAAGGGAGATTTATCTTCCTCTTTTACAGAAGATTGATAACACAGAATCTCTCCATTTCAGAGTTATGGTTATCTTCACCACTTGGGATCACACAGTATTTAAGAATGTCGAAGAGAACTTTGAGAATATCCTTCACTCCATACTCATTGAAGATCAGCTTGTTGAACTTTTCTGTATCACGCTCCAGAACCTTCCAGTCTGTCGAGAACATAACTCCTTCAGCCCTTATTCCCAATGCTCTCTCAAGTGTATCAGTGTTGACAATAGTTTCACAACCAAATACTTGGGCCTTCAGAGAGGTCCTTTCATCTACTTCTACCATTCTTAATGTGCTCCAGAAATCTCACACACTTTCTTCATGCCATTTGCAATCTATGGCTTTGAAGAAGGGTAGCCATCCAGCCCCCTCAAATAGATCAGCAATGTCGTAGCCTTCCTTAGAAAGGCTTTTGAAATTTACAACTTCTGTTTGAAATATGGTTGCAGAGGACGCCATTGAGGGAGTGAGAGAGGTGAATCTTCTGGAGATTTTGAGAGAAGTTAGGAGCTTGAGAGAGAAAGATGAGAAGTTGTAGAGGGATTTAGATGATTTTTGAACTGCTTCTCATGTTGCGAATTTATAGGCTTAGATGGACTCAGATAGCCTATAATGATGGTACATGCAGCGCCGACATATGGGAACGTGCGTTGTGAAGCAGACAGGTGAAAGGCCATCTCCTTTAATTACCCTTGTTGTTAGAGTTTACAGTTTTCAAGAACTTTTTGGAATTACACCTTTTTGAAATACCGATTAAAAAAAATAAAAACTATGATGCCCAAGTAAAGAAAATACATATAATTATATCAAAGGCCATTATTTTTATGACAACAAAAAGAAAAATCAAACAATGTTGTTAGAAGAGATACTTAGAAAATTTAGGTTGAAGAGACATATTTGTTGAGATTCAACTTTGTCTTCAAGGATAGTCTTGGTGCTTTCATTCTCTGAAATTGCTTGTTGAACGTCAAAGACATCATCTTGATCTTTGTCTTTTCTGACTTCCATTTTATCAGGAGCAACAGTCATCATGACCTTCTGAACAGGTTCAGAAGCTAGGAGTGATGCCACATCAGTTATTCTTTTAGATGGTGTTGCCTTCAAATGATCATCTTTATAAGTTCTCTTTAAAATCTGTTTCTGAAACATACACAAACTAAAATACCTTTCAACAGCATCTGAATTAACTTAATAGAATTTTTTAATCATCAAGGAATATCTTACTGATATAAACATTAAGTTTCACAGATAACATTCTCCCTTTAAATCAGATACAAAAAAAAAATCGTTCAATTATTTTTCTTTGAAAGGGGCTCCTTCTGAATTTGATATTTCTTTTTGAGAACCACTTGATTTACAAATTTCGTTATATACAAAAATAAATTCTTTTCCTATTAAAAATTGCATTGATTAAGACAAAGGAATATATAGTGTACACAACACAGACATAAAAACATATATTTAACTTAGGTAATAAAATCAGAGAGTATAAGACACACGTATAGGAGAACTGCGATATAGCTTATGGACAAACAGAATAAAATGTGAGCTTTATAAGAAGAGTTTTTCAAGAAAGAAAAAAATGATAAGGCTCTTTGAATGAACTAGGGACAGTCAGCATGAAGGATCTCAGTAGCATTGACACTCTCCTTTTCTTCCTTGAAATTCAGAATCTCCTTCTGAGTTTCCTTTAGTCTCTTTGCTAACAGATTCACGAGGACATGCAGTCTTTTCACATTGTAAGCATCAAACACCTTTAGAATCCTTCCATGAGCACCCAGATGATTAGAGGCTCTTATTCTTTTCTCTTTGACATGGGAAGCCACAAGAGGAACTTCAGCCACCATGTTCCCTTGGGTTTCTTCTCCTTCAGATAATTCACATGAATATATATCACATAATTTCATATGGGTTGAGATAGGAAAGATTTTATCAATGAGGGATTTTGAAATGATTGTGCATTCCTCATCTCAACATGCCCTTCTGAATGATGCTTCAGCAGCTTGAATAATGAGCCTTAAAAGAATATATTCTTTTCTCATTCATCTATTCATTTGATCTCAGAGTTGCTTTAGCTCGGTGAGGTTTCCATCTTCTTAGGATCTACTCCTTCAGCATTGTTAGATGCTCAACCCGAAGGTGAGGTTTCCATCTTCTGATACCAATTGTTGGAACCACAGGAAACACTAGAAGGGGGGTTGAATAGTGTTTCAAAACTTTACGCTGATTTTCTGAAACCCTTTTTTGAAATCATCTTATTAATCAATTAATCTATGCAGATTATTATGGAAAAACTCTTTTGCCAAATAGTAAATAATATTAGAGTTACTCGAGGGCTATTGAAAGAGAGTTTTCCTGAGACTTGTTGAACGTTAGATAAATACATATGTGCTTTATGAAATCACTTCAGAAGGATTAATGAAAACATTTTAGAAACTTATTTAAAACTTATTTTGATAAGTAATAACTTCAAAATAGAAAATATGTTGTTTCAAGAATGATTTACGCTAAAGTATTAGACGTTTCAATAACTTGCTAAAAACTAATTTGTTAAAGAACTTGCTGAACCCACTTTAGAAGGTTCAGTAAGTACTCTAATTTAAAATGATTTGGTCAAGAGTGGAGTTTTGATGAGTTTCAGTCTGAAGTTTTGATCACCTTCTGAACTAGGTTCAGGCTCAGTGAAGTTTGAAAACGAGTTTGATTCAGAAGTAAAGTTATCACTTAAATACTTTTAAAACCCTTTTGTTAGATGAAAACCGAATTGAAATAGTTTAAGGGATAGAAAAGATTCATAAAAGAATTTATCCTGGTTCACCCACTAACACAGTGAGCTACATCCAGTCCCAGGGGAAACCACCACTGGATTTTCCACTATCTGAACACAGATACAAGTATTCTTTTATCATCAAGCCTCTTCAGGATCTCAACCAAGTATTCTTTTTAAATCCAGCCTCTCCAGGCTTAAACCGAGTATTCTTTCTTAACCAAGCCTCTCTAGGCTTAAACTGAGTATTCTTTCTTAACCAAGTCTCTCCAGGCTTAAACCGAGTATTCTTTCTTAACAAGGCCTCTCGAGGCTTAAACTGAGTATTCTTTCTTCCTCCAAGCCTCTCCAGGCTCTCAGACACTTTAAAAGTGTTTACAACATAAATTAAGTTTAAGTTTCTAAGAAACATAAACTTAGGCTCTTATTGTACATAGAGGTGACTGAGTACTAGTCAGGATACATCAAGTGAATTCTAAGTACAAGAGTATAACAGAGATACAAGTGTTTAATTCTAAGCTCTAATTCATCTCTATAGGATCAGAAGGTTGGCTTTATGATAAGTGAAAATTAGTTGATAAATTAGAGAATTTTTAGTTCACTTATGAAGGATAAAATGGTATTTTTGCCCCAGTTTAATCCCTTTTTATTAAATATTAGATAAATTGTATTTATTAATCTGAGATTTGAATTTGATGCTATTTTGATAGAAATATTGCTGATTTTTGCAGGATATTGCAAAGATTTGATTTGAAGGAAAGATAACATTAAATGAGGGAGATATATGCAAGATTTGAGTTTGATTGAAGACATTTAATAAAGATTTGAAGAAGATTTGAGGCAATTAATGAGGAGATCATTGCCAATCAAACAAGGATTCTGCAGACAAGCTTCCCAAATAATTCAAAAATGTTGAATAAATGCAAGGATTTAATCAAGAAAGGGAAACAAGGAAAGACAAATCAACCAAAACCAGTCTCGGGAAGAGATCAAGATAAAAAAAGAAAGTTTGAAGCTGCAGGACGCATTTTGCGCTTCAACCTACGCTGTAGCGCAGGGTGAAGCGTAGCCCTCTGGAATCTGCGTTGCATCCTACGCTGTAGCGCAGGGTGAAACGCATATCACGCTGATTCTTGCCCTGTTTCCATTTTAGATAGATTTCTCCCCAATTTTCTTTGTTTTTCCTTAGCCTATAAATAGGAACCTCTTGCACCAGATCAAGGTGTGCACGATTATTGTAATTCAGTTATATTCCAGTGATAATGCACCAGTTCAAATTTTAGAGTAGGAAAGGAGGAGCACTTCACAAGGATTGAAGATGGTGACAACATCTTTAGTGGTTTGTATGGCTGCCATGTGTAGTTAACTCTCCATTAGGATTGAATGTAATTGATTCCATTTCTAAGTGTATGTTGAACTCTGTCTATTTATTTAAGCAGTTCCCTAGCTATAATATTGGTAATCTTGTTCTGTGCTTAATTCCTAACTTCCGCGCTTGCGTCGGAGTTATAGACTAGTTTGTAATTAACGTTACGACTAGGATTGAGTTTGGGGGAGCCTAGATATAGGAAACTCAACCTCTGAGTGAATGAGAATACTCGGTAGCTAGTGAACCGAAACATGGGCGTTGATAGTGATTGATGGGTAGTGTGAATACTCTAATGAAGGGCGTCTACAGGATAGGCATGGTTATTAAATTGCCGATAGCAAAGGATTAGTTGATTGTCAATCCAGGAAGCGAAACGTGGATGTATTCTAATAAGTGATGGGTAGTGACATTACTCTAGCGAAAGTGCGTCCAGAGTAGTAGGTCTTGTTTATCAATTAGTTCTTTTACAAACGAAATAAAGAAAGCAAAATAAGTTGAGGGTAAGTCTGTCACTTGGGAGAACCCGCATGGATTACCTTTGAGTGTGAGTGGCGCCTGGTAGCTCGGGGTCTTAGCAATATAGTTTGTCTACAGTGTTATAGTTCAAAGCCTATAAATAATAGGTAATCTCAGTTAGTTCCACAGGCAACACTAAAAAGGGGGGGTTGAATAGTGTTTTATACATTTTGATCATTTTGGAAATCTTGAAAATAAACTACAAGCCTATTAAGACAAAATAAAATGAGAAACTTAAATTCAGAGTTAAAATAAAAATTGCGGAAGATAAGAAGGACAAATTTTGGCAGAGTTAGAGACTCAGGAAAGTTGAACAAAACGCTGACTAACTTGGACTCTTAATTAATTAATCAAACGTAATCATTCAGATTCATCTCAAGATACCCTCTGAAAGATACCACAAAGAATCTTTTCAGAACTATTTATGAGCTATCTCAGATGATTGATCATCGTATGAAGTGTACTTCTAACTTCTGAACTGAAACTGTTTCAGATTCACTTCAAAGAATTATTTCAGACGTTCTTCAAAGTATATTCTTTGTAATATTCCAAACGATATAAGATTAACTGAATGAGTTATTATCTCTGAAGACTTAGTTTATTGAAATTGTTGTGTTAAGTTTATTATGAAAAATACTGTTCAATCTCCATCAGAAATATAAAGCTGTAAATTAAGGAGTTTAAGGGATAGAAAACTTAGCCACAAAATTTATCCTGGTTCACCCACCAACCCAATGAGCTACATCCAGTCCCAGGGAAAACCACCACTGGATTTTCCACTATCTGAAACCACAGATACAAGTATTCTTTTCTATCAAGCCTCTCCAGGCTCTACACAAGTATTCTTTCATTTTCAACTGCCTCTCCAGGCAACTCAGTGATATATTCTTTTACAGATAAGCCTGTCCAGGCTCAACAAGTATTCTTTCTTACAAAGCCACTCCAGGCTCAACAACGAGTATTCCTTTGTTTTCAACTGCCTCTCCAGGTAACTCAGTGCAATATTCTTTTACAGACAAGCCTCTCCAGGCTCAACAAGTATTCTTTCTTCCACCAAGTCTCTCCAGGCTCTTAGACACATAAAGTGTTTTCAAACTAAACTAATTTTAAGTTTCCACGAAACATAAACTTAATCTTTTCCTGTACTAGAGGTTAACTGAGTACTACTCAGGATACAATGAATAAATCTAAGTACAAGGTTTTACAGAAAAAGTATTTTCTTCTAAGCTCTAATTCAACTCTATATTTTCATAAGATTGGTTGAATATGATAATTGATTTTCTATGAACCAAACTCTTCTCCGTAATCAGTGATATGCCATGGGTTAAGGATGTATATGATAATACATGGCAGCACTTCTATTTTTCATTCTGAGGAATTGCTCGGCATGGCAACTACCTCTGGTTAGCAAGAAATGCCAACATCTTCAAATTAAATCTTGAGGCTATTTATATGTTCTGATGAAATATAACCGTTGAAGATGGTTGATAATACCGTTGAGATGTTGATGATATGGCTCATATAGCCGTTGTGTAATAGCTTCTCAAACGGTTGGTTCTTCTTAAGCAAAATAAGTGTTCAGACGATCTTGTTCTGACACTTCTATTGATGAGCTCCTTTGAGAGATTTCCTTGATATTTTTATGCTTCTTCTCTCTCTTGATTTTCTTCTACTTTCTTCTGCTTTCCTCTGTTTTCCTTCTGCTTTCCTCTGTTTTCCTTTAGAGTATGTATGAGGAGGTATCCGTTGGATTTGTCCTTTTTCTTATTTGTATATACTCCTTTTCATTTGCTCCTGACACAGTTTCCTCTTTCTTCTTTTAGTGAGGTGTCTTGTCCTAGGGATAATAGTTGTTGTTGCTATTTCCTCTTTGAATAAAGACATATGATATTATAGCCGTTGAATCATATGGTCTCAACTTCTCTTGTAACTTCTTCTATATTGAAATATGTTCCATGCATTCAGAGAGTTTCATTTCTTCAGACTGTTAAGCCATTTATAACTTCCTTCAGATGATAGCTTCAAGCTTCTTTTAATTCTTCAGATTGAAATGCTTTCAACTCGCTCCTTTCTTCTGACAATATGATTCTTCTCTTATTCAAATGATTAAAGCAAGATGCTTCTTCCTTTTAGCAGAAATCTTCTTCTTTTTTACTTCAGCAGAATGCTTCTTTCTTTACTTCAGACGATCCTAGCTTTATTCATCTTTGTCTCTTCTAGTTCTTCTGATATTTGGATAGATGTTAAATTAAATAATATTAGTTCAAACATCTTTCTCGATATTTTCTTGTCCAGACTTCTGATTTGCTCTTGGACATTAGCAGGTGCAGTATGTCTGCGTACACAGTACCCTTTTGATTGCAGATGCAGCAGTCGTTGCAGGATTTCCTTATTTGTGCAAGTCTTTTGGTCAATGCAGAAAAGTATGCCTAACTTTTGTGCCGAAATGAAGTAGTCCATTGGATACACTGTTCTTCTTGCTTTGACAATATCTTTGTGAGAACATTTCTTGGTTCTGACGCCTTCAGTCCTTCAGTCATACAGAGTGCTTCTGATCAGCTTCCATTCTTCAGATGATAGGTATGCTTCATACGGAGTCAAGTCTTCAGTTTGTCTTCGAGTCTTCAGATGATAGTCACTTCTTCAGATGGAGGATATGCTTCAGATGATGATGAGTCTTGAGACGGTCTGAGTCTTTCATGTCTTCAGATAGTTGAAACTTTTCTATTCTTTTCCGTAGCTTCCTTTGCTTCTAGTTGCTTCATTTTTATTGTGGATCTCTTCTTCCTTTGTTGTCTTCTGGGCTTCAGATGAATATGTTTCAGATGATTGAGTCTTTTCTTCTCTTCAAATTCTATGTTGCTTCATCTTCTGATTTTCCTTCGTTCTTCTTCTGATTTGTTCTTCTTCTTCTGATACTTCACTGGTTCTTCTTCTTCTGATTCTTATACTTCACCCTGAGATACAATCTACAAAACAATACCTTTCTTAGTAGCACCTGTTTTCTTTTTATCTAGTCTAATTTGTTGATCATTAAAACCAAGGATAATGAGTCTTGAATCCAATTTGCATACTTAAATTTATTCTGAGACTCAACAGTCTCGACATACATGAGGGGTGTGATGAGATGAAGTTCAATCCTAATCCAAGTAAAGTGTCTCTAACTCTTCCTTTCTAATTCATTAATTATTGAATTTCAGTTTAAAATTTCCGCAACAATATTCTCAAAAACCGTTGTTTTCCCTTGATAAATAGATCACGAGTATACGTGAATTGACCGTTCCCTGTGGATACGATATCTTTCTTACTATTATACTACTGGATTTTTGGTTCGCTTGCCAGAAACCCATCAAGTATTTTTGGCGCCGTTGCCGGGGAACGGTTTCCAATTCGTGTAGACCTTGGCGGTCTAATTATCAAGTCATATCTATCTTAGGATTTCATTTATTTTTTCTTATTATTTAAGGAAAATTTTATTATTTAGGAAATTTATAGTTTTTCTATTATTATTAAAATTATCTTCCACACTTACCCTTTTCAAGTTTTCTTGTTTATTCTTTCGAGAGGCCATGTGTCCCCAAATCAACTACAATTTGATCCATAAATAGAAAGGACATCAAGGAAGACCAGGAGCAGAAACAAGAAAAGGAGACACGGGAGAAGTCGAGAAGAAAACAAAAATATTTTACTTTATTAGGAATTTTATTTTAAATTATTATATTTTATTTAAAAAATTATTATAATTTTTTTTATCCAAAAAAAAGAGAAGAGAATAATTTTTGTTCCACTCTCCTGAGCTAACATTTGTTTGAGATCCTTGAGAGGACAGGTAACAGGAAAAGGAGCAAAGCTTAAAGAAACAATTTCGACACTCTCTGTTCAACCACCCCAAGTGAAGTAAATGTTAAATGGCTTCTGAATGGCAAAATTCACCAAAAAGACTCTTGGGAGACTATGTTGTGCCTCAAGGGCTACGTTATCGTTCAAGTATTGCCCTTCCAAGTACCGCAAAAGCTGTGGAGTTCAAAGCATCATACCTTCAACTTGTTGAAGATCACCGGTTCTCAGGCTTAGAACATGAAAATCCAAATGATCATCTCTCTACATTCTTTAAACAAATTGAAACTATGGGCTTTGAAGAAAAAGACAAAGAGGTTGCATATTTGTGTTTACTTCCTTTTTCTCTTACAGGAAAAGCAAAGGATTGGTTAAGGTCACACCCCAGCCAAAGTCTGAACAATTGGAACGTGGTAGAAGAAATTTTTTTAAGAAGATTCTTTCGCAGGCCACGTTATATTCAAGCCAAGGCATATATTTCTTCGTTCAAGCAAGAACCAAAATATTTCTCCCATGCACCAATTCAAGGTAACTTCTCTAATTACAATAATTATTCTAACATTCTTTCACAGGATTGGGGAAGTTACCAGAATCAAAATTTTGGGTGGCAACAAGATGCTTTTTCATCCAATAAGCAAACTTTTGAAGATGAACTCAGGGCAGAAAATAAGAGTTTGAAGCAGTCATCAGAAGCACCCCAAAAGCAGCTAGTCAGACTTTCCCAGTCAACATAATTAATTTGTGATTTTTGCGGAGGTAACCATCTCAATGGTCACTGCTCTTATCCGGACATTCAAGAAGAGGAAACTGAAGTAATACAAGAAAGAGAAATTGAAGAAAGGAAATCAGAGGAAGCTGCTAAAGAAGAAAAAGAAGAGTTCACACATGCACTGCAAGACAGGGAATTACCATATCCAAAGAATCCCTCCACGAAAGATATGAACACGATATTTGCAGCCTTCATAGAGAGTAACAAAATAGTTCAACTCAACATCCCAGTGTTGGAGGCCATGGAGCAATTCATGTTGGAACTGCTCAACAAGAAGAGAGAGTCTCCTGATGCAACAATTGAAGAGATAGCAGAAGCACTAGCCAACCAACAGTCAAAACAGAGCTCACCAAACGTTCAATTCAACCCCGTAGAATTTTGTCCCACCATAATTGTTAAATTGACAGGGGAGGAAACCAATGATGATTTGGCTGATAAAGAGGAGGGATCTAAAGAAACACAAGAAAGTGGAGCAGAAGTAGAAGAAGAAAAAGAAAATATTGTGCTTAAAGAAGAAACTGACTTTGAAAGGGAGCATACACCATATGGGGATGTACATGAGGAAAAAGATAAAGACAAAGAGAAAAAGAGTGAACAGAGAGATGGTGAATCAAAGCCCGAGGAAGGAAGGGAAGAGGTACCAAGACTAATGACCTTGCCTTATCCAACCAATCCTCGAAAGGAAGATCAAGAAATGCATGGTGCAAGTGATAATCCTTCCAGACCTCACAAAAGAAAGGCCTGCGAATACACTGACTTGACTAGAGCAAAGAAAGGAAGAATTGAGCCAAGGGAATCAGATTTTGAGCCTAGACCTAAATTGAAGAAGTGGTCAGGTGTATTTCATATCAAAGACCCCTGTGAAGCAAAGAAATTAAGAGCAATCATTTTTGAATGATCCAAGCTTCAGGAGGAGAGGACCTATGCAACTCAACAAAAGACTCCAAAGAAGAGAAAAGTCAGGCCAAGGGAGTCAGCAACATGGTCTAACTCCAGACACAAGCCCAAATTGTCAAAGTCATTTCACACTACAGGTTGTTCCAAGGTAAGATTATGGGGAGGTTTTTGGGCCAGAGAAAGGAAGGGTGCAGCACACAAGCTCACCAAAATATTTCAGTTTCAGCCACCTTGAGAGAACAGGCATCGAGTTATCAGACGTTAAACAAACGCTTTCTGAGAGGTAACCCAGAGATTTTTAAAGTCTTTAATTAATTTTAGTTTTGTTTTATTTTCTAGTTGTTAATTAGGATTCTTCATTTTTTTAGGATTTAGGAAATTTTCAAAATTGATTGGAATAAGTTTTTTGAAAATAAAATTTTTAAATAATAGGAAGTAGCAAAAAATGTGACTGAAAATTGCAAAATTGCATTCTGTTTTCTGCGCTTCACATGCGCTGTAGCGCCGGGTGAAGCGCAGCAATATGATTTTTTTTTAAAAAAAAAATCCTCTAATTTTTCATATACTATTTTTCTACTTCCTAAGCTCTTCTTTTCACTTTTTCCACTCACAAACCTCCATCAATTTTGGAACTTTCAAGTTTCATGTATGTTTTTACCAATTGAAATCTTCATTTACTCTAGGATTTGAACTTTAGGGTAGCAACCTTAGGATTGTGAATATCATTGATAATTGCTATCTTGAATGTGATTTTGGCTGTGTGGAACATGAAGAACAAAATTGTTTGATTGGAATGCTATTTGTTTTGTGAGTTATTGAATTTGAAAGTGTTATGCCATGTTTCTTCCAAAAATCTTGAACTTTCACTTTCCATGATTGATTGAATGCTTGAAAAACAAATGAGTATGTTTTGTTTTTAGGAAGGCATTACCAAGCGCAGTGAAAATTTGTTGTGAAGAGAGTAATCATTTCTGCATGCAAATTGGTTAATGACAGGCTTCCATGTTCTTCATGAATTGATATTTGCAATAAGGCATCATTGAATTGAATGTGTTGTTATTTGACTTTTCATATGTCAGAATTAAATAGTTGGTTTTTCCCGTGGCTTTAGCACACGAGGAGAAGGCATTGTGAAGAGGATCAAAGAATATGATCCCATGAGAATTAGAATTGCACAGACTGCTGCAAAGTATAAAGACTAGTTGACCTTAAACCAATCAGGAGTACTAGACCCATACCCAAGCATGCTGCTTGAAGAGTTCCCGATATTCTTGCAGTGGCCTGGGGACAGGCCTATTCATCCAGGGGAGGTGGAGCAGCAGCAGGACAAGGACTTACAGGATACAGAGGGTGAAGATTGATACTGGTGTTTTCTTTCATTTAGTTTTTCTTTTATTTTCTATTATTTTATAGAATTTTTTTAGTTAATTAGGATTTTTATTTGGTATTTCATTTTTTTTAGAATTTTTAAAATTTTTAGGACCTTAGGAAATTAGGATTTAAGGCAACTTTTTCAAATTCTCTGTAATTAGGTAGTTTAACTAACCAGATTAGGAAAGATGATAAGGTTTTGTGATTAATTCCACAATCAGTTAAGTTTAGGATGCTTCTCAAGAGAACCTATCAGGATAGTTAATTAAAACCAGTAAGTGCTTTATCAAGGAAATTTTAGCCAATAATCGGTGAGCTGAGAGCCCAAACACTGAAATTGAGAGCTTTTCACCGCTGCTTGTCAACTGTTATTGCTTGAGTTTCTGAATTTTGTCTTGCTAGTGGAAGGTATGGAAGTGACAAAGGTATATTTTGTGATTACAATATTTTGCTCAGTGCCAAATAGCCAACCTTGATTAAATTTTTCCAATTTTTGATTGCCCATTTGAGCCTTTAATATTTCCTTTGATGCACCCTAACCATATTCATTGAATGTAAGATGTCCCTTAACACTTGGGATAGGGAGCAAAGTGCACCACAACAACATGGGACATGAGGTTGGTGAAGTGAAAGGTCAAAGAGATTCAAAGAGCAGGCACAAGAAATCACAAAGAAGGATACTCCCGACAAATAAATTCTCTATGTTATTATTTATGCCAAAAAAAAATCTGCACAAAAGTGTGGAATTGAATAAGTTGGGGGGAGTACTTCTTCAAACAAAGAGGCCAGCTGAAAAAGGGTGACAATTCAAGAATGACATGGTAGATGGAGAGAAGTCCCAAGCACAATCACAAGATGCTCTCTATTCAAAGTGTGAAGGGAATCAAACATGTGGTCAGGGTGCAGCGGAAATAAATGGATTCCCTCCCTTGTTATAATCGTTTTGCGAAGACACGAATCAAGGAATAAAAGGTATTAAAACGAAAGGTCATACCTTAGTAGGATTATGAACGAGGCAATAGCAGCCACGTCTCTAGTGGTGTCCACGCCAACAGCCGAACTAGGAAACCTTCCTCAGCTCTGCTAGTAGCCTTAGAAAGTAAGAAGCGATTGCTTATGTGTGTCTGGGGTAGTGCATCTCATGCTCTATTTATAGAGTGGTGGCTAGGGTTTTACCCCCTCACTCACTTAACCCTCACACTTATGGGTCTGGCCCATTAAGTGAGCGGTATCTAGCAACACACCACTATCCAAATATTGAGATTATCAATAACTTTGATAAATCTTATTTTATGATAATAATTTATATGATCTGTCCCTTTGTCCAAATATCTAATTGAACACAAGGGCATGGATTGTGTCAACCTTGTATAGTTCAATTTATATTTTCTTGATCCCCAAGTAGACTGTACAGAAAATAAATATCTCACATTTATCCTCCTGAGCATGGCCATGCATTTTGCAGTCTCACTTTATCAAGAAGCCTACAGATATAACTCATGTTACATAGGAGGGACAAATCCCATTTAGGGCACTCACATTCCTCCACATAATTTATTATATGTCCAAAAACCAACTTTATGATTACCCTGTTACAGGTAACGTTTGATGATAATTAAAACATATAATTCCTTATGTAGGAATCGCAGTGATTTCAGGTCGGAGGACTTCATATAACACTTATCAATTTAAGAAACGTTCATGACACTTATGTAACAATCCATGCAATGTTCTTAAGGTGGGTCTGTCCAGTACACCATTACTCTTAATGTGTACCTATGTGAGCACATGATATCTCATATCCATGATCTGTGAGATGTGATCATCAATGAACTCACATACTAGTCTAAATGCATCTTTGTCCTAAGATGATACTTGACTAGGGACTATTTAAGAGTAGTTCCTCACAAGATCTCATGATCAAGTCATCTACTTGATTTCTTATGAAGTTTAAGCTTACTATTATAAGGACAATAATTATATTCTAAAAGAATTAATAAAATGAAATGCCTTTATAAAATAATAATATGATACAAGTGATGGATGTTCAAAAACATATAGGTCTCTAGTGCATACACTAACAAAGTGTTCTTTGCATATCTAGAAAAACCATGATTTCTTGATAGCCCAGCCTCATTACAACCAAAGGAAAGACCTTTAGATCCATATTAACTACTTGCAGGTTCAGATCTTGGAAACAACTATCAATTCTAGTTGTTCAACAGTGGTGAAAAAGATTGAGGGAAACACTTACTCGTGAGAATGAGAGATTTCCTTGGTTTATCACTTATTGCTTTAATTGCTATTTTTGAGAAGTTTGACTGATGTTTGTGTTCTATTCTGATTGAGGATTGGTAACATCCCTTAATCCTGAATTTTTTCTTATGTTTGGAAAGTGACTGCTGCTTAACAAGAAGATGAGGAAGAGTTCCTTGAATTTGTTTTTGAATTGTTTTTTATTACACAGGGAATAAAATTGATGCTTTGATTGCAAAGAGGTCTCTTGCTTGAGGACAAGCAAGAAGTTAAGTTGGGGGGTATTTTGATAAGTGAAAATTAGTTGATAAATTAGAGCACTTTTTAGTTCACTTATCAAGGATAAAATGGTATTTTTGCCCCAGTTTAATCCCTTTTTATTAAATATTAGATAAATTGTATTTATTAATCTGAGATTTGAATTTGATTCTATTTTGATAGAAATATTGCTGATTTTTGCAGGATATTGCAAAGATTTGATTTGAAGGAAAGATAGCATTAAATGAGGGAGATATCTGCAAGATTTGAGTTTGATTGAAGACATTTAATAAAGATTTGAGGCAATTAATGAGGAGATCATTGCCAATCAAACATGGATTCTGCAGACAAACTTCCCAAATAAATCAAAGATGCTCAATAAATGCAAGGATTTCATCAAGAAAGGGAAACAAGGAAAGACAAATCAACCAAAACCAGTCTCGGGGAGAGATCAAGATAAAAAGAGAAAGTTTGAAGCTGCAGGACGCATTCTGCGCTTCAACCTGCGCTGTAGCGCAGGGTGAAGCACAACCCTCTAGAATCTGCGCTGCAGCGCAGGGTGAAGCGCAGATCACGCTGATTCTTGCCTTGTTGCCATTTTAGATAGATTTCTCCCCAATTTTCTTTGTCTTTCCTTAGCCTATAAATAGGAACCTCTTGCACCAGATCAAGGTGT
This sequence comes from Sesbania bispinosa, assembly GCA_026901365.1. Classification (NCBI taxonomy): domain Eukaryota; kingdom Viridiplantae; phylum Streptophyta; class Magnoliopsida; order Fabales; family Fabaceae; genus Sesbania; species Sesbania bispinosa. The sequence goes on from QLOH01000141.1 coordinate 380,871, forward strand.
GCACGATTATTGTAATTCAGTTATATTCCAATGATAATGCACCAGTTCTAATTTTATAGTAGGAGAGGAGGAGCGCTTCACAAGGACTGAAGATGGTGACAGCATCTTCGGTGGTTTGTATGGCTACCATGTGTAGTTAACTCTTCATTAGGATTGAATGTAATCGATTCCATTTCCAAGTATATGTTGAACTCTATCTATTTATTTATGAAGTTCCCTAGCTATAATATTGGTAATCTTGTTTTGTGCTTAATTCCTAACTTTCGCGCTTGCGTCGAAGTTATAGGCTAGTTTGTAATTAACGTTACGACTAGGATTGAGTTTGGGGGAGCCTAGACATAGGAAACTCAACCTCTGAGTGAATGAGAATACTCCGTAGCCGGTGAACCAAAACATGGGTGTTGCTAGTGATTTATAGGTAGTGTGAGTACTCTAACGAAGGGCGTCTACAGGATAGGCATGGTTATTAAATTATCGATAGCAAAGGATTAGTTGATTGTCAATCCAGGAAGCAAAACGTGGATGTATTCTAATGAGTGATGGGTAGTGACAGTACTCTAGCAAAGGTGTGTCCAGAGTAGTAGGCCTCGTTTATCAATTAGTTCTTTTACAAACGGAATAAAGAAAGCAAAATAAGCCGAGGGTAAGTCTGTCACTTGGGAGAACCCGCATGGATTACCTTTGAGTGTGAGTGGCGCCTGGTAACTCGGGGTCTTAGCAATATAGTTTGTCTACAGTGTTATAGTTCAAAGCCTATAAATAATAGGTAGTCTCGACATACATGAGGGGTGTGATGAGATGAAGTTCAATCCTAATCCAAGTAAAGTGTCTCTAACTCTTCCTTTCTAATTCATTAATTATTAAATTTCAGTTTATATTTTCCGCAACAATATTCTCAAAAACCGTTTTTTCCCTTGATAAATAGATAACGACTATACGTGAATTGACTGTTCCCTGCGGATACGATATCTTTCTTACTATTATACTACTGGATTTTTGGTCGCTTGCCAGAAACCCATCACTTTACAAAATCTGTAATAAGCGTGGCCAATTTCCTCTGTGAAGGTTTATGACAAACCATGATGAGGGATAGAATTCAGGAATGCATGGATGTCTCTTCTGTTTACGGTTGACACTTTAGAGATGCATCTTGTAAGCTCGGCCAACGTTTCTTCTTCTCGACAACCTCTAGGCAACCTCTCTCTTTTCTCAATTTCAGATATCAAGCTATTTATATGTTCTGATGAAATATAGCCGTTGAGGAATGTTTAACTTTACCATTGAGAAAATATGAATGCTTCTCTTCGAGCCGTTGTGAGAGTAGCCTTCTCATGTGGTAGCTTCTGAGATGAAGCAGTTTAGGAGTGCAGACAGATTAGTTCTGACACACTGCATATAATATAATAATCTTGCTTTTGAGTATTCTTTTGAGAGAGTAAATTCTTTTAGCAAGTTGGTTTGCATCTCTCTTCTTTCTTCGGTATACGAAGTCTGGATAGAGATGATGTTTTTATCCGTTGAGCTTCTCTTTTATCCTTTTGTGAAACTTGCTTTTCTCTCTGTAAGGATTCAGACTTCTGATAGCGTATTGCACAGATGGTACAGGAGTAGGTGTACAGCAGCCCTGACCTATCTCTGACCACTATTTGCTTTTCTGTAGTAGGCTTCCTATTTCATGTATGATGTTCCTTAGAATGAGGAAAATAACTTTTGTTGCTATCTCCTTTGTATATGATGGCAAAAGACGTTTAGAACCTTTCAGGTCTTTGTGTAGAGAGTCTTTGCCTAATTTCAGCTTCACCACTCACGTTTGCTAAGACTTGAGTCTTTTAATATATTATTCAAATTGATTCATAAGTCTTCAGAAAGTTGTATGATGTCTTTGGCTTCAGAAGGTTTTCAACAGCTTCTGTTCTTCACAGAGTTTGAAATGTCACGTCATCAAGTTCAGAAAGAATATGTTAGCAGGTTGCATTGCTTCAGCTTGATGTAGCTTTTCATCTTGGAGATACTTTCAGCGAATTTCTTCTTCTTTGCTTCGGATGGTTGCTTCTTTCCTCTTCATTCTTCACGAGCATGTGGTTTATCTTCATTTTAGCTTGGCCCAGATATACTCTCTCTTTTCTTCAGATAATTACCGTGATGTTCTTATAGTTTGACTTCTTCAGATTGTTCACATTCTTCAACATATTGCATGTCTTCAGACAATTGATCGGTAGATGATATTCCCTTGAAAGCTTTCAGCTTTTACAGTCGTGCTTCTTCTCTTCTTTGTTCTTCCATCGGTATATCTTCCCTCAGCAGATTTATTCAGAAGGTTGAGCTGCTTCTTTATGGTTCATTGTTAATTTGTTTTCTTCAGATAGTTGGTCGCGTTCAGATAGTTGCTTCAATGCTTTCGTCTTTGTCTTTGTATGTTGTTTTTCTTCAGCAGGTTTCTTCTACTGAGTTTCTTTCCACGTTTCTTCTTGTTCAGATTTGCTTCATCTATCTTCGGATTTTCTTGTCTTCAGATGGATGCCTCATCCTGTTACCTGAAACACAATGCACAATACCTTTCTCAGTAGAACCTGTTCTTATATGATCTAATTTGTTAATCATTAAAACCAAGGATAATAAGTCTTGAATGTAATTTGAATGCTTAAATTAATTCTGAGACTCAACATAAAAGTATTACATGAATATGGTTTCCCTGATTTAATAATCTCTTTGATTTTAAATAGTATCTCTAACACTTCTATAACTTTATTATGGAATGGTAAGAAGTGCCCTTCTTTCTCTCCTTTGAGGGGTTTAAGACAAGGTGATCCCTTCTCTCCTTATTTGTTTGTTTTATGCATGGAGAAATTAGGAGCCCTTTTAAATGATGTTGTTTCAAGGAATGAGTTACTACCTGTTAAAATTTCTCCAAATTGTCCCGGTGTTTCTCACCTCTTTTTTGCAGATGATGTTTTTCTTTTTTCTAAAGCTAAGATTGGTCAAGTTAGACCGTTGGCTAATATTATGCAATCCTTTTGTAAGATTTTTGGTTTCAAAGTAAATGTGGAGAAGTCCGGAGCCTTTTTCTCTCCTACTGTCCCCATGAATCGAAAACAGAAATTAACCAACCTCACTGGCATACGGTTCACAGGATCTATAGACAAATATTTGGGATTCAAGATCTTTCTTGACAGGCCTTCTAAAGCTGATTTTAATCATATCCTGGATAAAATGCATTAAAGACATGCTTCATGGAAGGGAAAGCTTCTAAATAAGGCTGGGAGACTAACTTTGGCAAATTCAATTTTAAACTCAATTCCTACCTACACAATGCAAATCCAATGGATTCCAGAAAGCATTTGCAAGGAGTTGGACAAAATTACCAGAAATTTTTCATGGAAAGGAAATATACCTACTGGGGTCAATTTAGTCAATTGAGACAGAATTACAAATCCTAAAAAGACTGGTGGCCTAGGTGTGAAAATAGCCAGATTCCAAAATATATCACTCCTTGGTAAACTGGCTTGGAATGTTATCCAGAATAATGAGTCTAAGCTGTGGGTCCAGATTCTTAAGGCTAAATATAATGTTGATCACATATTTCAGCCAAGTAAATGAGCTTCTTTCACTTGGAGATCAATCCAAAGAGCTGTTGATTTTCTTAAAGATGGTTTTACTGAAAGAATTGGGGAAAGATCTTCCAATTTCTTTTATGATAAATGGCTTGTTTCTGGTCCTTTAAGTAATGAGGCGCCTTTTGTAAATTCACATGACTTTGATCTTAAGGTATGTGATGTTTGGAATGGTATCTGCTGGAGTTTGAATATGCTTTGGACTAATTTACCTGATCATCTGTGTCAAAAAATTGCTACTATTAAACCATGTCTTTCTGATGGTGTTCCTGATGTCATTTCTTGGGAGAGTGCAACTAATGATGTTTATTCTGCCAGGGAGGGATACAATGTTAGCGCAAAAACCCTCTGAGATCTGGTTTTAATGACAACAAACCTTTTGATCAAACTTAATGTTTTCTGTTCTTGAAGTTATTGATGTTTTGTATGTGAGATCTTAGAAAGACAGGATTCTCACGAAGAACTCAGAAAGATCAACCACGTCCAAGCTCAGACTGAGATTGAGAAGCAAGCACAGATTGAGATTGGTAGTAATCCTCAGACTTAAGATGAAGATAAAAGATCAGCTTGATATTGAGCAATCAATTCAAGTCTTTCCTGAGATTCAGAAAGATCAGAATCCTAATGACAAGAAACATCAGACTTCAGAATTGTTTATGGTGAATGGGCAAAGCTTAGAAGTTCTATATGCTGATGGTAATTTCAAAAGAAGGCCTTAAGACATCTTCTTTATCAGAAAGTCTCCAGAAGCTTAGAATAGTTAAATCTGAAGTTAGCTAAAGTTGAGAGAGATGCATATCAGAATGCAGTCTTAGCTACAGTGAGAAAGGGTCTCTACTAGAGACACCAATCGTCAAGCTAAGTCAATGTTTGCAGAATTGAGCTTCTCATATTGCAGGATAATTTTCACTTATGTTAAAGACAAGATGAGATGCTAAGGAAACTTGCAATCTAAAAGGTAACTCTTGAGATACGCAAAGCTGAAGTGCTAAAGCAATAAAAAATATATCACACTCAGAAACAAGATTAAGAGTTAAAAAGGGATAAAGGAGAGTTGAACTGAGAAGTGGTAAGAGAAGCGCCCTATGAAAAGATCAGATTAGGATAGCTTAGCCTCTCAGGTCTAAGAGATTCAAGACTCAAGAAAACTGAGACTCAAAATGATGGTAAGATTGAGCCTTGCAATTGAGACTGAAACTTGTACCTGAGACTCACCAACTGAGACTAAGTCTCAGACTCACCTGAGATGGATAAGACAAACTGAGACTTAGATTCATTTGAGATGCATCTTATTATTTACTGATTGTGTGCTCAAGAAGTGGCAAAAATCCTAGACTTTAAATTGCAGGTAACATTCAGACAAGAAAGCTCAAGGGACTTTTCTTGAAGATTTAAAGCAATAAAAGTCAGAATCAAGGATTGCCAAAAGAAAGATTAAATCAAAAGATGATAAGAAAAAATGAGACCCAAAGTCAGCCTGAGATGCAGATTCAAGATCAGATGCAGTCTCAAGTTCAGATGCTAACTCAAGATCAGATGCAGTTGCAAGTTTAAATGCTAACTCAAGAACAGATGCAGAGTCAAGAGATCATCTCAAGAGAAAGAGACAGACTTAGAAGAGATTCAAGTACAGTTCAACTGGACAGGTCATCAAGTCAGAATAAAAGAGATCCAGTACACTGTGCAACTGACACAAGTGACGTTTGTACTTGAATAACAGCTTCACTCATCCAGCAGGCAAGGCCTGACACTTTTCCAACGGCTCTCAACGACTATAAATGGTCAGAAACGGCTAACTATCCTTTGATATAAATCCTGAGAGCTACAGTGGAGAAATGTGAGAGACTACGTTGATCATTGAACACATACTGCATCTCATTACACGTCTCAAGTGACATCTCAAGTGCACGTCTCAACTAGTTCATATCCAGACATGATCTCAACTTGAGAACATTATTAGTCTCCATTCATCTCTTCTTTGATTGTAATACTATTATTTCCTTTAGAAGAGAGAATCACTAGCTAAGCCTACTGCCTATCCATACATTGTATGTTTGTAAGTTAGACTCATCATAATATCCTATTCTTGTAACTTGTCTTATCTAAGATAGGAGTGTTCCTAGTCTTAGAATGAGTTGTGAGCGTCCTGAAGAAGCTGTAAGAATACTTGTGTCTCATCCAAGGTAAGAGTGCCTATGCTTGGTGTGAGAGACGTCCTGAAGAGGTTGTAAGAATATTTGTGGCTCAGCCAAGGTAAGAGTACCTATGCTTGGTGTGAGAGACGTCCAGAAGAGGCTATAAGAATACTTGTAATTGACGGGTTGTCAATAGTGGAAATCTCACGTGTTGTGAGGACTGGACGTAGCCCAAGGTGTGGGTGAACCAGGATAAGATCACTATGTAATCTCTCTTCCCTATCTCTACACTTTACATTATTCTCAGCTCATAGTAAAATCTGTGATTAATCAATTAATTGACTTGAACTAAATTGAATCAGATTTGATTGATTAATATTACTCGTACTTGATCAAATTAATTAAAACTGAAACTACCTGTCATTCATCTTAACTGAGACTCCAAGTCATTAGACTTGAGATCACGTCTCAACTATCAGTTTAAGTATGGAAGTTTCAGGAACAAAATTTTAAAGAGTCTCTATTCAACCCCCCTTCTAGAGACGTTCAGCCAACTTCATACAAGTGGTTATTGAACCAATATGCTATAATTTCTGATGGGAAGAGATGGTCTTGGATTTGCAGATTACACTATAGTGAATCTATTAAATTTTTTATCTGACTTGCTGCCTCAGATAGCTTTAATAGACACATTACAACATCCTCTCTGTGTTTGTATTGCCAAGTTAATAATGAAGATGTCATGTATTGCCTTAGAGACTGCCTTGCAGCATTCAGAGTGTGGGAGAATCTTGGTTTTTCTAAATCCAGCCAGTTCATGTCTATTTCTAACCCGTAAGACTGGTTATTGTGGGCTAGTAATTATTATGGTTGTCTTTTTCCGGCAGTTGTTTGGGAAATCTGGTTAGCAAGGAACCATAAAGTATTCATGGGAGTCTCAATATCTCTGGCTCATTTGATCTGTAAAATTAATAGTCTTCAGCAATTATTCACTTCAATCTTTAAACCAAAAGATTCTGCAACAAGGTTAGAAAATAGTGTGGTAAAATGGATTCCTCCTCTGCCTCGTTCAGTAGCTGTGAATGTAGATGGCAATTTCTTTGATGATCAAGGTCTAGCTGGATTTAGAGGTTTAATTAGGGACAATAATGGTTCTTGGATAAGAGGATTTTTTTGGTTCTATTTTAAATTCCTGCATCTTGGAGGCTGAACTTCAAGCAATTCTAAATGGTCTTCAAATGGCTTGGGAGGCTAGTTTTAAGTCTGTTAATTGCTGGATAGATTCTATGTATGCTTTAAAGCCGATCAGAGGCGAATTCCCTAAATTCCACAAGTTTGCTGGAATCATTTATTCAATTCAGAAAATGTTATCCTTGGATTGGATTATATCTATTGATCATATACCAAGAGAAGGAAACATGTGTGCTGATGCAATTGCAAAAAAGGGGAGCTCTTTCTAATTCTCAATCTCTTGTTGTTCTGGAGAATGGAGATGAATTTCTTAAGCTAGTTCTAGCTGATGCCAGTGGTCATTACTATCCTAGGGCTAGAGCTAGAAACTAAGTTTCAGTTTCTTGTACCTTTTTTTCTTTGTTTTTCTGTTCTTTTTAATTCAATATTGTTACAAAAATAATAATTATATACATAATCAAATTAAAGACATGAGACATGGAAATGATGAGAATAAACTTAAAGAGGAAAAAATATTGACAATTTGAATTTTGAATTTTAAATTTGATGGAAGATTAAGGCATGTGACATGGAAAGAATGGGAATAAACTGTTTTGATTTCAGCTTTAGTTAAAGCTATAATTTAGATCATTGTTGCAAAGATTTAAACAGAAAAAAACCAATAAACAATTTTACACATCAAGAACTAATACCAACTGAAAAAAGTTGCAACCTAAGTTGACAATACCAACTCATTTCACTCCTTTTAGGGCCAGTTTGTTTGCGCTTAAAAAAGTAATTTTTTAAATTGTTTAAAATTTGATTTTATTTTAGAGATTCTTGTATAATCAAAAATAAATTTTCGTTTAGCTACAATCATATAAAAACACTTTGTTTGCCACAATAAATGCTTTCAGATTGTTAAAAAGTTCTCTCTCTCTCTATTATTTTAACTGTTTTTTTTCAAGAAGCAACTCTGAGATACTTCTTTAAAAAAGCAGAAAATTGATTATATTCTGATTTTGCTTCTTGAAAAAAGTTTAGACAAACATCTTAAAAATTCTTATAAGTGATTTTTTAAAAAAAAAATTATGAAATGATTTTAAACAAACGGACTCTTAATCAATTTAATTAATTAATTAAAAAATTCCGTGGACAAAGCAAATAAATAATAAACAATTACAAATATATTCAGATACCAATATGAATAGAGAAAAAACGAATAAAAACCTAATCAAATTAAAATTGTTTACATACTTATATACCTTTTTTAAAAAAACTTAATAATTATAATCATCATGTTAGAGGAAATACATAATTCCAAGAACAACTTTTAAAAAGTTACACAATCCCAATGCCATTAGTAAATTAGAGTGTAGTTGCTAGAATATTTTATAGTAGTAAACATGATTAAATAATTACTGAAAAATTCTAGGCACAATAATCGAAGTTATGAACATTGTTAAGAAATTAATAAAAAAAACTATTGAATTGTAAAACAGTAAATTATACTAAAAAATAAATTCAACTAATTTTATATTTTTAAATGCTATAAGTGTTAGTTCCACAGGCAACACTAGAAGGGGAGTTGAATAATGTTTTATACATTTTGATCATTTTGGAAATCTGAAAATAAACTTCAAGCCTATTAAGACAAAATAAAATGAGAAACTTAAAATCAGAGTTAACATGAAAATTGTGGAAGATAGGAAGGACAAATTTTGACACAGTTAGAGACTAAGGAAAGTTGAACAGAAAGCTGACTAATTTGGACTCTTAATTAATTAATCTTAATCATTCAGATTCATGTCAAGATACCCTCTGAAAGATACTACAAAGAACCTTTTCAGAACTATTTCTGAGCTACTTCAGATAATTGATCATCGTCTGAAGTGTACTTCTAACTTTTGAACTGAAACTGTTTCAGATCCACTTCAAGGAGTTGTTTCAGACGTTCTTCAAAGTAAATTCTTTGTAATATTCCAAACGATATAGGATTAACTGAGTGAGTTATTATCTTGGAAAACTTAGTCTATTTAAATTGTTGTGTTAAGTTTATTATGAAAAATATTGTTCAATCCTCATCAGAAATTTAAAGATGTAAATTAAGGAGTTTAAGGGATAGAAAACTTAGCCACAAAATTTATCCTAGTTCACCCACCAACCTAGTGAGCTACATCCAGTCCCAGGGCAAACCACCACTGGATTTTTCACTATATGAAACCACAGATACAAGTATTCTTTTCTATCAAGCCTCTTCAGGCTCTACACAAGTATTCTTTCATTTTCAATTGCCTCTCCAGGCAACTCAGTGCAGTATTCTTTTACAGACAAGCCTCTCCAGGCTCAACCACAAGTATTCTTTTATTTTCAACTGCCTCTCCAGGCAACTCAGTGCAGTATTCTTTTACAGACAAGCCTCTCCAGGCTCAACCATAAGTATTCTTTATTTTCAACTGCCTCCCAGGCAACTCAGTGCAGTATTCTTTTACAGACAAGCATCTTCAGGCTCAACAAGTATTCTTTCTTACAAAGCCTCTCCAGGCTCAGCAAGTATTCTTTCTTCCACCAAGCCTCTCCAGGCTCTCAGACACATAAAGTGTTTACAAACTAAACTAAGTTTAAGTTTCCACGAAACATAAATTTAATTTCATCCTATACTTACAGTTTAACTGAGTACTACTCAGGATATATGAAATGAATTATAAGCACAGGGGTAAGACTGAGATACAAGTGTATGATTTTGGGTACAATCTTGTCTTCTAAGTGAGGTATAACATCCTCAAGGAATTGGCTAAGTAAAATATTGAATTAAGCTTCAGCCAGTTCATTCTTGGCATAATCTCTGCCTTGGGCTTCAATGCCAAACCTTTCTAGTTGACATCTTGTGGATGTGATACTAAGACATTGGCTCAAACTTGGTTGTCTTCTTACAACGACAACAATTCGGCACCATCAGATTCATACTTGAGGCTATTTATATTCTGATAGATTATAGCCGTTGAAGATGGTTGATAATACCGTTGAGATGTTGATGATGTGGCTCATATAGCCGTTGTGTAATAGCTTCTCAAACGGTTGCTTCTTCTTAAGCAAAATAAGGGTTCAGACGATCTAGTTCTGACACTTCTATTGATGAGCTCTTTTGAGAGATTTCCTTGATATTTTTATGCTTCCTCTCTCTCTTGATTTTCTTTAGATTTCTTCTGCTTTCCTCTTTTTTATTCTAGAGTATGTATGGGGAGGTATCTGTTGGATTTGTCCTTTTGCTTATTTGTATATACTCCTTTTCATTTGCTCCTGACACAGTTTCCTCTTTCCTCGTTGAATGAGGTGTCTAGTCATAGAGACAATAGTTGTTTTTGCTATTTCCTATTTGAATAAAGACGTATGATATTATGGTCGTTGAATCATATGGTCTCAGCTTCTGTTGTGACTTCTTATATGTTAAAATCTGTTCCATGCATTCAGAGAGTTTCATTTCTTTAGACTGTTAAGCCATTTATAACTTCCTTCAGATGATAGCTTCAAGCTTCTTCATATTGAAATGCTTTCAACTCGCTCCTCTCTTCTTGCAATATGATTCTTCTCTTCTTCAGATGATTAAAGCAAGATGCTTCTTCTTCTTAGCAGAAATCTTCTTCCTTTGTACTTCAGCAGAATGCTTCTTCTTTTACTTCAGACGATCCTAGCTTTATTCATCTTTGACTCTTCTAGTTCTTCTGATATTTGAAAAGATGTTAAATTACATAGTATTAGTTCACACACCTTTCTCGATATTTTCTTGTCCAGACTTCTGGTTTGCTTTTGGACAGTAGCATGTGCAGTATGTCTGCGTATACAGTATCCTTTTGATTGCAGATGCAGCAGTCGTTGCGGGATTTCCTTATTTGTGCAAGTTTTTTCAATCGAGGCAGAAAAGTATGCCTAACTTTTATGCCGAAATGAAGTAGTCCATTGGATACAGTGTTTCTTCATGCTTTGGCAATATCTTCATGAGAATATTTCTTGGTTCTGACGCCTTTAATCCTTCAGTCATACAGAGTGCTTCTGATCAGCTTCCATTCTTCAGATGATAGTTGTTCTTGAGACGATGAATAGTTTATTCAGATGATAGATAAGTCTTCAATTTGTCTTCACGTCTTCAGATGATAGTCATTCTTCAGTTTGTCTTCACGTTTTCAGATGATAGTCATTCTTCAGACAGAAGATATTCTTCAGATGATGATAGGTCTTGAGACGGTCTGAGTCTTTCATTTCTTCAGATGATTGAATCTTTTCTATTCTTTTCGGATTCTGTATTGCTTCATCTTCTGATTTTCTTCATTTTTCTTCTGATTTGTTCTTCTTCTTCTGATACTTCACTGGTTTTTCTTCTTCTGATTCTTTACTAGTTCTTCTTCTTATTTGTTCTTCTTCTTCTAATTTGTTGTTCTTCTTCTTATACTTCACTGGTTCTTCTTCTTCTGATACTTCAGACGAATATTCCAACCTAAAATACAATCAACAAAACAATACCTTTCTTAGTAGCACCTGTTTTCTTTTCATCTAGTCTAATTTGTTAATCATTAAAACCAAGGATAATGAGTCTTGAATTTAATTTGAATACTTAAATTAATTCTGAGACTCAACAATAAGAATTATATTAAATAATTTTTTTGTCTTTGACTGGGAATCTCCCACAGGCGTAACCATTAATTTAACCTTTGGGGCGGGGTGGTGGTTAGGTAAAGTTCTCCCAAAAGTGGTGACTGTTGGAACCACAGGAAACACTATAAGGGGGGTTGAATAGTGTTTTAAAACTTTACGCTGATTTTCTGAAATCCTTTTGTTTTTATAAACATCTTACAATTTAATTAACCTATGCAGGTTATTATGAAAAACTCTTTTGCCAAAAAGTAAATAATATCAGAGTTAAGCGTGGGCTATTGAAAAAGAGTTTTTCATAGACTTGCTGAACTTGAAAAGTATTAATGTGCTTTCTAAAATCACTTCAGAAGGATTAATAAAAAACATTTTAGAAACTTATTTAAGAAAACTGATTTTGATAAATAATATCATCAAAATATAAAACATGTTATTTAAAAATGTTTTACACTAGTTTACTAATTGTTTCAGCAACTTGATAGAAACTAGTTTCATAAAGGACATGCTAAACCTATTTCAGAATGTTCAGTAAGTACCCTTTTTCAAAACAATTTTATCAGTGAATGTTGATTGTAATTTCACTTTTTAGAATCTTTACTTATTAGAAATAATCAGATTATAACAGAGTGTAAAGAGTTAAGGGCAGAGAGAATAGTTTCTGAAAATATTCAGACAATGAGTTTCAGTCTGAAGTTTTGATCACCTTCTGAACTAGGTTCAGACTCAGTGAAGTTTGAAAACGAGTTTGATTCAGAAGTAAAGTTATTACTTAAATACTTTTAAAACCTTTTTTTTTATGAAAACTGAATTGAAATATTTTAAGGGATAGAGAAGACTCAGCCAAAAATTTATCCTGGTTCACCCACTAACTCAGTGAGCTACATATAGTCCCAGGGCAAACCACCACTGGATTTTCCATTATCTGAACACAGATACAAGTATTCTTTGTTATCAACTACCTCTTCAAGCAACTCAGTGCAATATTCTTTATCAACTAAGCCTCTCCGGGCATAAACCAAGTATTCTTTCTTCCTCCAAGCCTCTCCAGGGTCTCCAGAGTATTCTTTCTTCCACCAAAGCCTCTCCAGGCTCTAACAGAGTATTCTTTCTTCCACCAAGCCTCTCCAGGCTCTCCAGAGTATTCTTTCTTTCACCAAGCCTCTTCAAGCTCTCCAGAGTATTCTTTCTTTCACCAAGCCTCTCCAGGCTCTCCAGAGTATTCTTTCTTCCACCAAGCCTCTCCAGGATCTCCAGAGTATTCTTTCTTTCACCAAGCCTCTCCAGGCTCTCCAGAGTATTCTTTGTTCCACCAAGTCTCTCCAGGCCCTCAGACACTTAATGTGTTTACAATGATGAATTGAAATTAAGTTTCAGCGAAACTTAAATTTCAGTTTACTTGTACATAGGGATTACTGAGTAAAACTCAGAATACAAAGATAAGACTTCTAAGTTCAAGGCATAACAGAGATACAAGTGTTTAATTCTAAGCTCTAATTCATCTCTGTAGGATCAGAAGGTTGGCTTGATATGATCTGTATTGAGCTTGGCCAATTTCTTCTGTGAAGATTGATGACAAACCATGATGAGGGATAGAATTCAGGAATGCATGGTTGTCTTCTACTATTTTCTATTGACACTCTAATGATGAATCTTGTAAGCTCAGCCAACGTCTCTCTTCTCATTTCTTCATTCTTTTCTTTTCTTTCTTTTCAACCTCTAGGCAACCTCTCTGAAACCTCTCTGCTTATCTCAATTTCATATATCAGGCTATTTATATGTTCTTATGAAATATAGCCGTTGAGAAATGTTTAATTTTACCGTTGAGAAAATATGAATGCTGCTCTTCGAGCCATTGTGAGAATAGCCTTCTCATGCGGTAGATTATGAGATTAAGCAGTTTAGGTGTGCTGATAGATTAGTTCTGACACACTGCATATAATATAATATAATAATCTTGCTTTTGAGTATTTTTTTGAGAGAGTGAATTCTTTCAGCAGGTTGGCTTGCATCTCTCTTCTTTCTTCAGTATATGAAGTCTGGATAGAGATGATGTTTTTATCCGTTGAGCTTCTCTTTTATCCTTTTGTAAAACTTGATTTTCTCTCTGTAAGGATTCAGACTTCTGATAGCGTATTGCACAGATGGTACAGGAGTAGGTGTACAGTAGCGCTGACCTATCTCTGACCACTATTTGCTTTTCTATAGTAGGCTTCCTCTTTCATGTATGATATTCCTTAGAATGAGGAAAATAACTTTTGTTTCTATCTCCTATGTATATGATGGCAAAAGACGTTTAGAACCCTTCAGGTCTTTGTGCAGAGAGTCTTTGCCTAATTTCAGCTTCACCACTCACTTTTGCTGAGACTTTAGTCTTTTAATATATTATTCAAATTGACTCATAAGTCTTCAGAAAGTTGTATGATGTCTTTGGCTTCAGAAGGTTTTCAACAGCTTCTGTTCTTCAGAGAGTCTGAAATGCCACGTAATCAAGTTCAGAAAGAATATGTTTAGCAGGTTGCATTGCTTCAACTTGATGTAGCTTTTTATCTTGGAGATGCTTTCAGCAAGTTCCTCCTTTCAGTGAGTTTCTTCTTCTTTGCTTCAGATGGTTGCTTCTTTCTTCTTCATTCTTCATGAGCATGTGGTTTATCTTAATTTCAGCTTTGCCCAGATATACTCTCTCTTTTCTTCAGATAATTACCGTGATGTTCTTATAGTTTGACTTCTTCAAATTGTTCACATTCTTCAACATATTGCATGTCTTCAGACAATTGATCCTTTCAGCATGTTGTATGTCTTCAGACGATTGATTGGTAGATGATATTTTCTTGAAAGCTTTCAGCTTTTGCAGTCGTGCTTCTTCTCTTCTTTGTCCTTCCTTTAGTATATCTTCCTTTAGCAGATTTATTCAGAAGGTTGAGCTGCTTCTTCATGGTTCATTGTTAATTTGTTTTCTTCACATAGTTGGATGCCTCTTTGTCTTTGTATGTTGTTTTTCTTCAGCAGGTTTCTTCTACTAGGTTTCTTTCCACGTTTCTTCTTGTTCAGATTTGCTTCATCTATCTTCGGATTTTCTTGACTTCAGATGGTTGCCTCATCCTGTTACCTGAAACACAATGCACACAAAAAAAAAAACCTTTCTTAGTAGAACCTTTTCTTATATAATCTAATTTGTTAATCATTAAAATCAAGGATAATAAGTCTTGAATGTAATATGAATGCTTAAATTAATTCTGAGACTCAACAATGACTCCATGTGATTCGAACCATTGACCTTGCAAGTAAAGTCCTCCTAGACTCACCATTCACTTCCATTGCAATCAACAATTGTTTGGTATATTAAATAAGTTAAAATATACAGACTAAATACATTTAAGAATAGAATAGAGTTTAAATATCATCTAGAAAATATCATAAAAGTAAAGTGAAATATGAATTTTTCCATAAAAATTAAATATTAGTAAAATCAATAAAAAATAATGTTTATTCTGAAGTATATTGAAAATTATACAGGCTACATTGAAATACTGTTTGAAATGAACTATTTATATAATAAATTTCCTCAATATACCGTTTTTCATATTTATTTACAAATTGTTATTTTTGAATATGTTTTTTACAAATTTCATTTATAATCACATTCACATATTTTTTAAGAAATACTCCTATAAAATATTATAGGGTTAAATATTTTTTACTCCTGAAATTTGACCCGAATTTGGTTTTAGTCCACCATATAAACTTGTGTTTGGCAAAAGTAGCTGATAAGCTAACTTTCAGCTGATAAACTAGCTTATTGAATTAGAAGTGTTTGGTAGAACTAGCTGATAAACTAGTTGATAAATGTAAAATGACATAACTACATATAAATTTTGTTATATAAATTCTATTTGTGTTTTCTAGATAAAAATATATTATTATGTAATTATAATTTTAGATTTTTTAAAAAATAATTAAATTCTTATTAAACTTTTCAGTGATAAAATATTTAATTAAAAATTAAAATAAATTTTGAAATTGATAAAATTAATAGTATAATATAGAAAATTTTCATAAAATAATAAAAAGAAATAACAGTTTAATTAATTCATAATTTTTTAAATTATTTATTATATAGGTAATAATAGGTAAAAAGAAAATGAAAGGTTTTGTCACTAAAATTGAAAATAGGTCATAATAGATAAAAAGAAATTAACGATAATAAGGGAAAAAAGTATATTAAAATATAAGGGATAGTGATAGAAGAAAATTAAATAATCTATAAGCTACAAGCTAGCTGAAGTAGCTTGTAACTTATAAGCTAGAAACTCCTAAAATAAGCTACTTTGAGGTACCTTACCAAACACTTGTGTGTTGGTCAAAATAGCTCATAAGCTAGTGAAATAAGCTAATAACTGGCTTATTGGTCTTGCCAAACTCACTCTAAAATTTTTGGTTTGGGTCCCTCATGTTCTGAAACCATGTAGCTTTAATTCCCCCTTAACACCATTAACTTTGACGCTGGCGTGACAAATAAATTTTTGTATCAGCTTGTCAAGGAAGTTTTAATGAAAATGATGTGACAATTGAATAACACCTCAGCTCATTCAGTTAGATTTCATTTAAGGTTTTATTGAATAACAAGTGTGGGTGATTCTATTTTAATTAATTTAATAAAATCGTAAATAAAATTTGTGTGGAAGAGATGAGGTGTTATTCAATTGTCACATCATGTTAATTAAAACTCTATGTACTTGACACATATATTTGTTTGTCACGTCAGTGTCTGTAACATCCCAAAATTAGGGCTTAGAAACTATAGTGAGAGCTTTAGGTTGTGGTTCCGGCCACATAGCAGAGAGCTGGAAGTGGTATGAGATGTTGGAGATTTGAATGAGAATTTAGATAGAAATTTGGTAAATGATCTAAGGGGATTACAACGATTTAAGAATGAGGAAAGGTTATTAGAGGAAGAAGAACTAAGTTGGAAAGATATGATATTAGATGAGAGTTAGGGAATCGATTTAGAGTTATGAGTTTTAAAGGAACCGAGGTAGAAGATGATTTTATGGAAGAGAGCAAGGGAATAGAGGAGAATGATCTCATGGACACTTAGAACCCTTAACGTTAGCCTTTTTGGAGTAAATTGATGAGTTATAACATGACTCATGTAAAGCTTGCCCCGTTAGGCTTCAACCAAGGTTGTTACTTAATTTTGGGTTTTAAGCCTAATGACCTTGGTGCACTAATTCGCAAAAATCTAGAGTTAAGGGTGCCCAATTGATGTGATTCCACTTGCATTAGAAATCTTAGATCCGGGGCTTCAGTTTGATATGCTATATGATAGTATTCCGAGTTCGTTTGCACCTCCAAACAGCAAGTATACGCGTTGGAGTGCGCAGATGCGCGCAGGGCAGCAAAATCAGTATTTGGCCCCTGAGTTTTATGCGCTGGAGCGCGCACGCAAGCTGTTTTCTTTAAAACAGAGCGTGCAGCCCCATTTTCTTCATTCCCACCCTTTCTCCTAGAGTTTTAGAGTGAGGGAGAGAAGAAATTAGAGAGAGAAAGAGAGGAGGAGGAGGAGGAGGAGGAGGAGGAGGAGGAGAAGAAGAAGAAGATTGAAGAGGAACTCTACCACTCTAGGGCTTGGGGAGCAACCCCACCTTTCTCCTCCACCTCCATTTCTCCATTTCTCCTCCCCTCTGGTTCTCCATTTGAGGTGAGTGTGGTTCTCACTCACCATTCTTGGTTGTATTCCATTGTATGCTCCCTACTCTTTCTCCCCTTGCTATTATTGATGATTATGTTTGAGTTTTATGAAAATCTAGGGTAGATGGTTGGATTGATTGAATATATGGCTTCACGGCTCAAACCCTAGGTTAGAGGATTTGGGGAATTTTGTGAAATTGTTGATTGTGATGTTGCAACCTTGAATTGTTTTTCATTCATGCATACACTCTTGTTCATGGATTTATTATCATTCTTCATGTCCCCATTTATGCATGTTTTGAAAGGAAAGAATTTGGTTCTTAAAACCTCATGCTTTTAAAAGAAGGAAATTGGGTCTTAGGACCTCATGTTTTACTGTAAAAAGATTTTGGGGTCTCCTAGACCTCATGTTGAACTTAATGACTTTGAATCCTTGGACATCATGTTTTGAAAAGAATTATTTTGGGTCCTTGGATTTCATGTTTAAATTGATCATGTTTCACACTTAGACTTTTGGTCCCTGGACTCATGTTTTCTGAGACTTTGTCTCCGGTCCTTGGATTCATGTTAAACACTCAGACTTTTGGTCTCTGGACTCATGTTTCTGAGACTTTGTCTCCGGTCCTTGGATTCATGTTAAATACTCAGACTTTGGTCCCTGGACTCATGTTTTCTTAGACTTTGTCTCCGGTCCTTGGACTCATATTACAAGAGAGGTAATCTCATTTGCTCCACGGCCAAGGGGTTAAATGGGGTTCCTCAACTAAGATGATCTGTATGTATGTTTGCTAATAAAACTTAATCATATAAGTGTCCCTGGACGACGATCATTGGCCACGATGCAGAGCGCTCAAATCATATAACAGTGAAAAGACCCTCTGGGTGTTGGGGAATAACGAAACACTTCAGAATAAGTATGGTAGATAGATTGGATGTTAGTTGCATTGACATGTTCATTACTTTGCATAGTCATTACTACACATATGATTGTTATGGAATGACTATCATTATGAATTCCATTATGGGTTGTCTAAATTTTGTTATAGTTTGTATATCGTTTGTTGCCTCCCCACGCTTGCACACATTGTACCTCACTCACTGGGACGTAGTCTCATCCCACGTTGTGGGAACTATCTTTCAGTTATGCAGGTAGTTGTTCTGATTCATGACGTAGAAGTTGAGGATTCAAGTGAAGTTGAGTGTTGAGGATTGTAGTTTTATTTGAGAGTTTGTTTATGTAGTAGAGTTGAGACTTATGTTGGGCCACGGAGGCTTATGAAAGGATTTAAATTGTATTTGTATTATTATCAACTGTATTGGTACTTTTCTGAGTTTCAGGTTAATCTGAAAAATTGGAAAATGTCCACTGTACAGGGGAAACTCTGTCGGATTTCCTGTAGGAGTTTTATGAACCATGACACTAAAAGTGTAGGTTCGTTCCCTAGGCTTTAGTTAAGAATTAACATTGAACATATTGATGTATG
Organism: Sesbania bispinosa; assembly: GCA_026901365.1. Classification (NCBI taxonomy): domain Eukaryota; kingdom Viridiplantae; phylum Streptophyta; class Magnoliopsida; order Fabales; family Fabaceae; genus Sesbania; species Sesbania bispinosa. The sequence continues at coordinate 399,606 of QLOH01000141.1, forward strand.
AATTTTGTGGAAGCCTAAGTAAGCATTGGATTGCTCAAGTGTTATGTGAATATATGTCGATGCTCGAAATACACGAAATAATTTCAGAAATTCATAATAGTGTTTCCAACGGACATTATTTTTGAATTGAGAAATTATGCGTTACAGTGTCAAAGTTAACAGTGTTAAGGGAGGGTCAAAGGTATGTAATTTTAGAACATGAGGTACATACTAGGAACAAAAATCAAATTCGAGTCAAATTTCAGGAATTAAAAATATATTTAACATAATATTGTAAATATTAAATATAAATAAATCCGTGCAATGGAAAGACATAAAATAATGTAATAAATGCCATATTAAATGTAATAATGCAATAAATGTAATATTAAATGTTATATTTAATGTAAATTGTAAAATAATATAAATTATAAATTAACCTTTGTATTGCGCAAGGATACAATAATATAATAAATGTTATAAAATTAAATGTTATATTTGACTTTAAGAATATTAAATATTATCATTAATGTAAAAAAATATTAAGTATATTTTACAATTTAAATGTACTATGTATAATTAATTACTAATATTAATTGAAATACTTATTAAATTTAATATATTAAATGTTAGAATAAATAATAAATTCACTTCATATATATATATATATAATATATAATATATAAGAAAAATTGACTTGAAGAGTGACATTAAATGATATATTTAATGTATTAATATATGTAATGAATGTTATATATATATATATATATATATAAAAGGAGGTTGGATTAGGGCAATTTTTCTTGCCCGAATTAAAACTGGGACAATTAAGTTATTTTATTAAAATAATTATTTATTTTAGTAGAAAATAATTACATTATATTATCTTTAATTACATTAATGTCTATTTCTTTTTACAATGTTATGTTTCACTTAATTTTCTTCACCTACATATAATATTTGATAATAATACTCTAAATAAAAATAATTGCATTTGATTTATATATTTGAATACTTTAAGGATTATTATTTTGAACAATTTAAACTTTAGGAATTTAGTGATTTTGGAAACAAAAATAAAACATTGCGTAAACAAATATTATATAGGAATTTAATAGATAATATTACCTTTAGTCATAATTATAATTTTTACCAAAACATGTATATAAAGAGATTTAACAAAAAAATATTTCTTAACATTTTTTATATTTTCATTACAATACTTTTATACATTTCATTAAAAAATCATGTTTATAAATATATGAGACATTTAATAAATATATGACAATTTAAAAAATATTTTACGTTGTTATCTAATTATGTATTGTCATATTATTTAATAAAAATCACATTTCACATGTTATTATACTCAATAAATAAAATATGACAATGGATAACATTAAATAAATGTAAAATATAAATGAATATATGTAACGCAAATACATCACGTCAGCATGTTATGTTTCTTGCCTATCTAATTCATTGCATTAATTTCAATAGTGATCTTAAATAGCCTCTTAGAAGGTGTTGCTTGTTCACCTTCTAAGACAGAATGGCTATCAACATCAAATGCCTGTACTTTGTCATTGGAATTCTATGTGTTGCTTCGATTTCGATATTGGCTTCAGGTAACAGAATGACTAGTTCCATAACAAGGTTTTGCTTTTCCTATTTTAAAGAGAAAATAGGAACTACGGAAATATTACTACATTTCCCGAATATCTTTCTTGAAAATTGTTTTAACATCCTACTTGTCGGTGTTTGTTCTCAATTTTCATTTTCTGCTTTCCATGGAACGATCAATAAATTACTAGAATGAATTCATTTCTTGGATATGAGTTTATCAAATACTACAAAACTAAAATGTGCATACCATATATTTAATAACATTCTTTTGGCTGTACAGGAAAACATGGTCAAACTCCCTTTCCGATCTGCTTTGACGAATATCCATGTCCAAATAACAAAAAATGTAACGACTTTTGTGTGAAGGCATATCAATCCCATGGCATGTGTCGAAAGATACTCAAGTTTCCAGGGTGTGTCAGACTCAAATGTTTCTGCGATATATATCACTAGGTTACCTAATTGTCGTAATTTCTCATTGTGTTTATCTACAAACACAATCTTTATGATTTCAATAAAAACAAATGAAAAATAAATATATTAACTTCAATTTAAAATGCGTATTTATTTCACTGAGGGGAGGTTTTACATTATCATATTTCATTAAGTGTTTATACTCATTTTATCATGTCCTACTCTACTAACAACTTATGTCTTCACATTATTTTTTCATCTACATATAATATTTTATAATTATACTATAAATAAAAAATTAATTAATTAAATTTATCTATTTGAATACTTTAAGGATTATTATTTTGAACAATTTAAATATTTGGAATTTAATTTAGTGATTTTGAAAATAAAAATAAAAGATTACCTAAAAAATATTATTGAAATTTAATAGATAATTGAACCTAATTTTCTTGTTAAAATAGTTTGTGAGTTTTATATATAATGAATCGTTATATACACTCTCTTCATTCACTTTTGATTTATTTTATTATATTTTATATTTTCGAATTAATAAAGTTTCATTTTTTAACATATTTTTTATATTTACATTATTATCATTTTTATACATTTTATTAAAGAATTATGCGTATAAAATATGAGTTTAATAAATATATGTTGGCAGTTTAAAAAATGTTACATTGTCATCCAATCATGTATTGTCACATCACTTAATGAAAATGATATCCCCTTTATTATTACACTCAATAGATGATGTGACAACACATCATTGGATAAGTATGTAAACTTTTTTTTACATGGACAATGTATATTCACTACCCTATTTGTTGGGATTTGATTTCCAAATTGTTCGAATTCCCAAAATGTTATGAGTAAAGCTCATTTCGAATTTACAGAAGAGGATGAAGTTACCTTGTTTCGAATTGGATAACAAGTCTGTTAACTTAGAAAAATTCTTAAGTGAAGTTAATACAAAGACTTTAGAAATTCGAAGAAAAAAGACATAATGTTTCTGATATTCAGAGAGGTACAAAGGATAATTCTTTCAAACTCTAAATTCGAATTACATTAGTTCGAATACATGGAAAGAACATTAGAAAGAAAACTATCCTAAATGCCTAGAACATTAGAAAGGAAACTATCCTAAAATCTAAGAGAGCCTTTAGCTCATGGTGCTCTGCCACTTTCTCTTCTTTCTCCTCGAAAAGCTTTATTAGAAGCAACTCAGTGGTTAACTTGGGAGAGGGAAAGGAGAATATTGCTTCCAACCTGTTGAACAGCCCTTACCAGAGGAAGAAGATCAGATCATATCAGAATAAACAGCTTTAAATAAGTTCATTTATTAATTAAATAAAATGATATTTGGCTATTTTGTGCAATCTAAAAGAAAATACTCGAAGACAAAGTTTGGAGAAGCCAATGACTTTGGCTATTTTGTCAATCTCATAAAAAATGAAATCATTCTAGATCAGATTGCACAAAATAGCCAAAGAGATTACCTTCTTCATATTTTCTGAAGAATTCTCTAAAAAGAAATTATAAGAAAAGAGAAAAGAAGAGTTGTGAGAAAGATGAAGAAGAATACTCCTATTTATAGGAGCAAAACGACTCAAGTGCCATTAATGAAACCATTTCTATGCCCAATAAGAAAAATCCTCATGGTAAAAATCAAATGGACGGTGGCCGGTGGTCTTTGTAACCTTTGAAAAGGCCAAATAAAATTAAACATGTGGCACAAGGTAGTCAAAATCTCGAAACCATAAAGTCAAAATTCCAGAAAGAAGATTTCGAGAAATCAGAAGACCTCTTCGAGAAATCAGAAAGAAGACCTCTTCGAGAAATCAGAAAGAAGACTTCAAGAAATCCAAAGACAGGATTTCGAGAAATCCGAACACAAGTTTTCGAAGAAACAGAAGTCACAAGACACCAAAGGAGCAGTTAGAGGAAGTTACAAATGACAAAGACAGGTGTCATTAAGTTAGTGGTTCATTTTGAAAAATGTAATTAGTTTTCTGGATAGCAGAAAACGTGGCAAGCATACATGCTGCCAACATAGATAGGTTGCTGATGTGTCAAACATGCATTAGTTAGCCGTTAGGATTAGAAATCTATAAATAGGTAAACCCATAATGTAATAAGGGTTTGCAAATCACTCATACTAAAATTCTCTGAAAACACCTTACACGTCCGAACTCACTGCGACAAACAGGTTACCAGGAGAAATAAGTATGTGATGAACCCATCCATTTCTTTTAATGCAATTGTTCTTACAGTTCAATTTTCTTTTCTTTGTTTACTTTACGCAATTTACATTCTGCAATTTACATTTCATGTACTTTTTCTTTCTTTCTTTCGAATTCTATGTTTTCTATTTCTATGAAACTTTGATTTTCAAGAAATCCAATTTAGAACTTTGTTTGATAGAATTCTGAATCAAGTAGTTCTAATTTCTTTCGAAAGAAAAGTTCTTTGTTAAAATTCTGAATCAACTTTCCGGAATCTATCATTTCTGGATTTTTCGAAAACATAATAATTGATTTGGTGAAATTCTGTACCAATCAAACATTTTCACCCAGAAAATTGAACTTTGAAAAGTCTATTTCAATAAATCAGAAACACCATAAACCTACTTTTTAAAAAAGAGTCCCGTAAGAGGATCTGATTCTAATCCCCAGATTGTTCTTAGAATCAAAGTGATAAGTTTAATTTTCGAAATTAGATTTGTCACCATAAACATTAATTGATTAAAATGTGTGTATATAAGTTTGAATATTTCTTAAAAATTTAAATTGAGTTTTAATTGTATTTTTAATTAGAGTTTAATTACTATGCATTGTCAGTGTAAAAAAGTTTTACATGGTCATCCAATAATATTTTACCACATCAATTAATGAATATGACACATTGACACCTTATGTGTCATTAAATTAATTAAATGATGTGTAAACACATCATTTAATAACTATGTAAAATTATTTTTCACTAACAGTATATAATTATTAAAGTCTTTTAATTAATATTTTTTATTGATTCATTAACTTTTTATAATGAATTTAATAACTATACACTAACAATGTAAACCATAGTTTTAAAAATCAGACCAGATAGGCTGGGTCGACCGATCGAACCGGGAATCGGCCTGGTAACCAATCCGTTCAAATCCCAAAAATTCGGCGGATTTCAGAACCGGTAAAAAGTCGGAGTACGAAAATCGATTGATTCAGTCATGTTTTTAAAAATTCATTTTTTTAATTTTTCGTTTAATTAAGAATATTTTTAAGATAAATAAAGACATATTTTGAGGATTACACATAGATATTTATTTTTGTCTTATAAACCTTATAATAAGGTTACTTGAATTTACAACTTTATATATTTTATTTTCTTATAATTTTGTGTTATTTTATTAATTAAAATTTTATATAATATTAAAAATATATATATAATTAATATTGGTTAGACATCGGTTTGACCACAGTTGAACCATTGAACCGTAAACCAGTGCCTTCACTGGTTCAATTACTGGTCCGATTTTTAAAACAGTGATATAAACAAATTTTACACATACATCCAATGATATATTGTCGCATCATTTAATGAGTTTAATGATGCATGGGGTGTCATACTTCTTAAATTATGTGGCAAACACATCATTGGATGTCAGATTAAAACTTTTTTATAGAGACAATGTATAGTAATTAAACTACTCCCTCCGAAGTTGAATATAAGTAAGAAAAACACCCACATATAGTGGACTAAAATATAAGCAAATCTTAACTAATTTTACCCTTAGATAAACCCAAAATGCCTTTTATTTAATTCAGATTTTACTTTCCAACCACTCTATTTAATGAATTATGTGTCAATAGAAAGAGAGTATGTCCACTTGAAACAATTTTCAATAAAATTGAATGTAGGGTAATTTAGACAATGCTAGTACTTTTTACAGTACAAGAAATTTCATTTTTAGTGACGACCACATAAGGAAAAGCCATCTCTACAGGCTGCGTAGCGACAGCTTAAAGACAGCCACGTGGACGTCGATAAGTGGTTCGTCGTAAAAACAGTAGCGACAGTTGACGCCATTCGTCGCTACCTAGAGACAGCTTAGCCATCGCTGAAGCTGTCTCTAAAAATATGGTCATCGTTAAGATTAATTCTTTTATTTTAAGTTTTTTTATCTAGAGACGACTGTAGTGACGGCCACGGCCGTCGCTACAGGGTATATTTTTTTAAATTAAATTTATTATTATTTATCTTTATTTTAATAATTTATTAAATTTATTATTTATTTTATTATTTTAAATTAAATTTATTAAATATTTATTTTATTATTTATTAAATTTAAAATTATAAAAATAATATTTAAAAGCATATATATAAATATATTCACAAACTCTGTTAAAAAACAATACAATAAAACATAAATATAAAGAAATCAATGGCGGCGGCTCTAGGGCTGTAGGGTGGGCTGCTCGTCCTCATCATCCACCGATTGGTCATCCATGGGGGGATCATAATGGGGTGCGACTGTGCCTGAGCCTGAGCTGGAGCCTAACCTGCAGCCTGAGCGTCCAGGATCTGCTGCATCTATCCTCAGAGTCCTGCTAATTGATCCTCCAAATCTGCAGTCTTTTGTTGAGTCTTAGAATTAATTTAAGTAATTAAATTAGATTTAAGACTCATTATCCTTAGTTTTAATGATTAACAGATTATAATAACAAATTAGATTAGGCTGAAAGAAAACAGGTGTTACTAAGAAAGGTATATGTTTTCTATGTGTTTCATGAATGATGAAGTTCAACATAACAAAGAAAGAGAAGATCTAACATAAGAAATTCACTAAAAGAAGGAATCTGTTGAAAGAGGACAACATACAAGGAAAAGAGAAAAGCATGAAGCAACTTTCTGAAGTTGACCAACCTTCCGAACCAAAGAAGTCTAGAAGACGTGGAAGAATCAGAGAAGAAGTCTAGAAGACATGGAAGAATCAGAGAAGAAGACTATAAGACATGAATCATCAAAGAAGAAGACTAGAAGACTAAGAAGATTAGAATGAGGAAGCACAAAGCCAAGAAGAAGAACAACGAAGCAGAAAACTATCTGAAGAATACAAGAAGAAGAACAAAGTGATGAATGAAGAATTATCTCACTGTACAAGCAACCTACTGAAGAATAAGGAAGATATACATCTGAGCAGAACTGAAGACAAGTCAAAGAAGATCAAGAGAAGAACAACGCAGAAATAATCTGAAGAACAGATCAAGCATTGGATGAAGAAGCAAAAGAAGAAGAAAAAGGAACAAACAGAAGAACAATACAGCAAACTATCTAAAGACTAAATCAAGTTGCTGATATTGTACTGACTGAAGAAAAAAAGCACGACTGCAAAAGCTGAAAGCTATCAGGAAGACCATCTATCAGTCAAGAACGCTAAAGAAATCCAACATACTGAAAGGATCAACCGTCTAAAGACATACTACATGCAGAAGAATGTGAACTCGCTGAAGAATCACTCAGTTGTCTGATGACGTGTCCAAATCATATACGGATGAAAAGCTTCAACAAAGGCAAAGACTCTATACAAAATAACTGAAGGGTTCAATATGTCTTTTTCCGTCATCAACAAAGGAAATAGTAACAAAAGCTATTTTCCTCATCCTGAAGAAGCTGAGTACAACAAAAAGGAAAGTTATTGTAGAAAAGCAAATAGACGTCAGAGATAGGTCAGCGCTGTTGTACACCTACTTATATATCTCCACTGCAATACGTAATCAGAAGTCTGAATCCTTGCAAGAAGAAAAACAAAAATTATCAAGGATGAAAGAGAAGCTCAACGGTTAAAATTATCATCATCATCCAGCCGAAAGCTTCGTACTTCAAAGAAAGATTAAGAGGAGCAAGCCAACCTGCTGAAGTATTAACTCACTCTCAGGAAAATATTTGAAAGCAAAAATGTTGTGTGTGTCAGAACGGATAATACATCTACACACCTATACTGGTCAAAGCTAAGCGAAGAGAAGCAGAGCTCACAATTGTCAAAAAGGAACAAACTAATGGATCTCTGTATCCTATCTCCTTACATTTGCAAGAAGAGAAATGAAGAAAGAAGAGAGAGAAAGATGAACTCGCTGAAGACGAAGAACATCTCTCAAGAAAAAGGACTTATTTGCAGTGCGTCAGAACCAAGTCATCTGCACACCTAATCTGCTTAGGAAAGAAGCAACCGAATGAGAAGATATTTCACAACGGCTCTATGAGCTCACTCATTCCTTCTCAACGGTATTATCAACAATCTTCAACGGCTATATTTCCAGAACATATAAATAGCCTCAACAAAGACATTGAAGATGTTGGCCATTAGGTTGACCATAGTGTTAGCCACAAGGTTAGACATAGTAGTAACCAAGAGAGGTTGTTAAAAAGGAAGAAGAAAAGAAAAGTCAGCTATTAACTCAACATGAAATATTCATATGGCATTGACAAAGAAAGAGACAGCCATGCATTCCTAAATTCTATCCTTCATCATGGTTTGTCATCAACCTCCAAAAAAAAGATTGGCCAAGCTCAAACCAGATCATATACAGCCAACCTTATGAGCCAAACAGAGATGAAACAGAGCCTAACCTATACATTTATATTTCTGTCATTCCTTGTACTTAGATTGTAACCTTTGTATCCTGAGTAGTACTCAGTAAAACCTTAGTATAGGAAATTGTAAGTTTAAGTTTCTAGGAAACTGAAACATGAGCTTAATTGTAAACATTGTGAGTGTAGTTAGAGCCTGGAGAGGCTTGGGAAGAAAGAATACTCATTTAGAGCCTGCAGTGGCTTGGTAAGAAATAATACTCCAGCGAGCCTGGAAAGGCTTGGTGGAAGAAAGAATACTTGGGGGCCTGGAGAGGCCAGGATAAAAGAATACTGCATGAGTTGTCTGGAGAGGCAGTTGAAAACAAAGAAATACTCGATTTTTAGCTTGTAGAGGCTTGATCAAATAATACTGGGCCTGGAGAGGCCAGGTGTTAAAAGAATACTGCATGAGTCGCCTGAAGAGGCAGTTGAGAACAAATAATACTTGTATTTATGTTCAGATAGTGGATAAATCCAGGGAGTTTTCCCTGGGGCTGGATGTAGCTCACGGTGTAGTGGGTGAACCAGGATAAATTCTTTGTGTGATTTTTTTCTTTTCCCTTAACTCTTTACTTTCTATCTATATTTGTTTATTACTAACCAAGGAAGAGATTGATTAGTAAACTAACTTTCAAAAAATCAACATTCCAAATGTAAAACAAATTGTTTTTGAAAAAGAGCACTTACTGAACCTACCGAAGTGGTTTAGCAAGTTCCTCAATAACACAGTTTTCAGCAAGTAACTAGTTTAGTAGGATAACTATGAAAAACATTTTTGAACTAACAGTTTTTGTTTCAAATCAAGTTTAAACAAAGTTTTCAAAGATAGTTTTCTAAACCTTCTGAAGTGTTCACAGAACGCTTAACTGTTTTATCAAAGTCAGCAAGTTTCTGAAAAATGAATGTTCATAGCTTCCTCACAGCTCTGATATTTTCGATTATCTGCCTACAAAGTTTTTCATGATAACTTGCCAAAACTTATTTGTTATCTTTTACAAAAAGGTTTTCATAAATTAACTTAAATTTTTAAAACACTATTCAACCCCCCTTCTAGTGTTTCCTATGGTTTCTACAGTTGGTATCAGAGCTCACATTCGGGTTGAGCATCTAACAATGTTGAAGGAGTAGATCCTAAGAAGACGGAAACCTCATCAGCTGAAGCAACTCTGTAATCAAATGCATTAACAAATGAGTAGAGAACATGTTCTCTTGAAGCTCATTAGTTATGCTGCTGAAGCATCCTTCAGAAGGACATGAAGAGAAGAGGAAAGCACTATCAATTCAAATCCCACATTCAGTAACATTTTTCCTATCTATATCCATATGCAAATAGTGTTTAAACTTGTTGATATGTGTTTATGTGCTTACTTGTTGAATTCCTGTTTGCTTGATTATTAATTTTTCTTTGAAATTTTCATTAAACATCTTTTTAATTTAAGAAACATAAAAATTCTAATTTCAACTGTTCCTAAAACGTATCATAATCTGGTTCTCTATGAACTAATGGTTTATTAACCATCTTCTCAATTATGCACGTTGCACGTCTTTCCACTTCTACTCGATTCGTGTAATTGTCATCATCAATGCATTAGGCATGCTTATTTATAGAACTTTACGAATTCACCCTAAGCATTTCACTTTAATCCAAAATTTCTCAACTCAATCTTCCTCTAGAACCCTACAACTCTCAGTCTAAAAATATGTCCAAATGGCCGCTGAATCTGCTTCCTCATACGGGTTAAATCCATTGAGATTCGATGAAAGAATCATTCCCTTAAGAATGGTTCATCTCCTTGAGTTTGATGAAGCAGGGAACAAAGTCTCTGAATACTTTGATGTTGCAGGCTGGACTCCATTCTTTCAGAACATCTCCTCTCCTTGGCATGAACAAAGCATTATAGAATTCTGGAACAACTCTGAAGTTGTTTCCACAAATGAACACATAGGGATAAGCACGTCTATTCTGGGAAGACCTCTGTTTGAGGATTGCAAACTACTCTCCGAAGTAATCGGTGTTCCCTCTCTAGGAGTTGAATTTCGTCCTTTTTGGGAAAAACGCTATGGAGGCTACCTAGTGTTTGACCAGTTGCTGTTTGGTGGAAGACGCCTTGGCCCAGCTGAACCCTCTCATCTTCTGAAAACTCTCAAAATTCTTCTTAATATTCTTAACTGCTGCATTCTCCCTAAAGGAAGCAACAACACTTTCATTAAAGATCTAGAAAGATTTGTTGTGGGATATCTTCTGTTGAAAAAGAGAATCAACCTTCCTTGGGTTCTTCTATTCCAGATGATGTTCAGAAATGAACTGAATACTGAAAATCTCTTCCCTCACAACACTCTAATCATGAAAATCCTAATTCACAAAGGATTTTCAATGAATGATCTCTTTGATCAATCACCTCCTTCCGTGTTTACTCCTGCCATGATTGACCAAACATTACTTGAGAAAGAAGAAATCTCAGAGGAAAGAGTGGCTGAAGTTTCCCTTGAAGATACTCCGGCTGTAAAGAAAAGATCAAGAGTCACTAATCGTCTAAGCGCTCATGGAAGGATTTTAAGGACGTTTAGAGTTCATCATCTAAAGAAGTTGCAGGCTCGTGTAGGGCGATTAGAAAGGAAGCTGAAGAGAACTCAAAGTGAGTTACTAAAGCTAAAGTCAGAAAAGAAGAGTGTCATTGCTGACAATACCTTACCCGTCATTGATCCTTAATATACTCTTAGAGCCCTATCTTCTGTTCCAATTATACTCTCAATATCTTGTCCTGAATTTCGATATCTAAAATCTCTTTGTTCTTTTCTGCCTATTTGTTTTCTCTTACTCTGTTACACATAGGTTTAGACATTTTTATAGCACACACCTTCTTATGACAAATAATACAATTTTTAAAAACTAAAAGCTTAAACTAAGTAATTTTAGAAAATAAATAATAATTTGAGGGGGAGCCTCCTTAAAAGAAAATAAATAAAATACAAATACAGAACAAGAAAACAAAATCTTCAAATATATTCATCAGAAGGCTAGATCATCCAAAACAGATGACTGACGTGGTATCACCCCTAGTTTCTGAACCTATTCAGAAAGTTCTCAAATGAACCTGCTGAAATTGTGGGTCAGGATAACTAAGGTGACTGTTATTTAAGTCGCTAAGTCTACCTCAATTCCATGAGGGATAAGGCATGATGATTTCTGATGCTGAGGAAACCTAAAAGACTATAAAATTTGAAGATCAAGCAACTTAGATAGAGTAACGTGACTATCTTTAAAGACAAGTTGAGTCTCATCAGATATGTCTCTTCAACTCTGCTTGATTTTTCTTTCAAAATTAATTATATTTTCACAAAAATAATAACAATCATTAGGTATAAGAAATTGTATCTTTGAAAAAACGTAATCCCAAAAGACATTGAAAACTGTAAAAACTTTAATGACATAGGTAATTAAAATAGACGGCTTTTCACCTGTCTGTTTCACGTTGCACGTTCTCCTATGTCTGCGCCACTAGTACAATCATTAAAGACTATCTGAGTCTATAAATACTTGGAGTAGAAAGTAGTTCAATCCTCATCTCAATCTCCAATCTTTCATTTGTCACTCTCTCTCGTTAATTCCTACCTTCCTCAAAACTCCCAGAAGATTCATTTCTTCTTTATCTTCCCTCAAAATGGCATGAAGAAAGTGTTCGAAATTTCTGGAGCACCATGGAAGTAGTAGATGAAGAAAGAAGGATCTATGTGAAGGCCCAAGTGATGGGTCGTGAGATTTTGGTAAACACTGACATCCTGTGAAAGACTCTTGGAATTAAGAGCGAAGGAGAGAAGTTCTCGTCCGTCTGGGAAAAGGTCAATGGTGGTGGGGGTAGTGTGAACACCCGATTTTGACCGGACATTTTTCATTTTTTTTATTTTATTATTTTTTTCACAAAAAAGGAAGAAATGAGAAAAAGGAGTGACTTTGATATTCATGTCCAATTTTATGGTGTCCAAAAACTTTTTTTTGCTCGGCTTGGGTCCATGACCCATACCCATTAACATCACTTGGTTTATTCAAAAAAACCTAGCCACTTTCTGAAAATGCTAAGATTTTGTCCTTTAATTTGATTGAAAATTAATTCTCTTTTTTATTGCAGATCAAGAGATTTGTTTGATCAGAATATTAATTTTGGTGATACAATCTGATTGAAGAAAAAAGAGATCGATTAGAATCAATTTCAGGATACACTTTGATTGAAAAAAGAGAGAGATTACATCCAATCAATTTATTTTGGGATACAATTTGATTGAAGATAAAGACAGATTGCAGGCAATCAATTTTGGGGATACATTCTAATTGAAGGAAAAGAAGGATTATTTGCAGTCAATTTATTTTAGGATACAATTTGATTGGAGGAAAAGAGAAATTTTTGGCTATAAAAGGAATCAGCAATCAAGAGGCAAAGGAGAATAGTTTCACTATAAAAAGAGAGAAGCAAGAAGGAGGAATGGGGGACAAAAAAATCGAAATTGAGAGCCGAGAGTAGGAGACAAAAAAAACGAAACAGGGAGAATCACTAGATTACAAGACTAGAGACGGAGGCAAGGAAATAACGTAACATCGTAAGAGATGCACGTGAGCAAGGAAGAGAAGCAAGCATCGATATAAGTTACATAAAGTGTTGCTTAAAACCTCTATTAGAAGTCTTGTGGTTTTCTTTGTTGTTTTTGTATCCATTGTTGTTTTTCTTATCAATGAGAAGGAAAACATACTTCATTTATTTTTCTTATTGGGTCTATATGAATGTTACAAAGATTGATTTCATGAATTGTTCTTTTGTTCAAGAATCTTGAATTCATTGGGTTTTTATTAGTTTGTGCGTCTCTCTTTGTATATATTTGTGTGTGTATCAGAGATCAATGCGAACTGTCAATATAAAATTTGGATATATCAATTTATATCTTGACATAGTTTGATTGTTATCGTTATTGTTATTGTATATTTGAATATATATCAAATAAACCTTTTTTTTGTAAATATCATAATGTAAATCTTTCCTTATTTATTTATTTTTTCAATATCTTGACTTGTAAATATTTCACCATTACTTTCCTTTAATATTTGTAGTTATTACTGATTTTTAAAAATATTAATTAATTTACTTTCCTTTTAATAACTCTTTATTCTACAATTTAATTTTGTATATTTAGCGGTTTCAAATAATTCATATTTTTTGTATATATTAAATATATGAAAGGGGTAAAATAAACATTTAATTTGCACATTCAATTTAGGGTAATCGTTATAAAATGGGCGTGTAGGGGTGTTGTGGGGTTTAGTCTCCACCCTTCCCAAAACGTAATCGATTCCCGAATTCAGATTCATTTGTTCAAAGATTACATTTTTAAGGATTCCAATTTTCCCTAATTTAACAAAATTGGTGGCGACTCCCATTTTTTAAAATCTTTTTTTTTGGGTCGTTACAGATGGCGACTCCACTGGGGAAAATTTTGAGAATCAAGCCCATTAAATTGATTGTGCAAATTATGTTTATTTTACCCTTTTTTGTTTGTATATATATTTTTTAATCCTGGTGTTTTATTTGTTTTCTTTTCTTATATTGTATATAAGTATTTTATTTTATTTGTTTCCTTTTTTATAGATTTGTGTTATTTGTCTGTTTGTTTCAACCCTAGGGTAGAAGATTTTTATTTTGTATATATTGTTTGCCTCTGTTTTGCAGGATAGTAGTTTGTAGGTTATTAAAAGGTTTTTATGCTCCCCTTCACACACTTCACTGTCACTTACTTCACACACTGTTGGGCTCTATATTCGAGCTTGTACGAACCTAGGAATAAGAGGTGTTTTGATGATTGCTATTGAGGGGCTCAATGCTCACTTGGTAGTTGTCAGGACACCGCTCAGATTGTTACCAGTATCATGGGTTGGTCATCATTGAGATGGGTTCATCCCTCCTTGTGGCCAATTCATGAACTGGGTCCTTGTCTATGTGATGAGGGCAATCTGGGGGCCATATATCTTTTAGGGAAGTCTAGACCCACCCATGAGACCAAGCACTTGTAGATGACTCTAGTAGCCACCAAAATTAGAATCTAACCTTAAGGACACCTTGCCATAGGACTTTAGTGAATTAGGACACCTGGGGAGCGTGCTTCTTCCCCTGTAATTCTTTATTGTACATAATTATCATAACATTTAAGTAGGACATATAGGGCATTACATCTCATTTATTAAAAAAATATTTCTTCATTATTGTCATGCATCCCATGCATAATTCATAAGTTAGCTTTTTATAAACTAAAAAAAAGGAAAAAATTAGAAGTTTTCATATTTTTCAATTGATCATGATAGAATTACGTTTCATTGCATAGTAGCATGCGTTTTCTTCATACATTTAAGTAGGACAAAAGAAAGCTTAATTGTTACCTCTTATCTCTTACTTTAAAAAAAAAAGAAGAATTCATTCATAATTTCATAATTTTTTATTTTTATTTAATTCAAAAAAATTATGATTTTTTTCATTTTTCATTTTATTATTTTTTGCATATAGTGATATAAAAAATAAAAAAATTGTATGTTTTATCTTTTATTAAACGTTTTTGCTTTTTTTTCTATAATAAAAAGATAAAAAAAATATTATTTGTTAATAAAAATAAATTCCTTTTTATTTTAGATTCTTTCATTAAAGAAAAAAATTGCATTCCTTATCATAAAAATAAAAAATAAATTTCTTATCATTATGATTCATTGCATAAATAGTGTTTTTCTTGAGAAAAAAATTACTTTTGTTGTCATAAAAATGTAAAAAATGTATCTTTCCTCATTCTTTTATTGCATTGAATGTAATGATGTTATTATAAAAAATAAAAAATGCAAAATCTTTGTGAATTTTTTTTTTGTTTTTCATTAAAAAAATTTCTTGGTTCAAACATTAAAAAAAATTTGCATTGCATGTCATTAAGCAACAAAAAGTCATTTCTTTTCATCATGTTAGGTTGTAGATGTAGCATAAAAAAATGCATTCTTTTCCATAACAATTTTTCTCTTGTATCATACAAAATGAAAAAATGTGTTGTCTGTCATTATAATAAATAAAAAGAATTTTGGTGGTTTTAATGAGAGAAAAAAATCTTTGCATTGCATATTATAAATAAAAATAATAAAAAAAAAGTCATTTCTTGTCATCATAAAAAAGTTACATTGTTTGAGTTTATTTAGTGTAGATTTTGCATAAAAAAATAAAAAAAAAAAAATTCTCCTTCTTTTTCATACTAGATTTTTTTCTCACATCATAAAAAAATAGAAAAAAAATTGCATTGCTTGTCAATTTTTGTTCATCGTAATTTTTTTCCGTAGATATCTTGTCATTATTAAAAAATACAAAAAAAGTTTAAGTTATTCCTCAATTGTAAATAAAAAATTTGCATTAGAGTTCTTCATTCCTTTTTTTGGCATAGAATAAAATCATCCAATGGCTACTCGTCTTTTTGTGTAAAATAAAATAAAAACATAAAAAATCATGTTTCACTTTCTCATGCATTTTTTATAGTCTTACATCTCAATTGCATATAAATGGGTAGGGTTGTAAAAGAAATTTCACCAAAGCAATTTTTTTATCTTTGCATACATAAAAAAGATAAAAAAAAAACTCATTATCATTTCAATGAAGTGTGATTCATTTTTTTTGTTTCTTAGTTTTTTTTTGTAATAGTGTTAGGTTTTTGGTCATTTGCATCTTTGTAAAATAAAAAAAAATGAAAAAAAGGCAAAAAAAATAAAGGTTTTCACATTTTGAACCAATACAAAGTGGATACCAATCAAACCCAAGTTCTTGATATTGGAACACTTCCACAGAGGTTGTTGGCAAAAAAAAAATCTTGATGGGACAGCGTAAAAGTAAGAAAGATTTCCAAGTGATAATGGAAGGAGATACATTGGAATAAGGAGGACAAAGACACCAGAATTGGAAAAATTTAATGTGGTCTCATGTTCTATTCTGCATGAATAAATATGGAGTGAAGAAAAGAGAGCAAGAAAAGTGAAAAAGGAAGAAAGGAAGAGAGGCAAGTAGTGACAACCAATTCTTTTATCACAGAAAGCACTCGCAGTGGTTACCATTAGGGCTTGTTTGATCATATTGTCTCCTTTGTAAACTTAGTTGGAGTCTTATTTTAATGAATTTGCATGGATTCAAAAAAAAGTTGTGTCCTTTCTTCATGCTTCCTCATTCTTAACCAATTGTCCCTGGACATTTGAATTCTTTGGAAAGATTGTCTCAAGAAACAACTTCTCAAACCTCTTTCATTGATTTATGTTGCTGTGAAGATGTAGATTTGCATGAAGATAACAATCATCGATGGATGTATACCAATTGTCAAAGTCCCTTTTTTTTCAAAAAAAATAAAGAAAAAGAAAAGAAAAGAAAAGAAAAGAAAGAAAAGAAAGTGTATTTTTATCAATGTTATCTCAAAACTAAATTTTTGAAATAAACAATCATGATTTGAAATGATGAATGGCCATTTTTCTTTATCCATAAAAAAAGAGGTATATCCCTTGATGTCCCCTTTGAGCTTGAAATTTTTTTTCATTCTTTAAACCCTGGACAAGGATCACTGCTATATTAGCAATCAACATTTGAAATATGAATCATTACATGGATTGATAAAAAGAGAAGGAAAATGGAAAAAGACGAGTCAAGACAAAAAAAAGATGAAGAAAGAAAAGATGTGAGGGGAAAATAAAAATGTGAGGAAAATAAAAAAAATGAAGAGCCATGATAAAAGCAAATAAAAAGGAGAAAAAAAAGAAGGGTGAAAGTGAATATAAGAGTTGTTTCTGGTGCAAATAGGATGGAGATCAATGTTTTTGAAAAGCATGACAATGATGAATCATTTGATTTAAAGATCCTTGGTCCCATTGAACCCTTAAACACCTACTTGAGCCTCATGTATCTTTTCTTTCATAACCCACAACCATGGCCACGTTACAAGCTTTAAAAAGTCCATTCTAATTAATGAGTGATTGTTTTCATTTCAGAAAATTTTAGTTTTGAGGCAAATCAATCTTTTATTCAACTTTCATTTGCTCGTAAAAAAAAGTATAGAAAAAAAGAAGAAAATGAAAAAAAGAAAAAAAATCCCTTAGGCTAAAAAGTCGTAAGAGCGGTCTAAGCAAAAGTTAGGGCAATAAAATGAGAAATGAGACTTGTACTGGGGCAATTTTCTTTCCCCTAGATTAATGCTTTAATTCGTCAATTCATTGGAGTAAATCTGTGGATATTTTTAGTTGGTTATACTTGGGCAATTTCAAGCAAGCATTTTGCATCATTTGGCCATCTCAATGATGAAGGGATTCAATCAACTGAAACAGAAGAACAAGTTTTGAGACAATATCCATTTGTCATTTTCCATCTTACCTCCAGCCTTGTAAATATCTTCTATTTTCAAACCTCCAAAATCTTCTAACAAGCTCTCTTGAAAGAAGAAGAAGAAAGAGAAGGAAAATAAAAGAAAGAAAGAAAGAAAGAAAGAAAGAAAGAAGAGAAAAGAGTCACAATCTCGAAATACCTATGAATCCATGCTTGTCCATTGCATAATGCTTCAATAGGGTAAACATAGGCTCAGCAATATGATTTAACAAGTTTCCATCAGGGAAGGAAATGATGATTGGGGCTGAGACATTCTTAGAAGAAGAAGAAGAAGAAGAAGAAGAAGAAGAAGAAGAAGAAGAAGAAGAAGAAGAAGAAGAAGAAGAAGAAGAAGAAGAAGAAGAAGATGACGATGATGATGATGATGATGATGATGATGATGATGATGATGACACCAGTGTAACTTTAAAAGTATTACATTTAATATTAGTAGTTGATATTATTTTAAATCTAACGATTGTAATCGCTTTTAAATTAATGAGTCACGTGATAAGATTAGATCTCTTCCTTTTCTTCGGTGTAATCTGTGTGTGCAATTGCCCTAAGTAAATACGGTTTCATCGTTTCCCAAGCTTTTTCTCCTCCGCAGTGATAAGTTTTCTTGGTGAATATGTGTGTAATATCTGTAAGCTTTCTTCAGGAGACAGTGATAAGTTTGACTTGATGAATCAATTAAGTCATATCATTCTCAAGCAGAGGAGTTACTTACACACATTATAATTCAAATGTTGTCCAAGATACAAAGATTTGAATTATTACGACAAATTCATGATGTTAAATCAATACTCTACTAATAAAAAATTAGGATATGGCTTTTTTTCCACGACCTTGAAAATTTCAAGCATTCCTCTCCAACCAATGAACCAGATGCACCACGAAAAGGAAAACACATCACAGTTCCACAAAATCTTAACCTCTTCTCTTGATCAAACCAATTAAACCTTATTGTTAGAAAGTCTCTATAGTTAGGAGCAAGGATAAACCCAATACTTTCCACAAACACCAACAGCCTTTCTACAAAAAATTAGCAATCAAACAATGTATACAAAAATGTGAAACTAAGTTAGAATTGGTCATGCACATAACACAAATATCAAGGGATATGGCAGTTTTAGGTCTCCAAATCTGCAACATAGCACCAAGATTAATCCTATTCAACACTGTAGTCCAGGCAAAAAGACTACACCTTGGATGAAAGTTTGGATTTCCTAATAAATTTATCAAGGGTGAACTTCTCTCTATTAGGAGAATGAATTAAGAAAGACTTGAAATTTCCTATTATAAATATAACATCACAGTGAGAGTCCCAGGAAATATAGTTATCCTGAAGAATACAAAACTATGATTAGTGAGCGACGGGATGGAGCGCTTCCGGTGGCGGTGCGACAGGATGGAGCTGAGCGGTGGCGGTGCGACGGGATGGAGCTGAGCGCTTCCTCCTTCAATGATCTCTCCGATTAAAAATCCTCCTTAAGGAAGACGCGCGGAAGCTTGGCCCCTGTCCCGCTGCTCTCGTCGATTCCACTGTCATGGCAGCAGCACCAACGACGGTGGTGACGGTTCCTTCGCCCAAGATCGTGGACATTGCACCGATTACACTTTCAATTGAAGACGAGGAAATCGTGAAATCGGTTGTTTCCGGTTCGATCTCTTCGTACTCGTTGGAATCGCGGCTCGGGGGTTGTCATAGGGTGGCTGCGATTCGGCGTGAGGCGGTGCAGAGGAGGCTTCTGCAGATTTCGGTGGCGGTGCATCAAACTTGTTCAAGGAGGCTTGCGGTGGTGCGATGATAGTGGGGCGTAAGCCATAGATGTGTATGTGTGTGGGGGGGGGTCTTGGTGACTGGTCACAGCAAAGACATATGAACGCACAGTGATGACTTTTGTTTGATTTAGTGGAAAGAAAAAAATCAGAGAAGATTAAACGCACAATGATGACTACATACAGTGGTTGAAGAAAAAGAAAGAAACGTCACGTGATTAAAATGCGCACATTATCTTGAATAATTTTAACCATTGGATTTAAATAGGATCAGTGGCTATTATTGAGTATAATACTTTTAAAGTTACACTGGTGTTATTATAACTCTCCTCTCTCTATATATATATATATATTCTTTTTTATGTGCAGCAATCCATTGTATTTGAGACATTATTGAATGATATGATAGATAAAGAAAATATATGATGAAAGTTCTTTGATATTCAATAACGCGTTTGAAAATAATTATTTTTCTTAAAAGTTTTGTTGAGTAATACTTGATTCAACTTGATTGATTCAATTGGTGATTCCTATTCATGCAAGTACTTAGTTGTTTAACATATTAAATTGATTATATATAAGAGCTAGTGTGGTATATGATTTAATTTAATTTTTTTCACTTAAAAAATAATTCTATCGATATTAACAAGTATCATTTATATTAATTTTTTATTTTGTGTATATTAATGGAAGGAAAAAGTTTAAAATTCAGAAAGATAAAAATGAATGAAATAATCAAAATAACATTAAAGAAAGCAATTTTAATATTTATTAATAAAGGAATTGGCTCAAAATTCATATATTATAATCATATATATAATTAACTTCTTTTTAATATGATTAATTTTATATATTTATAATCATAATATTGTGAGATATTGTAAAATAAATCTTGATTGTTCAATCATATTTTAAACATAAAAAATATATTAAGTATTAACTAATTCAATCATGGATTTGGTCTTTCTCATTACATGTGACACAAAATAAAGGAAAATTTTCGTTTGTAAGTAAAGGTAAAGGTGATGATGAGCAGTTGAAAATGTGACACTGTGGAACTTGCATTAAATAGCCGCAAAGTTTGATATTTGAGATAGCAACAGACAGTGTCCCACGAATGATGCCGGAAAGGAGTCGGCAACGACGTGTGCCGAGGGGTGAAATAATAATAATACCAAAGTCAATGACATAGATGATAGCTTTTTGACTTTCTCTCGATTAATAAGCTCAAAACTGAATAAAATAACAATTCTCTAGTTCACATACGCACGGTTGGAAATAGATAAACTTTGTGTTTGATTTTATCAAAATGTGGTGATCCAAGAGTAAAATTGCTCAAGTCCTTATTTTAGTTTCCGATTATTAGTAATATTTTTTATTAAAAAAATTATTATAATTATGCCTAGTTCATAGGTTTCAAAATTGATTTTCCTCCTCAAGAGTTAATGGTTCAATCCTTACTAAATGAATATTAACTTTTAAAATTTCTTTCTTTCACTTCATGTATTTAAAAAAGGCCCAAAATAAATGTTTATTTGAGGCCTCACTACATGTTGGGTCGCCTCTGATCAAAATCATATTTTAATTGTAGATCTGGATTAATGTTACTTTTAAACATTAATTGGTGCAAACTAAGGGGCCGTTCGGGGTGGTTGTGAGTTTTTCAGTTTTTTGTTTTTAAAAATTTTCAATCAATTTTTTACAACTCAATACCAAAAATTGAAAACCACTTTTTGTGGTTTTCAAATGTTTGTTTTAAAAACCACAAAAATAAGTTTTCAATTTTTGGTTGAGTTATAAAAACTTGATTAAAAATTTTTGAAAACCACAAAAATAAGTTTTCAATTTTTGATTTTGAATTATAATAGCTTGTAGGAAATTATCGGTGGTTCATAGTCGAAAAAAAAAAATTATTCGTGGTTTCCCAATGTAATTCACTCACAAGAAGCTTTGGCTTAAATGTAACTTTGGACTTCCTCACAAAGGCAGTCCAATGTTTACCCAGGTCTAAAGTGAATTTTATAATGAGACATTTTTTATCCATTCATTCAATTTATTAATTAAAAAATTTTAATTATTATTTTTAAATGTAATTATTTATTTAAATAAATAAACACAATTGAGTCTATACTATATTGTGACATGTTTATATATATTATATACACCCACTAAAGGATAAATCTCTATACTCAATAAAAAAGAGAGACAGAGAGACTAAGAGAAAATATGTTTTATCAGTATAACACCATCAAAAGAAGAAAAAGACACACAAAAAAAAAATAATAAAGTGAGTGATGAGACAAATCAATGTTAAAAATGGATAGAATAAATTATAAATAATTATTATCCATAAAAAGAGAGAAAATCGTGATAAAATGAGACATTTTTAATAAAAAACTTAGTTACTCTTAATAATTTAACATCACTTACTAAATAGTTATTAGCTTATTTTTAAATAATATTAATAGTAAATAAAATATTTTTATTGGCCTAAAATAAGGGTTTTTTTTAGGCCTAAAGTGAGGGCTTTACCCGCTTTAGGGTTGAACCAACCTTGATTCCTCAAATGATTTATAATATATTAAATTTAATTAAAAATTTTATGATCACATATTTTTTATTCTTTATTTGGATCAATTAGAGAAGAAACATAAAAAGTGAAAGGGACCTAAATTTGGATAGATAGACATTATCTAATTTGAGAGAAACACGAGAGATAAAAGAAAGATCAGTTTAAATACTTGTTTAGCTGTATAGGAATAAAGTAGTAGAATTTATAAATTTTTAAAGTAGCAAAAATGTCCTCTAAACACGAGAATGTTAGTACGTGTAACCAAAATATGCTTAACACGAATAATGAGGGCAAAATTGTCTTTCTATTCTAATTTATACTAATTTCATCTACTTTATCTTCACCACATCCAAGAATTTAATTTTTAATCGCTCCCTCATACTTTAATTTCCTCTCAACTCTCTCCTTGCCAAAATATACTTTATTTTATAGTATTTTTAAT
The DNA here is from genome assembly GCA_026901365.1 of Sesbania bispinosa. NCBI lineage: Eukaryota > Viridiplantae > Streptophyta > Magnoliopsida > Fabales > Fabaceae > Sesbania > Sesbania bispinosa. The sequence goes on from QLOH01000141.1 coordinate 422,449, forward strand.
TTTTTAAGGCATCATTTAACCTGAAAGTAATTTTAAAAGACCATTTTGTAATAAGGTATTTGAATAGCTCATAAGTAGAGCTTGTTGAGTCTAAGAATTAGCCTGAGCATTCAAACTTAACTTAAGACTCAGTATCCTTAGATTTTAATGATTAACAAATAAGATCATATTAAATAATGTGCTACTAAGAAAGGTATTGTTTTGTAGATTGTGTCTCAGGTTGAAGTATTCATCTAAAGTATCGAAGAACAAATGCAGAATCAGGAGAAGAAGAACAAATACTGAATCTGAAGAGAAGTAAAGACTTGATCATCTGAAGCACTTTTTCATCATCTGAAGACTTGAAGAAGAACTGAAGATCTGAAGACAATTTGAAGACTTGAAGACGAACTGAAGATCTGAAGACAATTTGAAGACTTGAAGACAAACTGAAGACTTAATCCTATTTGAAGTATATTCATCATCTGAAGACCTAAAGACGATCTGAAAAACAAGAAGACAAACTGAAGATCTATCTATCATCTGAATAAACTATTCATCGTCTAAAGAGTGACTAGGGGTGGGCATCGTGAACCGACCCGGACGGAACCCGATAAAACCGCATCAGAAAAATGTAAAACGGTCAGTTATAAACGGGTATCGGGTCCAAATGGGTAAAGAAAAGAGTTAGAATGGGTTGGAACGGTCGGTTTCGGTTTTAAAAAAATTGAACCATCGATGACCGAACCAATAGGAATAGCAACAACAAGTTAGCTGCGTGTCTCCCTAGCTTCCTTTAATCCAATGCTTCAGATTGTTCCACCTCATCAATCTGTGTGTTGTGTTTTTTCCCCAGCCGTCCATTTTCAATCTCACTCTCTCAAATTTCAATCTTAGATTTTCAATCTCTCAAAATTCAAATATCAGATTCCCAAATCCCTAAAATCCCTCAAATCTCTCAAATCTCAATCTCCTCTCTGATCTCTGATGAGTGATGAAAATCGTTTCTCCCTCCTTCCTAGCTGCAGGCTGCAGCCGCTCCTCCCCCTCCCTCTCTCAACCGTTTCCTTCTCCTTCGATGACCGCTCCCTTCTCCGACGACTGCTCCTTCTCCTCTGCATGTTCTCCAAGCCAATGACAGTGAGTAGAAAGACGGTGGTGCGATAGTGGCTCCCTCCTCCTTAGCCGCAGCCGCTCCTCCCTCTCACTCTCTCAACCTTTTCCTTCCCGCAGCTGCTCCCTTCTCCGACGACCGCTCCTTCTCCCCTGTATGTTCTACAAGCCGATGGCAGTGAGTAGAAAAACGGCGGTGCGACGGCAGCACGACGACAACGTTGGCCGCGACAGGGACTCCACTTGCTGTCATGTTACATGGGCGTCTCTCTCTCTCTCTCGTACTTCTCACTTTTCCTCTTCTCTTCTTCCCCAGTTTCTTTTTTCCAACTGGTTCTATTTTTTTTCCTTCTTTCTCTTTCACTCGCTATTCTTCCTATTTTTCAGGTGGTGGTGGTGCGATGGAGGAAGGAACGATCGACACGGGTTCTGTGAAATTTGTGTGATGGAGGACTATGAATCTGTGTTCTGTGAATTTGTGTTCCTCTTTCTCTTTTATTGTTTGTGAATCTGTATTCTTTCTATTTTTTTTCACTGTAATTTTGGTGATTTGTGTTGTTGTTCTTTGTTTTTCATTATTTTTTTTGTTTCTGAATTCAGATCAATTCTCTGTAAATTTATTTTAATGTTTGTTATCTTTTGGGTATTTTTTTTTGGGTGTTACTAAGAACTTTTCTTGTTTTTCTTTGGGTTTGGGATGTGCATGGTTAATGGCCCAATAAAAAATTATAGGCCTATTTGGTATAATTAACCATAGAAAAGGTGAAAAACAAAAAAAAAATCGTAAAAACAAAATAATTAAACCCAAAAACTGGAATACCCGCAATCCGCCCAACCCGTGACCCGTTGAAACCGAATGGCCAAATGGTCGGAAGTGGGCCATGTTATAACATAGTCGGTTAGCTGCGGATTACAGGTTTTGGGCCCGAACCCGCCCAAAACCGACCGTTGCCCACCCCTAAGAGTGACTATCATCTGAAGACTTCACTCCATCTAACTTGACTCCGTCTAAAGAGTGACCATCATCTAAAGATTTGAAGTTGATCAAAAAGCACTCTGTAGGTTGTACCAAGGAATGAATTACTGAAGACGCTGCTAAGTGTGAAGAACACTCTACCCAATGAACTACACTTGTTTCAACACAAAAGTTAGACATGTTTTTCTACCTCGATCAAAAGTCTTGCACAAATAAGGAAACTCTGCAACGCCTGCCGCGCGCACCTGCATCGAAAAAGTATTGTGTGTGCAGACCTGCTGCACCCACTGCTGACCAAAACGTATTAGAAGACTGAACAAGAAATTGACAAAAGATATCTGGACCAAGCATACTCATTTCATGTAATCATCTCCAATAGGAAGAGATAAAGAAGAACAGAGCTGTGATCATCTTAAGAAAAGAAGAAGCAATTTCTGCTAGAAGAGAGGAACTTGCTGAAAGTATCCTTGATGTGAAGAACTAAGAAATGCTTGAAACAATCATCTGAGATAAGCATATGTTGAAGCTGATGACATCAAGCTAAAACAATGCAACCATCTGAAAGCTCACTAATCGTCTGAAAGTATGTGAAGATTAAAACCTTCTGAACACATACTCTCTGAACAAGATGATGAGATATATCAGACTATCTGAAGACATGAAAACTTTCAAATCTGACTACGTGGACAAATCTCAAACTACGGGAAGTCTCAACAAAAGCAAAGACCATATGTTCAACAGCTAGAATATTATTCAAATATTCTTGAAAGAGAAAAAGGAGAAAATGTCAAAAGCTAAGCAGAAAAGAAGTTAGCACAAAACAAGCTAAAAGACAAATCTAACGGATACCTCCTCACGCTCACAGAGAAGAAAGGTGAAAGAAAAGAAGAAGCAGAAAAGAGAGAAAAGGAATATCTACCTGCTAAAGGAAAATCTCTCAAGGTAAAGGAGCTCATCATCAGAGCTAAGCTATCTGCACACCTATTCTGCTTAAGAAGAAGCAACCGTTTAAAAAGTTATTTCACAACGACTATTTGAGCCAAATCACTTCTTCTCAACGGTAACCAAACAATCTTCAACGACTATATTTCCAGAACTTATAAATAGTCATAAAAAAAGTCTTTGAAGATGTTGATCTGCATGTGGGTTGAACTTATTATAACATATGATCAGTCAGTCAAGATCCCATAATCTGAATTGACAAACCCACGGTTAAGTGGTGAGAATATAATTCAGGATTGCCAATGGTCAAGCCCAAGAAAGAACCGGCTAAAGCTCAAACCATATCATATCAAGCCAACTCTTTGAAGAAGAAAAATACAGAGAATAACCCAATTAGAAATTCATACACTTATCTCTCTGTAACATCCTTGTACTTAAAATTATCCATTGTATCCTGAGTAGTATTCAGTTAACCCTTAGTACAGGAAGAATCTGAGTTTATGTTTCTTAGAAACTTAAACTTAGTTTATGTTGTAAATACTATATGTGTCTGAGAGCCTAGAGAGGCTTGGAGGAACAAAAAATACTTGTTAAGCCTGGAGAGGCTTGCCTGTAAAATAATACTGCTCAAGTTGCCTGGAGAGGCAGTTGAAAACAAAGAATACTTGTTGAGCTTGGAGAGGCTTGTTTGTAAAATAATACAGCATGAGTTGCCTGGAGAGGCAGTTGAAAACAAAGGAATACTTGTGTTTACGCCTGAAGAGGCTGTGGCAAAAGAATACTTGTTGTTGAGCCTGGAGAGGCTTGTCTGTAAAATAATACTACATGAGTTTCCTGGAGAGGCAGTTGAAAACAAATGAATACTTGTGTTTACGCCTGAAGAGGCTGTGACAAAAGAATACTTGTTGTTGAGCCTGGAGAGACTTGTCTGTAAAATAATACTGCATGAGTTGCCTGGAGAAGCAGTTGAAAACAAAGGAATACTTGTGTTTACGCTTGAAGAGGCAGTAACAAAAGAATACTTGTATCTGAGTTCAGATAGTGGAAAATCCAGTGGTGGTTTGCCCTGGGACTGGATGTAGCTCACTGGGTTGGTGGGTGAACCAGAATAAACTCTTGGCTAAGTCTTCTTTCCCTTAAGCTCATTTATTTTCAGCTTTATATTTTCTAAGGGGATTGAAAAGTAATTTTCATATCAAACTCTAATTCAACAATTTCAATAAAACAGTTTTCAAAGATAAACTAACTTTAAATTATCTCAAATCATTTGAAGTATTGAAGAAAATGTACTTTGAAGAACCTCTAAAATAACCCTCTAAAGTGAGTCTGAAAAGAACTCAGTTCAGAAGTTAGAAACAGACTTCAGACGATCACCAATCATCTGAAGTTGTTCAGAAAATGTTCTGAAGAGATTCTCTATAATAATCTTCAGAAGGTACTTTGAGTAGTTTTCTAAATAACTCTGTTTGAAACAAGAAACTAAGTTAATTGAATGTTTATTTAAAACCTTCTTAAGTATTGTTAGAAAGTTTGTCAAACTTATCTTTCTTATCTTCCACACATTTTTATTAACTCTGATTTTAAGTTTTTCATAATAATCTGTCTTAATACAGTTGTCATAACTTTCAAAGATTTCCAAAATTAGTTAAAAGTTTTAAAACACTATTCAACCCCCCCTTCTAGTGTTTCCTGTGATTCTAACAGAGTTGTCAAAACGGACAATCCAGTCTGGCCCTGATAGGGTAGCATGTTTTGTGGGTCGGGCTAAAATACCCAGAAAAATCAGTCCTGTGAAATTAGAGCCCGAGCTCGGCACTGTGCAAGTAGTGGACTTGTGCGGGTCGACCCGGTTAAAAACTAATTTATTAAAAATGTTGTTCATTTAAAATTGTAAACGATTACACTTTTACAAAAATAAAAAAATTACAATATAATTATAAAATCATTAAAAAAATATCTACCATAATAAAACACATGATTAACACATTTCATTTTTGTCAACTATATCAGTGTTGAATTGCAATCTAATTACATGACTTCTTTCTGTTGCAGAGAGATATGAAGAAAGACAAGGCAGAGACATGGCTACTGAACTTCAACAGAAAATGTAACATAGTACAGCACGACACAATTGCATTTTTATTATTATTAATTTTTTTGTGTGTATAAATTATTTTCTATATGTGTGTGTGTGATTTTCTAGCTAAAAAATGTTTCTTTATCCCATTAAGTTTCTAAAAGTAATAGCCGTCACACCGAAGGCTAGCTAATTTCCCAGATTCCTGGCAACTATATACAAATTGAGGAATCACGACACTGCAACTTGAGATTAGGAAGAGCATTCAAGGACAACGGGAGGTACGTACTATAAATTAACATTCTTTTAAAAAAAATTTAATTTGGGCTGCCCGTTAACCTGCTTCGGCGGCCCGACCCAAACCCGCTTAAGTCCGGATTTTTTCCTTCTGAGCTAAAAAGCTCGGCAAAAATATGGACCTTTAATTTAACAACCCCTCCCATTTTACGGGTTTGAGTGGGCCAGCCTGATCGAACTGGCCCATTTTGGCGGCTCTACTCATAAGTTCGTCTTTAAATAAGCTTATTGAGTCAAGACTTTTATATAGAATAATATGCTTACATATTTAAACAAGTTAATATAAAAATAAAAATATTATTATATTATTTAAATAAAAAATCCTAATCAATATTATGGTAATTTAATCATTATTTGAAAATTATACTCATAATATCTAATTACAAAAACCCATGAATGCCCATGAATGCGTAGAAGAATCTGACTGTAAAAACCTGAAACTAAAATTTACTATTTTTTTTAATAATGGTGGTAACGAAATTTAAACATGTGAACTATTAACCCAATCATAGTGACTCAATCTATTTTTTTTATTGTCATAAACATTGGTTTTCATAAAAGTATTTAAAAATGGAATTAAAATAACAAACAAAATAATGCACAAGTGTAAAGTGCATCAATACACAAACAATAGTGACTTGCAATTGCAGGTTTTCACATTTAATATTTATTAGTTTTTTAAAGATATGATTATTGTAAAATAAACCCTAAACTTCACATTTTCATAAAGTGGACAAAAATTATAATTTGATAAATTAAAAAAGAAATTTCAATATAATTGGATCAATGCCCAAAAGAGGGAGGAGGACCGCCTTCATTGTGCTTTTTTGTCTCAATTCTCAAGGGTCTCAAGTACTGGGGGTGCAATGGAGAAGGTTGGACGAGGAGGACATAAATAGAGTCATTCTGGTTGTCCATGGCGGCGAAGATTTGGAGCTCATTGGCGGTGGTGCTGGAGGGACACGTTTTGATCTACGTCAGCAGCGAAATGGAGCGATCCATGGTGTGTCATGTGCGTGAAGCTGTTGAACCACTTGGTCTTCGTGAAGCTTAGGAGCATAAAGGATCGAGTACTTCGATTACAGTGCCATGTTTTCCCCTTCGAGTGCGTCTTTGAAGCGCTCCAGCTCGAACTTGACACATCCCACATCACAAAACTCCTCAATTCCTTTTTGAATGATTTTTCCTAGGAGGAAAGAAAATAGAATATGAAATTTTTTTCTGAAAAAATGTAGTTGCATATGGTAAATTAGCAAGATCTTATTTTGTTTTAGTTTCTCTGTAAATTTACATCAAGACATTGGGAAAAAAGTAGAACAAAAATGTATATTTACTGATTGTTTCTCTATTTTACTTCCTCCCTTTTGATTTGTGGTTTCTTTTTCTTTTTGTTGTTGTTGCTCGGTTGTCACTGCAAAGTCGAAAATGTTATCACTCTTGTGTTTGCAAGGGTTTGAAGATGATGGTTGTTGGATGGGGATTACAAAAGACGAAAGACGAATGATGGTAAGTAACACTGAGCGTAAAATTACTTAAGAACAACGTACATGGTTGCAAAAGTAGAATTAGTCTCACTTAAAACCTCTAACTGTTTCATCCAATCTCCATCCTCCAATAAATTATTAATATATCCTAAGGCTGATTTTAAATTTGTACACACATACACAAGTTTTTTATTTATGTACATTAGACTCCCACCAAAATAATAATATTGATAATTAAGAAAATCCTAATATAATACCTTTTTTTATATTTCTTTACTATCCATTTAAATCTTATAATTTGACACTGGTCCTCCAATCACGGATGGCAATTCGCACCAGAGAACATTATAGGCTTTTTATCAATATGGGGCAAAAAAAAAATATAAATTACCTAAATAATGTATTCCAAGAACTTATTGCTCTGTCTGGTGTGGTGTAAATGTCGAGGTTCGATGAGGTGCTAAAGGGAATGACGTCTTAAAAGAAAGTTATTTATAAGGCGCTAGACCCTCTAGCTTCTTACATTAAGCGCTTAACTGTCCAGCGCCTTATCAATAGGAGGCGCCTCTCTGCCCAGCGTCTTACGCAGTGAATATATTCCATGTTCAGTTAATATATTCTGTCCGTGCCTCAGTGAATATTAGGGATAGCAATTGAGCCCAAGCCCTATGGGAGGTATTTGTGTTTTTTTTTTTTACTTTATAATATATGACTAATTAGTGTTAATAATCATTTTTACATATCTTGAATAATTCTAACACGTAATATCCAAGTTTATAAAATAGTGTGACATGAAAGTTTATTGTAATATTTAATAAAATAATTGAACTTTAGATCATTTGTTGTGTTTTAGAACATTAACATATTGTGTTTCAATGTAATTAAATTGTTGTATCACTGATATTTAAAACTTATGTTTGAACGATTTTCGAGTAACTTTTAAATTTAGATATAGTTTTCTTAAATTAATATTTTTTTAGTAAGTTGTTATTTTTTATTTAATAAATATTTTATTAATAAATCATTTGTTAATTTTAGTATGTTGTTAATTTTATTAATAAATCATTTTTTAATTTTAGTAAGTTGTTAATTTTATTAATAAATATTTTATTAATAAATCATTTGTTAATTTTACTTAATAAATATTTTATTGTTAATATTTTTTTAGTAAGTTGTTAATTTTTTACTTAATAAATCATTTGTTGTGTTTTAGAACATTAACATATTGTGTTTCAATGTAATTAAATTGTTGTATCACTGATATTTAAAAATTATGTTTGGACGATTTTCGAGTAACTTTTCAATTTAGATATAGTTTTCTTAAATTAATATTTTTTTAGTAAATTGTTAATTTTTTTACAACAAATGATCTACAGTTCAATTATTTTATTAAATATTACAATAAACTTTCACGTCACACTATTTTATAAACTTGGATATTACGTGTTAGAATTCTTCAAGATATGTAAAAAATAATTATTAACACTAATTAGTCATATATTATAAAGTAAAAAAAACACAAATAGATAGTTATAAAAATATATTGTTGCTCATACCCGCTTTGCGGATTTTTACCCTGCCCATTGCGGGTACCCATAGGGCTTGGGCTCAATTGTTATCCCTAATATTAACTGAGGCACAGACATAATATATCAACTGATTCACTGCGTAAGGCGCCTGACAGAGAAGCGCCTCCTATTGATAAGGCGAAGCACTTAATGGAAGGAATCTAGAGGGTCTAGCGCCTTATGAATAACTTTCTTTTAAGACGTCATTCCCTTTAGCGTCTCATCCAACCTCGACATCTGCTCCACACCAGACAAAGCAATAAGTTTTTAGAATACATTATTTAGGTAATTTATATTTTTTTTGCCCCATATTGATAAAAAAGCCAACATCGTAATCCAACGAAACCGTGCAACGAGTACCAATCCCTCTATGTACTTGGAAGACATGGATAAACTCGAGTGAGTCTTAAATCGCTTCGATTTCAACAATGACGACAAGATCTCCGTCAATAAGTTGGACATGTCCTTCGCACCCCTGGATCGACCATCCCCTCAGAGGAGCTCAAACGTGTCATGAAAGACCTCGACGCCGACATCAACAGCTTCATCTATCTCTTAGAGTTTGCTGCCTTTTGCTGCTCCAACGTCGCAAACAATAGCACATTCGAGCTCTGCAAGGCCTTTGACATGTATGACCAGGACGAGATCAGCCTCATTTTCGTCGCAAAGCTCTGCCAGGTGTTGAGCGGACTCGAAATGAAGTGCTCTATGGAGGAATGTCACAACATGATCAAATTTGGATTCCAATGGTTGGCAGTGTCAACAAATACAAAAGGAAAGAAGGCAAAAATGGAAAAGGAGGGAGAATAATGATGGAAGTTAATTATTTAAGAATATTGGGTATGATTGTAAAAATGAAAACTGATCTCATTTACAACCACTTGAAACCGTTTTATTTCATTAAATCTCCACCCTAAAATAAATTATTAATATATCATAAGGCTGCATTTAATTTGTGTACTTATTCACAAGTTTTTTTATTTGTGTGTGTTAGACTCCTCCCTAATTAAAGCAGTTAAGTTTTAAGTTATCGACATTGGTTTTTTCTGCGATGCACCGGTTCAAAAGCGGTTAAATCATACGCAATTATATTTTAATCATTAAATATTTCTAGGGTTTGTCATGCATTGTTTTAAACCCATATCTAATGGATAAAGTATATTTATGTATGGTGCATCGGTTTTTTAAACTATGCACCTTAAACTTAGCCATAGACATGATCTTTCAAATTACATATTATAGAGTGGTCGTTTTACGATACACCACTTTGTTAGAACCACAAGAAATACTAGAAAGGGAGTTGAATAGTGTTTTATAATTACTTACAGATTTTTTTAAAACCTTTAGAACAAGCAAGCACTTTGTGAAAATATTTGAGCAACCTTCCGAAACTAGAAGCTTCAGCAACTTGCTGATGTGACTCAGCAGGTTGTGTAAAACTAATTTTGAAATATTTTCGCGTGATAAAGAGATTGATTTCTGCGTGGATTTATAAATGCACTTTTCAAAACCCTCCTTGGTTAGTTTAAAACAGAATATAAAGAGTTAAGGGTAGAGAGAACTTAGCCACAGAAAATTTATCTTGGTTCACCCACTAACTCAGTGAGCTACGTCCAGTCCCAGGACAAACCACCACTGGATTTCCACTAATCCCGCAAGATTACAAGTATTATTTGCACACCTAGCCTCTCCAGGCTCAACACAAGTACTCTTTGGACACAGCCTCTCCAGGCTAAACCAAGTATTCTTTGTACACAACCTCTCCAAGCTAAACCAAGTATTCTTTGTTCCTCCAAGCCTCTCCAGGATCTCAGACACTTAACAGTGTTTTACAATGAAGGATAGTTTAAGCTTCTGAGAAACTTAAACTCAAATGAACTTGTACAAAGGATAACTGAGTAAGACTCAGGATACAAACGAGAAATTCTAAGTACAAGGAAATCAGAGATAATTTCAGCAGAGTGTTGGCTTGATAAATTTTTCTTGTAAAGCATGGTCGACTCTCATTTGGATTTTTCCAGGGCTTCGCCAGGGGTCCACCAAGGATTCCCGCACTTAAAGTCTTTCAAGAAGCTATATATAGAGTTTAGAAATGAATCTGTTAAAGAGAGCTTCATCTACCATTGTGAGATAGCATTTAATGCGGTTTGAGACATTGTGAAACAATCTTCTAATAGCTTCTTCTGACTTTTGAGCTTTACAGGTGTTGCAGTCTGCAACACTGCTCTGTGCGACACCCTTAGTTACCACCAAGATTGCCACATGTGTTACACGTGACCAACAGAAGTATTAATACAAATCGGTAAAAAATTTAGCAGAATTATTATTATTTTTTTTGAAATGGAATTAGTAGCCGTTAACCTACTACATCTCTAGCCCTATTTTAAGTGTTTATAAAATATTCTTTCCTTAGTTGTGAAACTTGTTTTCGAAAAACGTCAAGAATATTTACCATGCCGCATACACATACAAGCATACCTACATTTACGTAAGATCATAGGTAAAAATGAACAGTGCATGAAATTATATACATAACCAGTGTACGTCTCGAGCATTACAACAGTAACATGAAAATATGAGTTCTAGAAGTGGATCAAAAATAAATAAAACCTCAATAAAATACAAAAGAAGAGGTCGCCAAATCAGAGTTACCACTAACTAGACTCAAACAACACTATCCTACTCGTCGTCACTCGACTCAACAGTAATCACCCTCTGGCTCTTCCTCTGAGTGTCCCTGATGGTGATCATCTCAAACTCCTCTGAGAGAGTTTGGTCCCGTGCGTTAGAACGCAGAGACTGTGAATCTGATGCCTCTTAAGCAGGCGAATATTTGAGGGAGTTAGGTCCCACCGGGTCTTCAATCCGAGACGACCGAGAAGTTACCGAAGAAGCCGGATGACGGCGAGAACGACGGAATGTAGTGTAGCAAACTCTAGTGGCGTCTGGAACTCGAGAGTCACCGGTACAACGAAATCCACTTCAGGTACTAAAGGGAGGCCAGGGTGAGTGATGATGACTCGGACCCCTGGGCATCCAGCGTAGCTCCACCCTCATTGACGTCATATTGTTGATCTCCAATGCCGACTATCGACGTAGCGAAAGAGACACAACAACCAAATAACAGGAAGGAAGGGTGAGAACACATCATATGAACTCACAAAACATGGGATATGATGCACTAGAGCACACACACAGGAATTTCACACAATTCAACCAAACAAGTAAATATACATAACATCATCATGACGCATACAAACTATTGCATGCCTTGCAACTACAATGCTATAGCTAATGCATGAGGGCCCGGGGAAACATCACCATCTGTCGAGCACAACAGCAACTGCCCGACCATATATGCACAATGTATCAAAAGTTAGAGTCTGTACTGGCGCCGGTACAAAGAGCATTGCTCATATTTTTTTTGGCCAATCATTTTATCCGTCTTCCAGAAAATCTCTACTGACCCCGAAACCTTGAGAGCGACAGGATAGCCGAGTCTGATCCCCTTCGTACTCGACAGTAGGGTGCGAGCCTACGTCACCTGAGCCTTTCTGGAACTCGACTATCCTCAGGGCTGGCGTCCCATTTCAGGACCCGCTGGAGTTCTTTGCAAAACCCAGTGCACCCGTCCCAACCAGTTTCCCACTGTACCAAGTGTCACTGCCATATAGGTCGTAAGGTTTTCAACCTTGAATATCATCAATGCTTTATGATGCATGTCACACAATCAATGATTTTCAGCATACACATCCTTACAGGAAAAGCCCATTGAATCTTTCCACGTCACCATTCCCCATGGTACGTCCCGATTCAATGTCTTTCCTTCACAAGGAAAACCAAACCCCATCTCGGGTTGAAGCCGCACTCTCTCACTAAGCTTCTCAAGTCTTATGCAAGAAGAGTGTGTTGGTTATAAACTTTTAAGGTAGTTGTACTAATGTTTTTCTTTAAATCAATAATTACTTTCACTTGAGTACTATAGCTTACTAAGACTTATGATTGTGTCTTATGAATAGTGTTATGTCTAATTAAGGCTAGGTTTAACCCTCAATTATGATTAGTCTTTCTTAATTAGACTATAATTCTCCTTGATTAAGTCTCAATCTTTACTTAAGATCCTAATTAATTCCTAATTATCCCTTAATCTCTTTCTTAATCTTGGATTAAGCTTTTAATTACATTTGATTAAGGTTAATCATAATTAATTAGTTCTTAATCATCATTAAATCTTAATTACTTTATTAATACTTCATTAGTGACTAATGATTAAGATTAAGGTTAATCTTCATTAGGGTTAATCAACTTTAATCTTAATTAATAATCCTTTAATTGATTAACTTAAGTAGATTGGATTAATCAACTTAGACAAATTAGATTAGTTATGCCCACTAATTAATCTCTAAGTTTTGGTCTTGGTAGGTTGGATTAGAGTTGAAACCCAACTCTAATCTAAGCCCAAGTTCATGAAGTGTTTTTGGTTGACTTTTATGATGAGTCTTTTGACTTTTTTGAAGGTTTTGGGCCTAGACTAAAGGCCCAATGATTTGGTAACTCACAGGAGTTCAATTTTTCACATTACCACCCAATATTAGGGATTTTTGGGTGACTTTTAATTATGTTTATTTTTATACCAGAATTTAGTTTGTAGGAATTACCAAAATTTGTTTCCATTAAATTTAGTTACCACTTTAAATGGTTATGCATTTTAGCCTATTGGGCCACTAGGGCCCATAAAAACTTTAATATTTTTCTCTTGACCAAATCAAGATCAAACCAAGTTCTTTCATGAGTTTCTCATGAATGCGTTCAAGAACATCAAGAGCACAAGATGAACACTATGAATGTTCATCAAGAATCATCAATTCTAACAATTCCTAAGAATTCTCAAATTCAAGTATAGTCATCCATAAGCACATTAATCAAGCAATTTCATCAATAAAACCCTAAATATATAGCTACTGTGCAAACCAAATATCTCCCAATCCAGACTTTGTATCAATGATCCAACCGTTAAAATGAAGAACCAGGTGTCCCAAACCATCTGTCAAAATTTCAGCCCGATCCAACGGTGAACGAATCTACAGTCGCTATTTTACAGTCACAGCTCTATGTAAAAACGGGAAAAATTTCTTTCCAACCAATTTCATAACTTGCATGCATCCAAAATCACCAAACAAGCACATTTCAAGCATCATAAAAATTTCTAAAACACACATACAAACCACATGCAAGTAGTCGAACCGTTTCCTCAAGGAAATAGTTTCCAAGAATTCATTTTTACAAAAGAAAAAGGGATAGGGACAAGGATCAAGGGTAATCCTTAACTCTAGTCACCAATCCTACTAGAGTTCAAGGTTGTCCCCCCTTTACCTAAGGAATTTTCTTCAAGAAAAGGTGCAGCCACAAATCTCAAACAGCTCCTTCTTTGAGTTCCTTTTGATCACCAAATCAAGATTCTACAAGGTTGGAGGCTAGATTTTTGAAGATCAAGGTTCAAAGATGGAACCTTTCTCTTGAAATGTGAAGGAAAAATGGAGAATTTCTTTTCTTTGGAGAGAATGGAGAGGGAGGGGGTTCACGGCCTTCTTTGGGAGAAATGGAGAAAGGAATTAATTTTGTTGCATGTAAGGTGGAAGGAGAAATGGACAAGTGTTGTTGGTTTTATGAAAATTAAGGCTTTATGTCACTTTATGTCTTTTAGAAAAGTGAGAAGCTAACAAGTGTCACACATGCACACACACACACACACACACACTCACGGCTTGGGAGAAAAGAAAAGGGAGGATGATACAGATTTTTTCAGGCCCGGATCAAGAATATTCGGGCCCAGTTCCAGAAAGAGTAGGGGTAAAAATGGTAATTTTGCACCAAAATTCCAAAATTTACCAAGAATTTCCAAAAATTCCAGAAAAATAGGAAATTCATTCCAAACCTTAATTAAATCAATTTTGATGATTAAAAATAATTTTAATCTCTCAAAATTCAATAATTCACACAATAAGTCATACAGGCAAAAATGCGGTTACACTCTAACGCGTTCCATTTAAGGTAATACGACTTTGACAGCACGAACGAACTTTGAAATCATTCCTTAAGTGAATCAAACTTGCTTCAGACGTTAAGGATGTGTGATGACTTGAGCATACAGCTTGAAGGCTTCAGTCAACAGCTAAAACGAGGTCTTCAGCAATTCTTCTCTAAATAATTTTGTAGCACTTCGGAAGGTAGAAATGGATTCAGCAGGTCTTGACACTTCAGAAGGTTTCCTCACATCAGTAAGTTGAACTTGAGGCTTCTTCTATAAAGCACTTTCTGAAACAATAAAGCAAAATACCTTCACGTGATACTATTCTCATAATAAATCATCTCTTTTTAAATCAAATTTGTTGTCCATTAACACTTAGGATATGTGAGTCTTAAATCCGATTTGAATACTTAAATTGATTTTGAGACTTAACATTCTCCCCCTTTTTAATGATGACAAATTTGTTTAAAAAGAAATTCAGTGAATATCTGAAGGGAAAATAAATAGTAAGGTCTTAGAAAATGCTTCCCCTGTTTCAGATACTTGTTCTAAATTTTCGCTCCCCCTTAAATAAATATTTCTTCTAGAAACATTTGTTGGTATAATGTTGATTTCAGATAATTCTACTTCTTTCAGATATTCAGATATTTCTGTTTAATAATCCCCCTTTTGTCATTATTTAAAAGGGTGGGTAGAGGCACACAAACATAATAAATGATATATATTCATGAGATACAAGGTAGGTAACTTAATTAATGTTCATGTAGGAAAAAAATTCAATCATTTCAGCACAGAACATATTAAATGCATCATGAAGATAAGTAATGAGCGTAGTCAAGTCATATTGCATTTAAGAAGAGAGAATAATGTCATATAAGCAATCAGAGGGTTTAAAATAACACAAGATATGCTGAGAACACATAGACTTTTTGATATTGACAATTTAAAAACTGTTGGTTCTCTTAAGCTTCGGCTTAGGTTTAACACTCTGAGCGCGAAGAGAAACAACATTAAATTGCCTCATCATATTCCGCAGCCTATTGTTCCTTCTTCTGAGCCTTCTGATATCTTCTTCCTTCATTGCAAGCACTTCACCAACATCAGCTTCTTTGAAAATTATGAAGACATGCTTCCAGTGAAAGATCAACTCCACAAAACCAACAGGAAAGCCATAGTCTTCTGGATTGGCCACCAAGCAGGTGTAGATAGTTCTAGAATATGGCATAATGGCCCACTCCTATTCAATGTACTCCTTTAGCAGATGATCACTTCTAGGAAAATTCCCAGGGAACCAAGTCTTGAACTCTTGTACAGAAAGGGAGCTCTTGGTCAAACAATCAACAGAGTCAAATCTGGTGCCAGAGCAAGACCCTTCTTTTTCTCTTTCAGCCCAGTAGGATTCCCAGATCCTGTCTCTATATGTGTGGTCAAAACCCCCATAGGCTTCAAGGACTTCAGGGATTCTTTCCCATTCTTCTCTGTTGAGAGGTACAGACTGATCCAGATAAGCAGTGTAAAACTTTGGGTGCTTCCCTTTGTCTTCAGGACCTTCTGCAAAGGGTAATCTTGGTACAATCCTGTCTGGTTGCCAGAAGACTTTTGTAGATGGTTTCATGGTGATTGGAGTGGGAGGCTTGAATCCTCTGTAGCCAGCCTTTTCAGCAACATATTTAGAATAAAGCTCAGCTTCCATGTTTAGCTTTCTTATAAGAATCCATTCTTCAGCAAGTATCATTGTTGCATCAGCTGAGTTAACATCTATCTTCTTCCAGTAGTGCCTGGGAGGTTGTACACCTTGTTTGATTTTTTCAATCTGATCAGACCCTCCCCTTGAGCTATTGACCATCCTCCTCAATCTTGCATCTTCAATAGAATCTACATGCAGACTTGCTTGCATGAGAGGCTTGAGTGGCAAATGATTCTTGAAGTGCAAAAGCTCTTCATATAGGTTAGGAAACATGGGTAACCTCCTACTTTGATATCGGCCATTCAGATAATAATTATGAGGGAATCCAGCAACCCTCAAAATATTTCAAACCTGAGAATAGGAGCAACCTTATCAAAAGTGGGTTTCCTGGAAATATCCCTTGTCTTTGGCTTCCACATCATTTCCCTTAAAGACAAGTCGCCATAAAAAACAAAGACAACTTTCTCCTTTAGCACGTATCTTCCTTTGGAACTCCAATCAATGGCTTCAGAGAGAATGGGTCCTTTATATACAACAATGGCACAAGGATTTTCTATTTCTTCATCACTTTCTTCAAAGATAGTTCTAGTAAGCTCAGCAAGTATGTGACTTGTCTCATCAGCACTTGGTTCCATCACCATGAAGTTATTAACATGTTCTACAACCTCTTCCCTGACAGTAGCTGCAACAACCTTGTCTACATTTGATTCTTTATCGGAGACCTCAACAGGTTCTTCAAGGTTAATGACAGCAGGGGTATCTACATTCTCAGCACATGGAGCAGTATCAGGCTTAGAAGGTTCACCTTTGTTATGGTCAGTAGATGCAACCTCATCAGCTTTATTTTCTTCAGCAGGCTCACCAGGTGGTGTAGCCTCTACAACCTTGTCATCAGCAACAGGCTGGCTTATTTCTGTTGAGGTGGTAGAGGGCTCTACCATCTTGAGAGGAACAATGATTGGATTCTTTACATCTTCCAAATCCTCTTCAGTAAGGTTGTCAAAACGAACCTTGATCTTTTTGTGAGTCTTCTCAGGAGGTACAGGCTGAGCAATAGGTACAGCTTTCAAAGCAGCCTCCTTAATCTTCTTCTGCTACAACTTTGTCCAATCAGGCAAGATAAAAGGTGAGGGGTCCTTTGCCTTTCTTTTCACGATTCTTTCTCTCTTCAAGTCCAAGGTTGATTTTGATTTATCTTGCTTGAGAGCATCATGAACAATCCCAACATCATCTTTCGGGATAGTTTTGCTCCTAGTGATCATTGGTACAGGAGCAGGAGCAGGTTCTTGAGCTAGGAAGAGCAACCTCTTCTTCTTGGATCTGGTCGCCTTGGAAGGTCTCTTCCTTTTGCTTTCAGCTCTTCTTTCAAACTCCTCATCTTCCAGCATGGTCATCTGAGCAGCTTCAGATAAGGTCCTATCATTCTCTTCTTGCTCATTTCTTTTCCTTTCTTCTTCTTCCTCTATGGCAGCAATAGTTTCTACTACCTTCTAAATTTTTGGGTCTGGGTGGAGAGTAGCAAGAGGTTTAATTATGAGTGGTTCAGATGAACTTCCACCCTCATACCTATCCATCCGAGCCTATCCCTTTGAAGAAAAGGTAGGCCTAGCAGCTTTAGCAGACTCTCCAGAAGCCTGACCTACAATTTTAGAAGGTTGATCTCGAACTTTCTGAACAGGTTCAAGTTCCTATTGAGTGATTGCTTCAACTACCTTCTCAGATGAAGTAGCCCTTTGATACGAAGCCTCTACTTCTCTCACCCTTTCCAGATCAGCAGGAGAGAGAATTTTCTGAGATACCTTTGTTCTTTGCTTCTTCACATTCTCCTTCTTCTCAGGAGTAACCTCAGCAAATTTGAACTTCTCTTTGTGGACATCACCCTGTAATTCCTCTTCCAGAATTTGCAGCATCTCTTTCTGGAAGGCAGCAACTTGAGCCTTTTGCCTAGGCTCAATCTCACCTTCAACAGGTTTCTTTAGGAGACCCATTTGCTTCAGAGTAGTTGCGTTGAAGACACTAGGGCGTTTGTGGTTGAACAGGGGTTCCACAGGTACCTTGTGATGCAGCATAATTTTCATAATCAAGGTATTGTGGGGTAGATTTGCTGCAGTCTCTTGCCCTTCTTGTCATCCCATAGAGAATGACCCATCGCAGATTAATTTTCTTTTTCTAGAGAAGATGAATCACACAGAACCTCTCCAGCTCAGAAACATGATCCTTCCCACCTCCTTCGGGAATAACACAGCAACCCAGCACAACAAACAAAACCCTAGGAAGGTTCAACATGGTAGTCCGTTTAGGATTCGAGGGATCTACAACATCATACAACATTTTGTTGAACTTCCCAACTCCACCATTCTTGGCTTCCCAGTCAGGTACATATATAGATCCTTTAGCCTTCACCCCTAACACTTCTTCCAAAATGGCGCTATTAACAGTAATCTCATGCCCCAACACGGTATCCTTCAGAGCCACTCTTTTGTTACTGTCAACTTCTCTGACCATTCTCCAGAAATCATACACACTGGCTTCATGCTAGCCACAGTCAATAGCATCGAAGAACGACATCCAGCCAGCACACTTGAAGTGGTCAGAGACATCGAACCCGTTCTCAGCGAGGTTCTTAAAGTTCACACCCTTGGATGGAACAATTTTTCCACCGGCTTTAGAGGAAGCACTTACGTTATTCTTGGAAGCCATTGGAGAGCAGAAGTAAGCTTGAAAGAAATTAGGTTTCTTGGAAGCTCAAAGAATGCAGAGAGAGACGATAGCAGGAGAGAGCAAATAGAGTGTGACTTGAGACTAGCTTCTGCTGTTGTACAAATAGGCTAGGGTAGTATTGATGATGACTGATACTGGCTGCGCAGACATGGGGAGACGTACAATCGTGCAGTTTCAGAGAGTAGGCGAAAAGCCAACCGTCCAAGAGTTCTACGTCATAAAGTGCCAATTTCAGAAAGTATGTGTTTCAGCATGTAGAACTTTCAGCACACACACACACAAACAAGAAGGTTCATGTATCTAAAAAAGTATATACACATATAAATTTTCACACATATTTCAGATAGTCATAGATATTAAAGCGGTAGAATGAAACGATGTTACCAGTAGGGATACTTATGGATTTGGACTGATGATACATGTTTGTTGAGACTCAACATTGTTTTCCAAAGATCCCTTTGTTGCTTCATATGATCAACTTCATATGTTCTCTTCAGAATAGTTTGTTGAGGTTTCCATCTGGATCTTCTTTCCTCAACATTTGTTAGATGCTCAACCCAAGGTTGAGCTCTAATACCAACTGTTAGAACCACATGAAACACTAGAAGGGGGGTTGAATAGTGTTTTATAATTCTTTGCAGATTTTTGAAAACCTTTAGAACAAGCAAGCACTTTGTGAAAATATTTGAGCAACCTTCCGAAACTGGAAGCTTCATCAACTTGCTGATGTGACTCAGCAGGTTATGTAAAATTGATTTTGAAATATTTTCGCGTGATAAAGAGATTGATTTCTGCGTGGATCTATAAATGCACTTTTAAAACCCTCCTTGGTTAGTTTAAAACAGAATATAAAGAGTTAAGGGTAGAGAGAACTTAGCCACAGAAAATGTATCCTGGTTCACCCACTAACTCAGTGAGCTACGTCCAGTCCCAAGGCAAACCACCACTGGATTTCCACTAATCCCGGAAGATTACAAGTATTATTTGCACACCTAGCCTCTCCAGGCTCAACACAAGTATTCTTTGGACACAGCCTCTCCAGGCTAAAGCAAGTATTCTTTGTACACAACCTCTCAAGGCTAAACCAAGTATTCTTTGTTCCTCCAAGCCTCTCCAGGCTCTCAGAAACTTAATAGTGTTTTACAATGAAGGATAGTTTATGCTTCTGAGAAACTTAAACTCAAATGAACTTGTACAAAGGATAACTGAGTAAGACTCAGGATACAAATGAGAAATTCTAAGTACAAGTATATCAGAGATAATTTCAGCAGAGTGTTGGTTTGATAAATTTTTCTTGTAACGCATGGCCGACTCTCATTTGGATTTTGCCAGGGCTTCGCCAGGGGTCCACCAAGGATTCCCACACTTAAAGTCTTTCAAGAAGCTATAAATAGAGTTTAAAAATGAATCCATTGAAGAGAGCTTCATCTACCATTGTGAGATAACATTTAATGCGGTTTGAGACGTTGTGAAACAATCTTCTGATAGATTCTGACTTTTGAGCTTTGCAGGTGTTGCAGTCTGCAACACTGCTCTGACGCATTCCATTTAAGGTAATACGACTTTGACAACACGAACGAACTTTGAAATCATTCCTTCAGTGAATCAAACTTGCTCCAGACATTAAGGATGTGTGATGACTTGAGCATACAGCTTGCAGGCTTCAATCAACAACTAAAACGAAGTCTTCAGCAATTCTTCTCTAAATAATTCTATAGTACTTTGGAAGGTAGAAATGGATTCAGCAGGTCTTGACACTTCAGAAGGTTTCCTCACATCAGTAGGTTCAACTTGAGGCTTCTTCTATCAAGCACTTGCTGAAACAATAAAGCAAAATACCTTCAAGTGATACTGTTCTCATAATAAATCATCTGTTTTTAAATCAAATTTGTTGTCCATTAAAACTTAGGATATGTAAGTCTTGAATCCGATTTGAATACTTAAATTGATTTTCAGACTTAACACACTTAAAATATGGTGTATTGATAATAGTTCAATCAACACTATTGCAATAATTTTGTAAACGCATCCTATTAATTACATGGGCCTATAGACCTTGATGCTTTGAGGATTATCACATTTTAGAACAAGTGTAATAAATGATGAATCCCCCCTCTTTAAATTTTACCATGATCACAAAATTCATTTGACATTCTAATTACATAATTTTTCATGACGTTCCATAACCTTTACCATGTGTTTGGATAAGGATTTTTTCTGGGGGAATGTAATTTTTTAAGGAATTTAAAATTCTTTTATCAAAATTTATTGTTTGGGTATTTATTAGTGACATTTTAAAATTTCCCTTTTAGCGGTTATTTTTACTACCCAAAATAAGGAAATTAAAATTCCCACCTAAAACACAGAATTCTGAAAATTCTCCTCTCCTCTGCGACTCGCTCTTTCTCTCTGGACGATGAACTCGAGCTTCCACGACTCGTTCTTTCTCTATGAAGATCTCGATAATCTTTTTCTCTTTGAAGCTCTCTCGCCTCGATCTACACTGTAAGGCTCTCTTCTCTCTTATTCTTTATTCACAACAGTAAGTTTCATTATCGTGATCTCGAATCTCTTCCTCCATGGATTTTTTATTGAGATTTTTACTCTCTGTTCAAGATTTCTGCTTAAATATTTGCTAGTTGGATCTACATGTTCATCTTCTTACACACCTCTGCGCAATTTCAGGTTTGTGAATTAATATTTTGAAATTTCCGCTCAATTTTTTTCATCTTTTTGGTTCTGAATCTATTTCGCACTTTCTGCTTAATTTCTGAACTAATCTACATTGATTATATATGAATGTAATTGGAGCTATGAATGAAACTATGACAGTAGTATAAATACTGGTTTTAAGGCATAACAATGTTATATATGATAGTTTCAACAGTTCTGATGGAAATGTTGATTTTTGTTAGCAACGTTCTTATTGATGCCTCAGTAACATCAATTTTACTAGATTCAGCTCCTCGACTATCCAGTGCTTTCAGTCTCTTGCATTGTTTCTTGACTATCCAATTTGAAATTAACAGAGTACGATATTACTAAAAGTCATTTATTAAGATAAGCATGTGATTTAATCTACAAGTTCTACATTAATCCAAGCAAAAGCATCGAGGATAGATGTGATTGATTTAATACTATGAGTGGTGGTTCTTAGTTATACTTTTGCATCAATGCCTATAACTTGCAGAAAATATGTTTCTTGTAGAAAATATGCGATAGAATATTTTATGAGATATTTGTGTCCTCAATTCTCCATGTCCCTATTGGATTGACTTGGCAATTCGGATAACTTCAAGTGATATTAAAAACTACCAGTATTCATTTTTATTCAAAAACTATTGCTCAAGTAGTGTTCATAGTTTTTGGATTGTTAATTTTCAAAGGTGTGATGATTGGGATATATATATATATATATATTAGTAGCTTTTTAATACCTGAATTTTCTTACGCAGTACCCCATGATATTAGTTGAAAGATGGAGTCAAGTCATCATTTAGTTGATTGAAGAATGAGCAAATGGAAAAGAGCTAATTTTGCAACATTAGTTGACTGTGCTCTAAATTTTGTATTTAGGTATTGACTTCAATTGTATGGTTACTTGTATAAAGTCATTGTATTCGAATTCCACCATTTGTTTACATATATGCTACTATGGCTTAATTGTAAATTCAAAAGACTAGTTGAAAAATAAAGAAATGAGTATACTTTTTAGAAATATTGTTGACTTGTCAATAGAAAGTTCAAATTTCTTGTTAACATTGTGCTTGAATGAAAAAGACTTGTCTAATTTTCATGATTTTAATATATTAGTTATTACAAATTTTTTATATATAAAAATTATCAAATTTTTTTTATTTTTAAAAGTTGGAAAAATATTATTTTTAAATAATATAATTATTTTTTCATTTACATATATATATATAATAATTATAAAAATTAATTTTATAAAAATAATAATTTTTTAGTTCTATTATAAATCATTATTTTAAATTATATAAATTCTATTATTATGTTATTTATTTAAAATAATTTAATTTAATTTAATTTAAAATAATAAAAACAAAGAATTTTAAAGATAGGGGAATTTGATTTCTTCATCTAAACAGAGAATTTAAAAAATGAAGCAATTTAATTTCTTCATCCAAACAATAAAATTAAAAAATGAAGGAATTTCAAAATTGAAATTCCTAAAAATTTAAATTCTCCGGAATTCTCAATTACTTCATTCAAACACTGGGTTAAATAAATTTAAAATTGAATCCATTCTTCCTTAGGTTTTATCTCCACCGCACACCTATACATTTTTTTTATTTCAACCTCTTCAAATTTAGCTACCAACATATGTCATTATCTTCTTTACTAAGGTTATTAAAGTATACTCCATCAACAAGAAGTTTTATCGATTTACTTTCCTAAAATCTTTCTTCAAAGAATCATTTCACCTTTACCTCTATCTCCTTTGGCTTCTTACCCAACTGCCATTCGTTTTCACTTCACATATCCCATTAATCATCTTTCTCTTGTTTAACACTACATGAAAAAAAATCTTGAATTCAAATCTCCGTTTTTTAACCATTTGATTTGAGACAAAATGGAATCATTAATTTTGGAAAAACTCTGGAATACACCTATTAAATCCCTTCTACTCACAATATACTTTCTATTTAAATATTTTGCCTCATCCTTCCTGCCCATTTGATTAATTTGTTTAACCACATTAGATCTTTGCTTTTGAGTACCTCCATATCGATCCTGATGACAACTAGTCAGTGGACCTCTAGACTGACAGCTGATGGCTATGGTCAACATTGGAGCTGCTTGAAATGTTTGGAGCTGAACCAAGCATGAGTCTTCCTTCATGAGGATCAACCCTTGGTCAACCCTTGACCATTGACCAAGAAGCCAAAGTCAACAAACAAGACTCAACTTAATTAGGAATCAATGTAATTAGAACTTTATGATGTAATTAGCTTTATGATGTAATTAGGACATATTAGTCTTTTTCTTAATTAGGGGAACTCATATACTTGGGTTTTATTGGTTAGTAGGATACCTTGCTACAAGGTTTAGGAGGTCATGGGATCTAATCCCACCTAAGATAGAAAATTACCTCATCTTTCTTTTCCTTGTTAAAAGGGGCGCTATTTTTTAGGTTTATTGGCTTAAGGCTTAGCTTAGCCATAAGCCATTAGGGGCATGGGTTCAAATCCCACTTGGGATGGGATTTCCTTCATCTTTTATTATTTTCCCCTTTTTCCCTCATGTAGTGGCCGCCCCCTCTCACCCCCACTCCTATATAAAGGAGCCTCCTCTCTTGTAATTGACACATTGAATTTTGAAGTAAAGGCATTATGCCAAATTTTCTCCTCCCTTTGTGAGTTGAGTGAGGCTTGGTGGTTGTTGCTCAAACCATACTGAGACTTATCTAATTCTCCTGAATTAGTGGCGTCTGGCATTGGACTTATCTGCTGCAAGTGGATTCTTGCTTCAGTGGCGTCCTTCCCATTTCTTCCTCTCCACTTTTTCTTTCATTTTCTCTCATTTTCTATCATTTTCTTGCGCATTATAGCTGCTGTTCCAGCCACTATAATTCGCAATTCAAGTGCATTTTATTGATTCTAATCGGTTGGTTTTGCTCAATTCTAGATCCTACACCCATCCGGCTATCAGATCCTTACTCCAAGCTTTTAATTCTACTTTCATTCTCTTCAAATTTACATTATATACATAAGCTACACAACCCTGAATGTTTCTCTTAGACCACACTCTTTCCACTAGTTTTGTTGTAAGCCAAAGTCCTTCAGTCGATAAATAAAGACTCAAAAAGGATTAGGCTTCCAATCTACTTCCACTATGTCTAAACCATGTAAAATGCCTACCCAGTAAAGGTAAGTTAATTAGACCCATTTCCTCAGTGAACTGGTTTAATGATCTTATTTCATCTTCTCCATTACTACTATAAAGTAAAGCTCCTATTATATCGTCACTCTTTCTTATTGAGTTAAAATCTCATACCATACACCATATCCCAGATCCATGCCTATCCTTCAAACTCCTTATTTCTTCCCACAATAATATCTTTTCAGACAACTCAGAAGAAGGTTTTTTTTGTCAAAAACTCAAAAGAAGAACAAAAATTTAATATAAAGCACAGGGTTGGTAAGTTAGGTAGTTAAGGTGCCAACTGTAACTAACTTTGTTAGTTAGTTAAGTGTGTCTTCTGTTAGTCTATGTGGACTAACTACCTCTTGTATAAATATGTATCTCATTAATCAATAATATAATATGTCTATGAATTTTTTTTTGAATTTTATCATATTTTCTCTAGCCTAATTTGTGAGCGTGCAAAAGGTGAATTTGTTCCAACAATTTGGTATCTAAAGCAAACTTCTTTCTAAGGGAGTTATGTGGCACTTTTATATTATCATGGCTATTGCCAATGTACATTTTCCAACGACTCTGCCTGTCATTAATGGGAAGAATTCTGACAGGTAGTGTGTCCGGAGGAAAGTGATTTTTGGCTTCTAAGATGTGTGGGTGATTGTGAAATCTGGTTTTGATGAAATAGGAGAAGATTCAATTGATGCACAGAAAGCCGCGTATAAATAGTATAAATTTAGAGTATTGTTGTTGCAATAACAACAAAAGAGGCATGGAAAATTCTTGAGAAGGATTACTCAGGATCAGACAATTTAAAGAAGGTGCGACTCCAAACTTTAAGGATACAATTTGCGCTTATGCAAATGGAGAGAAAAGAGACAATGGAAAGTTACTTCACTTGGGTATTGTCTTTGACAAACTTGATGAAGAATTGTGGTGAAAAGATCACTGATTAGATGATTATTGAAAATTTCCTTAGGACCTTGTCACCAAAGTTTGATTATGTTGTTGTCTCTATTGAAGAATCGGAAAATCTTGAAGTTTTGAAAATTGAAGAACTACAGGGCTCACTGGAGCCTCATGAACAAAGATTGAGTGAAAGAAATTTTGAGAAATCTGCAGAACATGCCTTACAATTTCAGTCCAGTGTGAAGAATGACTGAGAAGGGAGTAGAACCAAGAAAGGTCGCAGGAGATGGAAGAATAATAAACGAAAAGGCCATCAAAATTATGGTGGAGGTAGAGAGCAATTTGATCAATGCCTAATGACAATGTATAAAGAAGAGGTGGTGGTGTAAACTCTAAAGGAAGAGGAGGCAAAAAAGGTCAAACAAGAGACTCATTCAGTGTTTCAATTGCAAAAAGTGGAGACACGTTGTTGAATGTTACAACTAGAAGGAGCATCATGATGATCAAGATCAATTAACCAAATGTGATGACTCATATTTTGATAAAGTCTTGTTAATGGTAACCACAAAGACTGATGATTATGGTAAAGATCAATGGTATTTGGATATAGGTTGCTCAACTCATATGATTGGGCGAAGGGATTGGTTTGTAAGGCTAGATGAATCAGTAACGAACAAGGTTAACTTTGCTGACAATAGAACCCTCCATGCTGATAGAGTTAGTGAGTTCCTAATAAAAAGGAAATATGGTAATGATAACTAATCTTTGATTTCCAATGTGTTGTATGTGCCCAACATAAAAATAACCTCCTCAGACTTTATTAGCTACTTGAGAGAGGTTATCAAATGATAATGGAGAACAATATATTGACAATGTTTGACAACAAAAAAATGATTGATTCTTAAGGCCCCATTGTCTAAAAACAAAACCTCCAAAAGTAGGAATTAAGGTAATGGAACATCAGTGCCTAGCAACAACAATGGGTAGGGAAGAATAGCTTTGGCATTACAGATTTGGGCACCTAAATTTTAGAGATTTGAGTCTTTTAAATAGACATGAAGATTGCCTTCGTAGGAAAATGAGCTCAAACAGAGTGAAGCCCTCTCTGGATAACAGTTCAGAACAATAAAGCACTCTAAACGTCTTCTGCAACATCTCATTAAGGAAAAAATTACAAAGTACTTTCTGCGCATATTTGAATCCTCGTACCAGAAAAAGAAACTGTTGTACCTGCTGTGTGTCAAAACTGAACCATACCTGCACACCTACTTTGCTTAAGTCAAAAGCTTTCAGAAGATTGTCTCACAACGGTTCTCACAGCTTTTAATGCTATTTCACAATGATGGTTTTAGCAATCTTCAACGGACTTAAGTTGAATCCTATATAAAGCTTCGTGAAGGACTTTAAAGATAGTAGAGAAGAATCATTTTTCAAGCCAAAACGCTGCCAAATTCCGTGCTACTTACTCTCTGCTTATTTTACTTAAATTTCATACATCCTGAGTCTTACTCAGTTAGTTTGTACAATCTTGTATCTGTTAAGTCCGGAACCTGTCTAAGTTCAGCAACTTAAACAAAAATTCATTTGTAAACACTTTCAAGTGTCTGAGAGCCTGGAGAGGCTTGGTGGAAGAAAGAATACTTGGTTTTGAGCCTGAAGAGGCTTGTATGTAAAACAATACTTGGTTTGAGCCTGGAGAGGTTTGTATGTAAAAGAATACTTGTAACTGATTAGTTAGTGGAAAATCCATTGCTAGTTAGCATTGGGACTGGACGTAGCTCACGGTGGATGTGAGTGAACCAGGATAAATCTCTTGACTAAGTCTTCTCTACCCTTATCTCTTTATATCTGTTATTTTACTAACAAGAAGGGTTCGGAATATAGTGATTTACACTATTGAAACATATCTTTAACAAAATACGTTTTTAAAGAAACAGTTTAAACAATTTTATTGGACCTGCTGAAATAATTTCAGCAAGTACCATAACACCAATTTCAGCAAGTTTGCAAAAATCCTTGTGAAAAACTTAGCTTGTTAAAATGTTTCTAAAAAATCTGTTTGAACATTTAAAACACTATTCAACCCCCTTCTAGTCTTTCTTGTGGTTTCTACAGTTGGTATCAAAGCTCAACCTCGGGTTAAGCATGTAACAAGTACTGAGGAAGAAGATCCTAGATGGAAACTTCAACAAGCTATGTTCTCTATATATTTGAAGGAGCATCTATCACCAAAACACCTGCAATCAACAGAAATGAATATTTCTACTGGAGAGAGCACATGAAGTTGTTTATAGAAAGCAAAAACCTGGATCTCTGGGATATAATTGTGATGGAGACTATATTTCTATGAGAGATGGAGAGCCCATCCCAAAAGCTGAATGCTCAAGTGAGCAAAAATTAAAAGTTCAACTAAACGCTCAAGCCAAACTCTATCTGGTATGGTCTCTGAACAAAACTGAATATGAAAAGGTTCAAAGATGCATCTCTATAAAGGAAATGTGGGACATGTGTTAGAGCCACAGGAAACACTAGAAGGGGGGTTGAATAGTGTTTCAAACTTTTTGATAGTTTTTGGAAATCTTTAATTTAAATCATGAAGATGAGCACCGTTAAGAACAAGTCTTAAGATCAGAGATAGTTGAAACATGCGGAAGATAAGAAAAATAGTGTTTCTTCTAAAGCTTAAGATTGTTTTAAATAGAGGTTTCTTAAAATGTCTTCTGAAGATTATTACAAGGAGTATTTTCAGAACGGTTTCTGAAATACTTCAGACAACTGGAAGTTCTCTGAAGTTTGTTCCTGATTTCTGAACTGATCTCTTTCAGACTTGCTTCAGAGAATTTATTTCAGAAGTTCTTCAAGGAACATTCTTTGTAAAGCTTCAAAAGATATAAGAGCCATCTCATGTTTTATACATATGAAAGGTCATTTTATTGAAATATTTGTGTTAAGTTTATTATAGAAAATACTTTTCAAACTCCAACATAAATATGAAAACTGGAAATAAAGATATTAAAGAAAAGAGAACTTAGGCATTTAGACTTCAGACAGACTTTTACGGGGCTGTTTGAAGTTTTCAGACGACTTGTAAAAACTATTTTTAAAAGATGGTTTGTGCCTTCAAAAATATCAGATTAATTATTCTGACCCCTTGATTAGTATAAAAAGAATTGATAAGAGATAAGGGTAAGAGAACTTAGCCAAGGAATTTATCCTGGTTCACCCACAAACCCGTGAGCTACATCCAGTCCCAGAGGCAAACCACCACTGGATTTTCCACTATCTGAATCCACAGATACAAGTATTGTTCACAGCCTCTTCAGGCCAACACAAGTGTTATTTTGTTTTCAACTGCCTCTCCAAGCAACATATGCAGTATTCTTTCTCAGTCTAGCCTCTCCAGGCTTTGCAACTCAGTATTCTTTCTTCCACCAAGCCTCTGCAGGCTCTCTGACACTTATTCAAGTGTAGAGTATTCTTTCTTCCACCAAGCCTCTCCAGGCTCTCAGACACATAAAGTGTTTTTAAATTAAACTAAGTTTAAGTTTCCACGAAACATAAACTTAATCTTTTCCTGTACTAGCGGTTAACTGAGTACTACTCTGGATACAATGGATAAATCTAAGTACAAGGGTAAGACAGTGATACAAGTACATAAGTTTAAGTACAATTCCTGTCTCTGATATGAGGATTAACATCCTCTGAGAATTGGCTAGGTAGATACTGACTTTAAGCTCCAGCCTTGTTCTCCAGCCATTGGTTTCCATGGGCTACATTCTCACCCGTATCATTGAAAAACCAAGGCATACTTGCAGCTTCAAACCATTCTTGGTTCATATGAGATTAAGCACAGCCTGGTAGGTTGTTCAACTGAACAACTACAATTTTGACTAGCATAGTTGATTCAAGTAAGTGTGGTCAACACTGATAGGATTTTCTGATGCATCTTGATCAACTGATTGAACCAAGTGAATGAGTTCAACATCTTCAAATTCTTCCTTGAGGCTATTTATATGTTCTGTTGGAATATAGCCGTTTGAAGATGATTCATAATACCGTTGAGATGTTGATGATGTGGCTCATATAGCCGTTATGTAATAGTGTCTCAAACGGTTGCTTCTTCTTTAGCAGATATGTGTTCAGACAGTCTTGTTCTGACACTTCTGTAGATGAGCTCTTTTAGAGAGATTTTCTTGATATTATTTTGCATGTTCTCTCTCTTGATATCCTTTTACTTTTCTTCAGCTGACTTCTGATTTTCTCTGCTTTTCTTAGGAGTGTATATGAGGAGGTATCCGTTGGATTTGTCCTCTTGCTTATTTTGTATAAACTCCTTTTCTGTTTGCTTCCTGACACCATTTCTCCTTTCTTCTTTGAGTGAGGTGTCTTTTTCAATCGTTGTTTCTTGCAGATGATAAAGTATGTTTGAATATGTTATTCAAACATTTCTCTTTGTTGCTTTTGCTTAGTCTCCTGAGCTATTCTTGTGCTTTCTTTTGAATTGGTGATGATGATATTTCCGTTGTGATACCACCCTTTAGAGAAAGCATTGAATGCTATTCAATCCATCGTGAGACACGCTTCTGGGTGTCTTCATAATTCTGACAGAGTACAACGTTGGTGCTGCTATAAAGCTGCCATCGTTATTGCTGCAATTTCTGCGTTGCAGAGATTTCCTCAGTGGTGTATGAAATTCAAAATCACCAGGAAAGGTCTCTGTATTCCTTTCCATAAACGTGTTTGAAAAGGTACGTTCAGCAGAGGTTCAGAAAAGTCTTCACAAGCTTCAGCATAGGGTGCCACGTCATAAGTGAGACTTCAGACAGCACTGATACTTCAGACGGGTTGAACTACTTCAGACAGCTCCAACTCTTCAGACGAGTCCTGCTTCTTCAGACAGCTTCGTTTCTTCAGAAGGCTTCTTTGCTTCAGAAGGCTTCCTTGCTTCAGACAGCTTCTTTTCTTCAGAAGGCTTCTTTGCTTCAGACAGCTTCTTTTCTTCAGAAGGCTTCCTTGCTTCAGACAGCTTCTTGTCTTCAGACTGCTTTATGTTGTCTTCATATGGTCTTCACGTCTTCAGACAGTATGCGTACTTCAGACGAGTTGCATTCTTCAGACTACTTCTTTATATTTGATCCTGCATTTGTTCTTCTGATCCTAATCTTCTGATTTTGATTATTATTTCATCCTGAAACACAATCAACAAACCAATACCTTTCTCAGTAGAATCTGTTTATATAATCTTATTTGTTAATCATTAAAACTACAGGATATTAAGTCTTTGAGTCAAGTTTGAATGCTCAAACTGATTAATAGACTTCACAACATGTTGGCCTCATCAATATTTGAAGAGACTGAAGATGATGAATTTACCTCAGAAGATTCTACTTCAGAAACAGAAGAAGATTCATCTGATGAAGAGAATCTGTGCTTAATGGCCAATCAAACATCTTCAGAAGACTCTGAGTCCAAGGTAACATCTTTAACTCTTCTAGATGAATATGATGATCTAGTAGATAGTTCCAAGGAACCTTTCAAAAAGTATAAGAAACTCTCAAATGCATATACTGCTATATGCAACAAAAACAAGAATCTTGAAAAAGAGAATCTTATACTTAAAGAAGAGTTTCAGGAGAAAGAGAATAGTAATTCCAAAAATCTACCTGAAGAAAAATAAAAACTTCAAGGAAAAATTAAGGAACTTACTAATGACCTAGCCAACTTTGCTAAAGGAACTAATAATCTTAATAGATTACTGGAAACTCAGAAAAAGTTAAAAGATAAAAGACGCTTAGGTGTCTCTGGAAAACCATCATCTAAATCATCAGATTCTAAGTTGCCTAAAAAGGCTAAGAAAAAGGTTGATGGGTGTCCTTACTATGATAAACATAGACTCTTTAAGTGTGAGTGTAAACACAAAGAGAAACCCTTACCAGAAACTAACCTAGGTGGACCCAAGAAAATATGGGTACCAAAAGACTTAATTGTTTCTATTGCAGATGTTTTGAACAAATCAAAGAAAACTCCTAGAATTACTGTTGAAGAATGGATGAAAGGAACTCTTGATGAAAGGAAGGTTTATGTACCAAGAGCCTTCAACATAAATTGCTGACAACATCCATTTACAATTCATCTTAGAAAGCAATGTTGAGTCTCAGCAAATATAGTTCAACCATTCAAATACTTAAGGATTCATGTTGGTAACATTATTTATTATTGCAATTAAAATATCTGAGATTGTATGATTTGCTTGAAAAATCTGTGAAAAATATTTGTGTGAGTGACTTTCTGTAATGCATGAACTTTTTGAAATATATGTATCTGCTGAAATAGATATACTTGCTGAAATGTTTAAACTTGCTGAGCACACATACTTGATGACGTGGCTCTGAGAAACGATTGGCTTTTCACCTACTCTCTGAAATCTGCACGACGCACGACTCCCTATGTTTGCGCAGCCTGTAACTGCCATAATCAATGCTATGTCTGTGCCTATTTATAGAGTTCGTGAGAAGCTTCTCAGGTTACACTCTCTTTGGCATTCCCTCTCTTTTCGATTAGAAACCCTCTGTGTACTCAAGGTCTTCATCTTCTATCAAACCCTACTTTCTCCGAAGTTTTCTCTGCAACTGCAATGGCTCCCAAGAGAAGTGACTCTGCTTCCTCTAAGGCTGGTGGGAAGATCCTCCCAACCAGATGTGGAAACTTCACCAACCTTGCTGAGCATGGCTACGACCTCACTGATTACTTCAGAAGTGCAGGTTGGCTACCCTTCTTTGATAGCATTTTCTATGGCTGGCATGAGGCCATTGTCTATGAGTTCTAGATGACTGCAAAGGAAGTGGAAGGTGACAAAAGGATATATCTTAAGGCTAAGGTTATGGGTCAGGACATCATTGTTGTTGAGATGAAGAGAAAATGAGAGACATGATAGAATTCGTTTGCCTAGAATACACATCGCAAAATAATATATATACACATAAGTGTACTTACAAATATACATAGTGATAGGCCCAAGCTCATATCTATCATATGATACACTAACAATAACAATCTAACAAACAATCTAACACTCCCTCTCAAGTTGGAGCATATAAATCATATGCACCAAGCTTGTTACATATATAATCAATCCTAAGACCCCTCAATGATTTGGTGAAGACATCTGCCAACTGATTATTGAAATTAACAAACTAAGTAGTAATGTCTCAAGATAAAATCTTTTCCCTGATGAAATGACAATCTATCTCAATATGTTTGGTCCTCTCATGGAATACTAGATTAGAGGCAATGTGAAGGGCAGCTTGGTTATCACAAATGAGAGACATTTGTGTAACCTCCCCAAATCTCAGTTCTTCAAGTAACTGTTTGAGCCAAATAAGCTCACAAGTAGCTGAAGCCATAGCTCTATACTCTGCTTCTGCACTGGATCTCGCCACCACATTTTGCTTCTTGCTTTTCCAGGAAATCAAGTTGTCACCAATAAAGACACAATATCCAGAAATGGATCTCCTATCAGTAGGAGAACCTGCCCAATCTGTATCTGAGTATTCCACAACTCGAGTATGTTTATTGTCTTCATATAACAAACCTTTTCCTGGGGCTCCTTTAATATATTTTAGAATGCGAATGACTGCATCCCAATGACCTGCACAAGGAGAATTAAGAAACTGACTTACCACACTAACTGCAAAAGAGATGTGTGGACGAGTGATAGTGAGGTAGTTCAGTTTTCCAACCAGTCTCCTGTATCTCTCAGGATCTAAAAGTGGCTCCCCCTGACCGAGTAGAAGTTTAGCATTTGGATCCATAGGTGTGTCAACGGACTTGGAATTCATTAGCCCAGTCTCCTCTAAAATATCCAATGCATACTTTCTTTGAGAAATTACAATTCCATTCTTGGATTGTGCTACCTCAATCCCCAATAAGTATCTCAGTCTGCCAAGGTATTTAGTCTGAAAATGATGACAAAGGTGTTGTTTTATTTGTGAAATGCCATGGTGATCACTACCTGTAATGGCAATGTCGTCAACATACACTACCAAGTAGATACACCCAGCAGCTGAATGGAGATAAAACACAGAATGGTCAGCTTCACTTCGAGTCATACCAAACTGCTGGACTACTGTACTGAATCTACCAAACCAAGCCCTGGGAGACTGCTTAAGACCGTATAAAGACTTTCGGAGACGACACACTAAGCCTGAAGACTCCCCCTGAGCAACAAAACCAGGAGGTTGCTCCATATAAACTTCCTCCAACAGGTCACCATGAAGGAAGGCATTTTTGACATCTAACCGATAGAGGGGCCAATGATGAATAGCAGCCATGGCTAAAAATAATCTGACAGAAGCCATCTTGGCGACGGGAGAAAAAGTGTCACCGTAGTCTAACCCGAATATCTGAGTATAACCTTTGGCTACTAATCGAGCTTTGAGCCGATCAATTGTGCCATTAGGGTCAACTTTCACTGTGAATATCCACCGATAACCAACAACTGATTTCCCAGGAGGCAAAGGAACAAGATCCCAAGTACCACTGTTCTGAAGAGCACACATCTCATCAATCATAGCTTGTCTCCAACCAGGGTGGGCTAAGGCATCACCTGCAGTTTTAGGAATAGACACAGAGGAAATGGAAGAGAGACAAGTATAAAGGGATGGGGATAACCTGTGATAACTCAGAGTGACATAATGAGGTGAAGGATTACGAATGGAGCGTATACCTTTACGAAGTGCAATAGGGAGATCAGACTTAGGAGGTGGGGCCGAAGGGGCCGGAGGAGGTGGGACCGGAGGAGACGGAGGAGTTGGCTCCGGAGGAGAGTCAATAGGCGGCCCATCTGGAAGGCGCGAAGGTTGCCGACGATGATAAACCTGGAGAGGTGGCTAAGGTGGTGGATCTCCCTGCACTATGGGCGTGTCTGAGGGATCAAAGAGAAAAGAGGTGGTGATGGATACTAAGTCAAACCCAGAGGTTAAGGAATTAGACTCACAGTAGAGAGAAGACTTAAAGAACGTGACATCAGCTGAAATGAGATATCTACGAAGAGAGGGTGAGAAACACTTATATCCCCTCTGAGACCGAGTGAAGCCTAAAAAGACACACTTATGAGATTTAGCAGACAATTTATCAAGACCAGGAATAAGGTTGTGAACAAAGCACGTAGACCCGAAGACTCTAGGAGGTAAGGGGTGGAGAGGCTGATGAGGGAACAATATAGAGTTAGGGACCTGGTTTTTTAGGACAGAATAGGGCATGTGATTGATGAGATAGCATGCAGTGAGAACAACATCACCCCGAAATTGTTGAGGGACATGACCATGAAGTAAAAGGATTCGAGTTGTTTCAATGAGATGTCTATTCTTGCGCTCTGCAACCCTATTTTGTTGTGGGGTATATGCACAAGAGGTCTGATGGAGAATACCATGGGAAGCCATAAATGTTTGAAAAGAATGGGAGAGATACTCACGAGCATTATCACTACGGAGAGCACAGATAGAAACACCAAATTGATTTTTGACTTCATTATAAAAGGATTGAAATATAAAAAAACAACTCAGAACGATTTTTCATTAAAAACAACCAGGTGCATCGAGAATAATCATCAATGAAAGTAACAAAATACTGAAACCCTAAAGTAGACCTAATACGACTCGGACCCCAAATATCAGAGTGAACTAAAGCAAAAGGAGACGAAGCTCGGTTATTGACACTCCTAGGAAATGGACTACGACTATGTTTTCCTAATTGACATGACTCACACGACAAAGTTGACAACTTAGACAGACTCGGTACTAGTTGTTGTAGCTTGGCAAGGCTAGGGTGACCCAACTGAGCATGGATGAGAGGGGGAGAATCCACCACCGACCCGGCATGAGTAGAAGTACGAAGCTGATAAAGGCCATGAGACTCACATCCGGCGCCAATCATCCGTCCCGAACTCCGGTCCTGTAAGAAAACAGAGTCTTTAGTAAAAGAAATGACACAATCAAGAGAACGAGTGAGACGACTAATGGATAATAAGTTAAATGGAGACCTAGGGACATAAAGGACATTATCAATGGAGAGAGAAGGAAGAGGTTGGACACTACCAACACCATGGGATGGGGCCTGGGAGCCATTAGCTAAAGTCACCGACGGTAAGTAACCAGAAGTGGAAAGGGTAGAGAAAAGGGATTTATTACCAGTAATATGATCGGTGACACCAGAATCAAGAACCCAAGGGCCAAGGGAGGTGGAGTGAGTGAGACCAAAAAAGGGATTACCCGTGTGCGCAACAGAAGCAGTGGAACCGGAGGCCTGACGATCCTCATACCATTTAAGGAACTCGTTGAAGATAGCCGGTGGTGCTGGATGAGCAGCGGAAGTGGATATGGGAGTATCAGACCTAGTAGCAGCCATGGGTCAACTGTAGGAGAGAGAAACAGCCACAGGAGAGAGAAAAAACGTCCAAAAGAGGAAGAACCTGCGAGTACGAGACCTGAAACTCACAAACAAAGACCAGATCGGGATAGAGGACGCCGAGGCGAGTCTGCAGCGGCGAGGGCGGCCAGACGCGCCTCCACGCGCGGCAAGCGGAGGAGAAACGCGTCGGTGAAGAAACGACGCGTGAGAGCACGTCGCTGCTCCGATGGACACGATTCCGGCGGCATTGGACTCGGATTGACGGCGCGAG
Source organism: Sesbania bispinosa (assembly GCA_026901365.1). Taxonomy (NCBI): domain Eukaryota; kingdom Viridiplantae; phylum Streptophyta; class Magnoliopsida; order Fabales; family Fabaceae; genus Sesbania; species Sesbania bispinosa. The sequence continues at coordinate 458,791 of QLOH01000141.1, forward strand.
TCCGACGGTTGTGACTCTGGTTGGATTCACAGCGGCGGGAGGCGGCGGCAGAAAAGAGAGAAAAAGTGCCGAAAAAATAACACGGCAACAAGGGCGGACCGGAAACCGGAATGAGACACGGTTTCCAAAAAAAATTGACACCAATGGACAGTGGGTCCAATGGGAAGGCATGGACTAGGGTTATCTCTCGTTAGGCTCTAGATACCATGTTGAGATGAAGAGAAAATGAGAGACATATGATAGAATCCGTGTGTCTAGAATACACAGCAGAAAATAATATATATACACATAAGTGTATTTACAAATATACATAGTGATAGGACCAAGCCCATATCTATCATATGATACACTAATAATAACAATCTAACAAACAATCTAGCAATTGTAAAGAACTTTATGCTGGAAGAAGTCACCAATGTGAAAGCTGAAAGAGCCATCCTCGTACCTGACTGGGAGATACGGAATAAAGGAACAAAGAAGTTCAATCAACTATTGTTCGGTTCAGAAACTCCCCTGAACTTGAAGGGGACTGGGTTTCTAGATATTCCCATATTGTTGTTCGCCATCCTTGGTTGCTGCATTATTCCAAAGGGTGGAGGAAAGGACCATATCTTTGAGCTAGAAAGATTCTGCTTAATTCATCTGCTGCAGAAGAAGAAAATCAACTTGCCTTGGATTATTCTCTATGGTATGACCAAGAGGGCAAGAGACTCAGCTGCCAATCTTCCCCACAACACACTCATAATGAAGATCATGGTGCATCACAAGCTTCCTGTGGATAAAATGTTCGACCAGAAGCCCCCAAGATTTTTCACTGCTACTACTATGAAGCAAATGGGGATTTCCATCAAGAAGCCTGCTGCTGGAACATCAAAGAAGGCTCATGTTGCTGCCTTCTAGAAGTCAGTACTGGAGATTCTGGAAGAGGAACTTCAAGGGGATGCCAGGAAGGAGGAATTCCAACCTGCTACTGAGACCCCATAAAAGAAGATTGTGAAGAAAAAGAGAGCAAAGTCTACTCAAGTAACTATTGCACCTGCTGATTTGGAAAGAATAAGGGAAGTAGAAGCATCATTTCAGAAGGTAACACCATCTGAAAAGGTGGTTGAAGTAACTTCACAGAAAGCTTCTGAACCTGTTCAAAAGGTTCACAATGAACCTGCTGAAATTGTGGGTCAGGTTGCTGATGTTCCTGTTACTGAAGTCACTAAGCCTACCATACTGGGACAAGTTGTGATGGTTGATGCCCCCAGTGGTAGTTCTTCTAAGAAGCCACTGAGAGTGATGCCCCTTGCAACTAGTCATCCAGACCCTGAGTTATGAGAGATTGCTGCTTTGGCCAATGCATTAGAAGGGGAAGAGTTGAGAAAGGTCAAAGAGCAAGAAGAAAATGATAGGGCACTAGCTGAAGCTGCTCAAAAGGCTATGATTGAAAGGCTGCAAGATCAAAGAATATGAGGTTATTATCTCCTGTGAGGGAAAAAGCTCCATCTCAGATGATTACAAGGAGTAAATCAATTCCCAAAGATGATGCTGGTATCTTTTAGGAGGCTTTGAAACAAGTAAGGTCTCAGAATGTGTTGGATTTGAAGAAGGAGAGGATTGTCAAAAGGCGTATCAAGCCTGCTGCTCCTTATGTTCCTTATGATCTTACTGAAACCAAAATGTACAAGAGAAAGATGCAAGAAATCAGCAGACTACCAATTCCTGAGGTTGAACCATACAAGAAAATCAAGGTTAATTTTGGGAACCTTGATCCCGTTGATTTGGAGGATGATGAGAGTCCCTCCAAGGTCCCTGTGAAAGTACTTGAAGCTACTCTTATTGCTGATAAAGTCTTTGATCCACCTACTGATAAGGTTTCTGCACCTGTTAATGTTGAGAAGGTTGCAGAACCTCTTGTTGTTGATCCTGTGGATGTAGAACTAGTTGCTGCTGCTGTGGAACCTATTTCTGCTATACCAATAAGATCTGAACCTGCTGAGGTTGCTGGTCCATCTTCACCCACTCCTTCACCACCATCACCCTTTGAGGTAGACCTTGATGATGAGAGGATGTCTACTCAACTTGCCCTTGTTCCTGTTTTATCCGTTCTATTGACTGGGGAACTAAGGGAAGTTATATGGGCAAAGGTAATGGAAAGTTTGTATGGGAGGGTGATTTAACTCCGAGAGAAAGGATGTGGAAGACAAAGTAAAGAGATCTTTCAAGAAGGTCATCCTTTGACAAGATGGTGCCTATCATCAGCTTTGATGATCTACTGAAAGCTGCTGAGTTCCCACACAAGTTCTACTTTTCTCCCTATGATAAACGTAAGAGATTGCCTCTGTGTCCAAACATTTATGAAGAATTGTTGTATTTCAAATATCACTTGCCTCTGCACAAGCATGTTGGTATTCACTTGGACTCTCTGGAAGCTGGCAGACTGAAGAGAATGGCCAAGGCTTCAGGAGGAGTTTCTAGATCTGATCAGCTGGAGAATATCAGACAAGGAGTGCAACCACCCAAGTACTTTTAGAAAAGAATTGATGTTGATTCTCCTGACCAAGTGAGGATACCTGCTAAAGACTAGATTTTCATCAGGCATCTGAACCTGGAAGTTGAGTTATACTCAAGGTACATTGCATCAAAAGTTGGGTGCAGAAACTTCAAGCCTCCGAAACCACTTACCATGAAGCCCTCAACTAAAATCTACTGGAAACATGACAGAATAGTGCCAAGATTACCATTTGCTGAAGGTCATGAAGACAAGAACAAGGAAGTTTATGGGGTTTTGATAGCCGGATGGGTGTAGGATCTAGAATTGAGCAAAACCAACCGATTAGAATCAATAAAGAGCAATTAAAATGCGAAAATTAGTGGCTGGGCAGCAGCTAATTCACACAATAAAATGAAAGAAAATGAGAGAAAATGAAAGAAAAAGTGGAGAGGAAGAAATGGGAAGGACGCCACTGAAGCAAGAGCCCACTTGCAGCAGATAAGTCCAATGCCAGACACCACTAATTCAGGAGAATTAGATAAGTCTCAGTATGGTTTGAGCAACAACCACCAAGCCTCACTCAACTCACAAAGGGAGGAGAAAATTGAGCATAATGCCTTTACTTCAAAATTCAATTGTGTCTGATTACAAGAGAGGAGACTCCTTTATATAGGAGTGGGGGAGAGGGGGGGCGGCCACTTACATGAGGGAAGGGGGAGAAAAATAAAAGATGAGTGAAATCCCATCCTAAGTGGGATTTGAACCCATGCCCCTAATGGTTTATGGCTAAGCTAAGCCTTAAGCCAATAAACCTCAAAAATAGCGCCCCTTTTAACAAGGAAAAGAAAGATGAGGTAATTTTCTATCTTAGGTGGGATTAGATCCCATGACCTCCTAAACCTTGTAGCAAGGTATCCTACAAACCAATAAAACCCATACAATTAGCACCCAAGTGGAATGAAATAAAAAGGAAAATACAAAAATAAAAAGAAAATACAAGAGAGTCCTAATTAAGGGTGGTCCATAGGACAAGGGTCAATGTGTCCTTCTGTAGGGTAGTGACCTTTATTTTGTAGGGTAGTGTCCCTTTATTTGTAGGACACTAATTTCTCCAACTCTTCCTTGCTTGAAGTTGGTGCATATCCTCCAATGTAGGTCTTGCAGGTCCAAGCTCCTAGCAGACTGTTATCATTCCCTCCCCCTTGAAAAGGATTTGACCTCAAATCTGAAAATTTAGAAAGAAGCCTTAAGAGTAATGAACTGGGTAGAAGAAGTGGATGGATGACAAAATTTAGGAAGTAAGAAGATACTTCCCTTAGCCCTTGGAGAGTAGAGTTAGAGGTCCCCAAGTTGAATATCTTCCTTGAGCCTAGACAACAAGAAGAAGACCCATAAGTATTATTCCAAAGCAAGCAAAGTGAAGGCTCATAACAAAAATACTTGGGGATCATAAAGATTGGCAAAAGAAAAACATAGGAGATAAACAAGAGGTATTTGAGATAAGGGTTAGAAAACCCCCTTAATGAAAATTGAGCCCTCTTGTCTACGTACTTTGTGGATTTAGATCCTGGATCAAAGACTAATCTTTTGAAGCCCTCCCTTGCAAATAAGAGAAGTAAGTGGTCATGGAGAAGGCTTAGGAAATAAACTCCACATAAGTACAAAATGTGTTTCAATGTGCAACATTCATCAAAATATTTTACACTATGTTCCCAAATAAATGCACAAGTGAAACTATGTGGCATGAATGTTTTAATATTTTTCATTAACATCCCAACATTTTTATTGAACATAACACATGCATCTTGATTATGATTGTCAAAAGTGTAGTGCATATGTTCATGCCATGAAGTATTCATGCAAGTTTGTTCAAGAGCCATATCCACACTAAAGCACTCACTTAAGTAAGATGACACCTTTTGCATATTATCATATGTGTTCATGAAAGGTGAAATACCAAAAGAACCATAGTGAGTATGCATATCAAGAAGAATATCATCATTTGAATTAGATGTCAAACAAGTTTTCCTACATGTGATAGCTTCATCCAAAATTTTATCCTTTTTACTAACTAGTTCAAGAGCATAATACACATCTTTGTATGAAATAATTATTTTTGGTCCAAAATGTGTATTCATTCTATAAACACAAACCAAAGGCACATGCATATTCAATCCAACTTTGTTTTCAATCTTATCATGCAATCTAAAGGAATTGAGTAAGCATGCATCTTTAGTAAGTTTCATGGTACTCTCATATATAGTTGGCTTTTCTAAACATGCAATAGGTTTCAAAGCATCATCAATATTGTTCATTTCTTTTAAACATGTAATGCTTTGAGGCATATAATTGTGCATAGAAAAAGGCATTTCATGCATAAAGAAAGATAGTTTAGGAAACTCCCTTTCAATAGCTTGAGTTGTCTTCTTTGCAACACTAGAAGTATTTTCCCTCAACCTATTCATGCTTTCACTAGAAGAGTTAGCATTCAAATGATCACAAGAAAAACATACTTTCTCTTCTTTCACTCTTAATTTATTTTCCTTGTTTTCTCTTTCAAGTTTCTCTTCTTTCTCTTTTTCTAATTGTTCTCTTTTCTCTTGTTCTATTAACCTCTTAAGTTGGATTTGATCTTCCCTAATTTCACTAGAGGTCATAGGCATTAAGGTGAATTTAACCCCTTGGTGGCGGAACCTATAGGTGTTGGAATACCCATCATGCTTCACCCTTCTCTCATATTGCCATGCTCTTCCTAAAAGGATGTGAGAGGCTTCTAAGGGTATGACATCAAAGGTCATTTCATCTTGGTAATCCCCAATTTTGAACCTTAAGCTCACTTGCCTATCCACCTTAAATTCTTCCTCATCACTCACCCATTGAAGTGTATAAGGTTCTGGATGTGGGGCAGTAGGTAAGTTTAGCTTGTTAACTAACCTAAGGCTAGCTAAGTTGCTACTACTTCCTCCATCTATGATTACTAAACATACCTTATCTTCAATTTGGCACCTAGTGTGGAATAGGTTCTCCCTTTGGCTCTCTTCTTCACCCAAAGGTGTTTCTAAGGCTTTCCTAAACAACATGGTTGCCCTTTCCCCTTGCCTTCTTCCTTCCATTCTCCTAATTGATTTTATGTTTAAAACTTTTAAGGACCTTTCCACTCAACTAAGTGTTTACACTCAAAGGAATGTTAACACTCGTGTATGTCACTCTTTTTGGGCTTTTTCTATAATGAAAACTCTCTTGCCTCTTCTACTCGGTTAGAGGTTGATTAGAAGTTGCAAAGACCAACGTGAGTCTAAGTCTTAACCCTTACCCAAATAGAAGCGCAATAACAAAGAAAAATACCTACTGGAAGAAGATTGGAAAAATCCTAAGACAAAACAAAGGAATTGATATGACAAACAAGAAAAGCTGGCACTCAAACAAGCTTATACACAAGAGCAGACAACAAACAAGACAAGACGGAAGAAATTGAAAAGAGAATCTTTTTTGGTGATTTTTGAAAAAAGAGTTGCCAAAATTGTCGTTTTTAAGAAAAACAGCAAATACAACTCAATTACGATATACAGGGAAATGAAAAAGAAAATTACAGTAAAACTGTTACTGTATTGTTGGGATACTTCTTTGTTTTTTTTTTGAATTTTTTTTGAATTTTTGACTCTTTTTGGGTGTCTTTTGACTTTTTCTTTCTTGTTGTTGACTTTTGCACCCTTTTTGCTTTTTACACCTCTTTTTCTATTTTTGGCACGTACGTACTTTTTGTATTTTTCTTGCCTTTTCTTTCTTTTTTTTTGTCTTTTTCCCCAACAGAAAATTACAGAAATTTGTACACAATGAAAAGCAAATTAACTGTACCTACTGTAATATTCTTGGAATTTTCTGACAGTAAACTGGTCCAAGTGGCCCAGAAAAGCAAAAATAATGAATAAATTGATTTCTAAAAACTGTAAAAACGTAATGGCAACTTGATTTCAAAAATGGCCAAAAAAATTGCTTAGCACTTCCTTGTTGATTATACAAAACCGGTATGGTCACAGAAACGCGCTTGGTTCAATTTTAAGATTGGAATTAAAATTTGAAGGAAAATCAACAATTAGAATTTATTGATCTTCTTCCAATACTATGAACCAAAAAATATCCTATAGGTGAGCGTTTTGCACAATCAAACAGGGAAAGTCCAAGGTAGAGATAGCAGTCAATCCAAATTTGCAATCAGAATGCCAATCAAACAGACATAACAAGAGTAGAAAATTGAACAACACAAGAGCACAAAAAATGCACATAAAATGGCAAAAATAAGAAGGAAAAATTGCGCAAAAATAAATGGCAAGAAATTAAAGGGGGGAACTGAAATTAAAAGGATGGGGAGGACAGAAATGTAAATGGCAGAAAGTAGAAGGGGATGGCAGAAAGTAAAAGGATGAGGAGAGCAGAAATGTAAAGGGGGAAGCGGAAATTAAAAGGATGGGGAGAGCAGAAATGTAAATGGCAGAATGTAAAGGGGAGAGCAGAAATTAAAAGGATGGGGAGAAGCGGAAATTAAATGGCGGAAAATTAAATGGCGGAAAATAAAGAGATGAATATGGGGGATGACAATTAATGGTGAAGGGGAGAAATGTAGGTGAACGATCTTTGGAAAAATGAAGACAACAATGCCTCCTCTTACCACACTTCACCACAAAAAAGCAGTTATATCAAGAAATTTGCAAGAATTACTCAAGAACAAGTATGAGCAATTAAAGAGGCATTTAAACAAACACCTAGGGGGTGGGAATTAGCGGCCCAAAACAGCCCCCAAACTAGCAAGAAATCAACCAATTCAATCAAGACAGACAAGTGCTGATAGCAGCAGAAAGGCACCTCAGGCCCGGGAAACAGTCCAAGTCCAAATTACAATTGAAAAGAGGGATGGAATTACACTAAAATGATGAAAATTCTGCACTAAATAGGTGCAGTATGCAGCGCCCAAAACAGCCAAGAACAGCCCCAAATTTGCTCAAATTCAACAAGCTCTGATGACCAATTGATAGCCGGATGGGTGTAGGATCTAGAATTGAGCGAAACCAACCGATTAGAATCAATAAAGAGCAATTAAAATGCGAAAATTAGTGGCTGGGCAGCAGCTAATTCACGCAAGAAAATGAGAGAAAATGAGAGAAAATGAAAGAAAAAGTGGAGAGGAAGAAATGAGAAGGACGCCACTGAAGCAAGAGTCCACTTGCAGCAGATAAGTCCAATGCCAGACGCCACTAATTCAGGAGAATTAGATAAGTCTCAGTATGGTTTGAGCAACAACCACCAAGCCTCACTCAACTCACAAAGGGAGGAGAAAATTGGGCATAATGCCTTTACTACAAAATTCAATTGTGTCTGATTACAAGAGAGGAGACTCCTTTATATAGGAGTGGGGGAGAGGGGGGGCGGCCACTTACATGAGGGAAGGGGGAGAAAAATAAAAGATGAGTGAAATCCCATCCTAAGTGGGATTTGAACCCATGCCCCTAATGGTTTATGCTAAGCTAAGCCTTAAGCCAATAAACCTCAAAAATAGCGCCCCTTTTAACAAGGAAAAGAAAGATGAGGTAATTTTCTATCTTAGGTGGGATTAGATCCCATGACCTCCTAAACCTTGTAGCAAGGTATCCTACTAACCAATAAAACCCATACAATTAGCACCCAAGTGGAATGAAATAAAAAGGAAAATACAAAATAAAAAGAAAATACAAGAGAGTCCTAATTAAGGGTGGTCCATAGGACAAGGGTCCTATCTAGGGTCAAGGTGTCCTTCTGTAGGGTAGTGACCTTTATTTTGTAGGGTAGTGTCCCTTTATTTGTAGGACACTAATTTCTCCAACTCTTCCTTGCATGATGGTTGGTTATGACCTTAGTTGTTTTAATTTAAATACGACCGGCGTGTCGTGCCTTACGTCTAAACATTCCTCTTGTAATTCTCTTCTCATCTCTATCCCCTCGTATGTTAAAACGAGGTTTCTTCTTGTTATGTAATATAACCGTGAGGTCATGGAGCATGGATTCAGTGGGAGATTTGGAGAGCTCAAGATTATATACAAGATTATATAGTTGATGTTATTTTGTATTTGTTTTTAGGAGTTCATAACCATATCATATATTTGTATGAGATGCATGCTTGTGTGTTTTTGTTAAATGGTTTAACAAAGGAGTAAAATTAAAACGATCAAATCCCTCAAAGAAAATATTAAGTCCTTTTGTCTTCCAATGAAGTGTGGGTCTGCCAAAGCAGGGTACCTTTATCTATACTAGTAAAACGCGATAGGATAAAAAGTAATATCCGACTGTTAATCATTGGGTTTTGACTTAACTAGGTATATTCAATAGGATTGAAAAACCTAAAGGCATTAATTCATAAGATGAATTAGAATAAGAGTTATTCACCCAACTATCCAAGAGTTGTATGTGATGCAATTGGAAAATGTGTTCCTACCTAAATAACCTTTTCTTAAGCGATCAGGCAAAGCTGACTCAAAATAAGGTGAAATATGAATCTTGGCCCACTAGAAAATCTAGTGATTGGATTTTCTGATTATTTAGGGAACTTATTTTGAATCAAAATAGTGGGAGGCATATTTAATTAAAGCCCTTGTTAAATATGTTTGTTATATGATACTTACTTGCATAATTTTCTGTTAATAGATAACCATGGCAACGAACACAACAAGTAACCTTTCACTGAGATTCGTCCTTGAGAAGGACAAATTGTCTGGAACTAACTTTCTAGACTGGTACAGAAACCTAAGGATTGTCCTTAGGCATGAAAAGAAGTTGTATGTCCTGGAAGAGTCCATTCCTGAAACACCCATTGCAACTGCTTCGAAAGCTGACAATGATGCTTTTAAGAAGCATCTAGATGATGCTCTCGATGTAGGTTGCCTTATGCTTGCTACCATGAATGCTGAACTCCAAAAACAGCATGAGAAGATGGATGCGTACGATATTATCGTACATTTAAAGAAACTTTATCAAGGCCAAGCTAGGCATGAACGATTTGAAGTCTCAAAGGCACTTTATCAATGTAGACTGGCAGAAGGAAGTCCTGTTGGTGCTCATGTACTCAAAATGATTGGGTACATTGAAAACATAGAAAGGCTTTGATTCCCATTAGGCCAAGAGTTGGCCACTGATCTTGTCCTGCAATCGTTGTCGGACAGTTATAGTCAATTCATCATGAACTACAACATGAATGAATTTGACTAACCACTGCCAGAATTGTTAAGCATGTTGAGAACGGCTGAGCAAAACATTAATAAAGATAAAAGGAAGGCCATATTGATGGTCCAACCTGGAAAAGGCAAGGGCAAGAAGAAGTTCAAGAAGCCCTATTTCAAATCAAAGGACAAGGGCAAAGACAAGCCTAGTACCTCTGCTTTGAAGCCTACTGGCGGGATAGCTAAGAAAGGAAAATGTTTCCATTGTGGCCAATCAGGACATTGGAAGAGAAACTGTGCAAAGTACCTGGAGGAGATCAAGAAGAAGGGAAGTGAGACTTCCACCTCAGGTATTTATGTTATAGAAGTCAATCTATCTACTTCTGCATCATGGGTATTAGATACTGGATGTGGATCTCACATTTGCATGAATGTGCAGGGTCTAAAAAGGAGTAGACGACTGGCTAAAGGCGAAATCGACCTGCGAGTCAGAAATGGAGCAAAAGTTGCTGCTTTAGCCGTAGGAACTTATTATTTAACTTTGCCAACTGGGCTAGTTGTTGAGTTAGATAATTGTTATTTTGTGCCAGCCATTAGTAGGAATATTATTTCTGTTTCTTGTTTAGACAAGAATGGTTTTTCATTTATAATAAAGAACGATAGTTGTTCAATTTATTTAAATGATTTGTTTTATGGTTGTGCAAAATTAAACAATGGACTATATGTTCTTGACTTCGAAGTACCTATCTATAACGCAAATTCTAAGAGGTTCAAAACAAATGATTTGAACCCAACTTATCTTTGGCATTGTCGCTTAGGCCACATAAACGAGAAACGCATATCTAAACTCCATCAAGATAGGTATTTAAACTCTTTTGATTTTGAATCAATTGAGACATGTGAATCTTATCTATTAGGGAAGATGACCAAAACCCCATTCACTGGAAAAGGTGAAAGGGCCGGTGATCTTCTTGGTCTCATACATAGTGATGTATGTGGGCCCATGGACACAATGGCTAGAGGAGGTTTTCAATACTTCATCACTTTTACTGATGATTTCAGTAGATATGGATTTGTGTATCTAATGAAACACAAATCTGAATCCTTTGAAAAGTTCAAGGAATTTAAGAATGAAGTACAAAACCAACTTGGCAAGACTATTAAAACGCTTCGATCAGATCGGGGTGGAGAATACTTGAGCCAAAAATTTGATGACTATATAAAAGAGTGTGGGATAGTATCCCAACTCACTCCTCCTGGAACACCTCAATGGAATGGAGTTTCAGAAAGGAGAAATCGAACCCTATTGGATATGGTTCGATCCATGATGAGTCATTCTGATCTCCCCGACTCCTTTTGGGGTCATGCTTTGTTAACAGCAGCCTTCACATTAAATCGTGTTCCATCTAAGGCTGTCATAAAGACACCATATGAGATATGGACCGGGAGACGACCTAGTATGTCTTTTATGAAGATTTGGGGTTGTGAAGCTTATGTGAAACGCCAAGTTTCAGATAAGCTAGGACCCAAATAAGATAAATGCTTATTTGTGGGATACCCAAAAGAAACTAAGGGTTACTACTTCTATAATCCTAGCGAAGGCAAAGTGTTTGTCGCTAGGACTGTTGTATTCTTAGAGAAGGAATTTATCTCTAAGAAAATAAGTGGGAGGAAAGTACAAACTCAAGTACCACAGAGTGGCAATGAGCCAATAATGGAACAAGAGCAGATACCACAAAGTGTTGTGGAGCTACCTACTCAAGTAGCGCAAGACTTGCGTAGGTCAAATAGGGTACGTCACCAACCTGAGAGATATGGTTTCCTTGTGTCTCAGGAAGGGGATGTATTGCTAATGGATCAAGATGAACGGGTGACTTACCAAGAAGCTCTTTTGAATCCAGAATCTGAGAAATGGCTTGATGCCATGAGATCTGAAATGGATTCCATGTACACTAACAAGGTATAGACCTTGATTGAGCCACCCGAAGGAATAAAACCCATAGGGTGCAAGTGGGTTTTCAAAAGGAAAACTGACATGGATGGTAATGTAAGTACCTTTAAAGCATGGTTGATGGCTAAGGGTTTCAAGCAAATTCATGGTGTAGACTATGATGAAACCTTTTCCCCAGTTGCCATGCTTAAATCTGTTCGGATCTTGCTTGCTATTGCAGCTTACCATGATTATGAAATATGGCAAATGGATGTCAAGACAGCCTTCCTAAATGGAAGTCTTCTTGAAGATGTGTATATGACACAACCTGAAGGTTTTGTTATACCTGAAAGTGCTGGAAAAGTATTTAAGTTGCAACGATCCATTTATGGATTAAAGCAAGCTTCTAGAAGCTGGAATCTTCGTTTTGATGAAGCTGTTAAGCAGTTTGGTTTAATTAAAAATGAAGATGAACCTTGTGTCTACAAAATGGTTAGTGACAACATAGTGGTTTTTCTGGTTTTATATGTAGATGACATACTCCTCATAGGAAATGACATTCCTACACTTCAGTCTGTAAAGACTTGGTTAGGAACTTGTTTTTCTATGAAAGATTTGGGCGATGCAACCTATATGTTAGGTATTAGGATCTATAGAGATAGATCTCAAAGATTACTTGGCTTAAGTCAAAGTACATACATAGACAAAGTGTTAAAACGATTTAACATGCAAGATTCTAAGAAGGGATTTTTGCCTATGTCACATGGTATAAGCCTATCTAAGGCTCAATCTCCTTCCAGTAAAGAAGAGAGAGGTAGCAAGAGTAAGATTCCTTATGCATCTGCTATAGGGTCTATCATGTATGCCATGTTATGTACTCGACCAGACATATCATTTGCTTTGAGAATGACTATCAGATACCAGTCCGATCTCGGTGAAGGTCACTGGACAGCTGTCAAGAACATCCTTAAGTACTTAAGAAGAACTAAGGACTCATTCTTGATATATGGAGGTGAGGAAGAGCTAGTTGTAAAGGGTTACACCGATGCTAGCTTCCAAACCGACAAAGATGATTCAAGATCACAGTCAGGTTATGTGTTTTGTCTGAATGGTGGCGCTGTGAGCTGGAAGAGTTCAAAGCAGGAAACAGTCTTCGATTCTACCACAGAAGCTGAGTATATTGCGGCCTCAAATGCTGCGAAAGAGGCCATTTGGATTAGGAAGTTCATTATTGAACTTGGAGTAGTTCCCACAATTGTGGATCCTATAAGTCTTTATTGTGATAACAATGGGGCTATTGTACAAGCCAAGGAACCCAGGTCTCATCAACGATCCAAACATATACTTAGACGTTTCCATCTCATCCGAGAAATCATTGATAAGGGAGATGTGAAGATATGCAAAGTGCATACAGATGACAATGTTGCAGACCCATTAACAAAACCCCTTGTGCAGCAGAAGTATGAAGGGTACACTAGATCATTAGGCATTAGAGTTATGTCTGAATGGCTCTAGTGCAAGTGGGAGATTGTTAGTGTATGCACTAGAGACCTATATGTTTTTTTGAACATCCATCACTTGTATCATATTATTATTTTATAAAGGCATTTCATTTTATTAATTCTTTTAGAATATAATTAATGTCCTTAGAATAGTGAGCTCAAATTTCATAAGAAATCAAGTAGATGACTTGATCGTGAGATCTTATGAAGAACTATTCTTCAATAGTCCCTAGTCAAGTATCATCTTTAGGACAAATATGCATTTAGACTAGTATGTGAGTTCATTGATGATCGCGTCTCACGGATCATGGATATGAGATATCGTGTGCTCACATAGGTACACATTAAGAGTAATGGTGTACTGGACAGACCCACCTTAAGAACGTTGCATGGATTGTTACATAAGTGTCAAGAACGTTTCTTAAATTGATAAATTTTATATATGAAGTCCTTCAACCTGAAATCACTACGATTCCTACATAAGGAATTATATGTTTTAATTATCATCAAACGTTACCTGTAACAGGGTAATCATAAAGTTGGTTTTTGGACATGTAATAAATTATGTGGTGGAATGTGAGTGCCCTAGATAGGATTTGTCCCTCCTATATAACAGGTGTTATATCTGTAGGCCTCTTGATAAAGTGAGATTGCAAAATGCATGGCCATAATCACGAGGATAAACATGAGATGTTTATTATCTGTACAGTCTACTTGGGGATCAAGAAAATATAAATTGAACTATACAAGGTTGACACAATCCATGCCCTTGTGTTCAATTAGATATTTGGACAAAGGGACAGATCATATAAATTATTATCATAATATAGGATTCGTCAAAGTTGTTGATATTCTCAATAGTTGGATAGTGATGTATTGCTAGATGCCGCTCACTATTTATGATATTAAATATAAAAGGTTTTTATTTTAATGTCATAACCAAATATTAAAAGCCTATTGGGTCACACGCATACAACAAGCCACTAGGAAAAGGAATATAATTCTAATTTAATTTAAGAGTAAACCCACAAATTAGTCCCCGACTTTTTTTGCGTCGGGCAGTTTAGTCTCTGACTTTTAAAAATGAGCACATTAGTCCCTGACATTCTTCACCGTCCATCAGTTTAGTCCAACGTCACATTTTCCGTTAGCGGAGAGCTGAGTTGTCACATTAGGCGACACATAGGATCCAAAAAACCTACAAATTAGTCCCTAACTTCTTTCAAAATCAGGCAGTTAAGTCCTTGACATTTAAAAATGACTTTATTAGGGATTAAATGTTGTAGAAATGTGTGACTCTCTTAAGAACTCTAAAAAACCTCTCAAAATACATTCATTTCCATTCAAAAAGTGATTAATTATTCTCTCAAGGATCAAATATATTCATATTAAATCTCTCTCTTTTAACTTCTAGTTGCGTTCTTTTCTTCCTTGTTTTGATTTATGTTTTTATTTTAATTAACATATTTGTTAAATGAAATGAACTCTCTTAAGAATTAGATTCTATCATCAGATTGTTCATTAGAATCTTATTTGCATTATAAATCCATGTGAATAAAGTCAGGAGAACAATCCCACAAGGCAATAAATAATTAGACATTATCAATACAAAGAACCTTCTTAAAGATTAAGTTTCTTATTCTTATATTATTCTTCCCTTGTCTTTGTGTTAATCATTTTCACATGGAGAAGCACAAGTGCAAGCTTTAATTCATAAGCTTTTCATAAAAGAGATTTGGGGTACGCTCTTATGAGGAAAGTTCACCAAGTGGAATTTTGTTCAATGAATTTATTATAATGCAAATAAGATTCTAATGAAAATCTGATCATAGAATTTAATTCTTAAGAGGGTCATTTTCTTTAATAAATATGTTAATTGAAATAAAAACATAAATCAAAACAAGGAAGAGAAGAACGTAACCAGAAATTAAATGAAAGAGATTTAATATGAACATATTTGATCCTTGAGAGAATAATTAGTCACTTTTTCAATGGAAATAAATGTATTTTGAGAGGATTTAGAGTTCTTAAGAGAGTCACACGCATTTCTACAACATGTAATCCCTAATAAAGTCATTTTTAAAAGTCAAGGACTAAACTGCCTGATTTTGAAAGAAGTTAGGGACTTATTTGCAGGTTTTTTGGATCCTAAGTGTCACCTAATGTGATAACTCAGCTTTCTGTTAACGGAAAATGTGACGTTGGACTAAACTGATGGACGGTGAAGAATGTCAGGGACTAATGTGCTCATTTTTCAAAGTCAATGACTAAACTGCCCGACGGAAAAAAAGTCAGGGACCAATTTGTGGGTTTACTCTTAATTTAATTAGAATTATTACATAATGGGTCTGGCCCATAAGTGTGAGGGTTAAGTGAGTGAAGGGGTAAAACCCTAGCCACCACTTTATAAATAGAGCATGGGATGCACTATCCCATACACATATGAGCAACCGCTTTTTACTCTCTAAGGCTACTAGCAGAGTTGAGGAGGGTTTCCTAGTTCGGCTGTTGGCGTGGATACCAATAGAGACGCGGCTGCTCTTGCCTCGTTTATAATCCTAATAAGGTACGACCTTTCGTTTCAATACCTTTTATGCCTTGATTCGTGTTTTCGCAAAACGATTATAACAAGGGAGGGAATCCATTTATTTCCGCTGCACCCTGATCACATGCTTGATTCCCTTCAAATGGTATTAGAGCTTTGGTTTGCGATAAACACGTTTTAGGCTGTTAATCTTGTGAAGATTATGATTTTTTGTTGTTTTTTTGCTGAAAAACGTAGCGCTAATATTTGGGCTGCAACTTGCGCTGCAGCGCAGGATGAAGCGCAGATACTGCAGCGCAGACTGAAGCCTAGTTTACCTATTTTCGATTCTGATACTTGCGCTTCACTTACGCTGTAGCGCAGGATGAAGCGCAGGTAAAGCGCAAGTGAAGCGCAGCTTTCAGAATCAGTTTATTTTGTTCCCTTTATTGATTGTTTTATGTGCGATGTATATATATGTTTATATGTTCTAATGTTGGATAAAAAGTAATATCTGACTGTTAATCATTGGGTTTTGACTTAACTAGGTATATTCAATAGGATTGAAAAACCTAGAGGCATTAATTCATAAGATGAATTAGAATAAGAGTTATTCACCCAACTATCCAAGAGTTGTATGTGATGCAATAGGAAAGCATGTTCCTACCTAAATAACCTTTTTCTTAAGCGATCAGCCAAAGCTGACTTAAAATAAGGTGAAATATGGATCTTAGCCCACTAGAAAATCTAGTAATGGGATTTTCTGATTATTGAGGGTACTTATTTTGAATCAAAATAGTGGGAGGCATATTTAATTAAAGCCATTGTTAAATATGTTTGTTATATGATACTTACTTGCACAATTTTCTATTAATAGATAACCATGGCAACGAACACAACAAGTAACATTTTACTGAGATCCGTCCTTGAGAAGGACAAATTGTCTGGAACTAACTTTCTAGAGCCTCTCTAGGCTTCTTGAATATTATCCTTCAAGAGCCTTTCCATCCTTCTAAGTATTCTCCTTCAAGAGCCTCTCCAGGCTTCCAAGTATTCTTTTTACAACTTCTTAAAGCTTACAAATCACTCACACCTATGCTAAGAATCTCTTTCTAGCTAGGTTGATTACTTACAAAGATGAAGAGTTAAGATTGATGTTTTTTGCTTGAATCTCTAACACACACAATGTGGACATACTATGAAGTATTTAATGCAAGTATAACAAATTTCTAATAAAAAGCTCACAAAGCAAATTTATAGAGAAGAACATTGGATAAACAAGTAAGAAAATGAGGAGCTTGATCACTTTGCTCTTTAGAAAAGTTTTGGCATTGTTTGATCGGCCTCTCTTACATTTTATGAGTTACCTACCTCATTTTATATCCTTCTTGAGAAAACTAGTCTTTATGTAACTGTTGGGCTTTCAACAACTCTTTCTAGCTTTTGTATCATCGTAACTTATGCACCTCAGCAGTTTGCCTTTCTTTCTGATATTAAGATAAGGGTTTTAAGATGCATATCATCTTTCCTTATAAGGATTTTAAGATGCATCTTATCTTTCCTTCTTAACTTGGATCTTAACTTCTGTAATTGCTTTCTCAAGTCTGCAAGAGATGACTTCTTCTTGATTCTTGATGAGACTTGACTTTTAATCATGAGAAGGTTCTGAAGATGATGAGTCTTGGTGTGCATGTACAATCAAGCTTCTTTATATTATTAAAGAGTGTTCTTAACTTGATTTTGTTGAGTCTCAAGTTTTGATAAATACAAACATAAAATGAACTAAACAATAACTTCACAAAATGACCTTTAAATATGTTGATGTTTCAGATAAGCTCACACTCAAGGATCTAAAGAATGACTGTCTGAAAGATGCAATAATCTGAAGACATCCCAGGATCTGAAATAAGCTCACACTCAAGGATCTAAAGAAAGACTGTCTAAAAGATGCAACAATCTGAAGACATCCCAGGATCTGAACAAGAGTAGTTCAGACGATAGTTCCCATCTGAAGACGAAGTCTGTCTGAAAGTACAAGGGCATCTGACCTGGAAAGTCAAAGCTAGTACCATAACTACACGCAACCTCAGTCCACCAGAAAAGCAAGTCAGAAAATAACTTTTTTACTATAATTCAAAAAGAAAACATGGAAGAGAAAACACATCTTGCAAGAGTTGTAGAGGTCAGAAAAAGTATTGCAAAAGTGTACTTCTGTTAAAAAGCTTCCTCAACGGGCAGAAGGAAACTATAAATGTTTCTCTAAACGGATAAATCTAACTCAAGCCTATAAATACAAGTATCAGGGAAGCTTGATGTGTGCTTGTACATAGGTATGTTGAAGTACTGAAGGGTTGGAAGACTGAAATCTTAGAAACAGAAAAACAAATAGCAACATGCTACAACAAGAAGAAATTGGAAGGATATTACTCAAAAATCTTGATGATTAAGATGAAGAAAAAGATAGAAGAATGAAATGGTGAGCAGTGGAGATAAAAAGATGAAAAGCAAGAATTCAGATATACTACAAGATTCGCCAAAAAGAAGAATTTAGAAGATACTCAAGCCAAGACACATCCCCATCAGATTTGATATATGTGTAGTCAAAGCAAGCACCAAGACTACAAGCTTGAAGTATCATTGAAAAAAAATGAGAGAAGCAAAGAAGAAATCTTTAGTTGATTTGTGAATTCAGTGTGTTGCACTGTTATCTTCTTTGTTCAAATGGAACTAAGAACTAGTGTTCAAAGTTCTATTTTCCTCATATGTAATTCATCTATTGTAAGAAGCCTAAAGAGGCTTGTAAAAAATAATACTTGTTGAAAGAGTCGGAAGAGGCTTGGTATCAAAGAATACTTGTGGTAGAGCCTGAAGAGGCTTGGTAGAAAAGAATACTTGTTGTAGAGCCTGGAGAGGCTTTGACAGAAAAAGAATACTTAGGATCCTGGACAGGCCTTGTAAGAAGAACACTTAGTGTGTTGCCTGAAGAGGTAGTTGATAACAAAGATTACTTGTAACTTTAAAAAGTTAGTGTAAAATCTCACTGTGTGTGAGGACTAGATGTAGCCCAAGGTTGTGGGTGAACCAGGATAAATTGGCCGAGTACTTTCTCTTTCCCCTAACTCTTTACTTCAGTTTATTCTAACAAGAAGAGAGATTCTAAATCAAGTTTATATAAGCGTTTTTGATAAAAACTATTTATGAAAAGATCTTGATAACCTCTGTCTCAAATTTTCAAATGAAGACTTACGCCTTCAGACAACATCTAAAGCTTGGTCTGAAGGCCTTCAAAACTTAGTTTTCAAAAAGGTTCCATAACAACGATTATTTTATAAAAACACTATTCAACCCCCCTTCTAGTGTTTTCCTGTGTTTTCCTACAGATCTTGTTACGTGTCTGAACTTATTTCCGCACACTAAAGCATCCAGATTAAATCATAAAAATATCTCATGTTGAACTTATTATTTTTACTTTCTTTAGGGGTTATCATTATTAAAACACTTTAAGCTTATGAGGGTTTGTCTTAATAAGAATCCCTTGAAGGTAACAAATATTTTGTGTATTTTATTGATGATATAACTAGAAAATTATGGATTTACTTGCTGAAAAGGAAAAGTGATATGTTCAAGTCATTCAAAATATTTAAAAGTCTAGCTGAAAAACAAAGTGGGTGATGTGTTAAAACACTAAGAACAGATGATGGAGGTAAGTATATCTCAACTGAATTTCATGATATTTGTGAGGCTGAGGGTATTGTGCATGAGGTGACTCCACCTTACACATAACACAGTGGTATTGTTGAGAGAAAAAATAGAACCATTATAAATATGGTAAGAAGCATGCTAAAAAGCAAGAGTGAAGCAACCCATCTAAAATTTAAATAAAGAGAAACAAGGAGTCGCCACTAATTTTATGAAAGGAAAAATTAGAAAACCCAAAAAGATATGGTCTACGTGATCATAAGCTATGTTTAGAAGTCTATTATGCATAGGGAAGGGTGGAGAATGAACCCCCACAACACCCATGAAACTAGAAAGTGGTTACCTTAGTTTTAATTGTGTGAATTATTAGTAAGCTTTTAAATATTTATATACCCGAAAATAAAAAGATTATTTACATAAAGAGTTAAATTACAAGTTATTTATAAGAAAGAATTAAATCATAAATTATTTTCAATTACAAATCATTCACAATGGTTATTTATGAAAAATATTAATTTGACTTGACAAGGGTTGTCCCTGCTCTTACGCATGCCCCGGTACCATGGGGAACTCAAAAGTCACACAATTTTTCTTAAAATATTATGAACTGTTGATGTATTTTAATTTATTTTACGATTATTTTTATTATTGAAATAAAACCTCAGGCAAACTCATTATAAAATCATTATTTGGTTAATTACATGCTCATTATCTTAATATTTCCTTTTTAATTCTTTTATTATGTCCCCTTGTAAAGTCTTATTTTCGTATATCCTCTTTTTTATTCTTTTATTCTTTTTTTCTCATCTTTATATTATTCTCTTTTAATTCTTTTAATTTTTACCCTTTTAAATTCTCATCTTCTTAATATTCTCTTTTTAATCTTACATTAGTTGTTTTTCTAAATTCACATATCCTAATATCATCTTTTTGCTTTCTATTTCCTTTTTATTTGATTCTTTTTTTAATTTTTTATTCCTAATATCTTTTATTTACCATTTTTTATTCTCTTATCTATTTGTATTATTTTTTACCTTTTTATTTGAATTAAAACTTATTTTTATTTATTTTATATTTTCTTATTGTTAATTATTTTTTTATATTTTTCTATTTTTATAAAAAATAAAATAACCCAATCAAAATAAGATGTTCACAAAGAGGTTGCCAAATTATTTGTGGGGAGAAGCAGATTTTATTGTTGCTTATATATTAAATAGATGTCCAACCTTTTACCAAATAAAAACAAGATGTCCAACCAAGAGGCTAAAGGATATCCCTCCAGAGGAGGCTTGGTCTGACAATAAACTAGATATCACTCATCTTAGGATCTTTGGCTCATCATTATGTTTTTGACATGTGCCTAATCAGTTGAGGAAGAAATTGAAAGACAAAGGGGGAACATATGATACTTGCCAGATATCACCTATGATCCAAAAGGAAGACAAGGTGTAATAGGTAGAGATGTGGTTATTGATGAGTCGGGTGAATGGATTTGGGAAGCAGATTCTGAGAAGAAATTAACCAAAATATATGTTGAATTTGGAAGTGATGCAGGTGATCAAAGTTCAACAATTACTGGTGAGGCAAGGAGATCATAGAGAATTAGACACATTCCACAAAGGTTGCATGATTATGAACTGGTAATAGACTCCACGGTGACCTTCGATGGTGACTCGGTGCATCTCGCACTATTGGCTGAAGTTGAACCAATCAGCTTTGATGAAGCCATAGAAGATCCAAAATGTATTGAAGCCATAAATTGGAAATCAATAGAAAAAACCAGACTTGGGAACTTATGTCCTTGCCACCCTAGAAAAGAACCGTAGTAGTGAAATGGGTTAATAAAATTAAGAGGAATCCAAATGAAGATGTAGCTAAATACAAGGCTAGACTTATTGCAAAGGGGTTATTGTAATAGGCTGAAATTGACTATGGTGATGTGTTTGCTCTATTAGCCATATTAGAGTCAATGAGGATGCTTATTCCTCTTACAAGTTTGAGAGGATGGTCCATGTATCAGGTGGATGTGATCTTGAATGGTCTTATTCATGAATAAGTTTGTTTCAAAGGCACCAGGATTTGAAGTAGCTGGACAAGAAGGAAAAGTATACATAATGGGGAAGGCTTTATATGGCTTGAAACGGGCTCCATGAACTTGGAATAAGAGAATTGATGGCCTCCAAAGGCAGATTAATTTTAAGTACACCTCTGAATATGGAGTGTATGTAAAGAATGCTACTAACATAATCCTATTGATTGTGTGTGTCTATGTTGATGACCTACTCTAACAGGCAATAATGAAACTAAGATTGTTGAGTTCAAGAGGAATATGATGCAAGAGTTTGAGATGACTAATCTTGGCTATTTGTCTCATTTCCTTGTAATTGAATTCAAAAGATAAACTAGGAAAGGAATTGTAATGCAACAGTGCAAGCGTGCAATGAATTTATTGAAGTGTAATTTTGTTGCTACACCTATTCAGGGAGGCCTACATTGCTTGAAAAAGATGAAGGTAGAAATTTGTTGGTGCTACTAACTTTAGACAAATTGTTGGATCTCTCAGGTACTTATGCAATACAAAACTTGATTTAGCATACAATGTGGGTTTAACCAATAGATTTATGGAAAATCCCCGAGCTTCTCATTTGTTGGAAACCAAAAGAATAATGAGATATGTGAGGGTAACACTGGACTAAAGGATTCTATTTCCTAATGGAAGTGACAACTCAGAAAATGAGGTTTTTGGTTTTTTCAGATTCTGACTGGTATGGTGATAAGGATGATAAGAAAAGTTTAGTTGGATGTGTTTTTATGTCGTGAAAGGCATTAATCTCTTTATGTTCAAAGAAAGAATTTGTTGTAGCTTTATCTTCATGTGAGGTTGAGCATGTAGTTGCATCAATGAGTGCTTGTCAAGTGCTATGGCTATACACCCTGCTACAGGAAATGAAGTTGAAAGAACCATGAAGCATCAGACTTATGGTGGATAATAAATCAACAAAAAATTTGGCCAAGCATATTGCTGATATATTTACCACTATTCCAGAATAGGGCTTTTACCACGCCCCAATTAACCCGGTTACAATTGGTACCCGGGGTAAAATGCAGTCAGTTGACCAATTACCGCGGTTCCAGAAACGAACCGTGGTAATTGGAGTAAACCTGTGATTTATCTTTTTTTTTTTAATTTTTTTGACAAAATTACCGCAGTTGTAAATTGGAACCGCGGTAAAAAAGTGAAAGATGATCTTAACCCGGTTCCGAAAAGGAACCGCGGTGTTTTGTATTAATTATAAACCTCTCCCTGGAACAGAAACCCCCGTGCCCCTGTCTCTGTCTCGCGTGAGGGAGAACCTCTGTGGCTCATCTTCTCCGTCGCGTCCGTGCCGCCGTCCGCCTTCTCCGTCCGTCTGTGGCCGCTGCGTCGTCGCCTCTACACCTGCTCTAGGTTGCGACGACGTCGCTCTGCTGCTGTCTCCGCGTGTTGTCCGCCCTCAACCGTGCTTCAACTGTGTCATCATTGTACACTCTACTGCTGTTGTCACCGTGCCTCCGTCCGTGAGCCTGCTGGTGCAAGTGAGCCGGTCCTAACTACAGGTATTCACCAAGCTTCATATTGGTATTTATTGGTGGATTTGAGAAAGAAATTCTAGGTTTTCAAAATGAATATTCACCAAGTTTACGATAAAATAATGAAATAAGTAAGCCCATTCTGTATTGTAATAAATGATTAAGTGTTTTAGGAGTAGTTTCTTACAGCTAGCAATTGAGCACCGAAGTCCGCAACTTTGCAAGAGTCACTAGGAAATTTACCGAAGATGGGAGATACGAAGGAAAAAAAGTTAAAAGAGAGATTCTCTTTGTCTGATAGCTTCACCAGTTCATGAACCACTGAGTTACCTTTTCTCCAAGTCCAAAGAAAACCACACTTGGAGAAGCCACTGAATATCTCGCAATATATTGTAAGAGTTCCACTGAATATATCTTTTTGCACCTCCATTAAAGACAGATTATCTGAATCTATAACAATGTTTTCACATTTACAATCAGACTTGAACGGAGAGGTTGCCACTGCTATCCCTGGTGCACAATAAGCCTTTTCTCAGGTAAGAAAATAATTTATGAGAGTGATTTTGAGTATATAGATAAAGTGTCGGGGGGGACTAACTTCCAATCTCTCTCTTTAAAAGTTTATAGATAAAGTAGATTCTCCTGTTTAACTGGTAAGCTTGGGCTATGATTGAGCTATTAAGGTCTAGTTCTATGATTTTACTTTAGGAGTGGGTTGCATGTTAAGTCTTATCAATGCCTGTTGATTTGGATGGGTTGATGAAAGTTTATGATGTTGGTTGCTGGTTGCATTTTTTTAAGGGAATTATATCTCTGAGCAATTAGTGCACTATAATGAAATTTTCCTCGGTTCCCTCTTGATGTGGTTCTGAAAAATATATGTATTTGTAACTTGTTGGGTATAAGAATGCTTATTAGTAGATACTGCACTTTTGAAAGGAACAGAACTTCTTGATCATGATAGCTATTTTGAGTATATGGGTTGCTTCTTGTGTATATATATGTTTTGATTGCTTCATGATGCTGGACTCATGATTGTAATTTGGTTATACATGTGTGTGTATTGTTTAAAAAAGGTTGTTTAAATTGTGGCTGCATTTTTTGGGTGTGAATAATATTTGGAAAAGCACTATCCTTGAAGTTAAGTACATTTTTGGGCCTGTTACTGCATTATTGAAAGTTGTTGTCGTTTTTCTTCTTTTGGAATTATCATAACTGAATTCAGAATTTAGGGAATGAGGAGGGTAAGAAAAAGATAATTTCTGTGGAAAGCTCTATATGGACTAGGGTCAAGTGTAGAAAATAAAAATTTAAATTGTGAAGTTATAGAATTTAAACCTCCCTCTTGATAAAGACTTTGGGCAGAACAAGGATAGTTCAAATAGTAGTTGAGCTATTTGCAAGAGTCACTAGTAGTTTCTTAGATCCTATGCACTATATAATTCTAAAAAAAATGAGCTCATTTATTGTTGGTCCCATCCTTGCTGTACACATGGAAATAAAGTTTTGTTTATCGTAGTGTATTTATGTTTCTTATATGCTAAATCATATAATTCAAATTGAGGTTTTATAAATATGTTATCAATTATTGTTCTTAAAAGTTATTGTTCTTAAAAGTTGAGAAATTGTTTTGCAACCTATGGAATGGACCATCTACATGGAATTTTGGGATAGAAAGTCTAGTGGTCTATCTTCTATATTTTTTGGTTTCACTACACATGCTCAACCAAGCTGGGTTGTTGGCAGATAACATACACCTTGACAGAACCAGAGATTGCTTTCACAGGAGACACCATGTCAGATTTCATACTTGATGAGAATAACAGTGATGTCTTGAAGGCTAGAATTCTTTTTATTGGAGGTGAACTACTTTGTCCAGTGCTTTTGAAGCTGAGTTATTGATAACTAGAGAGATTTGCTAGTCTATATGTACATAATCCATGATTTTGGAACACCTTTGCCTTTTAGTTTTTATTTTCACTTGGACTTATTTACAAGTTCCTCATTGAAAGGTGCCAAATTTGTTTGAGCATCTAACCCACTGTTCTCCCATCTACAAAATACAAATTCTAAAAGGTAGCTTGAACACCTCCATAATCAAATTACAATCAAGCATCTCACTGTATGTGCCTTTTGGTTTTCAGATACTTTGTCCATTTTTTAATTAGACTTTATTTTGAGTCTTTTCTCTATTTTGCATTTATTTTTCAATTAGTTTTGTGTTTTTTATGCCCACTTGATTTAGTGAAAAAATGTAGCACCATCAAATAACTCACTTACTGTCTGCTATTCTTTTTCAAGCACAGCTAGCTTACTTTTATGCATATACTAGGAAAAAGCAATTTCCGTGACTTGGAACACTTTTTCCTTTTCCTTTTATCTTTTTTAAAGAGGACTTTTTATCGACCTTTCCTTTTTTGGTATCCTTCTCTTCATCTTAAAACTTATTCTTATTATATTTGATTTTGTTCTGATTCGGGGGCAGAACTATGTTCACTATTGTTTAGAGGAAACCCACTCATAGATTTACTTGATTCTCAATAGGATTTCTATATTGCACCCTCAATGAACTTATTCTAGTTTTTTCTCGTTTATCTTTTATGTTGATGGTTAGTATTATCTTTTACAACCAACTTAATTTTTTCTCCTCTATTCATGTAGTGCACCTTTGTTAACAATTCAATTATTGTGGAACATGCCAAAGATTATGGACACACTCATCTGTCTGAGGTATGTGACCTGCTGCATTCAATAATAGCACCCAAAGTTGTGTAAATCTCAATTGCTTTATCATTTTCTTTCCATTTTTTTTTTTTGGTTTTTTCTTCTAATTAACAATTTTCAGATAATAAGTTATGTCAAGAGGTTACAGAACAGAGCAATCCTTTTGATTCACTTTTCAGCATGTTACACAGTAGAGGTATGCAACTTTTGTCTTTGACTGTGAGTGGGATCCTGGGAGAAGTTAATATAGCTTCTCATGTTTACTCATAGGAAGTTCCCTTATGTTTGATGTGGAACAGGTGTCTTCCATGTTTCAAATAAATGCAAAATTAATTGTTTGTGATGCTCTTTCAGTTGTTATTTGCTTGTAGAGTTATTAGTTTTCTCCAGTGATGTTTTATCATTACATTAGGGTACTAATGCACCAGTTGGTGCTTCTAATTCATATTCAGGAAATTCAACAATAGAAGTGTTGTAGAAAACTTTACGTTGTGACACGTGTCACATTTCTATTTATCTTCTGTTGATCTATCTATTTATCTAGGATCCATGACTACATTTGGTGCTGACCAATTTGATGAGAAGGATCCAATTGAAGCAAAATCTCTTGCAAGCTTTTTCAATTGGCTTTTACTCAGTTCAATCTCTGGATCAATTATAGAGGTTACTGGGATTGTGTGGATTTAGCACCCAAAAAGCTTGCCATTGAGGCTTTTTAATAATAACAGTAGCTTCCTCCATTGGCTTTTGTGATCATTGCTCTTGGTAAGCCATTTTACCGCATCAAAACACCTGGTGAACCCCATCTTGAGAATTGCTCAGGTTCGTAATAATCTTTCTAATTGTCTTTCCTCTAACATGTTGCTCTCGTGTGTTTTTTCATTTTTATTTCTGTTTTTTTTACCCTGTCTTTCAAATGCGCTCCTTTTTCCGTGCTTTACCTTTGGTTGGTATTGATTTTGAAATTTATGGTGAGCTTGATTGTTACACATATGGATAAGCCTCTATGTTTTTTGGTTTGTGCTTGATTTAGTTAACAAAATAAAAACACAAAATTCATCTTAGGAGAAATGGAAAAAGGTATACCAATAGGATAAACAAAACCATAGAAGTAGAACCATACAAGAATCAGAATTTTGCTTTTAGGAACATGAATAGACTAGTTGCTTTAGTATCTTTTCTTTTCAGACATGACTATTCAGTTGCTTTCAGATTCACTTGCTCAAGTCTATTTTATGTTGCAATGTAGATGAAGGTAAAGGCTTGTGAGTTAATTACTTTCAGGGATTAAATCATATCGGGCTTTCTATTGGGATTTTTGGGATTTTTAATATAACAGATAGGCATTAACTACGAAATAGATACGAAAA
The DNA here is from genome assembly GCA_026901365.1 of Sesbania bispinosa. Lineage (NCBI taxonomy): Eukaryota > Viridiplantae > Streptophyta > Magnoliopsida > Fabales > Fabaceae > Sesbania > Sesbania bispinosa. The sequence continues at coordinate 485,773 of QLOH01000141.1, forward strand.
AGGGATTTTTTACCGCGGTTCCCAAAGCCAACCGCGGTAAAAAAGTGTGCAAAAATTTCACGCTTCCAGGTTTTTTTACTGCGGTTACTTTTTGGAACCACAGTAAAAATGTCAACTCAATTATCGCGGTTCCGAAAAGCAACCACGGTAAATGCCTTTTATCCCACCACGGTAGACCGCGGTAAAAAAGGCTTTTTGAACCACGATAATAGCTTTTTTTTTTGTTATAGTGTACCTAGCCATTGAAGGCTAACAAATTCAAGGAGTTAAGAAGAAAGTTGGCTATTGTGTCCCTAAGTGAACTTGAATTAAAGGAGGTGCATTGAACTGTGGTTATTTCAAGTTAATTTGAAAGGCAGTTAGGTAGTAGAGGTGCCAACTGTAACTAACTTTGTTAGTTAGTTAGGTATACTTTCTATTAGTCTATGTGGGACTAACTATCACTTGTATAAAGGTCTAATTGATCAATAGTACAGTATGTGTGTGAACTATGTTTTTACTTTCATTCTCATCTCTCTAGCCTAATATATGAGTGTGCAAAAGGTGAATTTATTCCAACGCGCATTGACCTCTGGTTAAATGGGCTAACCTGCATATGCCTACATGTAAACAGACATATGTTACATCAATTTGCATATGTCCATGAGTTAAACGGATTGGTTTGCAAACAACTCACGATATTTTTATTTTGTATTTATTATAAAATATATTTTATTTTATTTATATTTATTTTTATAAAATTTTTAAATTAGTTAAAAAAATCTAATAAAATCTATCCACACCTTAATAAGTAAGTGGAGACTTTTCAGAAGTATATTTGATGGTGTCATTATTATTAAGAGCCCAATCCATATTCATGAGCCACGTTTACTCTTCATATCAGGCCACAAATGCTCTTTCTATACTGGTCCCGTCGTGGTCCATCATCAATGATGAAATACACCGCATGACCTCCATAGTCCACATATATCTTCACCAAGAATTTTGACACACAAGAAAAGACCCCGCTAGCTACTTAACCAACCACCACTGTCTCATCAATACTCCCAAAAATTTTCATTAAATGGACTGAGTAAAGAATCACATAATAATAATAGATCTAAAATCATACCTTAAAACTTTAGAAAATTAGGTTTATAGGTTTTTTTTTATATAATTAAGTTCAAGAAGGAAATCAAGTACCTTTTTATTGTTTAACTAGACTTTATGTTCTATCAATTTGATGTGCGCCGTAGATAAAAACAAATCTGACAACATAATCTGAATCCCGCGTGGCGTAAAGTATAAACAAAAATGATCAATTCCTAACTCGTTAAGTTGCATATTTCTAGTTTCGGTGGCCGAAAAGGTTAAAGTAATTAAAAAAAATTGAGTAGGTTTGGCAGAACTCAGTTTCAGCATGCATGAACTTTCTTTTTGACAGAATATTGAAATTTGAAAGGAATAAAATAAAAGGGATAAAGCTGACGAGATGTTGAAACTAAAATCATTAAAATAAATTTAATGGCCACAGTTCAGTTTAGTCGCCACAATAGTCAGGCCACGAAGTTAGTCGATGACCGACCACTGGTTAAGTCTCCTGTATGCTCGATTACAGACCAACAGTAGTAGAAATTCTAGTGTCTCAATATCTCATGCTTATATAAAGTAATAGTATTTCACGCGTTCATAGATTAGAATAAAATAAAATAGTATTTAATTTATTTTAATGTTTTACTCTTTTAATAAAATTATAATGAATCTTTTAATTTTATTTATTTTTAAAAATAAATAAAATATAAAATTAAATTTATATAGTATGTTTTATCCAATTTTAACCTGACTATAAATAAAATTTTGTCCAAATTTTATCAATAATTAATATATTATTATTTTATACTATGTAATTTCATCAAATATCGTTTTAACTTATTTATTTATTTAGATTATTATTTTTTTTACCAACTCGATGTTACTTTAAATTTATTTTGAAATAGAAAAATTGTAAAAAAAAAAAATATGAGTCACTCACGAGTTTAAACAACAGTCTTTTTATTTTTTTTAAATATAACATTTTTAAAGTGTATTAAAACTTTGAATCAATATTTTTAGTGTGAGAAGTGTGTGGAAGAAAGAGATCGGAGATAGAAAAAAAAATGAATAGAAAGAAAATGAAAAATGTAATAACTGATGTGATGATAAAAGAAGTGAAATAAAAAAAATGGTGTAAGGAAGTGCAAAATTATATATAGTGTGAAAAAATCATCACTCTTGTAAAATTTCGTGATGAATCTCAACTCCTATCCATAATTTATGACAAAGTTTCTTGTAGTAGTATTTTTATATTATATTATATTATATATAAAGTTGTTGTTACAAGTATCAGGTCGACCCACAAAAACTTGTAAAAATGTAGGTTTGGACCTTTATTTTAGAAATCTGAATAATTTTCAGGTTTTTTAGCCCCGCCCGATAAAGCCCACTACTTGTGAAAGTGAAACGATGATCATGATGCTACGTGCTCGCGTCCCTAGCCTGTCGACCAACAGCGCGCTGCATGTCCCAAAGTCGCCACCATCACATTGTTGTGTCACTAAGAGGAGGAACATCGTCAACCGGATCGGGAGGAGTGACGTCGTGAACAGTTGCAGAAGCTGAAGTCAGCAGAGACTACAATGGAGGAGGAACACTGTTAATTAAAGAAGGAAGGGCTATGGGAGAGAAGGCAATGGGCAAGGGCGCGCCGCACAACAGGCTAACATACACAAATGATGATGAGAGGAAAAAAATGAAACCTGGCCTATAAACTAAACATAAAACCAACACACAGAAAAGGAAAATATAATAATAAAAAGGCTAAAATATGTTTTTCGTCCTTGTAACTTCGGTCAATTTTAGTCTTTGTCACGGACCTTTAAAACCTTTGTTTTTTTATCTATATACTTTAAAATGCATTAATCATAGTCCCTAACGTTAATTAATTTTGGTAAGTTTCTACTGAATTCAATTGCTTAATAAATGAACTCAACATCCATATTGATTAAATGAGACTCAACACTAAAGGGTAATGTGGAAATCTATTAAACAGGTCAATAATTTAACAAAGCTAATTAAAATTAGGGACTATGATTAAGGTGTTTTTAAAAGTATGGGGATATAAAACAAAGGTTTTAAAAGTCAGGGACGAATAACAAAGTTGACCAAAACTACAGGGACAAAAAACATATTTTACCCTAATAAAAATGTCTTCTAGTCCACGGGCTAACCATCAAACCCAATGACTGGAACCCGTTTAACCCATAGATTAATGGACCGGGTTAGAAAAGCTCATGTTTAAATGATCCCATTTTTTTCCAAGTCCCAACCCGTGTGGATTGCGGGTTAAACAGGTAGTATGCGGGCCCAGACCCATATACCCAGGTTTAATGGTAGGTCTTCATCATTAGGCCTTCTCCCTCTAGAAAAACCCTCTCCAATACTCCCTCCAACAACACCCTCTAAAGCCTCATCCCTTTACCCTTGAATACTCCCTCCAGTACAAACTTTCTTGTATCACTCCCACCATAAAAAACCTCTCTTACATTTCATAACTACAATTGTTTTTGCTTTTATGAAAATTTTCTTTAAATTATTTTTAAAGTTTATAAATTTAGTATTTAATAAATATATATTTTAATAGTAAATGATAATCTAAATATTGAAATATATTCTTAATATATTGTAGTTAAAAAATTCTAAAATATTATATTTTTGAAATTCAATATATAACTTCTTGACTAATATACAAATATTTCAATACTTTATTTTCACACACACGCACGCGCACACACACACATCTAAAGTGTTTCTGTATTATCCTAATTTCTAAACTCAAGAATAATGTCTGTTGGAGACAAAAATCCGAATTCGTGAAATTACTTCGCGCCAATAGCGATTTCAACATACAATACATGCAAAAGCTTAGGTAATCCAACAGTTACTTAAGCATAAAGTCAGTACATTCATCCAACAGTATAGTTGTTGCCATGAAGGCTCAATATACGAAGTACATAAATAATAGGCATAATGGGACATGGTTATACATGTGTCCTAGAACAAATAAAATAAATCCCTGAGGGCCCCGCATGTACTGTTATATCCCACCCAAAAGAATAGAACTATATGTCAATACAAAATAAATCTAAATCAAAAGGGTTGGACCATCACAAGGTTCAACCATGAAGTCCCAGCTCTCGGTCAAGTACTCGGTCGAGAACCATGCACATATGAATATAAAACCACAACATGTGGTGAGACTAACATCCTAGTGAGTGTGATATAAGCAGGTAGTATGGGAATTCATACATATTATGTGCAATAGTTAATTCATAACTTAATCCATTCAACAAACATATACGTTGAAGTCTTGAATATGAAAAAATGTCGCCTCTTAAAGGTGAAGAGTACAAAGTAACTCTGGCCTACTAATGTATATTGTACAAAGACTATTAATAATGATGATTTGGTTATTTCGGGGTTTAATGTGGTGATTTATATGCATGATGATTTGTATGCCAAGTTAGAAACTTGTACAAGTTTAATGTGGCATACAAACAAATGATTGTATAGTTTTAATATAAACTATCACATGCCAAGTTTAATGTGATAGTTTATATTTGTATAGTTTACTGATGCGCATGTTTATGGTTATTGATGTGCATGTTTATGGTCACTAAGTGAGAAACATTTGTTTGTGTGTGGTCTCTTAAATGTTATAGATTACTACTTTACGCATGAAATAAAAATTATTGTTGGTGAGTGGATTGTTGTTGATGGAGTTATGGTTGACATTCATATTACATGATGGTGAATGAATTTGGATTTGGTGTAGCAAAAAAATGCTGAAGTCGGTGTAGTTAGTCATCCATAGTCGTTAGGTGAAAATCAGATGAGTCATCTGATATTAAGTCTGAGTACATTGACTGCACCATTTGTGACTGCACCATCTGATATTAAGTCCAACTTAGCTTTTAAGTCTGACTTTAATAATAAGTTGGATCTGAGCCATCTGATATTCATTTAACAACTCTAGGTGGCTAACTACATTGACTGCACCATTTGTGACTGCAAGAAATATGGGTTCGATGGTGACCATTTCATGAGAAGAGGGGATGGGATACAAGTATAGATGTGTAAAGGTTGATGTGTGGGAAGGGATAGACATTGATAGATTGTGTATTTGGACGTACAACTATGGACTTAGGGAATACTAAGGATACATAGGCTTTTAGCTAGAGTGTTTAATGGCATAACCTTAAGCATAATTTTAAGAATGGTCTAGGCCTTATAGAGGAGGAAGATGATAGGAAAGATAGTGTACGTTTTTATTTATATATTCACTTTTGAAGATAAAATTAGTTCTTACTTATCTATTTATTTACAAATTCAATGCAGTATCCATTACTTCTTTTCCTTTTATACCCTCATACTAATTTTGATATAATAATAAATAATCTTCTATTGAGAACTTCAACACCCATTAAGTAGTAGTGGTATCACTAAACTCGTCACAATAATAATTTTTCATACACATAAATTCAAAAATCGCATACAACAGAAGAATCTGAAGCTCTTCCACCTATATGAACACATATATTGGTCTAATGATTTGACCATCAAATAAACGTTATTGATGATGTGTTTTAAGTTTTCACATTTCACTTTTCCCCTGCATTGACCTAGAAGTAGGGGTGGGCAGCGGTCGAATTCAAGTGGGTTCGGGCCAAAAAATACAGAACAGCCGCAACGCAATAACATTAATATTAGAACCAATTCTGACCATACCATTGTTCGGGTGTTTCGAGTGACGGGTCAACGGGTTAACATGTGGATTGGACGGATTTATCCAAGTAATGGTTTTTTTGACCAATAAAAAATACAGAGAGCGAGAGAGAGACTAGGAAAATTTTGGAGAAAAAATTAATAAACAACAGCAACAGGAAATTGAGGGTAGGGGAGAAGGGGGCTTGTCCTTTGCACAGATTGAACCATCAGGTGGTCACTGCCTCTATCGAGATCAAAGTGTGGCCACCGCCTCTGTTGTAGCTGAGATCCAAGCGTGGCCATCATCTTTGTCGTAGACGAGAGCCAAGCGCAACCACTGTCTCTCTCGCGTAGGCACACTATCACTGCATGTCTGTCTGCCATCTAGTCCTCGTCGCACGGAAGTGATTGCCATGGAAGCGTACCCAAACACTCCGACCACGCTGGATCCGAGGAGAAAAGGACATCCTCCCGCAAATAGTCAACGAAAAAGAGGGAGACACTCAACAGAGATTGAAAACAGAGGGGAAAAGGGACTTTTGCAGTGGGAGAGATGAAGCAAATGCAGAGAACAAAAGATGAGAAGGCAACTCGAATGGGTAGGAGAATGTGGGGGTGATCTGAGTTCTGGGAGGTGAGATATGTGGTTTGAGTGCTGAGAGAGTGAGATGAAGAGGTCGGGGCTAAGTGCGGCGTAGGAGAATTTGGATGGGTTTATTATTGCTGCTGTTGGACCAAATTCAAATGGGGGAGGTTTAACCATTTTAGTGAGGATACGAAATAGTAAAAGGAGGAAAGCGATAGCATTGGGCTCCAATCTCATCATCCTCATCAATACTCTCCCGAGTTGCACTCGCCCCTCTCTAGGCTTATGCTCCTCGGTACCAACTCTCCCAAGTCGCACTTGCCCCTCTCTAGGCTTATGCTCCTTGGTACAAACTCTCCCCGAGTTACACTCGCCTCTCACTAGGCTCATGCATCCCGAGTACAAACTCTCCCCGAGTTACACTCGCCTCTCTCTAGGCTCATGCATCCCGAGTACAAACTCTCCCCGAGTTTCACTCGCCTCTCTCTAGGCTCATGTAACCGAGTACAACAACAAATTCACCACAATTATATGCAACATGTAATTATTCATCATTAGCAACTCCCCGAATTACACTCGCCTCTCTCTAGGCTCATGCAATCCGAGTACCACCACTCACATGCTCAACGCATGATCAATCAACATAAGATTAAATGCATCATCCTCAACAACATAACATTATCATCAACAACATTAATCATCACACATCTCATACATCATCACCATAAACTTCAATACATCAATACATCATCATCAATCCACATATATCTCATACAATCACTATACTCAATACATCATCATCAATTCACATATATCTCATACAATCTCTATTATATTAATCACACCACATCACATGACAATTATTATAAACATGGGATATCACATAAGATATTCACATCATAATACTCATATCACAATTAATACACATTATGCATCCAATTTAATTTCATCAATAAAAACCCCCAAATATACAGCTACAGTGCGAACTAAATATCTCCAAACCCAGACTTCGTATCAACGATCCAACCGTTCAGAATGAAGAACCAGGGATCCCGAACCAGCTGTTAAAATTTCAGCCCGATCAACGGTGAACGAATCTGCAGAAGCTATTACATTCGCAGCTCTGTGTAAAAACGGGAAGGATTTTCCTCTAGTGCGAACTAAATATATCCTAAACTAGACCTCGTATCGACGATCCAACCGTTCAGAATGAAGAACCAGGGGTCCCGAACCAGCTGTTAAAATTTCAGCCCAATCCAACGGTGAACGAATCCGCAGTCGCTATTTGACATTCGTAGCTCTGTGTAAAAACGGGAATGACTTTCCTCTACCCTCTTCTTCAATCCCTACTTAATTCCTCAAGTTCCTAACTCAATTAAACTCATTTTTACCGATTAAATTCACCAAAATCAACAATCATTCATATGATTTCCAATAAATTTAACATCTAATCAATTATGGTTCCTCATCTCTAAACCTTTATTCAACCCCTTTTTGCTGTTCTCATTATTCTCTTTCAATCCACTCAAGATTCATCAAGGATCATACAACAATCAACAATCCACAGTTTTCATCATCATTAATCAACATCCACATAGATTCCATCAAATTTAAATCCTCAGGTGGGTCTTATGGTTGCCCACCACTACCCAACAACCCCCTACATGCACATACAAGGAACACCCTTTTATCCCTTATTACCTTGTAGTGGAGATCGAACAGTAAGGAAGATTCCTTCTTGGTTCTTGATGATCACTCTCCTGCAATCTCCTCTTGAGACTTGGTTTCTCCCCTCCTTAGCGTTTCGCTTTCTGACGATTTGACGAATAAGGATTAGAGTGAACTGAGAACCCCTCCTTAAATACATACTTAATTGGGCTAGGCCCACTCTCAACCCACTTATTCTATTTATTATTCTTATTATTTATTAAATATCCTTATTGATAAAATACGTTAATCTTACTAATATTATTATTTATTCTTCTATTTATTTAATTATTTCCTCTACTTATTTATTTAATTTAATTAATATTTTACTTAATAAAATTTAGGATGTTACAAAAAGTATAGAAAAAATTATATTTTTAAAGATAATAAATTGATTTTATATTTGATATGTTGACATTAATTGTTTTTGTTATTATTTTTCCAACCAAATAACGTGGTATTTATAATACTAATTTTTAATCATAGTTTTTATATATACCATTTGACAATAAATTCGTATCAATAGTTAAAAACTTTTATTTTATATTAACACTCGGACTAAATTGAATTTCACTCCTTTTTCTTTAAAATCATATATTAAATGGTTAGAAATAAGTTAGATAGAAAGATTATGAATAAGTTGTAACATGTAAAAAAGTTAAGTTTATGAAATGTGAAAAATAACTAATAATTTATATAAAAAATACTAATTTAATTTTTATAAATATTTTAATGGTACCAAAAATAAATTAAAATATAAAAGATATAGATATTTAATTTTTAAAAATTTTGAAAACTCATTTTATTGTCCGGTAGAATACCACACTCTTAATTTATTATCCCTTTATCTTTAGATGAATATTCATGTTGAATTGTCAAGCAAGGGACTCTGATGGCTGAATTGCTACAATATACAACTTTAATAATCTGGGATGGGGCTCCAATGGTTAGCAAATGAGCGTTTAACGCTTTGGATCGAACCTTGCATGATATAATGAAGTTCAAGGTGAAAGAATGTATGGATAAACCACTTGGTGAAAAGGTTGTTGTTCTTGGTGGTTAGTTTAGACATATATTGCCTGTTATACCAAGAGTTGGTCGAGTAGAAATTGTGATTGTCACTTTAAATTCATCAAGGTTGTGGAAGCATTGCAAGGTTTTGACACTATCGGAAAACATGAGGTTGCAAGGTTGTAGGAGTGCTTTAACTAAATGTGAGATTATAGAGTTTGTTAAGTGAATTCTTGCATTAGGTGATGGTGATCTAGACACGTATGGTGGTGAGACTAATATTGAATTATCAAAGGATTTACTGATGGATTCTACATGTAATACAATTGGAGATATAGTTTCATTTGTATACCCTAACTAGCTTTCAATTTTTAGAAACATTGTATTTTTTTTTAGGATAAAGCAATTATTACTCCTACATTAGATGTTCATTCAATTAATAAATATGTCATGACATTATTTCTTAGAGAAGAGATGGTGTATTTGAGTCCTGACACTATATGGAAGGTAGATGAGGGGATTAATATTGAAGCTGATTGATTGACAACTGAGCTCTTAAATGATATTAGGTGTTTTGCACTTCCTTATCATAAGTTGGTGTTATATAAAGAATGAGTGTCTACCATATTGCTAATGAATAATCTTGATCTGATGAACTTTACAATGGAACCAGATTAATAATAGTGAATGTCAGACATTGTCACATGTTGATGTGCATTTACCAAAACCAGTTTCCTTGCATGGCCAATTATATGTTGTTGTATATAGGGTTAAGTATCAACAAAGACTTATGATTCTTATATGTGATGACAAATTTAAGTGTTATGATGTGACAAAAAATATAATGTACAAGGAGGCATTTCAAAAAATATAAATGAAACAAAATTTATAATAGTTTCCATTTTTAATTATTAATATTTTCTATTTGATTTTCGAAATCCTTTTTTTCTTTTTTAATTTTTTATACTTTTATATACTAAGAAGTATAGAATTAAATATTAAAGGCTTAAATATATTTTTCGTCCCTAAAAAATTAATAAATTTTGTGTTTAGTCCTTATAAAATTTTTCACCTAAGTTTAGTCTCTCAATAATTTTTTCTTTTCCAAGTTTAATCCTTGCCGTTAATTGGTACTATTACGTGATGACCTGACACTATTATACTATGTTGACATTGTCTATTTATGCTAATGTGGTTGTCACATTGGATTTTGTTGAAATTATTTTGTCCCAAAATTTTTTTAATTATTAATTCTAATATTAATTATTTTAATATTTAAAACAAAAACAACAAATCCCTCTTATTTTTTAGTACCCTATATATCATGGAGAAAGAATATTTCAGTGAGGAATTGAGGGCGGTGATGATATATACGATACTAAAAAATAAGAGGAATTTGTTGTATTTTGGTTTTAAATATTAAAATAATTAATATTATAATTAATAATAAAAAATTGGGACAAAATAATTTCAACAAAATCCAACATAGCAACCACATTAGCATAAATAGACACGCATCAACATATTGTAATAGTGTCAAGTCATCACGTAATAACACCAACTAACGACAAAGATTAAACTTGGAAACGAAAAATTAATGAGGGACTAAATTTAGATGAAAATTTTTATATGGACTAAACAAAATTCATTTATTTTCGAGGGACTAAAAACATATTTAAACCAATATTCAAAAGAATTAAAATGATATTTTTTAATTACGCATATTTAATAAATTATATATATTATATCATTCAATGATAATAATATGTTAGAATAACAATATCCGTGCATCGCACGGGTTGGACACTAGTTTTCATATATTTCATAAGTATGTATGACGTCAATATTGACACATTTCAATGATATAGTAAATAATTTTGATTAATGCAAAATTTTATTGATATGATCTACATGGTAGTAATTTGCAATCCAATAGTAGATTTCAAAATTTCATAAGACATTTTTTTCCAGATATGATCTACATATTAGTGAAATATTTTTTATTTACTAATTTAAGCTTTCATCTAACTGAAATATTTTGCCAAACACTCAAAATTTCAAAATTTCATGTGTTATTAAATTTAATGAATGGGGTGATAATATATATCATTAGATAATTGTGTTTTTATATTATATATATATATATATATAAATTGAATTCCTCTTTCATTTCATCCCTGTATATATTTTGGTAACCCCTACTCTGATTATGATTGGTTGCACACATGCACTTCGTTAGTTTTTTGTACTGAGAAAAGTGAAATCTTCTCAGCCAAATAGAACTTTTCATTTTGATTCATGTTATTTACTACTTTTCACAATCTTAAAGAATAATGCATAAACTTTCTATCAATTTGAAAGAAAAATACTACCAAAAACATTTGAAAGAAAAATGCCAAAAAAAAAAAGAAACAAAATCATCATGTGGTGACAGCACAAATATAGGCGAGAAAACAATGAAGAAAATGATATTGATATTTATGAAAAGAGAGGAAATTATAATAAGATAAGAAGTTTTTCTAGAAAAAAATTATTAATTAGTTACTCATAATAAACTAATATTATGTATAGGTAATTACTATATTTTGTTTTTTTAAAAAATATTATTAATAAATAATTTTTTGGGGATTTAAAATAAGAGTTTTATACAGTTTAACGTTGGGCCAACCTTGCAAGTATTATTTGTTAAATAATAAAGAAATAAAAAATATCAGGTTAAATATTTTTATCCTTAAAATAATATAATGAAATTTGGTTTTAATCCCCTATATATTTATTTTTCTTTAATTTTAGTCATTTTTTCTTAAAATTCACATGATTTTAGTACTCGTCATTAGTTATATTCCGCTAAATAATGATATAATAATATTTATTGTATATTTTTTTATGAATTTTCTTTGAATTTTCCCACAGAATCATCAAAATTTATAGGAAAATTGCATTTAAAATTAAAAATTTGTGAAAAAATTCCTTGAGTTTTTCTACGGCAAAGCAAATAAATCTCACAACTGCATTTTTATATAAAAAAAATTGATGATTTTTTTTTAGAAATTTACTATAAATAATTTTTTTTGTACAAGAAATTTTTTGTGAATTTTTATTCCAAGAAATTATAGTAAAGCTGTGAACATGACTTAATGTAATATAATTAATAAGGATGATTAAAATCATGATCAAAACTATAAAGAATAAATAATGAGGGGTCAAAATCAAATTTCATTATATTTTTTGGATAAAAATATATTTAACCAAAAATTATTTATATGTTTTGAAAAGTTAAAAATATTTACTTTTTATTGAATCATTATTTTTAACATCATGAGTCTTATCATTTTTTGGCAATTGACATACATATGACCGTACGCTAACAATGATGTAACAATTGGTCTATACGTTCGACGGTTAATGAGCCAATTACTTCCTGTACATGTTTTTTCAAATTTGATAAAATGTGGTCAGATTGTTGGTTGGTGTACACTAACTTACAAGTACGGTAACTCTTTTAATTCTCAATAATCCATTTAATTTGAAATTTGATGCTCTCCTGTTCCTTTCAAATCAAAAGGCATTGATACTTGATAGCCTTATTAAGCGATACTTCTGCATCAGTTACTATTTAATTATTCAATTTTTGAAGAAAAAAAATTGTCCAATTTAATTATTCACTTACAAATTTAAATCAAATAATAATACATTTTTTTATTTGATCTTATGTTAATAAAATATACATTATTAAAAATTAACGAGACTCATTAGTAGTAGTGAGATAAAGGATGAAATATAAAGTTTAAAATTTATTTCCATGTGAAAATAAGAGTAACAATTACATTCCTTAATCTGTGTGTTCTTTTAACTAAATGGACAGTTAAACAGAAATAAGACAGTATCATTCTATAAGTGTACGTATTTCACAATGCCAATAAATTAGCTACTAGGTTGATTAGCTTATAAGTTAGTTTGACCAACGTAAAAATTATGGTAAAACACAAACTTTTAGCTATAAGTTACAGGCTACTTTAACTAGCTTATAACTTATTTATTTTTCTTCATTTTTTATCCATCATATTTTATGCACTTTCCTAGTTATTTTTAATTTCTTTTACCTATTTTTATGTCATTTTACAATTATTAACTAGCTTATTTCAGCTAGTTTTATCAAATATTTCTAATTTAATAAGTTAGTGTATAAGTTCTGAGCATATCAGCTAGCAGCTAACTTTATCAGTCAATAGCCTAATTATCAACTAGTTTTGACAAACATAGCCATATATATATATATATTCTTTAAGATATTTTTAATAATTTTAAAGGTAAATACTAACAAGTACTGGAATTAGAAATTGTATAATGTAATATTATAAATAAAATAAATGTCACAATTTTTAATAAAACCATTTCATTTATGAACTTTTTAATCAATATTCATAGAAACTAATTAGCATAATCCTAAAATTTAGACACCAATCTCTTATCATAAAATTTTATTTCATATATTACAGATTTCAATTCGTTAAAAGTAACTTGTAAACAGATTAAAGAAAAAAATATTATATTAAAAAGTAAAAAAAATAAATATTTGTTTTTAGATAATTAAAAATATTTAATAAAGTATATTAAATATTCCTTAACTAATGACATGAGTAACAAGGCCTCTATAAAAAAAAACTCCTTAGTAAAGTCAGAGTCATTAAGTTTCTATTTACTAAAATAATGTAGGTTTTAAAAAATAATATTATAAAAAATTTAAGGACCATTTGCTTTCAGAAAATGTTTTCATTTCGTATTTTTTAAAATTAATTATAAAAATATTTTCGATTTTAATTATAAAAATATCATATTATTTTCATTTTATTTCTTATTTACAAAACTCTAAAACATGAAATAAGATAAAAACTAAATTGACATTTTTTATAATTAAAATTTAAAAATAGAAAATAAAAAAAATATCTTTTTAAAGTAAACGGTATGATAAATTAATCCACTCACCAAATTAAGACCCATTGAATAATTATATCTCAACAAGATAACAGGAAGATGGAATTGATTCGGGAAATTGTGGGGAGGGACGGACCTAGATTGAATGAAAAAAACAAAAAAATAGTGTGTTCGGAAATCGGATAGACACAGACTCCAAAGCACGTTTAGGTAGAAGTTACTATTGATAGCGTTACTGTAAACGTGGATCCAAGGTCATTTTAACGTGATTCCAAACACACTAGTAGTCACCCCTAACCTAAGGGTCTGTTTGGTTCAAACGAGGGGAGGAGAAAGAAGGGATTTTAATGAAGGGGATAGAAAGTGAGGTGAGGACATGAGATGATATTTTATCTTAATGTTTGATTCGAGAAGGGGAGGTGAGGAGAGGGGAAGCCTTTGTTGTTTAATTCAAGGGAAAATAAAACTAATTTACTTTAATACCCTTTGACTTTTATAACATTCAACTTTATTAATATGAGAAGGGAAATATTTAAGTAATTTTGATTGTTTTATTTTAAACCCTCTTCCCTCCCCTCCAAATCCCCTCATGGAACAAATTTTCAGTACTCTAGGAGTACCGACTCCTCAGTACTCCCTCTTTGTTATTTGACAGTTTTTTCTTTTTTTAACTTCCTTTTTTCAAATTAAAATTGGGGATGCATAACTAATCATGTCAGGTGTTGGATTTTAAATGGAATGAGTACCTACTCCTGGAGGATTGTAGATTTTTTCCACTTTTGGAGGGGAGGCAAAATACTATCACGAGGGATTTTGGCCCCCTCCTCTCCCCTCCTAAAAAATTGAACCAAATACAATAACCCTCTTAAAATCCCTCTCATCTCCTCCAAATCCCTCTAACCAAACAATACCTAAAGAGAAAATAGGAAAATAATTCCTTCATATACTATTAATATTTTTTTTTTTTGGAAAAATCATATACTATTAATATGATGTATATATTTGTACCCCTTCCAAATTTTCATATTAGGTGTTTATTAAATATTTCTATATCCGGTCCTATTTATAATTTTTTTTTATTGAAACATGTATATTAAAAAAAACGTGTTTTAATGTATTAAATTTTAGAAATCTCCTCTAATTATTAAATTTATCTATATTGAAAATTAAACTCAATTTAATTTCCCACATTAACTAAATTTTAAAAATTATAAAAGTTCATTAGTTATACAAATAAAATTAAAAATATTTATAATATTTTATAAATGAACTTATAAAAATAATCAAAATAATATTTTCAAATGCTTGTAAAAATGATCAAAAGTAATATATATATATATATATTAGAGTACGGCATTATTTTTGTTTTTTTAATAATCAAAAGTAATCATGTTTAGGATATATAATCATTTATTTATTTTATTAAACTAATTAAACTTTAGGCAATTATTACATTTTTGTGGTTCCATCCCTGGACACTTCGTGGATGTGAACATCTCCAGATTCGAATTCAAATCATCTGTCTTGTCTTTTCTTTTCAACTCCTTTAATTGAGATATATTATCTCATTAAAACAATCTTTTTAAGAATAATATTTTCTCTTTTAATTGCATTTTCGTTAAAATATTATTTTAAAATTAAAGAAATAAAAATACTAAAAAGTAATTTATTTCTTCTCTTTTCTATAGTGCAACTCCAAGAATAAAATTACAAGGCTAAAAGCTACGAACGAATGAATTATCTCAAAAGTTTAAATTATATTGGGATGACATATGGTGATTTTATATAATATATTTCTAACACCCCTCACGTTAGAGTATTTTGGGTTTGAAGGGTGGACAATGCACAAACTCATCTACTTTATGTTGAAATTAAACTTTATTTTAATAAAATAATGGTGGCGGCAAGATAATCACCTAGTCATAGACTTTAATACCGTATCATCAACCAATAACTATCCCAAAAGTTTAAGCTATCGGGTGAATGATATATATTTCTAACACACCCGTCACGCAAGAGGGTATTAGGCTAAGTGTGTGAATGATGCATATTGTACACCCACCTATTTTGTGCTGAAATTAAGAATGTGTTTAGTAAAACTAGCTGAAAAGGTAGCTGAAAGCTTAAAGTTAGCTGAAAGCTGAAAAACTTGTTGAAAGCTTAAAACTAGCTGAAAGCTGAAAAGCTATTGAATGTGTTTGGTAAAACTAGTTGAAATGGTAAAATGACATTTAAGGACAACATTAATTATTAAATAATGATAAGTGGGGGTGGTTGAGGGTTAAACTTGTAATTAATTTTCAACTAGTAGCTGAAAATTGGAGCTTTTTTAAAAAAAGCTACCCCAAGTAGCTTTTTAAAAAAAGCCCGTAGCTACCAAAAAAGTTATCTTCCCAAACATTGTTGAAATGGTTTCAACTACTATTTTCAACTTTCAGCTAGCTGAAATGACAAGTCAAACACACTCTAAATCTTCTATACTGGAATAATAAGGACAACAAAGATCCAACTCTTGACCACTTGGTCATAGAAGCTCTAATACCATATCATAAATCAACTATCCCAAAATTCAAACTATTGAATAGATCGAGGATACGTTAATGATTTTATATAATAGAGAAATGAGATTCATACAAATATATAATAACAATACAATCAAGAGATATATAGCGAGAAAACAAAAAAAAAATAGAGAAATGTGAAATGTGATAAATGATGTGATGAAAATATATAAAGAAAAAAAATAGTGTGGTATGAATTTATCATGTTTATATAATATATTTGGGCAACCAAAATTGAGGACTCATTCAATGGTCAAAAGTCAGAGGTGATCAGGCTTTGATAGTGAGGTATATAAGAATCAAATAATCGCTATCGAAGTCTTCTTCGAAGAGTTATGCGGGAGTTTCTGGTTTGGTTGCCGAATTTAACGACCCCAAGGCAAACATTACAATTTATTCTTAAGTTTAATTTGACTATAGTTTTCAGTTCATATATTTCAACTGGATTGTCAATCTTCTTTTTGAAACTGTGTGCTAAGCTTTTGTTTAAACTAATTAATTGTGACCATATATAATTATTAGGTTAAATTTAATTGAGGTATTTAATTTGAGCAGATAAGTTTCGTACGTAATAAGCTAATTGTGCATGACAATGATCAAGTTTATATCTAATAAGTAATAACTTTTTTGATCGTTCAAGCTGAACGTGTTGAGAGCACTTTGTGGTTCCTACTTGTACAGTGATATTTATATGGATTCATGGCAAACGTGCCAAAGGGGCGGTGCCCGTTCTAATTAACATGTCTTTCCACATTGCTACTATACGTACCCAATAAGAGGATTGATTTCACGCATATATATATATACACATGGCAATATTTATTAATTAGAAGAAAACTGATATTTCTGTATTATTCCTTTTTGTTTTTTGAAAAAAAAAATATTGGCAATTCTCTTTATTTTTAAAGCTGTTTGTTTATTCTAGATTGTTAGTGAGTGATACTGAAAACTAACCAAAAAAAAAAAAAAAGCCGACATTACTACGCGTTTTGGCCATGCTTCCAGTTCCAGGTTTAGAATTTTACGTTCGTGTTCAAACCTGCTTATTTGTGTGTTTATGCTTCACATACACACACGTGTATCTATTTCCTTCTGTTCCTTTTTCGCTTGTTTCCTTTTATCTTAAATATTCTCCTGATGCTTACTTAGCTTAAACGGAGTACTCATCCTAGTCACTAATATATTCGGTGAATGTACATGATATATGTATGTAGAGTTAGATAGACCTAGCTAGTATTAAATTGAAAACTTTTTTTTTTTGAACAACAAGTATCCTTCACACAGGAGGCGCTATTCGAGCCGGGAACATCCATATTATGATGGGTCTAGCTCTTCCAGCGGGGATTTTTTTGAACCCGAGACCTTATTCAAGGGGAATCAAACATGTACCACTTGAACCAACCCCATTAGTAAAATGAAAACCTTTGTAGCTAGTATCTTCTTATAAGCGCAAGGACACGAATTAAGGAAAAATATCTTAATAATTTAGTTTTTGACATTATTATAATATTTTATATAAGCTAATCCAATTTAAAAGTAAATTAACTTTAATTAAATTTAGCACCATTGAAAATTTTAAAGATTATAGACTTATTTATATAATTGGACATATATATGTGAAAAATATATTAATTCTTCACATTAATTAAAATTTGAGAATTAAAGGTTTAATAATCACTAAGAATAAATATAAATATACTTTTAAAATTATGTAAAAAAACACTAAAAAAATTTAAAAGAGACTTATAAATATGATCGAATCTAGTAGTTTATTATAAATTGAAGGGATGGTAAAAATATTCGTACCATATTTGTGGATATATACCCATAACGGATACCAACATATTTATAAAATGAGTAAGAATTAATATTATATTATGTGTCCTATGTGTAGGGATGACAATTGAGCCCAGACCCTATGGGTACCCGCAAAAATTACCAGCAATGGGCAGGGTAAAAACCCGCAAAACGGGTATGGGCGCGGGTACGGACAATAGCCCGCACTTTTTAATGGGGACGGGCGCGGGTACGGGCACTATGATGTCCAGCCCGCCCCATACCCGCACTCATATATATATTAAATTATTTAATAAATAATCTCATATATAATTATATATATAGTAATTTTATTAAATATCTAATACATTTATACATATATTTAAAATTTATATATATATATAATATTACAGATTAAAAATATATTTTTAAAACTACTTATTTGTGTTTTTTACTTTATAATATATGATTAATTAGTGTTAATAATAATTTTTTGCACATCATGGAGAATGCTAACATATGATATCCAAGTTTATAAAATAATGTGATGTAAAATATATAGTGATATTTAATAAAAAATTTAAACATTAATCATGTGTTGTGTTTCGATTTAATTAAATTGTTATGTCATTGATATTTAATAAATATGTTTAGATGATTTTAGAGTAATTTTTCAATTGAGTTATAATTTTCTTTAATTAATATTTTTTAATGAGTTATTAACTTTTCACTTAACTAAATTGTGGGTAACGGGCGCGGGTATGGGCATATAGGTGCCCAACGGGTACGGGGACGGGCATTAAAGTTGCTGTCCACGCGAGTATGGGCGCAAGTACTGGCTTTTTTTGAAAGTGCGGGTATGGGGACGGGCAGTATGGTACCCTGCCCAGAGGGTACCCATTGCCATCCCTACCTATATGTATATTCATTAAAATATATTTTTTATTAAATATATTAAAATATTAAGATTTTTTTATTATTTTATAATAAAATCTTTAATGAATTATTATTTTCTCTTTTTTATAACTTTTATATTCTTAAATATTAATGAGTAGTGATATCTATTATATATATCATCAGCATGGATAGTCAGTCAATTTTATTATGTACTGATGGATAGTGTACTCCTGACCCCTCTGGTTAATATCTCTAATTAGAACACATTATTGCTGCTTGATCATGAATGTCATTGTGAAAACTCAAATTTGGTGATTTAATTTTTCTCTTTCAAGGCATAGGTACCAATAGTACCGTGCCTCTTCAAACAAACATTTCATTAATGAACAACACATATAGCAGATTTCCGTAAAAAAAAAAAAAAACATATATAGCAGATTGAAATTTCATAATTAATTAAGGACGATATTATCATGAAAATAACAGCATGAAATGCCGAAACTATAACACGAGAAAGAAAGAAACCTTGGGTGGCGTCACATACATATATATATTTATAGCATATATAAATCCTCTTCAATGTCCATGTATGTCATCCCCTCCAATTCCTAGGTGGCTCAGAAGAAGAAGAAGAACCTCCAAATTGCATCGAAAATCTCAGAAGCTCTTGTTGCTGCTGATCAGATAGTTGAGAAGATGATGATGATGAAGAAGAAGAAACAAACATGTCATCTCTCCCATAGAAACGAAGCATATCTTGTTGATTATTGAAGTTGCCACTCCCACCACCAGGAACTTGTGCATATTGAAAGGGATGGCTTGTTGAATACGTTTCTTGAGAATAGTGTGGATGGAAACCAACAGGAACCGGGTTAGATGGTTGTTGTTGACGATCATTATGAAATTCTTGATTAGTGAGGTAGCCATATTCAGCTGTGCCTTGAACCCTTTCAGGAAAATTGAGCTTTGCTTTGCTTCCTTTGAATCTAAGAGCAGCTTCATCATAAGCAAGAGCAGCAGCTTCAGCAGTTTCAAAAGTTCCAAGCCATACCCTTGCTGCCTTCTTTGGATCACGAATCTCTGCAGCCCACTTCCCCCATGGACGCTGCCTCACCCCTCTATAGTGTCTTCTTCTAACACTCCCTTCATATAATTAATTAACCATGTAATTAAATCAATATACATGTGTGTACATGTTTTTGTCCATGAAAATTAGGAATAAAATCACATATGCTCTTTTCATCAATTAACATTTTATTCATTAATTCTTTACTTCTTTTCTCATGTGTTATATTTTTATTGAAAAAAATTAACTCTCTAGGATTGGTTGAATAGAACAAAACACTATCTTGCATCTGACAGTTTACATGTTCGAATCCCATAAAAAAAATATATTATAAGTCTTTTTAGAGTTCTAGAATTTCCTACCTTAAAATGAGACATAATCCGATGTAATGAAAATATATCAATTTTCATTGGAAAAAACAAGCAATTTCCATCTTTAGGTGATTTCTATAATATTAAAATTCCTCCTTTTTTTTTATTTCTTTTTTGGGAGGGGAGGAGGAAGCTCAAAGGTTTAATAATATAATAAAAAGTAGTGATTTTTATACACCTATGTTTATATGATTTTATGAAAGACAAAAATTGAAGGGTTGTGCATAAACCTAAACCATGAGTTTTTTGTTGCAGTCTTGCAGGGGAAGATAATGGTTCCAAGAGAGAAATTAAAACCCCTCTAAATTAAAGGTTACTTGCACGAGCTATGCGAGGGTTCGGAACATGAAGTAGCAAATTTCAGGTGTAGCGGTTGTGAACACTTTGACCCAAGGAAAAAGAGTGGTCATGCTAAATTATTAAAAAAAAAAAAAAAGGATTAATTCACACCGGAAAAGGGAGATAAGAACAGAAATGGAAACAACAAGTATCCTAGTCGTAAACATCAACCTTAAAACCGCTAGTTCTTTAGTCTTCAAATCCAATTTGAACACAATAAATTATATATCATACAACTTAATTAAGTGACTGAGAAAGAAAAAAGTAATGAAAAAGTTGTGTGTGAGAGTGAGGCACTTACCTTGATCTTGCTGTGGTGCTTGGGATTGTTCATTCTGAGTTGAGCTGGAATGGGAAGCAGTTGAACTTGAATGATGTTCATTCAGCTGAAGTGGGTTATTGTTGGTTCCACCAATGACTTGTGTAAGGGCTGAGACCATAGCTGACATGTCTTGCTGAGACCTTTCAGAATATATTGGGAACAAAATTTCCTCTTCTTGTTGCCCTTCTTCGGAAGAATATGTCCTTCTATCCATCACTGATTAATACAACTAATATATTGTGTGTGTTATATGTATATATTCAGAGCTTAAGGTGTATCAATTAATTGATTGCTGTACTGCAATTAATGTTTTTGAGTGTTCTTAATAACTATATATCTTTCACTGATGTTGTGTAACAGAGTGCTAATTTTAGTGAATGCTATGTGTTTGGATCGACTCAATTACGTAAAGTAGATCAAAGAAAGAAAGAAAGGATAGATCTAGAATGAGAAGGGAGGGGGAGAACTTAGGGTTTTGGTTCAGTGGCTTTTATATGTCTCGATGCCTTGTTTGGAAGTGTGAAAACAAGGACTAAAGACAGCAGAGGAAACAGAACACAGCCGAAAATCAAAGATTCAAAAAGTTGTGTTTTTTTTTTTTTTGGACGAATTCTTTGATGCTATTTTAGAAAATAAAAATTAATTTAGTTAGATTAAAGTTGATATTCTTATATCTTCATCTATTTCATCATCTATATCTTTATTCCACTGTGAATATTTTTCTCTCTTTTCTTTTTTATTATATTTCACAATTTTCTCTATCCTCTTTTAATTTCTTTATTAATAAGGTGTGTACGATTAAAAGAGATGTGAAACAATCTTTTTCTTAGTTATATATGGTTTAGTATTATCTCTTATTTTAACATTTTTAATGTTATAGATAAAGAGGTACAATGTTCAAAGTAATATTTCATACACATTTCAACAGTGTCACCATTCATTTTATGTTCTTCATCTCTTTTTATTTCTATCTTTTTATATTACATTACATTAGTACAGCTATCTTTTTTTTTCTAGTCTCTCCTGATCTCTCTCGAGGGGCAGTGTGAACCGATCTTTATTCCAAAGTTAATTTAGGTGGCAAGAACTTTTCTCAGGGATGACAATTGAGCCTAAGTCCTGTGGGTACCCGTAACAGATAGGGTAAAAATACGTAAAAACGGGTATGGACGCGAGTAGGGGTAATAGCCCGCATTTTTTCATGGAGACGGACTCGGGTACGGATACTATGATGCCCAGTCTATCTCATTCCCGAACTCATATATATATATATATATAATTATTTTATTTAATAAATAATACCATATATAATTATATATAGAGATATATTAATTTTATTAAAATATCTAATATATTTATACATATTTTTAAAATTGATACATAATATATTACTAATTAAAAGTATATTTTTAGAACTATCTATTTGTGTTTTTTTTACTTTATATAATATATGACTAATTAGTGTTAATAATCATTTTTTTATAGTTTTTGGAGATTGCTAACATATGATATGCTTGTTTATAAAATAGTGTGATGTGAAAGTATATTGTGCTATTTAATAAAAATCTTGAACATTAGATCATGTGTTGTGTTTTAGAACTTTAATGTATTGTGTTTCGATTTGATTTAATTAAATTATTATGTCACTGATATTTAATAATTATGTTTGGGAAGATTTTGAAATAATTTTTCAATTGAGTTATAATTTTTTAATGAGTTATTAATTTTTCACTTAACTGAATTGTGGGTAACTAGGTATGGGCATATAGGTGCCCAGCGGATATGAGGACGGAGATTAAAGTTGTTGTTCATGCGGATACAGACGCGGGTACCGGCTGTTTTTTAAAACGCGGGTATGGGAATTGGCACTATGTCATTGTCATCCCTAAGTTTTCTTGAACACTATTGTGTGCTATGATTTTAAATTTTGAGGGAGAGAAAATATTTTTCTATTTGATACAAGAGATAACAAAATTATTTCCATATATGGAAAATTGAGGATGAAAATTTATTTCTGATCAAATTTATTTTTCAAAAATGATATATTGCTAGCATTTTTCTATTGTAAGATATATATGTTACAATGGAATGCCTCTCACGCTTATTGTTTAGTTTATATTAATTATTAAAATTACTAGATTTACTTAATTAAGAACATTAAATATATTTATTTTTTAATTCAAATATCAACTAGAAAATATCCCTTATCTTATATGTTATTTCACATCTGCAGTCTGCACCATCGATCCTTCCCATAACCTCATTGTTTTTATTTATTACAATTAAATTTTGTTCATTTACTATCTTAGCATATATATTTGAAATTCAAACTAATTTTTTTGTAATATCTACAAACAAATTAATGATTAATTATCCCTTAATATTTATATTTTTAAATATCCAATTTAAATCAATTAATTATCCTCTAACATATACATATTAAATTCAAATTATATATATATATATATTCTCTTTACTTTTAAATTTCAAAAAATTGTGTAATGCATAAAATACTTATTAGTTAGTTTTATCTATTTTTAAGGTTTTCTTAAAGGTTGTGTTTTAGGTTCACTGAGTTGTAACGATTTGTTGACACAATATTAATAAAATAATATTCAAATATTTAAATTTGACCCGAATTGAAACAATATTAAAATTTAAAGTTCCCCAATAATAAGTCTCCAACGTTTTCAAATCATTGAAATTAGTCCCTACCACATCACCCCTATATTTAATAGAGTTGACGGCAGAGACTAATTTCAATGAATTGAAAACGTTAGGACCAAAAACAAAGAAAAAAAATATTAGGGACCAAAACCAAATTCGGGTGAAAGTTTAGAGACCAAAAACATATTTAACCCTTGAATATATTATGCCCCATTTGAGGTGGTTATGAGTAGTTTCTTATTTTTAAAAATTTTAAATCAAATTTAAAAATTGAAAATATCTTTTTGTAATTTTTAAAATGTCTGTTGTAGTGAGATAAGAGATGAAATCATAAAGTTGTTTAAAAAAAGTTAGAGAACCTAGGAGACTCGCATAGCAAACATAGTGACCATGTAAGAGTTTAAGGTTTAGCATGTAAGCTAGAGAACCTAGGGAACCCACATAGCAAACATAGTGGTCATGTAAATGATGACAGTGATCGTACTTGGGTGAAGACAAAATATGCTCTAGCAAAAATTACTAGAGGAAGGGTAAAAGATTTTCAAGCTGTAATAGAATTGGATACATAACCAGGACATGTCCAAGGTAATTTTCTAATATCTAATAATTTTTTTTGGTCTAATTTATATTTTTATTTTAAAAAAATGCTTCCCTTAAAATCGGGTTTATTATTACCATATATTTAGGGTTGACCCTATATATATATATATATATATATATATATATATATATATAAGGAGAATTATAATATGAGAAGCCTATTTTTAAAAAATGAACAGCATATTTTTTAAGAGATGAAAAGCCTGTTTTTTTAAGACATGATTCATGAAACCTGTTTTTTAGGAGAGACCGTCCTTAATAAGTTTAGGAATCTATTTTAAAAAGAAAATATATCTATTTTTAATTACTATCCCCTCTATCTAGCGTCAAACTTCAACTTAGTCGGGAAAAAAAAAAAAGTCCCCTACCAGATATCAGTAATTAAACAGCAGATTTATATGTCCCCTGTATATTATTCATGTACATATATGGCAGCAAATGGAAAAGAGGAGAACACACTCTCTCCAACACATTCTATGTGATTGGTTAAAATTCACATGGGTCTCACCAAATTTGTGGGTCCCACTCCCAATGTGGTGGGACCCATGTGACTTTTAAGCAATCACATAGAGTGTGTTGGAGAGAGTGTGCTAAAGAGTGTGTTGCTAGCACTTTTCAATGGAAAATGTCAAATTGCCAGACCAAGATCACCTCACTTACAGACATGTGATTCAGCACAGAGAATATGAATTTGCTGGCTGACAGCATTCTCTTGTGTAGAAATATTCTTCTATGTATGCATAGATGACTGATAATACTCACTTCCCATTGCAGTTTGTTGACCACTGGGTATCAGCCTTTGCATGACTCCAGACCTGGAGGACAGCAGCGAGATTAGAGATTGACAAAGTTCACTTCACATTGCCAAAATGCCTTAAGTCCATAGTAAAGTATGCTTGTTCAGCAAACAATCAACTTTTTAAATTGACTTTCATGCTTTAATAAGGATATGGTGCAGTGCTTTCTTCATTGGAGTCTTCTTAAACATCATTTTTTCAATCAATGAATCATCTCCTTGTTGATGTTAAGAGAGTTAATAATTTAATCTAAGTCTCTATGCCACAAAAAAGGTTGCTAAAGTAATTTTAAGGTTTTCAAGCATAGGAATGAAGTTCACCCAAGAAAAGTTGAAAATTACCCTTGATCTGAATATGTGGCAGAGACAACTTCTTGAGGAACATATGGATAATGTGATGACGACAAAGCATGCGGCTGCAGCGTGACATTGGCATGGTCCATACTCACCGAGGAGGAATTGAAATTAGGTTGCAGATATTGGGCTTCGTGATGTGTGTGTTGAGGATCTGGTAATGATTGAGCATAACTGCTGCCCACATTTGCCATGGAGGAATAAGAATCAGGTCCTGGGTTTAGGATATGCTGGGGTGTATAGTGAGAATCCTGCAACAGTTGGGCATGATTGCTGCTCATATTCACCACTGGGGGATGAAAAACAGGTGGTGGATTTAGGATACTCTGATGTGGATGTTGAGGTGCACAATTGCTAGCCATAGTCATCATGGAAGAATGAAATTCAGGTTGTGGATGTAGGACACTGTGATATGCATGTTGAGAATCTTGCAATGACTGAGTATGACCACTGCCTCTATTCACCAGGGATGAATGAAATTCAGGTTGCATTGATTGTGGATGTTGAGGTTCTTGCAGTGATTGAGCACAACTGCTAGCCATAGTCATCATGGAAGGATGAAATTCAGGTTGTGGATGTGGAACACTGTGATATGCAGGTTGAGAATCTTGCAATGACTGAGTCTGACCACTGCCTCTATTCACCAGGGATGAAGATGAATGAAATATTGGTTGCATTGATTGTGGATGTTGAGGTTCTTGCAGTGATTGAGCACAACTGCTAGCCATAGCCATCATGGAAGAATGAAATTCAGGTTGTGGATGTAGGACATTGTGATATGCATATTGAGAATCTTGCAATGACTGAGTATGACCACTGCCGCTATTCACCAGGGATGAATGAAATCCAGGTTGCATGTTCTGATGTTGATGTGTATATTGAGGATCTGGCTGTGATAGAGTATAACTGCTGACCATCCTAACTGCATGAGTAACCTCCTGAGTAAGTGTACCTGCTGGTGCATAAAGTTGAGTCCTTGAAGCTTGGGATAGCACAGACTGAGCTGCAGCTGAATTTGGCATCAAATTGTTGACAGGATAGGCACAACCAGTAGGCTCCTTGAGTTCATTTGAATGTTTATAGTTCAACTGCCATGGAACTTGATTAGGTGACATCCTAGAAAAATATGAATCCTCAAAATGAGACGGTGTTGATCTCTGATGAAAAACATCATCCATTGGTGGAAGAGGCATTGTCGAGTGAGGGTGTGTATTGTTCAAAACAGAATGTGTAGGTGCAGTTGACAACAAATGTAATGGGCGAAACATTTCTAATAGACTTCTTACCTGCAACATAACAACAAATTCCAACTAAAAAAGGCATAGTGGTCATAAGAAAAGTTTCTTTTACTCAAAAAGAAAACACAAACAGATTGTAATAATTGTAATTAAAATCAATTTTCCAGAAATCAAAAAGAAACTTACTTGTCTAATATTGAGTTCAGGACTAAATTTGTTGGAGTATTTCTGGTAATTATCTTGAATGGCATGTTTAAATTGATTCTCTGGCAAGGGTAAACAGTCTTTGTGAATTTTGAATTGCACCTGAACAAAAAAAAAAAATGATGGTGACAACTTCCCAACTTCAACATAATGAGATGACATTATGGTTCATTTGTTTATTGCTAAGACTATATCAAAGTCAGTGGTAATAAGTACAATTTCCACATGCACCAGAATAACCTGCCAGAGCCAATCATATTTCTCCATATGTATCCACACCCTCACAAGCAAATCAAGAAATTAACACCCAACAAGCATGTTATACTCTTGAAGCATAAACAAATGCCACAAACAGATGGATGATGCTACCACCAAAATCATTTCTAAACCACCAATCAAGCCAGAGGATGCCATTTCTACAGAGTCACCTAGACAAGTGTATGCAGGTTAACATCAATAATTAAAAGCTCACCTGAGCAGGAAATTTCCCACCAAAAGCTAATGGTTCCATCTTTAGCTTCCCAGTTGAGGTTGCTGTATATATGCCATAGAGCAGTTTCACATCAGTATCAAACAGAAAAAGGTATGTGCCAGGATTTATTTTCTCTACAACTTCTTTTCTCCCTGCAGGAAGCCCAAAAACTCTGAATCTATAGCACTCTGGTTTTGTCATTCTGTTACACATGAAAATAAAGCCAGCAAGCTTTTCCTGAGCGTCCATGCCCACTTCTTCTGCTTCCATTGAATCACTGCATAAGTTAGCAACAGATTATTTAAAAATTTAAAAAATCACTAAACAATGCCCAGTAAAATTTAAAAAATAAAAGAAAGAAAGAAAGAAAGGAAAATGAATGTGTAGAGGCTATATGTGAAGAACATTGAATGTGTTGCAGAAGCATACCCTGACTCCACCAAAAATATCAACCTTGCCCGTGAAAGTACATAAACATGAGAGGATGATAAAAAGAAACCCTGATGCCAATTTCAAAATCAATCGTTCGATCAAACTTAGAAATAAGTAAATAAAATCCCAGCAAAGGCGAACTCGTCAGTCACACAGCCATGGAATGAAGGCGTAAAATAAAGAAAACAAAACCCCTACCAAAAAGTTAAAAATGGCATTTTTTTTTTACTCAATTCAAAGAAGGCGTCATATTGGAGAGAGAAGAAAAGAAAAATTAAAGAAAGAAAGAAATAAAGAAAGGGTGATGTATTTTACCTAGATGGATAGGAGTAAAGCAGCAAGGCACTCAAGTCAGGCCCTCAATCTTCTTCTATTTTTATTTTTTAGTTTTTTATTTAAAGTATATTCCCACTCCATCGACACGTAAAACACTAATATCTCGAAATACTTAAAGGTTTGTTTGGTTTACATTTCGGTTTCTTGTTTTTATTTTCTGTTTTCTGTTTTCTGAAATTTTACAAAGGAAAAATTAGAGCCTGTTTGGTTTGAGGAAACATTTTCTGTTTTCATTCTGTTTCCAGTATTTCTAATTTTTCTTTTATAAAATTTCAGAAAACAGGAAACAAAAAATGAAAACAGGAAATGAAAATGCAAATTAAACAGACCCAATATTCTCGAGCGCTTAGTGAGAGACTCTCAAATGTCTTTTAAAATACTCGAGATATTGTTGGACGTTATGCTAATAGATGAGAGAGACTGTCAAATATCTCGGAATATTGGGAATATTGTCGGCCGCTAATAGGTAAGAAAGTAATATTTTAGAATATTGTCAAACGTTAAAGTCACCCGTAATCAAAGCCACAACTACATATTTAAGGATTCGAGCTTATTTCCATGTGATCAACACATGTTATAGCATGTTTGTGAATAAGTTTTCATCCGGCCTAAACCCTAAACGTATGTTCAGGTTGATCCAATAACTTTTTGCATCTCAAATTTGGTCTCAGAGTTCATAATTTCTTCTTGGAATTCATAAACTTAAATTTCAATACATACTCATGGATACTCACATATTTATTGAATGGTTGGGGACCGATACTATATCATCTGTCGTGTAAATACCTATGTACTCATTGAAATATATTTTCTATTAAATATTTAATATTTAAATTTTTAATTATTTTCAGATAAATTTATTTTGTATTATTTTATAATAATATTTTTAATACACATACCCGTAATAATATTATATAATAATGAGTTATATTATATAATATTGGCTCTTTTTAGGGTGCACAAGTTTTGCACAAGTTTAAAAACTTGTGTACCACACACAAGTACATTTCAATTGTCAGATCTAAAATTAAAATAATGGACGTGGATACGATTTTCCGGCAAACTTTTATATATTAATTTCAATTTTTGCAAATGATTCAATCAAAATAAAATTCAATTGTATGCGAAAATCCTAAAATTTTTTAGTTGTTGCCACCATTAACGTTCTCTTTCTCAGCTTCTTCTTCTCTCTGGTTTTCTTCCTTATGCAATTTGCAGTACAACAAAACCGAACCAGTCATCGTTCGTACGCACATCCACACACTCATGGGTCAGTTTTTTCCCCTTCCTCCTACGCAATCATAGTGTTAAAAAATCAAACTTTTTGTATTTCAATTTGCTTTCCTATCTCTTTTTCACTTACCCATTTTCATTTTCTTAGTCTTTTTTTTATTCTTTTTGGGTCAAATGTTGTGGCAGAGGGAAGAGAAGATGGGAAGGCTTAAGAGATGATGATGATGATGGAAGGAGTAGCATCAATAGCATTATCTTTCAAATTAAAAGCAATGACTCTGTTGGACACCGAAACCGTAAACGAAACGGTGGAGATATAAAATTTCAAATTCAGAAACTTGCTATTGTATGTTAGGCATTTTTGTATCAGAAAAAATATTTCAAATTCAAATTTAAAAAGAAATTTTTTATAATTTTATAAGTTTTATGTCCTTTGTAATAATAATATAAATTTTTTGTAAAAGATTAAAAACTTGCTATACTAGGTAAAAGAAAGGTTGTGTATGATACACAAGTATTTAAACTTGTGCACCCTAGAATTGGCCTTAGGTTGATATGTTTAAGGGTCTGTAATATATTCAGAAATCAAAACACATGTCATGATAGGATCAACGGCGGGGTCTAAGATACATAGGATAGAGAAACCATGTATGGTACAAGAGGGTGCTAATACCGTTAGATCTAATATTAAACTAAACAACGGTTATGATTAACCGGTAAACGTTTCTAACACCTTCCTCTCTCAATCTCTTTTCTCTCTTTGATTTGGTCTCTCTCTCTCTCTCACTTTCTATTCCAGTGGCATTATGATGATGGAGGAAGAGGGTGGCGCCATAGTGGCGGTGACCGCGGCTGAGAGAGGCTAAGATCAAAATAGGTTGCCAAGGTTCAAATGATAGTTGTGCTTGGCCGCACCATTAATGCCCATAGGTTGTCATCGTTCTCACACCGGAAAATGGCGACATTGTGAACCCCCTCTCCTCGCTATCATGCGCAACAGCGCCAAGAACCAGCCTTGTTGCGGCCAAGAGCCGCTCCCTCTCCATCACCGGCTCAATATCGTCGCGAGTCTCCCTCTCTTCCTTCTCTTTCATTCTCTCTCTCTCATGTTTTCCCCACTCTCATGGCTTCCCTTTCTCTTTCCCTTTCCGCCTTCTTGCAAATTTTGTTGATGACCATGGTCAAGACAACAACAACCATCGCCACCATGGAAGCTGTTTTGAAATACGAAAATGAAGACAATAGGTAGTGATCGTAAACAAACTTCTTTTCTCTCATTATGATGATCTGAAACTTTAGCTATGAAGTGGCCTATCAAAATCTTCAACTAGAGAAGTAGCTAAGTGGTTACAAGAATGAGATTTGTGTTGAGTCTCAAAAATATCATAAGGTAAATTATGATGTTTTAGATAGCTCACTTCTCAAGTTTTAATGCTTAACAAATTTGGGTTAAAATACTTATCATAAATACATAAATGTTTAATGACTTATCTATGATTTCAGCAAACCACTCTGAACTTATAAAGACTGTCTAAAGTGTTGTCAACCTGTCTAAAGTGGAAAAGCCTTCTGAAGGTTCAACCTGTCTGAAGTGTTGAAGCCGTCTGAAGTGCGCAACCCGTCTGAAGTGTTGAAGCCGTCTGAAGTCTCATTAATGACGTGGCACTCTTTGCTGAAGTATGTGAAGACATCTCTGAAATTCTGCTGAGTCAAGCGTTCTCTGCTGCACGTACCTTTTCAAACATATTTATGGCAAGGAACACAGAGACCTTTCCTCGTATATTTGAATTTCATACACCACTGAGGAAATCCCTGCAACGCAGCCTTTGCAGCAACAACAGTGGCAGCAGCAACCTTGTATTGTGTCAGAAAAATCAGAACTCTCAGAAGCATGTCTCACAACGGATTAAATAGCATTTAATGCTATCTCTAAACGGTGGTATTTCAACGGATTGAAGATTGGTTATAAATAGCCCTTCATGAAGACCATCAACAGAGCGACTGCATATACAAGAAAGTCTAAGAGAAATCACGCTGCAAGTTTTTCTCTGTAAAAATACTCTGATTTCATATTCATTGTACATCATTTGTATATCCTGAGCATACCTCAGTTTTTATTGTACTTCGTCTCTGTTTAAGCTTCAAACTTGTGTAGTTTAAAAGCTTAGACATATCTCTTTGTAAAAATTGTCTCTGAGCCTGGAGAGGCTTGTCTGTAAAAGAATACTTGGTTGTAGAGCCTGAAGAGGCTTGTCTGTAAAAGAATACTTGGTTGTAGAGCCTGAAGAGGCTTGACTGTAAAAGAATACTTGTAATCTTGGTGAAGATTAAGAGAAAATCCAAGTGCTAGTTGGCATTGGGACTGGACGTAGCTCACAGTGGTAGTGAGTGAACCAGGATAAATTCCTTGGCTAAGTTTTCTATCCCTTATCTCTTGTCAATTTATTTATACTAACCAAAGGGTGTTGAAAACTGTTCTGATAATTTTAAAAAAGCAAGAAACCTTTTTAAAGATCTTTTCAGAAGCCTTCTTAAGAAACTTCAGACAACCTCTTAAACCTGTCTGAAACTGTTGTAAACTTAACCGTTTGCGAAAAGCTTCCATAAATTATTAAGAAACACTATTCAACCCCCCTTTCTAGTGTTTCCCTGTGTTTCTACAATTTGTTTTATTATAATGATGACAATGAGTTATTTTATTCAATATTCAAAACATTGAAGGGTCATTTTGTAATTTTTAAAATTTTGTTTTATCCGGTCATTGACCTGTTATAGTAGGTCTATTTGCCCCTTGTACCGTACAAGGTATTGATGATCCATGTACCTTAGACGCACCCTAAGATCAACTAGATCTCAAATGTTAATCCTTGTGTAATGAAAAACAAAGAGAGGGTCGAATGTTTTTGGTTCGAGGAGGTTATCGGGGAACCTACTGCTCCCAATAAAAGCTTATTTGTGCACCATTACACAAAATTTTTATTTGTGTATATTAAAATCTTCCTTAATATAATGTGATATTGTGATATATTTTATGAGATTTTTTTTATAACTTTTAAATTCTTAAATATTCATAAATATTCGTTATTTATATGGAAATTGTTTATTTTAACACTCACGCCACACCCATTGACATCTATATTTTTAAGGGCTTAAATACATTTTTTTCCCTATACTTTTGTAAATGGGTGATTTTGGTTCCCCTAGTTTTAATTGCTCGATTTTGGTCCCTATACTTTTATAAATGGGTGATTTTGGTCCCCCTAGTTTTAATTGCTCAATTTTGGTCCCTCTTCTTTAAAAATTGAACAAATCTAATCCTACCGTTAGCCTCCCATTAAATATTTAGCAGGGTTTGCTGACATGGAATTAATTTTGTGACGTATAAACTATCACATGACAAAGATTATTATTTAGTTTTATCTCTTAATTTTTTTTAAACGAAAAATTAGGGCTTGCAGATTTAGGTTTGCTTTCGATTTCATTTTAAATTTCTTTTCATGCCCGAATGAGATTTCAATTGGCTTGGTAGATGGCTTGAAGCAGACCTGCAATTGTTTTAGTTTTACGACTTGTATTTGCTTTATTGTTTTTGAGGAAATTGGAGTGTTGTAGTGAGATTTTGTTTTTTGATTTTGTTTTTGTTTTCTCATTGTATTAAATTATGCAGAATTTGATTTTATTTTCTGATTTTTCATTTAAAAAAATTAAGAGATAAAATTAAATAATAATCTTTGTCATGTGATAGTTTACACGTGACAAAATTAAATCCATATCAACAAACTCTGCTAAATATTTAATGAGAGGCTAACGGTAGGATTAGATTTGTTCAATTTTTTAAGAAGAGGGACCAAAATTGAGCAATTAAAACTAAGGGGACCAAAATCACTCATTTACAAAAGTATAGGGACCAAAATTGAGCAATTAAAACTAGGAGGACCAAAATCACTCATTTACAAAAGTATAGGGACCAAATAAACAAACATGATATTAGTGCAGAAAGAAAAGTGAAAAAAGAATATGCAAAAAAAAAACTACTTCTTTCGTTCCTTATTATAAGTCCCTTTCAACCGTGTCACACAGTTTAAGAAAAGTTGGTTAATGCATTGGTCTTTTAAAAAAATTATAACATTCCAAATATACCCCTAATTAAATGTCACTATATTTCAAGGACATTAATTGTTACATGATGGAAGACTCCAAAGGTAAATTTCTATTGGTGTATTTGAACATGTGGGTAAAACTTCATTAACTATTCACACTAATCAATATATGGGGAATTAAAAGAGTTAAACATTAATGGAGGAAAAATATGAAAAAATTGATTAATTCATCTAAAAATCTACAAAGGGTCTTATGTTAAGAGACACTCAATTCTTCTAGAATGGGTCTTATAAATAGGGAGAGGGAATAATTCATTTTGAGATAGATAAATCACTTTTGAGGTAGAGAAATCACATAAATGAATATAACCTCTTGGTCTTGGGCGGTGATATCAAACTCGGACCGGACCGACCGATTCAACCGGACCCATGGCCGGTCCAGTCAGCCATATAGACCAGTTGTGTAATCAAATCGGTCAAGACCCGGTTAACTGGTGTGAACTGGCCGAGTTACATATTCCTGACGAGTCCGAGTCGCTCGCTTCTGTCATGAGCGCTAACCTCCTTTTACTAATAAAAAAACGGGTTAAGTATGTTTTTGGTCCCTCAAAAATTTCTAGAATTTGGTTTTAGTCCCTGTAATTTAAAATCACTGATTTTGGTCCCTCAAAAATTGAAAATACACCAATTTAGTCCTTATTGATGAAAATTTGTAGCTAATCCATAGTAAAATCTGTAGCAAAACTAAGCAATGGGGACTAAATTGGTGTATTTTTAATTTTTGAGGGACCAATATCAGTGATATTAAATTACAAGGACTAAAACCAAATTCCATAAATTTTTGAGGGACCGAAAACATATTTAACCCTAAAAAAACATATTGCGAAGTGGCAGGATGCAACATTCAAATACCTTTGATCATGTACAACTTGCATGACCATTGATCCAACAATACCTTTTGATATATATGTGCTTATTTTTTTATATATTATCTTTCATTATTTCTCTTGCTGGACCGAAAAGGAATTGTTCTTTTTTTTTTCTGCTTATGTTTATATATTTGCTTATGCTTATATATAATGAGAGGATAACAATTAACATGAATTGTGAGCTTTCACCAACATTTAATTTTACTTCATTATTTAGAGAAGATATTGTTTCCTTACTTTTTTTTATTTGGTAATTTTTAAATTTAGCATGTATTTAATTAATTAAATAATGCAAAATACTAAAAATATAAATTTAAATAATGGTGTATCACATATGATTTAATTCTACCTATTTTTTTTTATTTTTTTACAACAAAGTAAAATTTAAAATATCTATAGACTGAAAAAAATTACTTGTATTTTTTTCAAACTCATACATTATATATTAATTTTATTGATTTTTTATATATATATCGGTTTAACTGGTTCAACCAATGACTCACTGGTGACCTATTAACCCAACACCCTGACCGAGTCGATGACCGGTCCGAGTTTTATAACATTGGTCTTGGGGTTTAGTTTTTTTTTTTTTTTGAAGCTATCTATTAAATGTTCCGGACTTTGTTGGTTGTATTTTGTGATTTTTTTCCCCTTCTCCATGAGCTTTGTTCAAGCTGGCTTTTTTAACATCCAATTATTTGAAAGTTTTTATATTGATATTAGAGCAGCGCAGAGAAAGAGAAGAGATGAAGAAAACTGAATGTACTTAATATTCACACAAGAGCTGGATACAAGAATATATATGAGAAGACTAAAGCTAAAGATAGAACTAACAGAATAACAGTTGAGCAGAATTTTTAGTAAAGAAATAGGAGTTACCTATGTTTTTGATAGAGGAAGACTCACCGTTAGCCATTTTCAGTTTGGAATCACCATTGTAAGAAGATTTACCCATCAGAATATTAGAATCAAAGGTGATGTGATTAGTAGCTCCAGTGTCAGGATACCATGAGGGATCATAGAAGGTTTCTGGAACAGTCATTAAGGCTGACATACCTGACTGTTCTTCAAGAAAGTTTTCAGTTATCATGGCTCTGTGTTGTTTATCAGGGTAAGTAGAAGGTTGGTTCATTGGCGTTTCTTGATAAGAGGGATTAAACCGATGATAGCAGTTGATAGCAATGTGACCAGGTTTGTTACAAACCTGACACACAGTCCTATTGTAATGTCTATCAATACCACGACCTTGAGATCTACCAGTTGAACGACCTCGAAAATTTGCCTGATTACGGCCTCTGTAATTGTTAGTTCCTCTGCCACGAAAAATGCCTTGGTTTCTACCTCGAAAGTTACCTTGATACTGGACATAGTTTGCCTGAACATTGAGTAATTCTTGTTCTTCCAGTTTCTGTTTTTCTAATCTATGTTCCATAGAGGTAAGCAAGGTTTCGATTTCAATTATAGTATAAGGATCTGTGCGAGAAATAATAGAGGCAACAAGGGAATTATATTCACTAGGTAAGCCATCTAAGATGATCTGAATATGTTCTGAAGAGTCTATAGGGGAACCAACTGAGGCCAAGGTATCAACAATTTTCTTGATATTGAGAAGATAGGATTTTAAAGAATCGGTTTTCTTGATACCTTTGAGCTCAACTTTTAATTGAGCAATTCTTGCACGAGTTTGACTTTCGAAGTAAAGATGAAGGAATTTCCAGATTTCAAAAGCATGGTTGCATCCTACCATTTGTGAATGAAGGCTCGGGGTCATAGAGGCAAGAAGCCATGTATAACCATTTGATCTTGCTGCTCCCAGATAGCATATTCTTCTGAAACAGTGCCACGAAGTTCATCTGCATTTGACTTGTATTGCACGGGGCCTCCCTCCATCATTTTGGAGATCGATGTATTTCTGCAGTTTGAAGGATTTGATAGTGCCAAGTGCTTGCATCTTCCACACAAGAAAGTTGTCATCATCCAATTTTACGGAAACAGGAACAATGGATTGCATCATTGAGGTAGAGGGAGGGGTGGGAGTTAAAGAATTTGACATGGTTAAAGGATCAAGCTCTTGATACCATATTGATATTAGAGCAGCGCAGAGAAAGAGAAGAGATGAAGAAAACTGAATGTACTTAATATTCACACAAGAGCTGGATACAAGAATATATATAAGAAGACTAAAGCTAAAGATAGAACTAACAGAATAACAGACTCCTAACAACTAACTAACAGATTTACTAACAGATTTACAGTTACCATAATATTTTAAAATAATAATACCCCTGTATCGCTTTGCTCGCTCCATTTTGGGTGGCATCAATTTTTCCCAATTTACAAGGTTGAATAATTAGATAAACCAAACATGCCACAATTTGGCAAGAGGAGATTTTAGACTTAACCCAATATATATATGATATTTTAGTCCTTAAAAACTCTTACAATCTAGAAAAAAAATTTCAAATACGTAAAAATCATATTATTTTTTAGTATTTTGTTGTTGAATTTGACAAATACTTTTTGAGTAAACTAACACTTTCGTCCTTGACTTTTACCGCATCTTGCAGTTTCATCTCTGACTTTTTCAAAATTACATTTTAGTCTCTGACTTTATTAAAAACATGCACTTTAATTCCTAAAGTGCGTGTTTTTTTAATAAAGTGGAGACTAAAATGCATGTTTTTTAATAAAGTCGGGACTAAAATGCACGTTTTTTTAATAAAATTAAGGACAAAAGTACACATTACAGGGACTAAAGTGCTATTTTAGAAAAGTCATGGACAAAACTGTAAGACGCTGTAAAAGTCACAAAAGTGCTAGTTTGCTCAATACTTTTTTTAAAATTTTCGAATAGCTTTTTTTTTCTAAAACACGGTCCTTTTTAGAATCACACAATTTTTTTTTGGTGAATGAACGCTTACAAAAAGGAAAAACAAGAAAAAAGAGAAACAGATCTGGGACTAAACTAATCCCTACTAAAAGCTACCCCCATCGCATCCGCAAGTAAGATGGCCGATAAATCTTGAGGAGGCAGATGAAGCTCAACCAGAGAGTCTACAGAATTAGCACCTTTTTTAGCCAAAAAGTCTGCACATTGATTTCCTTAGTGGTGGAGATGTTGAAAAGAAATTCTCCAATCTCTAGTCATCCAAGCATTAATTTCAGCAACAATAGTAGCATACTTGTGATAGGGAGCTACTGAATTCTTAATCAATGAAAGAGCCAACTGAGAATCCGAAAAACAAGTTACTGCTTTATAACCTTTGCTCCAGGCTATACGCATACCATGAAGGATAGCTACTAATTCAGCTTTGAGGATTTCAGAGACACCAATGCTGCCATAAAAACCATACAACCAATCCCCTGAAGCATCACGAAATACCCCTCCAAAACCAGCAGGTCCTGGGTTTCCTAAAGAACTCCCATCAACATTTAAAGCCACCTCTCCATTTCTAGGCTTGATCCACGCAAACCATCTCACCCGCGGCTGAAGAGTGGAATTCCAATTCACCAAAAGCTTATCAATGCTAAATGAGTTAGCAATGATGCGGGGGACAAGATTCTGACCAACATGAGCTTGGTTGTTGAAGCAGTAGTCATTATGTGCCTTCCATATCTCCCAGAGCGCAACCAAGAAAATGGTCTTGAACATACTAATACCATGTTGCACCCACTTCACAATATCATTGAAAACTAAAAAATTGTCAGTAGCCGTGAAGCCAAGGCGCATCCAAATTGGCATAACCTTCTCACAGTCCCGCAAACAATGCAAGTTGCCCTCCATATAACTACCACAAATAGGACAGGTCCTTGATGCACTGCAGTGGCGACTAAACAGCAGCGCTTTGGTAGGCAGCGCATTATTACACAGAAGCCAAATAAAGAAACGGATATTATCCGGCACCTGCAGCTTCCACATCCACCCCCATGTAGATGAATCATCTTGCGGAAGGTCTCCAGCAATTAACCATTTATAACTGTCTTTCACAGTATACAAACCGGAGAGGTTATTCTTCCAAGATACCAAATCTGGGACAGAAGCAGAGAGAAGAAAATTATGAGAGCGGATAAATTGTTCCAACTCAGGAGATAAAGGAGTATATAATCTTTGGAGATTCCAACCACCATTCTAAAGATCACAAACTCTAAGGTTCACATCATGAATATCCACTGCAAAAACCTTATCGCACAGAGCACCAGATTGAGACCAGTCATCATACCAAAATAAAGCCTCGCCATTTCCAATCTTCAAACCGAAACCATCCTTGAGATCAGCTGCAACCTTTCTGACCGAGTTCCAAGTAAAGGAGCCTCTCTTCAAGCAACGAAATACATCAGAATTGTTAACATATTTGGCCCAAATCAATTGAACCCAAAGCTTAGAATCATCATGCAACAGCTCCCAAACCTTCTTACCAAGCAAGGCAGTGTTTTGCTCCCTTGACCTTCTTAGACCCAATCCACCAACACTACGGGGAAGAGAAATGTGCTGCCAATTAACCAAATGGAGACCTCTACCTTCCGAACCCTTCCAGATAAACTTTCTAGAATAGCAATCCAACTGGTTACAAATATATTGAGGTAACCAGTGGATTTGCATGGTATAAGATGGTAATGAGGCTAAAACTGATTTAGCAAGAACAACACGTCTCGGTTTAGTAAACAACCTACTCTTCCAATCAGTTAACTTTGATCTGACCCTATCAAGCACTTTCGCAAAATCTTCTTTCTTGGGTCTCCCATGGAAAATATTAAAACCCAAGTATTTACCAAGGGAGTCAGTGAATTGGATAGAAGATATATTCTGCAATTTATTTTTCCTAGCCCGGGTGACTCCTTTAGAGGCAAAGGCCCTAGACTTCAAGATGTTTATTTTTAACCCAGACACTATACAAAACCGTTGACTGAGATGAGAGATAGAAGGTCCCCCTCTGACTTTACTGACAGGAGTCCAACTCCCATTAAGAACTGCCTCATTAATCATGACCCCAAACTTTTCCATACACAAGATGAAGAGATAAGGGGATAATGGATCCCCTGTCTTAACCCCCTCAATGGAGAGAAAGTAGGAGTACGACAGCCATTCCAAAGAAGAGTGATGCTCAAAAAAGATACACAGCTCATAATGAGATTAACAATCCCAATAGGAAAACCAAAATCAATCAACACCAAGCGAAGGAAATCCCAGTCCACTCTATCATAAGCTTTTTCTAAATCTAACTTATAAATTACATCCTCTTTCCGCTTCTTAGATTTAGACATGATGCACACATTCCTGGAGAACCATAACATTATCAGTGGTGTTTCTTCCTGGAATAAAACTGCTTTGCCAAGGCCCCACCAAATCACCAAGAAAGGGACGAAACCTATTAACAAGGACTTTAGTCACTAATTTATACACAACATTGCATAAATTAATGGGTCTAAAATCCTTAAAGGAATTAGGATGGTCTACCTTGGGAATTAAAACAAGGAGAACTTCCGAAACATCCTCTTGAATGAACCCCTCAGAAAATGCCCTTTTCACAAAAAGCCAAAGATCATCCCTAACCACATCCTAATACATCTTAAAAAAGATAGGTTAAAACCCATCTGGCCAGGGGCCTTGTAAGATTTCATAGACATGAGAGCATGATGGACCTCCTCCTTAGTAACAGGAGCTAATAGGGAATTAATTGCTTGGTTACTCAGCTTTGGAATAGATGGTGTAGGTAGCGCAAACTGGGAAGTCTCCTTAACACCAAATAAATTTTTAAAATAATTAACAGCCTCCTCCTTCAAGATAACATCATCACAGCACCACTCCCCACCTGGTAGAAATAACCCGTGAATTCTATTACGCTTTCTACGATTTGATAAGTACTTGAGTATGAAAACACAAATTATGCTTTTCTTTTAGTTTTAAAGCCCTTATAAAAAATCACAAAATAGCTCATACTTTTTTGTGTTAAATTAAAAAAAAATATCCTGGGAAAGTATATACTTAACCCAAAAACAATAATAAAACACACCTATAAACCAAAAAAAAAATAATAATAATAAAAGACACCTTGCAAACATCTGAGCAGGCCTTTCCCAACCAAAATTTTCATAATTTTCCGTTCCAAATAAATTCTTCCTTTTACTCGTTACAACTTCAAACCCTCAAAATTTCACAGGTCATATAATAAAATGAATGTTCTCTACTCAGAAATTCCAAGTAAAATAGAAACTCAATATTCAGCAGCAACAAAAGTGTGGAGACAGAACACACTACTTCATGGGCAATGGTGGTCTCACGGTCACTGGCAAGAGGTTCTAGTAAACTTTGTGCAATCCAATGTTGAGATCAGATGATATGGAAATGACAAGAGGAACAGACTGAAGCCACATGGCTCTGAAAACTCGTTTGTGATGAGCTCTTATGGATTGGGAAGGCCTGTGAGCATTATATCTTATATCAAAGATGTGAATCACAGGATCCGCTGAACCCGATGTTATATAAAGCCCATCAGGAGACCAAGCCTGATTAATCAGGGCTGATTGAGATTCACTGCTTTCTTGCTTCCATCCAAAAGAATGAAGTTCTGTCTGCCTCAATCTAATATCAAATAATCGAAGCTGCTTCTCATGAGTCCTGATAGAATGAAAAATAGTTAATGTACTAGATACTCACAAGCAGCAAAAGAATACCAAGAAAAACCTGGTCTCAAATTGAAACTGGATCAACATATTATTATGTTCCCATCTTAAAGGCAGATTCTTGTACTCAATTCAATTTAGAAGATAGCAACCAAATGTATTGTCAAGTAGGTTATGGATTTAAACCATTACTCCAACCAAGAATATGAGCAAACAAAAGGGAATTTTCAACTCTTAACTAGGATAGTTGAAGAACATATGCTCATCCTTACAATGAACCCTGGGTGGATTTATCTTTTATCCAGATCGAAAAGTCTGAGAAATGCACCTGTTGAAATATGGGTCAATCATCTTTTTTTTTTATCCTTGTTCACAAATCAGAACGCAGGCCCAAATGTCATTGGCGCATAAAAGATCACTTCATCCTAATATTTTAAAGCATATTTCATGTATAGAACAAAGTCTGTGGGACAAGGACAATTACAACAAACCATAATAACTTTCTTCACTATTATGCTGTTGTATGCATAACAATATTTCCATGCCTTAAATAAAGATTCCATTTCGTCCAATTAAAGATACAAAGAGGCACAAGATCAAAATATGGTGGTTGTGCACCACATCTAGTAGTGTGTGAGTTTCAAGTTGAGGTAACCAAACCAAAATCCTTTTTGCTCCCATTTCCCTAAAGTTTATTGACAATTTAATCAATGAAAATAGTTTCATTGCACTTTAGCAAACAAAATGTAATAATACAAGAAATTTCATCAGGGGTTCAAACTTTTGGACCAAATCCGATATTACTGTTTTCAAATGAACATACTTAATTTTTTCCTTAAACCAAAAATTCAAGACAGACAAAAACTTCAAATTCAAGGCGTGTTAAAAATTCTGCATAATATGGCCAAGCTTGTGGAAAATAAAGAAACAAGTTAACAAAGTGGACCTCAAAGTAGTATAATTTACCCTGTTTGAACCATGAATAAGTTAAAGTCACATGGATTGGGCAGGACACTCATGCATTTACTATCAATCTGATGTTTGAAATCTGCTCTTCCAACACGAACATCATACCCAAATATTCTCCTGTCTGCACCAGCAGATAACACAATATGTTTCTGCTGCATACCAGCAACTCCCATGACAGCAGAAGAATGAAGATTCCTGTGCAATGCTTTTGGCTTCCATTTGTTCTCACCATCCTGCTCACTCCAAAGTATAACTGCATGGTCACTTCCACCAGTTACAAAACATGTATTGTCCCAGGGCATAAAAACAATGCCATTGATAATTCCCTTGACATGAGGCTTGTCCTCTAAGAATTTTACACGATCTCCCTGTCAGTTACATCCAAATTTTGCATATATCAATAGCAATCAACAATAAAAAGTAACCCAAATACAAGGTTATACTTTTACACCAGGGTATTTGTGTTAAAAGCTTTACCCCTTGTTTTTTATTCAAATTTGTAACTGATATTTGAGAGTCTCCACTATCAGCGCTGTATACTGAAAATAGGCTGTTTCCATCAGGGTGCCAAGCTACATCTTCTGGCCATCTCCTCTGCTTTGGGGATACACAATCAGTAGTGCTAAGCAGAGAGGCTCCTGATCTACACAATTATAGATAGGGAGAAAGAACAAGTGAATTAGATAACATAGTGATAGGTGGGTCGACTTTAAAATACTTTGAAGTTCAGATAAAATGTTTTCCACTCCAAGACAATCATGTACACAGAGGAAGAAACTGTCAATGGTAGAGGAAAGAACCATCATATGTTCAAGTTTACAGTTGAATGGGAATAAAGAAACACACAAGATAACAAAGAAAAATGAAACTTGAAAAAGATTTTGAAGTTCAAAGTCATAAAGTTTTCTACGCCAAAACTTCACATTCAGGGAGTGGAAGATTCATAATGATAGTAGACTGTCAACAAAAGTAGAAGGAGCTACCATAGTGAGTACCGACAGATTTATGCTTGTGCAAAAACCTGATAAGTATTGATATTAGGACTAATCCCCTTTCCAGATATTAATAAGAATAAAAACTCTCCAAAGTATTAGGGCATACCCCTTAGATTGAACTTGCCACAAGTTGACCACTCCATCCAAAGCACTGCAAGAATTCCCAAAAAGTAGCAATAATCAGCCTAGAAAGAATATATCAATCTTGTATCACCATAAGAGATAAATTCAAATTAAGTACGATTGCTGAAAGGCAGGTCTTTTTTTCGAAATGAAATGATTCTATTACCTGGTCACAAAAAGCTGATCATTCACAGGACACAAACAAATACTCCGCAATTTCCTCTTGTGTTGACTTGAGATGTGGTTGCTTGTTTGACAGTGTACCAAGGTTGGTGAAGAACTCTTACGTATTAAAGGAATCAATTCCTTGTGTTCTTTCTGTTCTGGAAAGCAAACAAAAATCTCCTTAAGCTCAATTACAACCAATAACAAAATGGAAATAAAGAGGACAAAAGTAAGCCAATAACTGACACAAAATCCAGACAGAAGGACATAACCTTAAACATTCTCTATAGAGATGAATACAAACAAACAAACAAAGCCATTTTCCTATTAGTTAGGGACCCTAGAGATGATTGTCATACCAAATCTCCTTTTTGTCCCTTTCTCCTTGACTTCAGTGTTTTGCTGCTCAGAAGAAGGTTTATGAGACTTATCAGATTTTCCTCTAGAGGCTGATGGACTGCCTTCAGAGGACCTTGGCACTAATCTAGGAGGTGAAATTTTAGGATTCACTGCAGGAATAAGAAGCTCAGGTTTAGATTGATTGTGGTTTTTGGAAGAACCTTCTCTCCTATCAATAGGACTGTTTGATCTGCGCTCTGTCTTCACGGTTTTAAGT
The DNA here is from genome assembly GCA_026901365.1 of Sesbania bispinosa. Classification (NCBI taxonomy): domain Eukaryota; kingdom Viridiplantae; phylum Streptophyta; class Magnoliopsida; order Fabales; family Fabaceae; genus Sesbania; species Sesbania bispinosa. Next base: position 529,975 of record QLOH01000141.1, read on the forward strand.
CCATCACCTAAGCTACTTCTAGACGACACCGCATTAGTTTGACCTCGAAGGCGAGCCAATTTGGATTCAGAATCTTGCAACCTTTTCTCCGCTTCCTCAAGCTGAACACCACATCATTCTCAAACTTTAATAATAATCTTCCATGTAAAGATTCAAACCATAAATTAGTGGTTATGACATAATATAATACAACGAAGCTTCAGCTCAGAGCAAATAACAACAACAACAATAATGATAGTAAAGGGAGAATATAGAAGCATGAATAATATTGGAAGGTTAACCTAACCTGAGATTTGTAATAGGCGAGGCGGTGACGGAGGTTTTTGACTTCGCGGGTACGGTGTTCGATTAAAGCCACCAATGCCTCCTCCTGTTCCTCCCTGCTCGTGGTACCGTTCTGTTCATCCATTGGCTTAATCGATTATCATCACCTTCTTCTTTCGGAAACTACCTACCACCAGCTGCGTCGTGTGTTCGCCTCGTTGTTGTGTTCGCTTGTCTGTGTGTTTGTCATAGGCGCATGGTAAGGACTAGGGAGCAGGGATGGGATGTGTAAATTTAGTTTTGGGAAATAAATTAGATAATAGTGGAAATTATTTTTGGTGTGAATGTAATTAATAAAAAAATTAATTAATTATCAGTGTTAATATCGTAGTGATCAGTGAGCTAAGAAACGTTTGCTTATCAAACACTATTTTATCAACATAACACTATATGTTATTAAATTTAATAAATGACGTGACAATACATTATTGAATGTATGTGTAAAATTTTTTTACATTGACAGTGTATATATATTAAACTCTTCTTATAATCTATCTTAACTTTTAAAAAGTTACACATTTTATTTTATATCTGTCTGTTATCTTTTTTATTATTAATAATAATATTTTTTATAACCATAAATTTAAAATTTATAAATTTAAATTTTAACATGTTATATTAAATTGATGAAGATAAATATTGATATATTTTAATTTACACAATAACAGTTAATTTTATAATTAAAAAAAATATTTTCATAATCTATATGTGTTTATATATTATAATTTTAAATATTTTATCGCTTAGTATTTTTTAAATGTCTAAAATACCATATAATGCATCCAACAGTTACAAGGTCGGGTAACGCAGTTTTACTTCGACCCAGCAATTTAGAAATTTAGATATATACCAAAAAAATGTAGATATATGATAACTGTTGATTTGATATCTAACTAGTCCGTGGACTCATTGGTACTACGAAGGGTCTAAATCATCTTAATATCTCAAAATTATTTTTTACGTCATAAAAATATTTATATATTATATAAAATATTTATTGATTAATTTTTTTAATTTAAAAATAATATATAAAAAATCATATATAACATAAATTATCATTAAAATAATATTTTAAAAAATGTAGAATGAAAATATTAAATATCTATATTTTTTATATTTTAATTTATTTTTAGTACCATTAAAATATGTTTCACAAATCAAATTAGTTACTTTTTCACATTTGGTAAAATTACCATCTCATGTTGCAACCAATCCATACTCTTCTTTTCTAATTCACTTTAATGGTTAAAAAATTATTTAAAAGAAAGAGTTAAATTCAATTTTTCCACATATTAAATATTAAAATAAAATAAAAATTTTGACTAATTATATGAATTTGTTTGCAAATGATATATATGAAATCTTTGATTAAAATTTATTTATTTTTATATGGAATCATTAATTGTTGAACCAGAAAAACAAAAAATAATCGATATAATCAATTTTTTTTTGTCAAGATCGATATCATCAATTTATTATCTTTATAAGTGTAATATATAAAATGTTTTACATATAAATTAAGGAAAATGATACTATGATTGCTACACATACTACCTGAGGTATATACACAATATGAACCATTTATAAGAGAGTTGTGTAATTTATATAACAAATTTATACAACATTGTGCAATAATTTTTTTTTATATTTCTCTCCATCACGTCACTAATCATATACTTATGGTGAAAACCAAAAAATAAATATCTTTCTTTATCTTTTATTCTCATCTCCTTTTTTATTGTACAAAATGATGTTGAAAATTTCTCTATAATATTTTTGTGTTAACCACAAGAATCCCCTATTATCAGGCGTAGTTCTGCCAGGGGTAGTAATGCTTGGGGGTTAGTCACAGTTAAGCTCTTCCCACAACCTTAGCTTGCATTACCAACTAAGTCACAACAATTTGGTTTCTTGTGAAAATTACTCAAGAAAAGTCATAAGAAAGATGCAAATGTGACTTAACAAAATATAACTAACAAAGACTAAAAGCATGTTGTTCTTAAAAAATGGAGGACCACAAAGAAAAAATAAAAGAGGAACCAAAACCAAAATTCACTAAACATATTTAGAGTGTGTCATGATAAGGCATTTTAACTTGATAAAAGTTGAAATTGATAGCTGAAATTATTTCATCAGTGTGTGATAAGGTAGCTTTTTTAGGTAATTATTAGCTTTTTACTATTTTTTTAATATAAGTTCCTTTTTCGGCTACCAGTTGAATTTTTTTAATGATTTCATCCCTCAATAACTCTCGTTCATCATTATTTAATAATTAATGATATCTTTATATGTCATTTTACTATTTCAGTTAGTTTTATCAAACATTTTCAATCAAATCGACTAGCTTTCACCTTTTAGTTAAATTTTCAACTAGTTTTACCAAACACATTCTTAACCCAAAAAATTCTTCCAAAGCTATCAAGAAAAAAAGTATTTATTTTTTCATAATACAATAATCTAAATGCTGTTTAATCTTATTCTAAGATTGATTCCATGAAAGTGAGAGATCCAATATATAAATAGACATAAACACAATTTTTATTGTTAACTTTTATTCCATGTTTGGTAAAACTAGTCATGGTAGCTAATAAATTAGTTGGTAGTTGATAAGTTACCTACTAGATGATAAGTTTCTAACTCATGAACTATTTTATCAAATTAGAAATGTGTAGGAACACAGAGGAAAACACTAGAAGGGGTTCAATAGTGTTTTTATAAAACTTTGAAATTTTTCAGAAACCTTTTTGCAAACTGAGTTTATAAAACTTCAGACAAGTTATGAGGTTGTTTGAGTTTTTGTCCTTTTTCTGAAATACTTCAGACAGTGGATCTAAAAATATTTTCTTAACAGATTTTCACAAATGTTTTATATAAACTCAAGTGTACAACCCTATTCTCGTTAGTTAAAACTGAATATAAAGAGATAAGGGTTAGAGAAGCACTCAGCCAAGATTTATCCTGGTTCACTCACTACCACTGTAAGCTACGTCCAGTCCCAGAGCCAACTAGCTACTAGATTTTCTCCACTAATCTGAATAGATTACAAGTATTGTTTTCACTCAAGCCTCTTCAGGCTCAAACAACAAATATTGTTTGCACACCTGACCTCTCTAGGCTCTTATTTGTTTTCTAACCTAGCCTCTTCAGGCTCAAACAACAAATATTGTTTGCACAACAAATTTTGTGTTCACACTTCAGAAGATGCTTCAAAATCAGTTGCTTCAGAACGCCTTAAACACTTCAGACAAAGCTTCCTCCAGAACCTTGATGTACTTTAGACAACTTTTAATATTCAATTGGTTAGCATATTTGAAATATCAGAACAAACATCAATGATGTTGTGAAGTCTTAAAGAGTTTATTTTAAGTTTATACTTATCAAAACCATATCATAGGGGTGTCTTAGACTTTCAAAGTCTTGAGACTCAACAAAATGTTTGGTAAAATTAGCTGATAAGTTAACTGGTAAATGCAAAATTACATAAAAGGACATATTTACATAAGTTTTATTATGTAAATTATATTTATATTTTCTATATAAAAATATATTATTAGATACTTATAATTTTAATTTTTTATAAATTTTTAATTCTTATTAACTATTTTAGTGATAAAAAGTTTTATTAAAAATTAAAATAATTAAAATAAATAGCATAATATAAAAATAATTTTAAAAAGTAGTAAAAAGTGAATAATAATTTAAATAATTTTTAATTTTTTAGTAAGAAGAGAGAGTGAAAAGAAAGAGAGAAGAGTGGATTTTACTAGTAACACTTAAAATTGATTAAAAAAAATTCAAAAGCAAATATAGAATTGTATTAAAATATGAGGGATAAAAATAAAAGAAAAATAAATAACCTAGAAGCTAGGTGAAATAACTTATAACTTATAAGTTAGAAACTCCTAAAATAAATTACTTTTATGTATCTTACCAAATGTTTTTATATTGGTTAAATCAACTTATATGTGAGTCAAATAAAATAGAAGTTAGCTTATTTTCTTTTTCAAATACACTCATACCCCAAACCCACTTGGGTGGGCCTAGTGGTTGGGAGTTTGGGTAGTTTAACATGAAGTTCTAAGTTCAAACCTAATTGTTTTCCTTGTAAAAAAAAAAAAAATACACTCATACCCCTGTTTATTCTCTATACAGTTAATCCTTTGTGTTTCTTCTCGGGAATGTCCAACAATAGCGATTAGGAAACTTAAAGCACATTCACGTATGTCTTAAATTTGAATTCTCTCTTTGTTTATAGTTTATACACTTGACAATTAATTTCATGTTTTAAAACAACTACTATACAGACAATTAATACGGGCTAACTAACAGACCTGACACTCTTTCCTTGTGTTGTACTCTTCTTTTATTGTGGCGCTTTTAGTTTCAATTTTGGGATGTTTCTCTAATGGGTTGCCACCCCCACCTTTTTTTTTCTATCTTGGATTTAAATTTTTTTACTTTTACTTTTTAAATCGGTCTCATGCTTTATTTTACATATATGAAAAGCCTTCACACCTACTAAAATAAGAGATATGATATTTTTTTACATGACATGTGTCACGTTTTATAATAAAAGATACTCTTCGAACCAAGCGCAAAACCAGATATAATTTGTTAGCTTTGGTTTTGAATTTGCATATCTTTTTTATTGGAATTGTAAGTAAATAGTAAATACCATTGCACTACCTTTTAAACAGATTACAGACTTCAGTTTATGTCAGAGTAAATTAAAAAAGAAGAATACGTTTTAAAATTTAAGACTTATAACCCGGAAAATTATGTGTCACTATTAGGTTAAGAAAAACCTAATCTCATTTCATTAGGTCTCTTCCAGTAGTGCCATAGAGCTCACTTTGCTTTCAAACAAGGATTAAATTTCAATGCTGTATGAAAATAGAATGGACAATCAATTTTCTCAATCTAAGCATCATTTTACTTTAAAAAATTTATAAACAACCAAAAACATGAATGATCTTGGTTCATCAATTTTATTCCCGAAATAAACCTCACACTAATGCTATATACTATATATAAAATTTCCCCTTTGCAAAAGAATATAGGCAGGTCTTATATAGGCAATGGTATCTTAGGTTGATTAAACACTACTTAATACCAAGAAACACAGCTTCGCCATGGCCATGCAGAATAGGATGTTAGGCACCGACTAAGTCTCTGTTTGTTGTACCGTTTAAACAGTGCAAAACCATGTAGAATTAATTTTAAATCACTTTAATCCAACATATTTCATAAAATGTGTATCATTCATCTCTATCATTGATTTCTAGGATCAATTTTACTCAACTGTAACTCAAACAAACACTAAGAAATTCAGAATAGAAATAACAAGCGAAGCAGCAATATCTGAAGAAGTATAGTTACCATCGAAGTAAATGTTCCAATTAAATACCTCCCCGCAACAGTCCCATTATAGAGTTATAGACAACAACAAATCCCACAAGGACACCAATGCCCGGGGATACAAGGAAACAAAATTACATATGAACATTAAAGACAACAATGAAAACAAAACCAGCAAAGCACCCTTGAAACCCGCAAAGATGCGCACTATCTCAAGGGAACTGCAAAATGTCATATCGTTCATTCACAGCTAGCCAAAATTTTAAGCTTCAGTTAAGCCAACCTCTAAATTTGTAAGATGTAGCAGGACTGCATGCAAAATTTTAGGAAAATAAAGAAAATGCTAGAATCAGTTCCTTCATTCTGGTTATGTACCTCGACCTCCAAAAACTCTTGCAAGGCTCCTCTATAGGCAAAAATTGTGAGCCCCTTTCCTACTGGCTCCATCTCCTCTCTCTCACACACAAAAAGAAAATGTAAATATACAATCTTGGAGTTGATATGACATGCAACATTGAACTGTTAGTGCTTGAGGCTAAATCAGTCAGCATCCCTTGAAGAACTCATTGAAGGGTCTATTCCATTAGCAGATTCCTCTCCAGTTGCCAAAGTAGAAGGATTCCCTTGGTTGCGATTCTCCTCATTACCATTAATGCGAGATTTTCCAGGCCTCGGTCTAATATTGGTACCCAAGGGGAAAGGCTCCTGCAGAAGAACCAGGTATCAAAAGCACACTCATTAGGTTGCAAGCATAGCCTTCTCATGGAAAGCACAATCTGTTAAATGCAGATGATGCTACACTACAGTAGTTCCTTAATACATTGCAGTTAGCAGCAGGAAAATAGTTACAGCTAAAGAACAAGCTGATTTACCGGATCACCAGCATTTGGGCCATCTGTATGGAAAAGAATAGGACGGCAACGTTTATCTTCATTCATCAGGCTCGAATTTTGAAAATGAGCAATAAGAGCAGCTTTTCCTTGAATCCGGGCATATGCAAGTACAGCAACCTTTTCACTGTTAAACTTCTCCCATTTTTTCCCATTAAAAGCCTGCATGACATTGCTTATCTATTAGTTTTATTGACTCATGTGGAAACAAGAAACAGATGAGTTCAATTCATATTGTATAGATAAAAAAAATCAAATTAGTAATTACATAAGAATTCTCAAATAACCTGGTGGAATGGAATTATTTGACCAGGATCAATCATATTGATGAATGCATAGCCAACATTACATTTGTTCTGCAACCATTTGTAAGATTGACTTAGAAAAACATTTATAATTGCTTCGCTTATCAGAAAAGTTAACCAACTTCAAATAAATACTTGCCTTGAAATCAATTGGCAAATACAGAAAATCATAAGTTCCTCGACATTGCTCATCTATGGCAGCAAGAAGCATCTTTGAAGTATACCTGCCAAAATATTTAAACAAATTAGAATAGGAAACGGACAAATAAATAGACCAGTGCCAAAGAATTTGCATGCTTTACTGCCAATAAAATCTGTTATGGAAAACCAATTGATCAACATAAAAAGTATATGTAAAATATGCACAGGTAAGGTAAGTAAAAAGTAAAAGTGTGTCCACTCAAGTGTATGCAAGCAAAGGAGAGAGCATTGGTATGGCTAATGCAACAAAATGAAAAGGAGAAAAGGAAAAAAAAAGGCAAAATTGTGTATGTAACTAACAATCTAGTCAGTGCAATTTTCTTTTATAAATGAAGATGAAAAGATAACAGGCAACAGCATAAGCAGCAAAAATATACAAAAAGATAGAGACAATTAGCATACTTGTTGGGAATATTTTTTATCATAAGCGTTGTTCGGTTGTCTTCCCCACGCAATATGCGGCCTAGGTCAAGTTCATATTGTTTTTTATCAGCATTGTTGTTGTTTGCTTCACTTCTACGATGGTAGAGGTTTCTCATTCGTTCATTGGTAGAATCAAACTTTGACATTGAAGTCATGGGAAGTCTCCCCGGGAAAACATGAGACAACTGCTTAGGAGAGCCCTGCCCGGCATTGGATGTCAATTCAGTACCATTCCCACCAACATGGGAAAACATGTTGCCAGAAAAATCTGGAGGTTGCAACTGCCAGCTACCATGAAAACCAGCACTTCCTAGAGAGCCCAATCTAAAACCAGAAGCATCAGGAGACTCTCCCAAGTAAGAATGCTGTCTTTCCCAGGGTGAGGCTGTAACAACTGGCGCTGATCCAACATGGTGGTCTATATGTGATGCTCTCAGCACATGAGGCGGTGTCCTGGGAAAGCTGGGAATCTGTGGAGGACATGGGGCACAAGCACCATTAACAAAGGATGGTGTTTTCTGCCAAAGCATGCCATTTGATGGAGGTTGCTGATGCAAGTTGGAGCCGTTCCACATATGATAAAGTTGACGGGGGTGGCTCCCATTTCCTGATTATTGAAACAGATTTCACACACCAGCATTTAAATATAGAACTATGAAACCCATATTACATATCCTTTCAGCCTATAATTACCCAGCTTCTAAGGATAGAAAGGCAGACTTTAAGACCAAGATTGATTTCAGAATGCTAAATCTCAGATACTCAGACGCAGGTCTAAATTTATTTATATCAATAATTTGCCTTTCAAAAAGCAATATATATTTTCAGTGTTATAAAAAAATGAAAATATTGAAAACCCGAACATTGTCATTAACTTTTGCACTGGATTGGTTCCTCCCTATCATAATTTTCTATATACAAGGAATCATTACTAAACAGTTGCAAATAAAGTATGGTACATGAAGCTTTCTTAGCATGTTAAACTTACCTCCTCCGTTAAATTCCGCCAGGTTCCCAGTTGAGCCCATTCCCTGAATGTGCCTGCTGTCAGACACTTCTGTTGATCCAGTTCCAATATTTGCAGCCATGTTAATGGTGCTTGAAAAGTTGTAAGGACTACCATTAGCTAAACTATCACGATACTCCGGTAAAGAATGAGGGTGGAATCTGGGAACAGATGCAAATTGCATTGCATCAACAACGTTAATGGACTCACTAACACCAGATACTTTTCCAACAGATGCCCCTCTTGCAGTCTTGTGTATGCTAGAATTCACATTAAAGAATGCGTTATCAATGAAAGCATTCAAAGGTAGCCGTGATGCAGATTGAAATCTTTGACTGTATCCATTTTCCAAGCAGCCACCAGATGCAATAACTCCAGAAGACACTCCTGTAAATTATATCTAGTGAGACTAAGAACATCTTAGCTTCATAAGGAAAAAAGATAAGGCAAAGCAGACAAAATCATACCCTTCTGTCTTAATAATAAGTTGTCATTGAGATTATGACCAAGATCGGGTTCATCTTGTCCTTTTTGAGACTGCTGCATCATACTACAAAAGCAGGGTTTCCACAATTGTTAAGATAATACTATCAAAGGTGAGAATACTATAACGGTAATAAGAAAAAATATGCATATCCAAAATAAAGTCTTCATCTACAAAACATCAGTTAAGATAGGCACATTTAAAAAGCAGAAAGGAGTTGCAAAAATTACTAAAACTCAGAAGAAAATTTAATTTAAAAATAAAAAAGAAGTGGTAATAGCCACCATGTTGCAATCCTAGGATGGCCAGGTTCAAGTTTGATGTGTTTCCCAGCAATGCAGATCCCATTCAATGCACGTAGAGAAGATTCTGCACTTCGGACATCATAAAACTCAATGTATTTGATATTATTCATTTCTGGATATTCATAAATCTGCAATTACAGACACAACATTCAAGGAGCTGGTATCATCATTTGATATACAAGCACCAAAAATGGATAAAACCAACAGTGAACAACTTACTTCTTTAATTTCTCCATAAAACCCAAAAATATGTTTAAGTTCATCATTCAAAACAGATGAATCAAGACCAGATATCATCAGGGTACCATGGCCAATATCCTTCTCTGGAGCATTTCCCTAACATGTCATCAAGTTGAGATATATCTATAAGCAAAGCATAAAAATAGGAACACGATGCGATTGAAAAACTAAAGCACATAGCAGTAATACTAAAAGATGATAAGACGAACAACAGAAATGTCAACTTTCTCTAAATGATAACAATGGAAAAGAAATTATGCATACATGAGAAGTTATTAAGAAAGATGATACCTTTGGAATTGAATAATGTATATCAAGTTTCCTAGATTTCAATGACCTATTTTGAAGTGCTTTCATTGCATTTTGTGCTGCCTTTAGGTCATAATAAGAAATCATAACAAATCCACGATGCTTGCAGGCAGTATAAATGGTTCGGATCTCTCCATATTGCTGCCAGAACAAACAAAATAGTCTAATTACATGCCATTTTCAGTGGTGTGATATGCTTCATGAAAACTCTAAGATAGCATCTACCAGCATAAAAGAAAAAAAGGTTCACCTCAAAGAGAGTCTTTAGCTCAGAATCTTCTACACTGCTATTAATGTTTCTAACAAAAAGTGTTCTAGAAGATTGTTCATTTACAGGAAATTTTCCTTTAGAACCCCCAAAGTAACCAGGATCCCCATCCATGCAACTGGTTCTTTTTCCTGAAACTAAATGTTCATCTCCTTCCAACTCCATGCCTCCACCACTGCTGAACAAATCAAAATCTTCAAAATCATCACTCGTTCTAGCATGAGCACTGCTCCCTAACTCATCAGTGACACCAGAAAACAGATCATCTTCATGAGGAAGGAGACTTCCAATAGTGTCAGCCTCAATTTCTTCAGGAGATTTATATGGTTCTTCCTCAGGAAAGGGACCAACAGTAATGGGCTGATCAGACAGAACATCATTCCCCAATAACCGCACTGCACCAAGATATGCATGTAAACACAGTGACACATAAGGATATCAATTGAACTAAAGTTGAATCACAAAAGCTAAAACAAATAAAAAACTTTCTTAGTTTCTTCTTCTTGGTGGGGTTTGGAGGGGAGAACAAAGGTGCCCTTTTTGTCCAGCTACATTAGGAATGATAACAAGCATATATTCTGCTATGCTAATGATGATACACTAGCAAATTAACACAACAAAAACTTGCATCTAAAGTAATAGAGATTAAAAGGCATAATACCCGTGGTACATGTATACATATCTTAGAATGCATGGAACAAATTCTTACACTTTTGGCTAAATATATCAGACAGTGAACTTGAGAATAGACTACTTTCACGTGAGCCTGCATTGGTGACAATCCTGTTCCCAATTAAACCATATGAGCTAGATGCTGGCTGCCTATGCACATCAGACCATGATCTCGGATGATAATTCAATGATTCCTTAGAATCCTTCAGCATGCCTATAATGCCTGCTTCTCCACCAAAGTGTAGGTTTCCTGAAATTTCCCCAGATAGACTAGTCTGCGACATTGGCAAGCCTGTTTTTGCACTTGTTCCAAGGGGTGATGAAGCATTCAAAATGCTGCCAGGTGATGCCACCATTTCACTCTTTCCTGAAAATTTGAACGTAGAACTTACATCATTCAGAAATTAATGACATGTTCTGCAGATGAAGCGCTTATTTATGGAACACGAGTAAACAAGCACAAATATGGATACACACAGATATTACTTTATTACCATATTCAAAATTAGCATGATAAAAAATAGCAAAACCATAATAACATCTACAGCGAAATCACATGAGCTTCAATCCATCAGAGCACAGCATCTAAATTCATGAAATCATCATTAATTATCCCAGCTATACCACGATAAAAAAGTTGTAAGAACAAAGTGTTGAATTATACCTGCACTAATTTATTAAAGATGTAACAACTAGGTTTTCACCACAACCTAGAATAGATGTAGTAATTTTAGTGAAGTCAATTACTCATATTAAAAGTAGTAGCAACATTGATAAATGATATTCATTATTCCAGGGGTAAGAAAAAATTATATATTGTTTTAAGCAGAAAGTGAGAAGAGTATGGGCTAAAAAAACCAAAATTGACAAGTATTAATACCATTCACCACAAAATGAAATAAATATGCTACATTTATAATTATTTATTCTGAAATCTGAATGCAAAGAAATATTTATAAGAAATTTAAAACAGAAAGTGAGAGAATTGTCATTTTAAAAGTCCAAAATTAAAAATGTACAACTGTGTTTCCATTAAAACCAGAGAGGTATCAGATAAGGTACACAGAAAGATATACGAAAAGTCTGTCCCATAAATTAACATGTCCAAACTCAAAAAGATAGCAATTTGCCAAGTTCTAAACTTTAGTGTGAAACAGTGATCAAGGTCTGAACCTTAATTATCTGTTAGTTAAAATATTTGGGGCATTAATGATACAATTGAAACATGGGTAAACCAGTTCGACATACTGGACTTTCTTGAACAAATAATGAGCTGATTGACCTCACCTTCTGGATAATGATCATGAATAGATTTTGGCTTCCGCAATCCAACATTCCTCTGCCCATAAAAAGTTCAAGACGTGTTTAGAAAACCAACAGGTCAGAAAGGCAATGGCATTAAGGCCACGGAGAACAGGACAAGTCAATTGACATTTTGGAAAAGAAGAGTGAAGTCTGACTGTAAAATGTATTATGTAAATGGAACTGATGATTATTAACTTCTTGAGGTCATAATATGATAAAATTTGATAAAACCAACATGAGACCATTAGGATAATAATTACCTCAGAAGCATAAGAAATGTCATCAAAAAAGTGGGATGAGGCAGCAACACCCCTCTGGTCCATTCTTTCCAAAGGCATACTGCAGCTTGTCCAGAAAATCTGGAAAGAGAAATATTACTGAAAAGCTCCTCACCTGCTAGCTTTGTTAGGCTCTATCCCTTGTCATCTGTTGGAAATTCAAGGTCATTAACTAGACAAAGGAAAGAACAGATAATAATGATAACTACTATGGAAAAATATGAGCCATTTTAGACCCAGAAAATATCATCTATCTTAACAATTAGAACGCTACTAACACCATCTCCTCAACCCCCTCCCAAAAAAAAAGAACAAACAAAAAAAAGAGAGGGGGCAAATGGATGAATGAAACCGTACTACAGCTGCTTCCTAGATTCAATTGCAAAATTCAAAGAGATCAGTGTAAAACTATGCAAAAAATAGTTGCATCTTCAACTAAATACTACCAGAAGGAAGGGCAGAACAGGATGATATTAGGAAAAGAAGAAAGCTCGTTGCTTACCTACCAACAACCTAATACGTTTTGGCCTTTTTTTTTTTTGCAAAAAAAAAAATGTAGAAAATTGAAACAAAACCATCCATAGAAATTAAGAAATTCCCATTCAACTGTGACAACCCCCTCCCTCTTCATGGCACCTCTCCTTCAAAAAAAAACAAAAGAAAAAAAAAATAAAAGCATCTAGCTGAAGTTTACAACGCTCCACCTTGGTTCTGTCCGAAAATTAAACAGATGGAGAGGGAATTTCACAGGGAAAGCCTTAAACATCAACAGATCAAGAGAAAAAGACCAAATTTTCAAAGAGGATCTAATGCAATTATGCAAACGTCAACAGATCAAAAACATGAACCAGAAGAGGTCCTAATCTGACCATAAACCCATAACCAGTGGCACCAAAGAGAAAGCCAATTCCAAAGATAAGACCATTTAAGCAAAAAAAAAAAAAAAACAAAGCATACACACCCCAACCATAATTTTTTTTTTCAAGCTAATAAATTCGCACCTTCTCAAATTGAACACAACCTGGCCAGCACAAAAACTCCAAAAAAATCTTTCTTATCTCGGTTTCTCCACAAAATTCAGCAAGCTCGTCATCTAGAAACTCGAGAAGAAAGATATATAAAACAAAAAAAAAAAAACCGAATCTCGTAACCGGTCTACAACATAAAAATTCAGAAACAGGAGATCCCAAGATATCTTCTGCAACAAAAACCTCTCTCCCTCTCTATTTCTCTCTGCATTGCTATGCTATCTCAGAAATCCTCTACCAAGAAAAAAGAAATGAAAAAACAAAAAACATGTGTTTAGAGATAAGAGGTTGTTGTTGAGGAGGTAGAAGCAAAATAATCAGAATTCGGGAAGTTCAAAAGGGAGTTTCCAGGAGCACCGGAAAGAATAGAGGCGAATCTCCGGCGAGGTTATGCTCGCCGGTCGCTCTCTGGTTTGGTTTGGAGAGAAAATCAGACAAAACAACAACAACACAAGTTTTTTAGTCTTCTGACAGAGAAAGAGAAAGAAAAGGGGCGTTGGTTGGCTTTGAAATGCAATAACAAAAAAAAAAATTAAACAACAATAATAATAACTAGAAATGAGGGAGAATAAATAGGCGTATAGATAGTGTAGGTTGTAATAATAAACTTTTTTTAAAAAATAACAAATTTAAACCTTTCTTTATATAAAAGGGCGTATCTACACAGAAAAAAATAATAAATAAGTGTATACGTTGAATCAATTCACTTGTCTTTTTCTTTTATTATTTTTTATTACTAAAAAAATTAATTATAAATTAATAAATAAATAATGTTATTATTTAAGATAAAAAGTAAATAATAAATTGTAAATTATTCTTTAATAAAAGAAACGGATATAAGAATAAATAAAAGTACAGATAATTCCAATTTCTCTGTATTTTGGGTTATGTGCCCAGAAAAAAATACATTAGCGTATACGTTATATCAAGTCACTTGTCTTTTAGTGTTTTTATTTTAAAAAATAATGGCTGAAAAATGTTATTATTTAAAATAAAAAAAGTAAATAATAAATTATTCTTTAATTAAAGAAACTGATATAAAAGTACAGATAATTCTAATCTCACTATATTTTTAGTTAAAGATGAAAGGTAGAGTAATAGTTGCTGGATGTTTAAAGTAGTGTGTTATATTAATTACTACCGTAAAATTGTTAACTTGTAACTAACGATTAATTTTACCATTTACACAAACTATTGTATTTGTTGTTTTATTCATATATGATTTATTACATTACAAAAAACTAAACATGTATATAAGATAAGGATGTTTTTAGATAAAAAAGAATACAGATAAAAAAGTAGTCAATAATTCTCCTAATTTGTAGTATAAATTACATCATTGAAGTAATAAAGGTGGGTGGAACTAAAACCCAATTCATATTTTCAACTTTTATGAAAAAATACAAAAAGAACTAAAACTCGTTCTTTTTTATTTCTTTATTCAAATTTCTTAATAAATACCATTTAAATTACTAGTCCAGAGATAAAAATAGAAAAATACTAAATAAGGAAATTCAAAATTTATTTATAAATTTCTAATTAATTACTAGATGCATTTCCTTCATTGTTACTTAATGCTAAATTTATTATTTTACGAAAAAATGCACTAAATACTTTTAAATTTTTTTAATGTATTAATAATTTTTTATTTAATAACTTCCATTTTGATTTTCTAACCAACGTCTTGTCTTAAGGATAACTTTTAATAAATTCCTAATTTTTTTATTATTTGTTAATAAGAACTAAATACTGTTACACGACTTTGTAACAAAAAAAAATACTATTACACGACTATTTTAATTTTAATTTTAATTTTTTAACCAACACCCTGTCTTCCAGACTAATTTTAATAAAATTTCTACTTTTTAGTATTTTTTATATTTTGGTAAATACTCTTTTTAGTAGTATTTGTTAATAAAAACTAAATACTATTACATGAATACTTATATATTGTCTTAATGAATAACTCATAATTACACCTATGAATATCCCTCAATAAAAAAAATCAAAAAACAAAAAAATGAAAAACAAAAAAAAATAATTTCCTCATTTACTTAAAAATATTAAAAAAATTATGTTTTATAATATTAAATAGATTACGTAAGGAAATCGTTAAGAGGTTGTAGCATTTATTATTTTTAATATTTATATAAAATAAAAAACATTATCATGATTAAATTTTGATTAATGATTACCATAGTCAAACATGTAAACTTATATTTTTCATGTAATTTTCCCTTCTCATTAATTTTCCATTAATTCAAAACTTTTCGAAAGATAAAATTTGCCTACCTTATTTAGGAAAAAAATCTAAAATAAATAAGTTCTGAATATTGGGAAAAATTACATACCATTTATGCAAGTAACTCTATATCATCTTAACGAATATTCTTAATTTTTATTTTTTTTTACGAGAACGAATATTCTTAATTACTCAAAGCCAAAGGGAAAATACTAAATACATTTCAGGATTTAAAAACTGTTGAATATTTTCTTCCTTAAATAAGTAAATAGTATACTATAAGGGGTAAAGGTATACAATATACTTTTATATAAAAAATAATATTTTTAAAACTAAAATGTAAGAATTAGAATCATTTTTAACAATTGTTCGATTTTAAATTTTAATATTAAATTTTTTTATTATTAATATATAATTTTTATTATTATTTGATAATCAATTATAATTAAATAAATTAAAACCACAACACAATAAGAATTAAAATTAATATTAAAAAAATATTAGAAAATAAAATAAAAGGATAATATTTTGAATCTTAATAAATTTCAAAATTAAGGATTAACATTTAAAATTTTAAATAAGAAGAGAAAAAATGTTAAGTGTATTATGTTTGGTAAAACTAGCGGAAAAGATAATTGAATAGTATGTTCGGTAAGATATTTCAGTTAGATGAAAGTTGGAATTGGTATCTGAAATCATTTCATCTTATTAGGTAGCTACTTGCTTTTATTAGTTTTCTTTAAGTTACTTGAGGTAGTTTTTATTTAAAGAAAACTCCTTTTTTCAGCTACCAACTAATTTTTTTTATAACTTTATCTCTTAACAATTCTCATTCATCACTATTTAATAATTATTGATGTCCTTATATATTTTCAACAAATTTTATCAAACACACTCAAAAGTTTAAAGTTGAAAAATTAGCTAATTTGATTAAAAGTATTTGGTAAAACTAACTAGCTATTGAACTAATTGAAATGTCTTACCAAACACGTTCTTAATATTAAGGATTGGGAAGAAAAAACTCACTCTTACAAGTTATATCTGGAGTTCACCATGAAATGGGAGAAGAAGAATAAGGTTAAAAATCATTCAACGTGAAATCTCAAATTTATAATGAATTTTTCTAACATGTGCCCTTATGCACATTTTTAACTTAGTGTCTGTTTGGTTTACAGTTGAGTAGAATTGATTCTAAAAATGAATGGTTGAGATGAATGATGCACACTTTACGAAGCACTTTTTATGGATGTGATTTTATTTCGATTCTACAGAATCGATTTTCACTGTTTGATAATTTTATTCAAACAGGCTACTAAGAAGATAAATTTGCATCGAGAATTGGTGTATTTGTAAAACTTATGCATTGATAAATGTGTGCTCACGAGTTCCCAATATAACCTTACTTAATTTGGATAAATTAAAATGTGTCTATAGTCTATAGACACAAGTTAGGGAAAAAAAAACTCATTTATAATATAAAGAGTTAACATGAGAAACCTGGATAAAAAAAAACATAATATTATTCTTTTTATGTTTATTAAAATAAATGAGTATTGTCGTTAGAGCTGTAATTAAGCTGAACTATTTGTGAATTATTTGAACTTAGTTTTTAAATGTTCAATTAAACTCGTTTGTTTAATTAAACAAACAAACTCCAAATTTAAAGTTGAGCTCGATTATTTAAATGAGTTAAGTCTGATCTTTATCAGCTTGACAATAAAGGCTCGTGAATAGCTCGCTTATTATATATATAATAATTAATTAATATAAAATAATGAAAATAAAATTATATTAATAAAAATAAAAAAAGCATAAATTAAAGTTATAAGTTTATTTTTAAAATAAATAATAAAATTATAAAATAAAAGAAATACTCTATATATATGAAAATAAGTATTGTGATGTTTCTTATATTAGTCAAAAAGTTATGTTGTGTATTGAATTTTAAAATATAATATTTCTTAATTTTTAACTACGCATATCATATGCTAATAATATATTTCAATTTTAGATTATTATTTAATACTAAAATATTTTTTAAATACCAATTAAATTCGTAAACTTTAAAAATGATTTAAAGAAAATTTTCATAAAAGCAAAATCAATGAAGTTATAAATTGGCTAAACAAGTCAAGCCTAGACTTTGTTTTTCTTCAATAAACCAAGATCAAACTTTAAGTTTGACTTGTTATATGTGGAGGGGAATAGTGGCTGAAGAAGGTAAAGGTTAGCAGATATCCCGAGTATGCAAGTTTGGACTTCACCTATCAAATACTTGGGCTTACCTGTTGAATGGGGGAGATCGAAGAAAAGGGCTCTACAATGGATCATGGACAGGGTTAAAAGCAAATTGGAGGGATGGAAGGAGAAGTTGCTTAACCCAGCTGGTAAGGAAGTATTGACCAAGTTAATAATCCAATCAATTCCAATTTATATTATGTCTGTTATCAAGTTTCCTACATCTTTTTGTCATAAGTAAAGTTCCCTGGTCGCTAGGTTCTGGTGGAGAGGCGTTAAAAAGGAAAGAGGAATCCATTGGAGAAGTTGGGAGGTTCTAACTAAGAGTAAGAGAGATAGAGGGCTGGGATTTTAGGAGTTCTCTCTTATAAATACAACTTTACTGGAAAAACAGGTATGGTGAGTTCTAAATAACCCTAATGCCTTTTGGGTTCAGACCCTTAAGGCAATTTATTTTCCTAAATCTTATTTTATGCAGGTACCCTAGAAGCGTAATGCCTCCTGGATATGGACAAGCATTCAACAAGGCAGAGGACTATTAAAAAGGGAGGGTGAAATGGTTGATTGCAAATGGTTCGCAATTAATATTTGTAAGGACAATTGGATCAATACGGGATTTTCCCTAAAAAGCTTCAGGGACACAATCCAAGGATCAATTTTGGACCTCATGCACTCATCAACAAGAAATTGGGATATCCCTAAATTGAGATCTACCTTTCCAGGGGAAGTGGTCAAACAAATCCTACTCACTTCTATCAGCTGGATTCTTCCTCAGGACAGACCTTTCTGGCCTCACGACAAGGATGGAGAATTCTTAGTGAAGACAACTTACCACAAGCTAAAAATAGGCACCTACTCCCCTACACTAGGACCTACAACATCCTCTGTCCCTACTCAGAAACTTTGTTGGTTGAACCTATAGGATGTCAAGGTGCCATAAAAAATCAAATTCTTTTCCTGGAAAGCATGTCATAATGTTATACCAGTCTTTGACAATCTAAAAAGAAGGGCGATCTCCCTTACTTCAGAATGCCCAGTGTGCAACCAGGGTTCAGAAACAGTGGAGCACATGCTTTGTTAGGACCACAGGAAACACTAGAATGGGGTTGAATAGTGTTTTAAAGACTTAAGATAATTTTGGAAACCATTTTAAAACATCAAATGAATTAAGATAAATTGTTCTGAAAAACTTAATTGAAAGATAATTAAAGTTATCAGAGATTTGCGGAAGATAAGAAAATAAGTTTTTCAATGATATGATAAGGATGATAAAGCTGTTACAATTTCTAAGATCACTTTAGAGGATAAAAAGATGTTTATCAGAACTTTGTTTAAAAAGGATTTTATTAAACATCAAGAACACAACAAGAAGTTTGAATATAGTTGATATTGACATACAAGTAATTTATCTTCTGATTTACAAACTGAGTTATTTGAGAAAAACCTGAAACACTTCAGAAGGTTATTTCAGAGTATCTTTAAAGATCAGTTTCTGAAATACTTAAGACGATAGAGATCATCTAAAGTTCATCTGTACCTTCTGAACTAATTTCAGACGCAAGTACAGTTTTATTAAAAATACGTTGGTTTAAAGATAAGTTTTGATATTTAAAACAACTTTCAAAATTAATGATAAACTGAATTAACAGAGATTAAGGGAAAGAAGACTTAGCCACGAATTTATCCTGGTTCACTCACCAACCCAGTGAGCTACATCCAGTCCCAGGGCAAACCACCACTGGATTTTCCACTATCTGAACACAGATACAAGTATTCTTTTACCACAGCCTCTTCAGGCGTAACAAAAAGTATTCCTTTGTTTTCAACTGCCTCTCCAAGCAACATATGCAGTATTATTTCATAGACAAGCCTCTCCAGGCTCAACAACAAGTATTCTTTCTTCCACCAAGCCTCTCCAGGCTCTCAAACACATATAATGTTTACAACATAAACTAAGTTTAGGTTTCTAAGAAACATAAACTCAGATTCTTCCTGTACTAAGGGTTAACTGAGTACTACTCAGGATACAATGGATAATTCTAAGTACAAGGATGTTACAGAGAGATAAGTGTATCAATTTCTAATTGGGTTCTTCTCTGTATATTTCCCTTTTTTTTTCAGAGAGTTGGCTTGATAAGATATGGTTTGAGCTTTAGCAGGTTCTCTCTGGGCTTGACCATTGGCAGTCCTAGATTACATTCTCACCACTTAACCGTGGGTTTGTCAATTCAGATTCTAGGATCTTGGCTGACTGATCATACATTATAATAAGTTCAACCCATAGGCAGATCAACATCTTCAAAGACTTTCTTAGGACTATTTATAAGTTCTGAAAAAATAGTCGTTGAAGATTGTTTGGTTACCGTTTAGAAGAAGTGATTTGGCTCAGTATAGCCGTTGTGAAATAACTTCTTGAACGGTTGCTTCTTCTGAAGCAGAATATGTGTGCAAATAGCTTAGCTCTGACACACTTTTAGATGAGTTCTTTAACCTTGAGAGATTTTCCTTTAATAAGTAGATACTTCTTTTCTCTCTCTGCATCTTCTTGTTCTTTTACCTTTCTTTTCTGTGAGTGTGAGGAGATATCCGTTAGATTTGTCCTTTTGCTTAATTTGTGCTATCTTCATTTTTGCTTAGCTTCTGAGCTTTTGACGTTTTCTCCTTCTTCTCTCTTAAGAATATTTGAATAATATTCTAGATGTTGAATATATGGTCTTTGCCTTTGTTGAGACTTCCCGTAGTCTGAGATTTGTCCACGTAGTCAGATTTGAAAGTCTTCATGTCTTCAGATAGTCTGATATATCTCATCGTCTTGTTCAGAGAGTATATGTTCAGAAGGTTTTAATCTTCACAAACTTTCAGACGATTAGTGAGCTTTCAAATGGTTGCATTGTTTAAACTTGATGTCATCAGCTTCAACATATGCTTATCTCAGATGATTGTTTCAAGCATTTCTTAGTACTTCACACTAAGGATACTTTCAGCAAGTTCCTTTCTTCTAGCAAAAATTACTTCTTCTATTCTTCAGATGATCACAACTCTGTTCTTCTTTGTCTCTTTCTATCGGAGATGATTACTTGAAATAAGTATACTTGGTCCAGATAGCTTTTGTCAATTTCTTGTTCAGTCTTCTGATACGTTCTGGGCAGCAGTAAATGCAGTAGGTCTGCGCATGCAGTGCTTTTCATTGCAGGTGCAGCAGTTGTTGCAGAGTTTCCTTATTTGTGCTAATCTTTTGAACGAGGCAAGAAGGTAGTTCTAATTTTTGTGCTGAAATGAGTAATCCATTGGGTAGAGTGTTCTTCACTCTTAGCAACATCTTCAAGAGGTCAAATTTTGATTCTGACACGTTCAGCCTTCAGATACACAAAGTGCTTTAGATCAGTTTCAATTCTTCAGATGATAGTCACTTCTTCAGACGGAGTCAAGTCTTCAGTTTGTCTTCAAGTCTTCAGATGATAGTTACTCTTCAGACGGAGTCAAGTCTTCAGATGATAGTTACTCTTCAGACGCAAGCTTGTCTTCAGATAGTTGAGATTCCTCTTCTCTTCACTTTCTGTGCCTTTTATGCAGATAATCTACCATAGCTTTTTCGGTTTCTTGTTGCTCAGATTTGCTTCATCTATCTTTTGGATTTCCTCTTTCTTTGTTGTCTTCTAGGCTTTAGATGAATACTACATCCTGAAACACAATCTACAAAACAATACCTTTCTTAGTAGAACCTGTTTATATATGATCTTATTTGTTAATCATTAAAACCTAAGGATACTGAGTCTTAAGTTAAGTTTGAATACTCAAATTAATTTTGAGACTCAACATTCTCCCCTTTTTTAATGATGACAAATAAGATATATATATATATATTACAAAAATGTATAAAGGAAATGAAATGAAAGATGATAAATGATTTAGTTTGCTCCCCCTATCTATATTACTCCCCCTAAGAAAAACATTTTTCTTTACTTATTTATCCCCTTTTGATTATGTTTTCTTCTCAGACTAAAGTGTAGTTATATTGCTTTTGTCTTTCTGTTATGTTCTTTTAGATTTCTTTTATCTTGAACTTCTTCAGATTATGTTACCATGTCTTTCTTCTTTTAACTTTGTTATTTTGTTAGTAATATATTTCTCCCCTTTTGTTATTAATTAAAAAGGTTTAATTAGTTCTTTAATTCTTGATACCAAATATTGATAAGAGATTCTGAAACATATAACAGAAACTTACAGATACATACGGATTCATACAGACACATACGGTGAAACGTATTTCAGAAGAAAGAAAAGAGATACATACAGCAAAAAGAAATTACACAGAGAAGCAATCTTCAGAAAGATTTCATTAACAAAAATAAGAAGGATTTTTAAACAATCTTTTGAAAAACTGAAAATACATTTATCAACGCTAACTCTCTTGATTCCTATGATAGGCTGAGGCATAGCCTTATCAGTACCTTCCCTCTCTTTCAAAGCTACCACTACTTCTTTGGCTGAAAAGCCTTAGAAGTGCCTCTTGAGCCTGTATTCTGTTCCCAACCGTGCGTTCCGCACGCAATCTCCCTTTGAGGACTGGAATTGTGGAGGTGCATCATTTAACACGGTGTTTCGACCACCAGCAACAATCTTTATCATCAGGACCACATTTGAAGTGGTTCCCTTCATAAGATTGGCTATTATGAGTTCTCCCAGTGATCTTCCAGTGTTCCTGTGATGCAACAAGATCTCCATGGACCAAGTAGAGAGAAACAGGTTTTCAGATGAAGCCTTTCCCGTACTTATCATTCCACACATCATCCATGATGACTTAATCTTCTCCTCACAGTGTTCCAGAACTCCTTCTTCTGTTTTCCTTTGCTTCTTCGTCGTCCTTCAGAGAACGATACACTCAGACCCCTTTTTCAAAGTTTGTAGAGAACTTTGAAGTGATGAGTATGAGTCAAGAGCTCTTGAGTATTTATAGGACTTTGAAACAAGAGATACAAGAGAGAAGTGAAGAGATTGAATCTTTTGGATTGTTGTTCACGAAATACATTAGGGCTCATATAGCATTAATGATGACAATTTCAGACCTTGGGAGTACCGAAACGTACATCATTAATTGGTCATAGGTGAAGCACTATTAGTCATAGGGAACCGAGTCATCAGTGTTGATTGAAAAGATAGAATAAGAAAGACGTTTTTTTTAAAAAAAAAATTAATAAGAACAACATTTCAGCTGGTAAAAGATAGGTTTCATTAAAGGTTGAAAAGAAAAAAATATTTTTGAAATTCGTTTTGGAAGGAAGAGAGAAGTAAATACAGAGATAACATTTTCAAAGAAAAAAAAAACAGTAATAACAAAAACAAAGAAAATATTTTATAGAATAACCCAAAGAAATTTTCAGACACAAAATTTTAAAAGGATGTTATTACTTTCAGATAGATTGATTAAATTAAATCTTTCAACAAAAATTCCTTTTTTAGAGAGTTCAGACCGTTTTAGCAAGTGTTCACACATTAGCAGGATGCATTGTTGACATAAACATAGATTTCCAAGTTATAAGTTAGAACAATGTTACTATCAAAGATACTTATTGATCTTGGGTTGAAGAAGCATATTTGCTGAGACTTAATCTTGTCTTCAAATTCAGTCTTGTTATTTTCATCTTCTGAAGTTGTTTGTAGCGCATCAGCAACATAATCTTGATCTTCATGCTTTAGGCGTTTCTTCTTCATAAGCGGCAATCATCATTATCTGATTCTCAAGAATTAAGATAGACTTCAATGGCTTGAGTATCAATCACCTCAGCATTCCTGACCCACAATTTCAGTAAGTTCATTGAGAACTTTCTAAATAGGTTCAGAGAATAGGGATGGTACTGAGTCAGAATTGTCTTCTCAAGAATTGAGGCAGGCTTAGTGCATAGAGTATCAACCTCCTTAACATTTCTGACCCACAATTTCAGTAACTTCATTGAGAACTTTCTGAACAGGTTCAGAGAATGATATCGCACTAGCCATCCTTTCAGACAATGTTGTCTTGATCTACCCTTTTAGACTGTATTGCCTTCTGATGTTCCATCTTCATCTCATGATTATTTTTAAAATCTGTTTTGCTGAAACATACACAAGCTAAAAATACCTTTCAGTAGCATCTGATTTCACTTAATTAAATTTGTTAATCATCAAGGAAACATCTTAAGTTAATAATTTTAATTTTACCATTCTTCAGCAAGTTAATTATTTTTGTTTATGAGGAATATTATCGTAGTATGAACGACGCATTTAAACGATCAAATAATATAGACAGTGCAAGAAGTTAAGGAAAACTAGTAAGGAAATTGTTGTAAAAGTTTAAATTTTATTAATTTAAAATAAGATTATAACAAGACACTTTGAAAAATCAATGATTATCAGCAGATGGGTCCTCATTGGCATTGGCAATCTCATTTTCTGAATTCAGCTTCTGTAACTCCTTCTCAGTTACCTTCAGCCTCTTTTCAAGCTGTTTCATCTTCTTGTGCACTCTTTTCAGATGATATGCACCCAACACCATCTTTGACCTTCCATGAGCGCTCAGATGAACAAAAACTCTTTTCTCTTTGACTTGGGATGCAAAGAGAGAAGGGATAGCCACCTGTTGCTCTGGAGCTTCTTCTTGTTCAGATAAGGTCCGGTCTGACTGAACATACATTCCCGGAGTGAAGAAGTAAGGAGGTGGTTGATCAAAGAGACTGTCCATAGGAAAACCTTTGTGCATTAATATTTTCATAATCAGGGTGTTCTGGGCAGCAGTAGTAGATGCAGTAGGTCTGCGCATGCAGTGCTTTTCGTTGTAGGTGCAACAGTAGTTGCAGAGTTGCCTTATTTGTGCTAATCTTTTGAACGAGGCAAGAAGGTAGTTCTGATTTTTGTGCTGAAATGAGTAATCCATTGGGTAGAGTGTTCTTCACTCTTAGCAACGTCTTCAAGAGGTCAATTCTTGATTCTGACACGTTCAACCTTCAGATACAAAGAGTGCTTTAGATCAGTTTCAATTCTTCAGATGATAGTCACTTCTTCAGACGGAGTCAAGTCTTCAGTTTTTCTTCAAGTCTTCAGATGATAGTTACTCTTCAGACGGAGTCAAGTCTTCAGATGATAGTTACTCTTCAGACGCAAGCTTGTCTTCAGATAGTTGAGATTCCTATTCTATTCACTTTCTGTGCCTTTTCTACAGATAATCTACCATAGCTTTTTCGGTTTCTTGTTGCTCAGATTTGCTTCATCTATCTTTTGGATTTCCTTTTCCTTTGCTGTCTTCTAGGCTTCAGATGAATACTACATCCTGAAACACAATCTACAAAACAATACCTTTCTTAGTAGAACCTGTTTATATATGATCTTATTTGTTAATCATTAAAACCTAAGGATATTGAGTCTTAAGTTAAGTTTGAATACTCAAATTAATTCTGAGACTCAACATGCTTCTGTTATGCACCTGGACTCGTGCAGTTTGCCTTGGAACTCAATCTTCTATGGTGCATTGGTTGACAGATTTAATCGTACAATTGAAGGACCAACCTCAAATTCATGAGCAAGCTTTATCAAAAGTGTTCATTACATTATGGTCAATATGCAAGGAGAGGAATCAACTTGTATACAACAACACCCCCCAAACCCCTTGAATACAGTCATAAGGATACAAAGACTTAAAATTAAATACAACTCCCTTATTCTAACAGCTCATGCCAAAAGTAATATCCAAGTAAATTCAGAGCGTAAAGGTTCCTATTGGCGCCCTCCTCTTGTTGACTACATCAAATGCAACTCGGATGCGTCTTTCCATACCTTCTTGTCCATGGGATCGATTGGAACAATCTGTAGGGATAGGAGAGGGGGTGGAGTTGTGTTCATCTAAAAATTTGGTCGCTCTATCGCCTTTAGTAGCTGAGGCACTAACTCTCAGAGAAGGGGTCTCCATAGCCCTCAATCTTGGCTGGAGGAAAGTCATCTTCGAATCGGACTCAGTGGATTTAATTTTTGCATACATAGGGGAAATGGTTATAAGGGATATAAATGCTATTGTCCGGGATATTAGATATTGGGTCAGTATCTTTTAGAAATGTGGGTTTACCTGGACAACTCAGACTCCATATCTCTTTTGACTTTATATATGTGGGAACGTGATATCTATGAGGGTTCACCCACCCCGGTTACGATATTCCTTTTTATTGCGCCTAAAATTTCAATTTTTGCTAATATTTCACATGTTTCTATTTATGGTTCCTATGAAGCTATGTTGCAAAAAATCTTATGTTTCTACAACATTGCTTTTATGATTTTAGGAGCACTGACCTTTATGGCCCAAACGAAAGTCAAAAGACATCTAGCTCATAGTTCAATTAAACATCTAGATTATATTCGTGGAAACGAAGCAGCTCGCTAAATTGCAGTGTTGTGTTCTCAGAATCTCCTCCTCCCTGGTTGGCAGTTGCGTCGCCCGCTTTGATGTAGAGAATCATCTTGAGAGATCAAAGTGAGAGGGAGTTCCACGCTTTCTGCTTTAGGTTGAAGGGTTTAACCATGTATTTAGACTTTTGTGAGTTGATGTACTTTCAAGATTGTGCGTACTTGCTTTCATTGTCTTTTCTTTGCATTGTTATTGCAATCCTCGTGGGTGGCCTCTGGGCCTTTTCTATATCCACTCACGGAGTTTTATTCAATGGACAAAAAAAAGTAAATGGGTCAAGTTTGAGCAACTCATTTTTTATAAAAGTCAAACCTGAGCTTCAGGTGTTTGGCTCGACTCATACAGTTATAATTGTCGTAATTAACCAAAAGTCATGTCAATGAAAAAATTAAAAAAAAAACAAGCAAAAAATTTAATTATACGTGAAGTGAAATTTTCAAATATATACATTTGTATTTCAATATAATTTTTCATTGTCATTAATTGCCCATTAGTAGCAAACTTTTCTAAATTTAAGATTCTCCTATGTTAATTAGAAACAAAACTCATTTAAAAATGAAATTGTTACAAATTTTGATTCTTTTCAACTTTTCCCCGTTTTTAATAAAGTTAAATGTGAAATATTATAAATTAGTTGTGTTTTGGGACGCCATCCGGCTTGTGAGAAAGCGACATACGTGATCCTATTAATGATGACTCAGGACTTGTTCCTCCGCCTACCGGCATACGTAGACAAATCTGGCATCCCCCATAGGCGCTCATGAACCTAATACCGGCTAGAGCGCGTGATACCAGCGTAAGGTGAACGTTACACTAACGGATTTGCCCACCACTTACCTCCATATAAATAGAGCAAAGCACACCAAAATCAGGTACACTTTCTAATAATACACACTATTCATCTACTACACAAATTGACTTGAGCGTCGGAGTGACCGCAGGTGCACCCCCCTCTGGAGTTTGACGTCAACCGTCGTGGACCACCGTTTAACCTTCACCGGAAACCACCGTCCGAAGGATCACTCAAGATCATTAGCGCCGTCTGTGGGAAACGTCTACCATTTTCTGCCACCTCTGCTACTAGCTAACATGGTGGATACTCGCGCTAACTCCGCCGCTGGCACTGGCCGTGGTCGCCCCATAGATGCTACAGTCGTGGACGCTGCCACGACTGCCACTATTGTCTTGCAGCGTGGCCGAACCACTGAAACTGTCACAGTCGAAGCTGTCGTGGCTGCGGCCTCACAGACTATTGCTACACAACGGAAGTCACCTTCTGTCACCAACAATCGGCCACCTCCAACCCCTCAGTTGCATGTTGGCCAATAGCCGTCTGGTTCTACGCCACCAAGTCAACCTACCCGTCCATAATTTCTTTCTTTCATCAACAAACAAGATTCTTTGATGCAAGAATATGCACAACGGTTATCATAACTCGAAGAAGAACATCTCTGCCTCTCAGCCCAGATTGTTACACAAGAAACGCCGCAATCACGTCCTCAGCCGCAAACGCGCCCTCATCAACAACCACGTCCTCAACCGCAGTCGCGCCCTTCGCCGCAATCGGTACCGGGGACCGAGCAGTATGACGGTACCAGACCCGTTAGAACACTTGGACGTATACGAGTCCGCCATGTCCATCAGAGGAGCTACCAGACCGATCATGTGTCGTGTACCGTGTATTCCCGTTATCACCAAAGAAAATCACTTTGCGTTGGTTTCAATCATTGCCGCCTAGATCTGTTAACACATGGGCAGAATTGCATAGTAAATTCATCACAAGTTTCACTAAAAGTAAGGTTCAACCTAAGACAGAGGTGAGTCTAAAGTAAATCCGTCATAATCCAACGAAATCTCTCCGCGATTAGCTCGGTAGGTTCACAAAGGAAGCTCTATTGGTACAAGGGATCCAACTTGGGGTACAGCTTATGCTGGCAAAAGACGGCCCGATTCCCTAGTCCCCCTTTTGGATTGATTTTTCCAAGAAGAGACCTCCTACAATGGAAGACTTCTTGCGTAGGGCAAAAGAATATATTAGCTTGGAGGATGAGGAGCTGACATTGAAACTGAAGGACACATCAGTGCAAGCCGGGAAGGAAGAGAAACAGCCAGCTGACAAGAGTAACCGTCAGAGCAAACCACTCCAGGGACGATATAACTTGTACAAACCATTGACTACCTCCCCTAGCAGGATTTTGAATGAAGTCCTAAACGTTGAAATGTTTGAAGCAGGCATACGTCGCCCTAAACCAGTGAAACCAAATGCGGGATCAGACAAAAGCAAGTATTGTAGATTTCACAGATCCCAGGGGCATGACACTGATAAATGTATCCAACTTAAAGACGCAATAGAGGATCTCATTAGATTGGGAAAACTCAACATATTTGTAAAAAGAGGGGATGGTGATGATAGAGGTTGTCGGAGGGAAAATTACCTGCGCTGGGATAAAGCCGTTAATGTAGTAGGAGCCTACGCCGACATCATTCACGGACAAATAGAGAGACTCGTTATAGATTGCGGTCTACCTCGCATAGAGTTCCTGAAGATCCTCCCAGGGCTTCTCAACATCGTGGTACCCCTGTGGCGGAACAACGCACTCCACGTGCTAGCCGTCCCATCATTTATGTCATTGCTGGAGGGTTTGCAGGCGACGGTGAAAGCAATAACTCAAAGAAACGGCACCTGAAGGAGATCTTGGCTACTCCTTCCTCCTCAAGACCGTCATCTACTCGGCATCGACAAAGATTTCCAACCATGATGTTCACTGATGATGATTTTGGCCCAGTTGTGCCTGGACATGATGATCCCCTATTGGTCACTGCATACATAGCTAACCATGAGGTTCGTCATGTGTTTATTGATCAAGGCAGTTCAACAGACATTATGTTTGAAAAGACTTTCAGTAAGCTCCATATCACGACATCTGGCCTCCTTCCTTATACTGGAGGATACCTGATTGGCTTTACCAGGGATAGAACCCGTCCTCTAGGGTACGTGGAGCTGTTGGTTGCGTTGGGATTACCTTCGGCCTCAAAAACTATCAAAACGCGCTTCTTAGTGGTTGATTGTCCCTCAACATACAACATCATCCTGGGAAGACGACATTGAACGTTGTTGGTGCAATTATTTCCACTAACCACCTAATCATAAAATTTTGGAGTGATGCAAGTGATATTATCTCCCTCAGAGGGGATCAGATGGCGGCAAGATCATATCACAAAGAATCTTTGCGTATCACAAAGGAGAAGAAGCAGCCTGTGGAAGTCATCAAGCCGCCCAGTGCGGACGTGTTGTTGGCGGACCTTGATGTGCGAGATGACTTTATCTCTGATCTTCCCTTGCCAGATGATGAATCCTGGCCACTACAAGTTGGATCAAGTGTTAATCAGACAGTCCAAGTTGGGACCGACATAAATCCAGAAGTCCATTCTGCCTTGTGCAAACTACTGCTGGAAAATGTTGATTTGTTCGCATGGACAACAGTCGA
Organism: Sesbania bispinosa; assembly: GCA_026901365.1. Lineage (NCBI taxonomy): Eukaryota > Viridiplantae > Streptophyta > Magnoliopsida > Fabales > Fabaceae > Sesbania > Sesbania bispinosa. The sequence continues at coordinate 559,767 of QLOH01000141.1, forward strand.
TATGCCCGACATAGATCCAAAGTTTATTTGCCACCGGCTATCGGGGGATCCCGAATCAAACCAGTATCCCAGAAGAGAAGGAAGATGGGGGTTGAACGCCTTGAAGCTCTTTCTCAGCAAGTAGAGGAGTTTCTAGAAGCTAGATTCATTAGGGAGGTGAAGTACACTACTTGGTTATCCAACATAGTCTTGGTCAAAAAAGCATCAGGAAAGTGGAGAATGTGCGTTAATTAAACAGACCTCAATAAAGCATGCCCAAAGGACTGCTACCCCCTTCCAAATATTGACCGACTAGTTGACCAATCTACCGGATACCGACTTTTATCCTTCATGGATGCCTACTCAGGATATAATCAGATTCCTATGTGCCATCCTGACTAAGAAAAAACGACATTCATGACAGACCAAGCAAACTACTGTTACCGTATGATGCTCTTCGGGCTCAAGAACGCAGGTGCCACTCATCAGAGAATGATGAACAAAGTGTTTCAGGGGCTGATAGGAAAGACAATTGAAGTTTACATTGATGATATGATTGTCAAGAGTACTCTTGAAGAGCTTCATGTGACTGATCTAGCGACAGTATTCTCCCACCCGCGTAAATACAATATGCGCCTTAACCCCAAGAAATGCACTTTTGGGGTACGTGCTAGAAAATTCCTGGAATTCATTCTCACAGAAAGGTGTGGAGGCAAACCCAGATAAGTGTCGGGCAGTCTTGGCTATGAAAAGCCCAAGTTGTTTATAGAAGTGCAACAATTGACAGGTCGCCTTGCCGCCCTTACTCATTTTATTGCTAAATCTGCCTCCAGGGCCCTCCCCTTCTTCAAGTTACTAAAGAAAGGCTGCGACTTCCAGTGGAATCCTGAATGCGAAGACGCTTTTCAGCGTATCAAGGAGATTTTATCTGCTCCTCCCATCCTCACTAGGCCGGATCCCGGTGAACCCCTTTTCCTATGCCTTTCCGTGATGGACGAAGCAATCAGCGCAGTTCTGATCCGGGAACAAAATAACGTCCAGATGCCAGTCTTTTTTGTAAGTAAGGCTTTACAGGGGCTGGAGTTGAGATACCCAAAGGTGGAAAAGGTGGCCCTTGCGCTATTAGTTGCTGCTCTCAGACTCAGGTAGTACTTTCAGAGCCATCAGATAGTAGTACATAATAATCAACCCATCCGACAAGTCCTCCATAGACCAGACCTTGCAGGGAGGATGGTATCTTGGGCCATAGAGTTATCAAAGTTTGGGATCATGTATGAACCCCGTCAAGCCCTAAAGGCCCAAACTTTATCGGATTTTATTGCGGAACTCACTCCTACATCCTCAATGGCTTGCCAGCATTGGGAGATATTTGTTGATGGGTCATCTAATCCAAAGGGCTCATAGGTCAGAATCCTGTTGGAAAACGATCAAGGTTTAGTACTTGAACATTCTCTGAGTTTTTCTTTCCCAACGTCAAACAATCAAGCAGAATATGAGGCATGCTTAGCTGGATTACGTATGGCGACTGAAGTCGGGGCTCAGGATATCAGAGTAAACAGTGACTCCCAGTTAGTAGTCTCTCAGATCAAGGGGGATTATCAAGTTAAAGAGCCACTATTGATTAAATTCTTAGCCAAGGTCACGGAACTGATGGCAGAATTTCGGCATGTTGAAGTGGGTCATGTGCCAAGGGAGAGAAACGCTCGTGCCGACATTCTATCTAAACTGGCTAGCACTTGTTCTTCCGGCAATAATCGCTCCATCATACAGGAAATTGTTTCCACCCCTAACATTGTCTTAGCAATTGAATGTGAAGATCACTGGTTCTCCGGCATAAAGAGATATCTCGAATCCGACGTCCTTCATGTGGAAGCCAGTGAAGAGACGTGCCTCTTGGATCGTGACACCTCGCGCCTCGTGATTCCAACCGTTGCAGCTGGAAAGTCAAAGGTCACCGGCTTCGACCGACATTGAACTTATAAGTTGCATATTCATGACACAATGAATGGCACGACTTGGGGGGCAACTGTTCTGGGACTCCATCCGGCTTGTGAGAAAGCGACATACATGATCCTATTAATGATGAAGCAGGACTTGTTCCTCCGCCTACCGGCATACGTAGACAAAACTGGCATCCCCCAATGGCACACGTGAACCTCATACCGGCTAGAGCGCGTGATACCAGCGTAAGGTGGCCGTTACACTAACGGATTTTCCCGCCACTTACCTCCATATAAATAGAGCAAAGCACACCAAAATTAGGTTCGCTTTCTAATAATACACACTATTCATCTGTTACACAAACTGACTTGAGCGTCGGAGTGTCCGCAGGTACACCCCCCTTCGGAGTTTGACTTCAACCGCTGTGGACCACCATTTAACCTTCACGGAAACCACCGTCTGAAGGATCACTCAAGATCCAGTTGTAGTATCATTCCATAGCTAAATTTGATATAGTTAATTTCTAACTATTTCATAGCTAACACAATTAGAGAGACGGGTCAAACCTAAAGAGGGTCCTTGCATATTTATTTGAAGAAAAACTCCATACTTTTAGTATGAGATTCTATATCATCTTAATGTTTTTTCTTAATTAAATAGAAAAATATTAAATACTTTTCAGGTTTTCAAAATATTAAATATTATCTTTCATTTAATATGTATTAGGATGAAATGATAAAAGTCTTTAAGAGGTAATGACATTCCTCCTTTTATATTCATTTAAAATGAAATTATTGTGATCATTTAAAGCTTTTTTTTTTTTAAGATTACATATATCATTTACAAGATACAATTATGTTCGAGTGGGATATATCATCTTTATATAGAATTATAGACGTTAAAACTCTCTTTTTAAATATTTAACACAATTATATATTCGAGACTTGAATACTCTGAATGTTACTCTGAATGTAATAATTTCCATGTGAAGTGTAAGAGCCAAATATATCAAATTATATTTTCATATGCAGTTTTCCCTTCTTATTAATTGCCACTTAGTTGCAAACTTTTCTAAAAATAAAAATTGCATGCCTTATTCAGAAACAAGAACCGTTTTCTGAAACAGATCAGAAATTAAACTTTTATTGCCATAGGTTATTTTAATACCTGCTCTAAAAAATCTATATGAATTAAGTATATTTGTCAAATATATAACATAATTTTTCATATAATTTTCTCTTTACATTAATTGTAAACTTTTTTAAGTACAATGAGTAAACTTTCAAGTTGTTCCTCTAAAGTAACACACAATATCATATTAACTTATACTTAAAAATTTTGATCAATATGTTAGTCCCTTAAAAATTTAAAACGTTAGTTTTTTTAAAGTTTTGTCATTAAAATATTTTTTCAAGTATTTAATTAATTTGTCATTAAATTCATTATTTTTTTCACCACTTTAATCCTTCATAAAAATGAATATTATGACATTTTATACTTTAATTAACTAATTTGGTGACAAACTTTTTAAAAGATTAATGTGATAAACTTTTATATTTAAAGAACTAAATCAGTGACCAATTTTTATTTTTGAAAAACTAATGTGGTAATTGATATAACTGTAAAGGACTAACTTGAAGGTCTAGTCAAAGGCAAATTTGCCTATCCTATTTAGAAAAAAATCATTTTGTAGAACAAATCACAAATAAAACATATAACAAAAATTAGTATAAGTACATTGTATATTGCATGTGTATTGTTGCGAAATATAAATACTTATATAAAAAGTATTTAAAAATATCGATTTAATTTAAATAAAATTATTTAATAATTTATTAATAAAAATAATAAGAATACAAAAAGTATATTTGAAACTTTTAATTTTAAAAAATATAAAAAATGTTTTAATTAAATTATCTTTCATTTTTCAAGGCTCCGACATCTATCATTTGTTATCTAGCCATACTCCCTTTTTAAATCTTTTCTTTGGGGTGAGAATGGGGAGGAAAAATAAATTGTTTGGGTGACATAGGAAGAGATATGTAGAGAAAATAAATTTGGGGGCTTGGGATTACCTGATGTGCGTGCTTTTAATCTAGATCTATTAGGTAAGTGGCGATGGAGGTTCCTAGTGGAAAGGGTAGATTATGACATAAGGTTTTAACTTCAATTTATGGCATGAAGTCTCTGAATGGGGCGAGTGGTGTGAAAAAGAGGGGGTCTAGGTGGTGGTTTGATATTTTGTCAATTGAACATTGTAACCATGTTACTTTTGATTGGTTTTCAAGGGACTGTGTCAAAGTGGTCGGAAATGGAAAAAATACAGTTTTTTGGGAAGATGTATCGTGTGGTAGTGATGCTTTGAGAAATCGGTATGCTTAACTTTTCTCAATTTCTAATAACAAAACGACTTCTCTAGCTGATATGCTTGTTATAGGTGTGAAGGGGTGTTTTATATGGAATTGGTGTTGGCGTAGGGATCTCTTCCAATGGGAACAAGAACAATTATTGTTGGATGTGCAAATTGTGTGCTTATTTGAATACCAAAATGATAATTGGGTTTGGAAACATGATTCAGAGCTTATTCTGTAATGTCAGCATATCAAGTCATTGTTAACCGGTCATTCTTGCTATTTTCCCTATGTATAAATTTCTATGGTGCAATGTAGTACCTTCTAATATTTCTAGTTTTGCTTGGAGGGCTATTTTATATAGAATCCCAACAAAACAAAACTTAATTAAGAGGAAGGTACTACCGCTTCGTGTTTGATGTGGCGAATGTGTGAAATCTACTTCACATATTATTTTTTAGTGCTTTTATGTTTATCAAATCTAGATGTCATGTTTGCAATGATTTGGTATTGTTCTGCTCAACACAACACCTGTTTGTTTAATTTTGAATAATTTGTGGACATACCAAATTACTCCATCCGGTCCTATTTATAAGAACCTTTTAACTACTTCATACGGATTAAGGAAGTTGGTTAATTTAGTTGATTACAATAAATTTGTCATGAATGTGTATCATATTTACTAAACTACCCTTGAATTTATTGTGACTTATTATCTTTCTCTTTCTATTTAACTACTCAATTGTATCATACTCTCTCTACTAATTAATTACTCACCAACCTCCACTAATAGAGTATTTTTGTCAAATAATAATTAAGGTATGAGACAATCTGAAAAAGGTCTTATAAAAAGAACCAAGACCGACCACATTCAAAAAGGTTGTTATAAATAAGACCAGAGGGAGTATAATACATCAATCAGATGGTCTTCCATTTGGTTGATAAACATTATAGTTAATTTGGGTAGTTAGGAACGACACAATATTTTCACAAAGAATCATGAACCCTTTGGATGTATTGGAATTGATAAAATAAAGATTTTGGAAATGGATGAGGGTTGAGGATTTATAGACTTGTTGATTCATGATTCATTCTTCTTTTTTCCTACTTGAGGAAGGTGGTTTTTCTTTATTCATTTGCTTAGTAGTGGATTCATATTGTTGCAAATTTTCTACACGGTCAGGAAGCTATTTGGGTGCAAGGAAGTTTTGTCATTTGCTACTACATCTGCTGGTTTTTACTACGTACAGGTCTTAGTTTTGTGTTTTGGAGTTGTATAATTATTTTTTGTGAATTTAGTCTTGTTTAGTATTTGATTTTTTTTCTTATCCTATTATATCTGGTCAAGTTATGATGTATTTGCTACTTTGAATGGGTTGGAATACCTTATACTCCTTTTTAATTTATTTTTGTTTGTCTAGAAAAAAAAGATTACCTTAATGATAATTTCTAAATATCTAATTGTGTGTAATGATGATCAAGGAGCTTTAATTTAAGTGAAGATTTAATTGAAGAAATTAAAGAAAACAAAATTCTCCTTTAAAATAAATAATTAATTAAAAAATAATATTAATTTGATTTAATAAATCCTCGTAATATGCATCATTATGTAGAAATCATGGAGTTTAATGAGAATGGAAGCATGACATGAATTTATATAAAGAAGAGTTTATAACTAGATTATTCTCCTCTAAACAAATAAGGACTCAAATCTATTTTATAGAGATTAATAATAACATGTTTAGTTTACATTTGGATAAATTTAATTTTAAAATCAATTACTGCAAATTAATTATGCATGAGTTGTGAAGTATAATTAATGGAAATTATACTATGTTTTCAAACGGGCTACAAGTCATTCATAGTTAATTATCACAAATAAATAACTTTCTTTCAAGTATTTTTCCCATCACGCTACATATTGTTACAAATTTTTCTAAAGATAAAATTTACTCAACCTTATTCAGATTAAAACAATTTTTTTCTATTACATATAAAGAATAAGTTATCTATAAATAAAATTAAATATAATTTAAAATATTTTAATTTTAATTTAATATTAGTATAAAAATGTTTTCAAACTTGTACTGAACGAGGTCTTTTTATACTGTTTAATAAATTAAAAGCCTTATATAAATCTGAAAAAAAGTTAAACTGGTTAAGTAAAAATGTCAACACAAAATTAGATAATTATATCAAACTTGAACTCTTAAAAATTAAAATAATTATCAGTTTCAGTTTTTTTTTTCTTTTTCTTATATAAAAAAGAGTTTTAAGTGAACGGAATTTTTCTTAATTATAAAAAAACGAAGTTTCCTTATTTTATAATTAGAAAGGATCAAATTAGATCAGTGTAAATTAAATTACACCAAATCTATATAATTGAATAACTTTTTAATACATTATTGTATCAAGTAATTCACTGTTAGATATTGAATTTATTCTATACATCATACATATCATATATATAAAATTTGACATTAATCCAAAATTATTATTGATATGTTATTGAGATGTTTTAAGATTAATGTCATATATGCTTTTGAAAGATATGAAAAAAAATAATCATTTGATTATCAATTTATTAGTGTTCAAATTTTATAAAATTTGATACAAATAATTTAGATGGTGAGTAAATATAATTCAATGGCTAGATTAATAAAAATCACATTCGATTTAAAGTTATCAACTGTGCAAAATTGGTATAATTAGACCACTCCTCAATATGACAATATTTTTAACTTTTCTAAAAAACTAATGTCCATTTGATTTAATTTGATATAATTTAATTTATAATTAAATATAATTAATTCTGAAATAAATGGTTCATAATAAATTATGTCGTAAAGTACAATAGACAGAAATAATTTAAAATTAATTATGTAAAATTGATTAACAATTTATAATGAGTTATCCCTTCAAGGATGCTCAAAATTAGCAATATGCGAAGGGTTCATAATTTCATATTTTAACATTACTGAAATAAAATCAAAGCGAATGTCATAAATGCATGTGAGCCTCTCTTCGTTAGATTTGGCTCTTCAAACTCAAAGCAAGAGATTCATTTAAGTAAAAATCATACAAAATTAGTACTGCTAATGTTAGGGTGTGTTTTTAAAGTTGGAAAATTTTGGTCCAGTTAAACAAAATCCGGTTGAGGATTTTTTTTAATGCTGAAACATCTTCCTGTTTATCTCGTAATTATCGCTACGAGTCTACGACATTACATATCCGATCAGAATGAGTGTCGTGTAAGATGTTTTGGATCAATAAAACAAAGTACTGTTCTAATTATTTATACAAAAATTAAAGAACTGAAAGTTAGTTATTCCATTTAATAAAGTAATGATTTATTTATATTTATATAATTAACAAAAGGGACCGCGGTAACAAAATTGATTGAAATTTGCATGCCACGACGAGAGTATGATATTATGAGAGATTATTTAAAACAAACATGCTAATACTTTTTTGGTTTGTGCTCGATTATTATGGTATGATTGAGGCATCTTAATGAGTAGTCCTTTGATTGAAGCCTAATTGCGAGGATTTGGTCTTATCAACATGAGATTGGTGGTGTTAACTAAGGTAGTTAATGAACCATTTATGGTTGAGATGTGTCATTAATATGTACTTCCTTCATATTGTGCTTTCTTTGTTGTATGAATACACATTTTAATTAGACAGGGTTTGTAAATCCCCTTATAGGTTTGGTCTGCCGATAACACATAGAAGCTAGCTTGCAGCATAAGCCTCTAAGTCTCTTGTTTGTCAGTTGAGAGTTTTTCTAAGTTTAGATACCTTACAATGGGCATCATCCATGTCACCTAGCTGATTAGTTTTAAAATTTAATAAAACTTCTTCAATTTCAATGCTTGAAGCATGCAATGCTTCTTGAATGATTGTTCAATTATAACTTAGAGTATGTTAGATTTACACTTGATCCACATTTAAAACGTGGTTTTGATGGAAACCAAATACACATTTAGTTTCTTTATGCTTCCCGACTTTGAAAGTAAGTCGACTCTTAAGTTCTTCTCTCTCTTACTATGTGCTTTGGTTGAAATATTTAAATCTAATAGTTTAGGCTTTTACCTTGTCTGTGTATCTTGTCAACTATAGGTCCTTAATTTGATATTATCCTTCAACTTGACTTATGACCAACTATGAGCCATTGAATACTCATGACCAACTGTGAGTCAATATTTAAGCCTAACTTATCCCTCAACCTGACTCATGACCAATTGTGAGTCATTACAAGTTGATTTATTTTGAAGATTATTTGGTAGCTCCAAAAGTACAATCCGAGCCACCACATTGCTATGGTCAAGGCTAAGGTCACTTTTTTAATTTTCTACTACCTAAATTCAAGTCTTTGCAAAGCTTAACTCATGACATAAATGTGTTGCTATGCATCTTCGACTTCTTGAGCTAAGGTTAAGTTGATAGCAACTTCACTAACAACAAGGTGGAGTAATGGTTCTTGGTCTAGATTCAACTACATAAGGATTGGCGAAGTTTCCAAGCATTACTTGATACATTGGAAAGCCTTTTCATATTTCTTAAACCATTGGAACTTCCTACATGAATTCAAAATGTGCATTACTCTGGGTTAATTGCATGTTGTACTTCCACAACTACTTAAAGATTTCCTTCTAGTGAATTGTGTGATCTCTTGAAGAGGGTGTCTTTACTTCCTTATCATTAACATAAATCTCAACATTCTTCCTGATTTGATCAATGAAAACCGTATCCATCGGACATTCTTCAAACTGAAAGCCATCACACAATAGTAATAATTCGTCATGTCAATCATGAACGTTGATTTGTCCTTGTTAATTGGGTTTATTCCAATTTGATTATATCTCAAATATGTATCGCAAGGCTAAGGAATTGATACCCATTTGCATTGTCTCTAAGTCTACCAATTTATGCAAAAGGTATAAATCCTTATGACATACTTTGTTGATATCGATAATATTTGTGCACGTCCTTCATTTTTCATTTGAATTTTTTAACCTTTATCATGTTTGCCAACCATGTGTTGCACTCAGCTTCTCTAAAGAAGTCTATCTACAATAACTATTCGTATTCCTAGATTGACATATTTCTTATTCCTTCTTTTAACCTTCTCTTATTAAGTGTAAGCAGCCTTGCTGAAGGGTTAATCGTGAGCTTATGATAGTGGAAATCTAGGTTAATCCCTGCTATGTATTTGGGGGTTAATGACAATAAATTCATGTTCTTCTATAAGAATATTTTCACCTTTTCCTTAAGCTCCTAGGGCATGTTGAATTCAATTTAAGTTGTTTAATTAGAACTAAAGTCGATTTGGACCTTCTTAAAGTTTCCAATCAATTGTGAGCATCTTTCCACAAAGTCTTTTTAGGATCTAGCTTGGTTAGGTGTACATTGAGCTTAGGTTAGTCCTTTCACGGTTTCTCTTTTCTTGTTTTGGGATGCCTTAAGCTGTCATTATAACCCTTTAACGCTATTTCGTGGTCAACCTCCATGATTTTGACCTTTCTTTCATCAATGAAGAATTTCATGGTGAAAAAAAATATGGGTTAAATATATTTTTGGTCCTTCAAAATATAGTGAAATTTGATTTTGGTCCCTCATTTTTTTTCATTGGTTTTGGTCCTTCATTTTTTGAAAACACGTGCTTGTAGTCCTCTTTAGGTAACCATACTCCGTTAAGTCATTTTCGCAGCTCTACTACGATTTTTCCTAGGTAAAAATTCACAGGAAAATTCTTGCAATTTTTTCTTTTGACTAAGCATCCTTCAATGTTACAGTTACTGGTCATCCTAGTTTTTGTCTTTTATGCCCTCGTAATATATATTCAAGAACGTAATGAAGGGATATCTCCTATGTCTAGGCAACCTTAAGTCGAAATAATGGCCATGACAACTCTCAAGTGTCTTTTTTACTAAAATCATGAACCCATCTCTTATAAATCCACATACTATGGTATAAACTAATTATCTCCTTCTAGGCTTTCTTATCTCTAGTTCATAATCCTCTTCACGATCTTCTTATTCTCCTCCTCAACGGTCATTTCTTCTCTCCAGGCTTCTCTTCCCCAACTCCTTATCATGAATTGTATTTTCAAACACATAACAACTGAGATGATTGATCCTGATTGATTACTCAATTTGGTTACGAAGTGCCCAACAATCCTCGGTGTCATACCCATAAGCTTTATTAAACTAATGTCTCTTTGTTTAGCCAACATTTTTGAAATATTCTTTCGTAGTGGAGATAAATGGTATAATGCAAGAATTATAGACTTATTGCAATATATTTCTCTCTCTTGGTGTTGGTGGGTGTGAAACAGTTGTATTGTGGATTCATCACATGCTTCTTTTTTGGTTGTCCACCTTTTTTTTTCTTACATAGAGAAGAATAAATTGAAATCAAAGTTGGTTGCATTTCCTTAGGAATTAGGATCCTTAAAGCATGCCAATGTTACTCTTAGCCTCATATTGGACACAATTGCTTCCTCTACATCAACATATCTTGTAGTTTTCCCTATAGACTTAGCCTTGTTAAGTGGTTTTACCTTTACTAGTTCGTCCATGAACTATCTTTATTTAAGGTCATTTAGAAATATAGGCAAGTGGATCTTCGTATCTAAATCCTCCATTTGCATTGCTTCCTTATTAGAACAATTTATGTAATCCTTCAAAGGTTCATCATCTTTTTGAAACAAGTTAAAAATTTGTTCTCCATTCTCTTAAAAAGAAAAGTTGAAAACTAATTGAGAAATTATTAAGCTAGCTCCTTAAAATCATAAATTAATGTCCTCAACATGTGAGTAAACCACTGTAAGGTGAGACTGATGAACATACAAGGGATGTCATTGAAATGATGGGATTTTCGGCACATAATGTTAACACACTTATATTAAGTGTGGTCAAGTGTTGCTCAAGATATTTGTCCCCTCACACATTGGCAAGTTTAGATATTTAAATCATTCTAAAAACCAAACAAACATGATGAAATCCAAAAGTGAGTACATTGGTCTATCGTTGTGCTATGGTGAGTGCTCTAGTTAGACAGGAATTTCTTCATGACATTTGTTCAGTCTTTTCGCATCAATTTGAGTATTGTGTGATGTCCTTGATTTATGGTCTTTTCTAGTTTGTAGATTATTAATTTGGTTTTGCATCCTTTGATTCTCGTCTTGCATATGTTGGTTCTTGTATTGTAGTTGATATTGAAACATTGGAGTTTCTTCACCGCATTCTACATTATTAGAAGCTCTAATTCATACCATCTTACTAATGTTTTCTCGATAATGATGGTAACTTATGGAGTAATGGGGAAAAGTTTCACCAAAGCCCCACAGTGAGTGCTAGATGTTAATACAAATGGTCCTTAAAGCCTACCCAATACAAGTTTTTTTTAGGGTAGCTCTAAGGAGTGAGTGCGATGAAGATGATCTTTTTTGATCCTATGCCTAGCTTATATACTTTTGGTCTATGCTCATTATGGTATGATTGAGGCACCTTGATGAGCAGTTGCTCGATTAAAGACCGGTTGCCATAATTTAGTCCTGTTGTCATGACTATTGGTGTTGACCAAGAGTAGTTAATGCACAATTTTGAATAGGATGTGTCATTAATAATTATCCGCTAGCTTTTGGGCATAATTCACTATCTCATTAGCTATGTCAGTCAATGAGTGAAGTTATGAGGTTGGTCATTTGTCTACGAAAGCACTTTAAGTATAAATCCTAGTATGGGAAAATCTCGAGTGCGAAGTAGAATCTACCACATAAGGAGCATTGACGCATACACTTGGTTTCAACTGGGGTATAACTCAGCTAGGAAGGTACACAACACCCAAGCTTCAAGTCCAAAAAGACGGGGAACCTTCAAATAAAAGCTTGTCTAGATTTTCCAAAGTTTGATCCAAGTAGAGGTATGGCTTCGTTAGGAAGGTATAAAAAAAAGGAAATGAAGAGCATACAAAATGAGATAGTTTTATAAATTGTCTAAATGGATGAATAAAAAGAAAGAAAAAATGTGAAAGTTTTCTTGTTTGGTTTAAAAGGAAAAATGAGATGAAAGAAATATTTCTATGTTAAAGTGATTTTTATATCCTTTTAACATGACTATATAACTATATGGGTAAATGGGTAAATTTGTCATTTCAATAAAATTAAATTTTTTTCTCATGTAATGATAGAAAAACTATATGGGATCCATTATTTTTCTCTCAATTTTTCATAATTAGATGAGATAAATTGGTATGCTTTTTTGTTTTCCAATTTCTTTTTCTTTTATTATCTTTCAAAATAAAAATGATATTGCAATACTTTTTATTTAAGATCCTTTATATTTGAAAACCACATTGGACCAACTAATTAAAATTGAATTTAGATGACTTACTTAAGTAAGCAAATCTATCTCATTCTTTACAGTTTCCATTTACATGACTAAAATTTAAACTCATATTTTAAGAAAGTCAAACATCTTGCCATTAGTGCCATATTAATTTTTGGGTAGGCATAGACTTAACACATCATGTTTAGGTATGACAATTTTTTTGTACAATAAATTTAAATTAAATTAAAATGTCAACTTGTAAAATAATAATAATAAAGATAGACACGTAAGCTTTATTTGGAAAAATTGAAAAACCACATTTTAGTAGCTATCCAATCGCGCTTTGATGAACCCATAATCGATTTTCTGGCCACTGCCACGCAAAGTGTAACCATGGATCTCAAGGTTTTGAAGCTTAGTCCCCATCCTAGTGGTTGTTTCTACCTTGTTCCATTAAAATTTTACATGAATAATGATGTTGTAAGCATTGAGGCAAAGTACTATGTGTTTGTGGAAGTTGATCCAACAAGAAGATATGGAAGATTATATACCTTATCTTTTACTCCTTAACATGTTTTAGTTCTTTAAATTCTCAAGTTCATTATTTTGATTATGGGTTTTGAATTCCATGTTTGGAAACACAATAAAATTCTTAGCAAATGAGTTTCTAAGACAATGCATACATCATATCCATAATCTCAAGAAAATGAACATACCCACCCTAAAATTTTCCAAACAAAATATTCAGCTGCTTTAGATTTTGTTTTTAATTCTTATTCTTTCTCAAGTGGAACGGTTGTAGGTTTTTGTCAAAATGATTTTTTTTAATTTTCTTTATTTTAATACGAGGATTAAGGTCATATTCATTTGTTGTAGCTACAAAGCACTTGGTGAGTATAAAGGAATAGAAGTAGCAAAAAATCAAGTCGAGCTTTATGATTTTTTGCAGAATCCTAAAGACCTTGAAAGGTCATACAGTGAGACTCATCTTCTCAAGACAATGAAACACAAGAATATCATAAATACTGCCTGGGTTGATAATGCAAACAAGCACATTAACTTTGTCACTAAGATGTCCACCTCTAAAGTGGATTGTTTGACAAGGATGACCTTATTTGCTAAAAATGACAAAACGTGAGTAGTGAGCGAAACTCAAAGGAGGAGAAACAAGGAATATGTGATACGCATGATCACATCTTGATTTTTAGTTTTTACAAAGAAAAAAAATGCTTGTCTTTCTTTTTTGTTATTACTCCCTTCCATCCTAATTATACACAAACCTTTTAACTATTTAACAAGAATTAAGGAAGTTAATTAATTTAGTTGGTTGGAATAAATTTGTCAAAGATTTATTGCTTTGTATATCCCTTCACCATTTGGGGACGTCTAATTCAAGTTTTAAAATATTGTCATGTTATAATATGGCTAAATTGATACGTTATCCGGTCATTTTTATAAGACCATTTTGATAATTTTGTTTTGGTCATTTTTGTAAAACCATTTACAAAAGTTTTAGAAGCATTTATTACTTTTTACTATGTTCACCCTTCATAGTTAATGATAACCTTTATATTTTTCAAAAGTTGGTTAATGTAAGGAATTGAATAGAGTTTAATTTGAAATAAGGGTAAATTTGGTAGTTAAAGGAGATTTTTTAAAATCAATTTAATACATGTTTTCTAATATGCGTGTTTATCAAGAGAGACTGATACACGTCAGCTAGAAGGGAGCTGATAATCATTGGGAATTAGTTATTTTGTTAGTTTGTGCAAATATTCTTTTATTCTTTGGATAGTTGTAGGATAGCCCTTGGTCACCTTGTACAAATTCTGTTAATAGTGGTGGGAATGCGTATTTGGACAGCTATAAGATAGCCCTTGGTCACCTTGTACAAATTCTGTAAGTAATAGTGGATGTGTATTTGGACAGCTTTAGGATAGTCCTTGGTTACCTTGTACAAAGTCTGTTAGTAGTAGTAGCTCTGCACGCATATATATATATATATGTATATATATATATGTGTGTGTGTGTGTGTGTGTGTGTGTGTGTGTGTGTGTGTGGATCTGTTGCTCTTTCTTTTTTAAATGAATATACATAAAACTTTATACCTCTGGTTCTTCTTTTCATTTCCTATTATTTCTATTATGGTATAACAACTCTGATCATCAGAGCTCTGGTGGCTACATTTAGTAATGGAGATAGACCCTTCTCAATATCCTACTTCATCATATTATCTTCATCCATCAGAAAATCCATCACTTGTTTTATTTTCTGCCGTTCTTGATGGCCCAAACTACCATCAATGGTCACAATCAATTTGTATGAGTCTTGTATCAAAAAACAAGCTCGACTTTATTGATGGAATGATTTCAGCTCCAACACTTCTCAACTCTTTGTATCCAACTTGGGAAATGGCCAATATGATGGTTGTTGCATGGCTCATTCGATCGATGTCATCATCCATTTCTCAGAGTGTCATATGGATGGACAGAGCTTCAAGTATCTAGTCAAATCTTAAGGAAAGATTCTCACAAAGAGATATGTTTCGCACTACTGATCTTCAAGATGCAATTTCATCTCTCAAGCAAGGAGAGCCAAGTGTTACTGAATATTTTACCGAGTTAAAATTCCTTTGGGATGAACTCGAAATTTTTCGTCCCTTACCTTGTTGTGTTTCTGCTATTATGTGTTCTTGTAATGCTTCTGCTAGTGCTACCAAGTATAAGGTTCAAGATCAGATAATCAAATTCCTTCGAGGCCTAAATGAGAGTTTTTCCACTGTAAAATCACAAATCATGTTGATGGCCCCTATATCACCCTCAATCGTGTTTTCTCTCTGGTGGTCCAACAAGAGAGACAAATGCTTGGAGATACAATGGGGATTTCTAAGGTTATGACAATTGCTGCCAAAGGAAATGGTGGGAATAATCTTTCTGTTTTAGGCAGAGGAAACAACTCTCAATTCAAATCAAATCCTAGGCATGGTAACAACACTAAAGTGTGCAACTATTGTGGGAATGCAGGCCATACAGTTGAATCTTGCTACAAGAAGCATGGGTTCCCACCACATTTCAAGTTCACTAATAAAAATTAAAACCATGTCTTTGCAAATGCTGCAGTCTGAGATGGTGATATAAACATAAACCAAGAGGAAACTAAGACTTTTACGGAAGATCTGGGACCTCGGCAGTTTGGTTTCACCAAGTATAAATATCAAGGCCTGTTAGCACTTCTCCAACAATGACCATGTTGCAAACCAAGTTTCTACTACTCCTTCTTCTTCTGCTACTTTTGCCCATTCTGGTAAACTTTTCTCTACATCCAGCTCTTGGATACTTGACAGTGGTGTCACCAATCATATTTACTTCTTTTCATGAGATTGAACCCATCCATGTGAAATTGCCAAATGTAAATAAAGTGATAACAAACTATTTTGGTAGTGTGTCCTTAACTCAAGATCATGTTCTTCATGATGCGCTTTATATCCCTAGCTTTAGTTTCAATCTCTTATCCATTGCAAAATTAACTGCTAGTTTGTCATGCATTCTCACCTTTGATTCTACTTATTATCAAATTCAGGACAAGAGCTCCTTGAAGATGATTGGTTCAGCTGATGTTCATGATAGGTTTACATACTCAGGGTGCCTTCATGACAAAATTTTGCATACACCAAGGCCTCACCATATACCACTAATGTTGTTAATTTAGCATATGTTGATGTTGCCACTCTTTGGCATTTTCGTCTTGGTCATGTTTCAAACAAACGTGTTGATGTTATAAAGAACAAATTTCCTTTTGTTAAATGTGATAAATCCCTTGTTTGTGATGTTTGCCATTTTGCTAAACAAAAGAAATTTCCTTTTCCCATTAGAAATTCTATCTCTTAAAAATGTTTTGATCTCAAACACATTGATCTTTGGGGACCTTACTCTGTACCTTCGGTTCATGGACATATGTATCTTCTCAGAATCGTGGATGATCATTTGCGATACACTTGGGTCTTTCCTTTAAGGTAGAAATTAGAAAACAGCTAAGACTTTGCAAATTTTTGTTTCTTTTGTTCAAACACAATTTGAATAAATAATAAAAGTCATTAGAAGTGATAATGGAACTGAATTTTTCATGAATAATTTCTATGCCTCTAAAGGAATCATTCACCAAACCTCTTGTGTAAATACACCTAAACAAAATAGTATTGTTGTATGAAAACATGGGCACTTATTTAATGTAGCCCCAAGCTCTGATGCTCTAATCAAATTTGCCTAAGATATATTGGTCATATGTCATTTTGCATGTTGCATATATAATAAATATGTTACCTACACCTGTTCTGAAGTACTCTTCTCCATAGAAAATTCTTTATAAGACTCAACCAAATTTTTCACAACTGAGAGATTTTGGTTCATTATGTTTTGCTAATACCTCTGCAATACATAGAACTAAATTTGATTCTCGTGCTTGCAAATGTGTTTTTCTTGGTTTTAAATTTGGCACAAAGGGATACATTTTTTTGAATGTTCACACAAGAGAATTGTTTCTATCAAGAAACGTGGTTTTTCATGAGCACATATTTCCTTATTCTCAAAACAAAAGTAACAAAATTAACAACTTTTCCCTTCTTGCCAGCCATCTTGCCCCTTTGACTCATGATCATTCTCCTCGAGGGATCATGGATACTCACAATGTTGATGATACTCTCTGACCACAAACTGACTCACCATTGGCCACACCTTTAGACAATTCACCAAATTCTGCAGAACCAATTACACCTATAGCTAATGAACTTGATAATTCTGCAGAATCCCATACACCACCTTCATTGCCTCCTCGCCATAACCATAGGACAGGAAGACCGCCTGGATATTTAAAGGATTATTATTGCAATATCAATTCTGTTACTAATTCTTCTTTAAAGGTTGCTTATCCTATTTCTTCTGTTTTGAATTATCAGTATTTATCACCAACTTATACGTCTTTTATTATGTCTATATCTTCACAAACTGAACCGAGAACATATGCTAAAGCCATTGCACATGATTGTTGGAAAGATGCTATTCAGACCAAACTATTGGCCCTTGATGCAAATCAAACCTGGACAATTACAAATTTACCAAAAGGGAAGGTTCCAATTGGATGCAAATGGGTGTTCAAAGTCAAGTATAAGGCAGATGGAACAATTGAGAGGTACAAGGCTCGGTTGGTCGCCAAAGGATACACACAAACAGAAGGAATTGATTATCTTGACACATTCTCCCCTGTAGCCAAGATAACCATAGTGAGATTGCTCTTATCTCTAGCTTCTATTCTCAATTGGCAGCTCCAACAATTGGACATCAATAATGCCTTTTACTTTTTGCATGGGGAATTAAAGGAAGAAGTTTACATGGAAGCTGTTGAGTCTCAAAATATTATTAAAAGGTTAATATTTTTTTAAGTCTCATAACCCTAAGTTTTAATAGATAAAAAATTTGATTAACATCTTTATGAGAAAGAATAGTTTATGCTAAAGGTAATTTTCTATGTTTCAGAAGGTATCTGTTAAAGCAACTCTCTGATATGGTTCAACCCTATAAAATGGTGAAACCTACTGAAGTAAAGGAACCTGCTGAGAGATCACAACCTGCTGAAGCCAGAGAACCTCCTGAAGTTGTGAGACGTCGTACTAAAGCATGTACTTCTTGAAAAAGAACTTCCCTGCTTATTCTCCTTAAAGACTCAAGTCAATTGTAGCCGTCACAGTTGCTTATGCTTCTCATTCTTCTGTAAAGTCAGACCACTTGCTTTTTGACATATTTCAAATTTCTCTCACCAAAAAGGCAATGTCTGCTGTAAAGTACAATCTGCTCAGAAAAGTGAAGCCTGTGCTGCTGACTCTACTACCTGCTTCTGCAGAAGTTCCAGGCTATGTGTCTAAATGGGAGTAATAAGTGAAAATCATATGATAAATTAGAGCACTTTTTAGTTCACTTATCAAGGATAAAATGGTATTTTTGCCCCAGTTTAATCCCTTTTATTAAATATTAGATAAATTATATTTCTTAATCTTAGATTTGAATTTGATGCTATTTTGATAGAAATATTGTTGATTTTTGCAGAATATTGCAAGGATTTGATTTGAAGGGAAGATAACATTAAATGGGGAAGATATTTGCAAGATTTGAGTTTAATTGAAGACACTTAATAAAGATTTAAAGAAAATTTGAGGCAATTAATAAGGAGAACACTGCCAATCAAACAAGGATTCTGCAAACAACCTTCCCAAATTAATCAAAGATGCTCAATAAATGCAAGGATTTCATCAAGAAAAGGGAAACAAGGAAAGACAAATCAACCAAAACCAGTCTCGGGGAGAGATCAAAATTAAAAATAGAAAGTTGGAGCTGCAGGACGCATCCTGCACTACAACGCAGGGTGAAGCGCAGCCCTCTGGAACCTGCGCTTCATCCTGCGCTGTAGCGTAGGGTGAAGCGAAGATCACGCTGATTCTTGCCCTGTTGTCGTTTTTAGATAGATTTCTTCCCAATTTTCTTTGTCTTTCCTTAGCCTATAAATAGGAACCTCTTGCACCAGATCAGGTGTGCACGATTATTGTAATTCAGTCATATTTCAGTGATAATGCACCAAAGCTAATTTTAGAGTAGGAGAGGAGGAGCGCTTCACAAGGATTGAAGATGGTGACAGCATCTTCGGTGGTTTGTATGGCTACCTTGTGTAGTTAACTCTCCATTAGGATTGGATGTAATTGATTCTATCCCCAAGTGTATGTAAACTCTATATTATTATTTCCTGAGCTTTCTATCTATAATATTGGTAATCTTATTTTGTGCTTAATTCCTAACTTCCGCGCTTGCGCCGGAGTTATAGGCTAGTTTCGACTAGGATTGAGGATGGGGGAGCAGATTCTGAAGAAACCGATTCTCTAAGTGAATAAGAGGACTCGGTAGCCAGTGAACCGAAACATGGGCGTTGCTAGTGATTGATGGGTAGTGTGAGTACTCTAATGAAGGGCGTCTACAGGATAGGCATGGTTATTAAATTACTGATAGCAAAGGTTAGTTGATTGTCAATCCAGGATTCGACGCAAGGATGTATCTAATAAGTGATGGGTAGTGACAGTACTCTAATGAAGGTGCGTCTGTAGCTTTAGGCCTCGTTTATCAACTAGTTCTTTTACAAACGGAATGAAAGAAAGCAAAATAAGCCGAGGGTAAGTCTGTCGCCTGGGAGAGCCCGCATGCTTTGAGTGTGTGAGGCCGCTGGTAACTCGGAGTCTTAGCAATATAGTTTGTCTACAATATTATAGAGTAAACCTAAAATAATAGATAGTTTTTACATTCACGAAGGGTGTGATGATATGAAGTCCAACCCTAATCCAAATAAAGTGTCTCTAACTCTTCCTTTCTAATTCAATTGATTATTAATCTGTTATTTACGTTTTTCGCACAACAATATTCTCAAAACCCGTTGTTTCCCTCGATAATTAGATCACGAGTTTACGTGAATTCACCGTTCCCTGTGGATACGATACTTTTCTTACTATTATACTACTGGATTTTTGGTTCACTTGCCAGAAACCCATCAAGTATTTTTGGCGCTGTTGCCGGGGGAACGGTTTCCAATTCGTGTAAACCTTGGCAGTCTAATTATCAAGTCATATCTATCTTAGGATTTCATTTATTTATTCTTATTATTTTAGGAAAATTTTATTATTTAGAAAATTTATAGTTTTTCTATTATTATTAAAATTCTCTTCCACACTTACCCTTTTTAAGTTTTCTTGTTTATTCTTTTGAGAGGCCAGGTGTCTCCAAATAAACTACAATTTGATCCAGAAATAGAAAGGACATCAAGGAAGAACAGGAGCAAAAACAAGAGAAGGAGACGAGGGAGAAGTCGAGAAGAAAACAAAAATATTTTATTATTTTATTTTAATTACTTTCTTTTTTTTATTTTTTTTTATTATTATAATTATTATTATATAAAAAATATTTATTATTATTATTTAAAAAAAGATAATAATTTTTGTTCCACTCTCCTGAGCTAACATTTGTTTGAGATCCTTGAGAGGACAGGTAAAAGAAAAAGGGGCAAGGATAAACTTAAGGAGACAATCTCAACACTCTCTGTTCAACTACCCCAAGAGAAATAAATGCTGAATGGCTTCTGAATGGCAAAATCCACCAAGAAGAACGCTTGGAGATTATGTTAGATAGCAAGAACCAGAGTATTTCTCTCATACACCGATTCAAGGTAACTTCTCTAATTACAATAATTATTCTAACAATTTTTCACACGATTGGGGAAGTTACCAGAATCAGAATTTTGGATGGCACCAAGATGATATTTCACTCCGTATGCAACCTTCTTTTCAACAGCAGCAATGTTACTCTTCATATCAACAAAGATACTCAAAATATGATGAGTTTTTGGAAGAATTCAATCAAAGCAATATACAATTTCAAAAGGAGAGAGAAGAAGCAAGAAGAAAAAATGATGCTTTGATAGCGCAGCTAGCAGAACAAAGGGAGTTAAGACTTTGTAAAAGTATCGAAGAAATTCATCAAGGCAATCTACAATTTCAAAAGGACAGAGAAGAAGCAAGAAGAAATATTGACGCCTTGTTGAAACAATTACAAGAAACAAGAGTCAAACAACAATCAGAACCAATCTCATCAAATGCATTAACCAACCCTGAAGAGCAGTGCGATGACATTGTTCAGCTGATAGGGGAGGAAATCAATGACAATCTGGCTGATGAAAAAGAGAAAGAAAAAGAAGAAGAAGAAGAAGAAGAAGAAGAAGAAGAAAAAGGAGGGGAGGAAACAGAAAATATGGTGCTTAAAGAAGAGATTGACTGTGAAAGGCAGAAAGAAAACAACACATATGAGGGTGCTCATGATGAAAAAGATCAAGAAAATGTGAAAAAGAGTGAACAGGGAGATGGAGAATCAAAGCCCGAGAAAGGAAGGGAAGTGGTACCAAGACCAAAGACCTTGCCTTATCCAACCAGTCCTCCAAAGGAAGATCAAGAAAGGCATGGTACAAGTGATAAACCTTCCAGACCTCACAAAAGAAAAGCCTGCGATCACACCGACCAGGATAAGGCAAAGAGAAGAAAAGTCAAGCTAGAATTAAATTCAGAGCCTAGAGCCAGATTGAAGAATTGGCCAGGTGTGTTTCATACCAAAGACCCCTGCGAAGCAAAGAAATTGAGAGCAATCAATTGTGAATCATAAAAGAAGACTCATGCACATGAGAGCAAGATAATAAAGAAAAGGAAAATCAAGCCAAGGGAGTCAGAGGCATGGTCTAATTCCAGAAAGAAGCCAAAATGGTTAAAGTCTTTTCACACTACGAATTGCTCCAAGGCAAGATTATGGGGAGGTTTATGGGCTAGAAAAAGGAAGGGTGCAACACACAAGCTCACCAAAATATTTCATTTTCAGCCACCTTGAGAGACATGCGTCGAGCTATCAGACATTAAACAAGCGCTTTCTGGGAGGCAACCCAGAGATTTTTAAAGTCTTTAATTAATTTTAGTTTTATTTTATTTTCTAGTTGTTAATTAGGATTCTTCATTTTTTAGGATTTAGGAAATTTTCAAAATTGATTGGAATAAGTTTGTGGAAAATAAAATTTTTAAATAATAGGAAGTAGCAGAAAACGTGACTGGAAATTGCAAAATAAAATTCTGTTTTCTGCGCTTCACCTGCGCTGTAGCGCAGGTAAAGCGCATAAATGCAATTTTAGTCATTGTCTTCTGCGCTTCACTTGCGCTGTAGCGCAGGTGAAGCGCAGCAGTGCGAAATTTAAAAAAATCTCTTGTTTTCTCATGTACTGTTTCTCTACTTCCTAAGCTTTTCTTTTCACTTTTTCCACTCACAAATCTCCATCAATTTTGAAACTTTCAAGTTTGATTTTTACCAATTGAAATCTTCATTTACTCTATGATTAGAATTTTATGATAGCAACTTTAGGATTATGAATGTGTATAATGTTGATAATTGCTATCTTGAATATGATTATGACTATGTGGAACATGAAGAACAATTTGCTTGATTGGAATGCCCTTTGTTTTGTGAGTTATTGAATTTGAAAGTGTTATGCTCTGTTTCTTTCAAAATCTTGAACTTTCACTTTCCATGGATTGATTGAATGCTTGCAAAATAAATGAGTATGATTTGTTTTTAGGAAGTCATTACCAAGTGCACTGAACTTCTGTTGTGAAAATATTAATTCTTTGAATTATGCATGCAAATTGGTTAATGATAGGCTTTCATGTTCTTCATGAATTGCACAGACTGCTGCAAAGTATAAAGACCAGTTGACCTCAAACCAATCAGGAGTACTAGACCCATACCCAAACATGCTGCTTGAAGAGTTCCGGATATTCTTGCAGTGGCCTGGGGACAGGCCTATTCATCCAGGGGAAGGTGGAGCAGCAACAGGACAAAGACTTATAGGATACAGAGGATGGAGATTGATACTGGTGTTTTCTTTCTTTTAGTTTTTCTTTTATTTTCTATTATTTTATAGAATTTTATTTTTAGTTAATTAGAATTTTTGTTTTGTATTTCATTTTTTTTAGAATTTTTAAAATTTTTAGGACCTTAGGAAT
Organism: Sesbania bispinosa; assembly: GCA_026901365.1. NCBI lineage: Eukaryota > Viridiplantae > Streptophyta > Magnoliopsida > Fabales > Fabaceae > Sesbania > Sesbania bispinosa. The sequence goes on from QLOH01000141.1 coordinate 582,992, forward strand.
TAGGATTTAAGGTAACTTTTTCAAAATTCTCTGTAATTAAGTAGTTTAACTAACCAGACTAGGAAAGATGATAAGGTTTTGTAATTAATTCCATAATCAGTTAAGTTTAGGATACTTCTCAGGAGAATCTATCAGGATAGTTAATTAAAACCAGTAAGTGCTTTATCAAGGAATTTTAGCCAATAACCGGTGAGCTGTGAGCCCAAACACTGAAATTGAGAGCTTTTCACCGCTGCTTGTCAACTGTTATTGCTTGAGTTTCTGAATTTTGTCTTGCTAGTGGAAGATATGGAAGTGACAAAGACATGTTTTGTGATTATAATATTTTGCTCAGTGCCAAACAGCCAACCTTGATTAAATGTTTCCATTTATTGATTGCCCATTTTGAGCCTTTAATGTTTCTTTTGATGCACCCTAGCCATACTCAATGATTATATCCTGTCCCTCAACACTTGGGATAGAGAGCAAGGTGCACCACAACAACATGGGACAAGAGGGTGGAAAGTGAAAGGTCAAAGAGATTCAAAGAGTAGGCACATGAAATCACAAAGAAGGATACTCCCCCACAAATAAATTCTCTATGTTATTGTTTATGTAAAAAAAAAAATCTGCACAAAAGTGTGGAATTGAATAAGTTGGGGGGAGTATTTCTTCAAACAATGAGGCCAAGCTGAAAAAAGGGTGACCATTCAAGAATGACTAGGTGAATTGAGAGAAGTCCCAAGCACAATCACAAGATGCTCTCTATTCAAAGTGTTCATTGAATATCCAGAAAAACCATGATTTCTTGATAGCCCAGCCTCATTACAACCTAAGAAAGACCTTTTGATCCATATTAACTGCTTGCAGGTTCATATATTGGAAACGACTATCAATTCTAGTTGTTCAACAGTGGTGAATAAGATTGAGGGAAACACTTACCCGTGAAAATGAGAGATTTCCTTGGTTTATCACTTACTACTTTAATTGCTATTTTTGAGAAGTTTGATTGATGTTTGTATTCTATTCTGATTGATGATTGGTAACATCCCTTGATCCTGAATTTTTCTTATGTTTGGAAAGTGATTGTTACTTAGGAAGGAGTTGATGAATAGTTCCTTGAATTTGTTTTTAATTATTTGAAATACACTGGGAATAGAATTGATGTTTTGATTGCAAAGAGGTCTCTTGCTTGAGGACAAGCAAGAAGTTAAGTTGGGGGGTATTTTGATAAGTGAAAATCATATGATAAATTAGAGCACTTTTTAGTTCACTTATCAAGGATAAAATGGTATTTTTGCCCCAGTTTAATCCATTTTTATTAAATATTAGATAAATTGTATTTATTAATCTTAGATTTGAATTTGATGCTCTTTTGATAGAAATATTGCTGATTTTTGCAGAATATTGCAAGGATTTGATTTGAAGGGAAGATAACATTAAATGGGGAAGATATTTGCAAGATTTGAGTTTAATTGAAGACACTTAATAAAGATTTGAAGAAAATTTGAGGCAATTAATAAGGAGATCATTGCCAATCAAACAAGAATTCTGCAGACAACCTTCCCAAATAAATCAAAGATGCTCAATAAATGCAAGGAATTCATCAAGAAAAGGGAAACAAGGAAAGACAAATCAGCCAAAACCAGTCTCGTGGAGAGATCAAAATTAAAAGAGAAAGTTGGAGCTGCAGGATGCATCATGCGCTACAGCGCAGGGTGAAGCGCAGCCCTCTGGAACATGCGCTACATCTTGCGCTGTAGCGTAGGGTGAAGCGCAGATCACGCTGATTCTTGCCCTGTTGCTGTTTTTAGATAGATTTCTCCCCAATTTTCTTTGTCTTTCCTTAGCCTATAAATAGGAACCTCTTGCACCAGATCAGGTGTGCACGATTATTGTAATTCAGTCATATTTCAGTGATAATGCACCAGAGCTAATTTCAGAGTAGGAGAGGAGGAGCACTTCACAAGGATTGAAGATGGTGACAACATCTTCGGAGGTTTGTATGGCTACCTTGTGTAGTTAACTCTCCATTAGGATTGGATGTAATTGATTCTATCCCCAAGTGTATGTAAACTCTATATTATTATTTCCTGAGCTCTCTGTCTATAATATTGGTAATCTTATTTTGTGCTTCATTCCTAACTTCCGCGCTTGCGCCAGAGTTATAGGCTAGTTTCGACTAGGATTGAGGATGGGGGAGCGGATTCTAAAGAAACCCATTCTCTGAGTGAATAAGAGGACCTGGTAGCCAGTGAAGCGAAACATGGGCGTTGCTAGTTATTGATGAGTAGTGTGAGTACTCTAATGAAGGGTGTCTACAGGATAGGCATGGTTATTAAATTACCGATAGCAAAGGTTAGTTGATTGTCAATCCAGGATTCGACGCAAGGATGTATCTAATGAGTGATGGGTAATGACAGTACTCTAATGAAGGTGCGCCTTTAGCTTTAGGCCTCGTTTATCAACTAGTTCTTTTACAAACGGAGTAAAAGAAAGCAAAATAAGCCGAGGGTAAGTCTATCGCCTGGGAGAGCCCGCATGGATTACCTTTGAGTGTGTGAGGCCGCTGGTAACTCGGGGTCTTAGCAATATAGTTTGTCTACAGTATTATAGAGTAAACCTAAAATAATAGATAGTTAATGTGTCTCTAACTCTTCCTTTCTAGCTAATAGATAGTTTTCCTTTCTTTTACAAAGGGTGTGATGATATGAAGTCCAATCCTAATCCAAGTAAAGTGTCTCTAACTCTTCCTTTCTAATTCAATTGATTATTAATTTGTTATTTATGTTTTTCGCATAACAATATTCTCAAAACCCGTTGTTTCCCTTGATAATTAGATCACGAGTTTACGTGAATTGACCGTTCCCTATGGATACGATACTTTTCTTACTATCATACTACTGGATTTTTTATTCGCTTGCCAGAAACCCATCAGGGAGCATTTGCATTAAATGCTATCTCACAATGGGAAATCTAATGGAGCGCAACAGACTGAAGTTTCTCACTCTATAAATTCAAGTCTCTATGCAGAAACAAAGAGAGAGAGCACAACAAAGAAAACGAACTTGCTGAAATGCTGCTAAAATCTTTATTCATCTCTTTCATTGATTTCATTTGTACAACAATTTCTTATCCTGAGTTTTACTCAGTTATCTGTACATCTTTTCCGGTTTAAGCTCTAAACTTGTGTAGTTTGTGAGTTTAAGCTTTATCCTTCAAACAATTTTACTGGTTTAGCCTGAAGAGGCTGTGTTCAATCAATACTTGGGTTTTTAGCCTAGAGAAGTTGTGTGTTCAAATAATACTTGGGTTATTAGAGCCTGAAGAGGCTAGGTGTGCAAATAATACTTGTATCTGATCAGATAGTGGAATATCCAGTGGTGTGTTTGCCCCGGGACTGGACGTAGCTCACTGTATTAGTCGGTAAACCAGGATAAATTCTTTGGCTAAGTTTTCTTAACCCTTATCTCTTTACTTTCTGTTTTAACTAACAAAGGAGGGTTCTGAAAAGTGATTTTATAAATGCACGCAGCGAAACAATCTTGTTTTTCACATACAAATATTTCAAAAGCATTTTACTCAACCTGCTGAGTCATATCAGCAAGTTGCTGAAAACTCCAGTTTCGGAAGGTTGCTCAAATCTCTTTACAAACTCTTTGCTTGTTTCTAAAGGTTTTCATAAAATCTGTAAAGAATTATAAAACACTATTCAACCCTTCTAGTGTTTCCCGTGGTTCTAACAGAAACACCTCCTGGTTTAGATTCAATTCTGCTAGGACAGGTTTGCAAATTACAGAGAGCATTATATGGGCTCAAGCAAGCCAGCCGAGAATGGTTTTCCCAGTTGTCTTCATTTCTCATCACTGTTGGGTATAAACAATCTATGCATGATTATTCACTTTTTATTAAATCTACTCATGGTTCATTCACTTCTATCTTGGTCTACGTAGATGATATCATCTTGGCAGGAAATGACAGTGAAGAAATGGTGCACATAAAACAAGCCTTAGATACTTTCTTCCGAATCAAGGATTTGGATGAGCTAAAATTTTTCCTTGGGCTTGAAGTGGCTCGAAGCAAACAAGGAATCTTGATTAATCAACGTAAATATATGACTTGGAAATACTGTCCGAGGCTGGTCTTTTAGCTTGCAAGCCAACATCTACTCCAATTGATAATGCCAAGAAACTTTCATATGCTTCTGGAGAACTCTACTATGATGCGTTTGCATATAGACGTCTTATAGGGTGGCTCATGTACCCCGCAAACACTGGCCCTAACATCTCTTTTTCAGTGCATCACCTAGCACAATTTCTTTCCAAACCAACTCATGATCACTACAATGCTGCATTAAGAGTTCTTCGTTATATGAAGAATGCACCAGGCTTGGGTTTATTTTTCCCATCTAATTCAGCTCTCTAATTAAAGACATACAGTGATAGTGATTGGGCTTCATGCCCTGATACTAGGAGATCTATTACTGGATACAATATCTATCTTGGATCATCTCTCATATCTTGGAAATCCAAGAAGCAAACCACAGTGTCTAGGAGCTCTTATGAAGCAGAATACAGAGCAATGGCAGCAGTAACCTGTAAAATTCAATGGCTCACTTTTCTCCTACAAGACCTGAAGATTCATTTTAAGACTCCAGCTCTACTCTACTGTGATAACCAATCAACATTACATATTGCTGCTAATCTTGTGTTTCATGAGCGCACAAAACGTAACGAATTGGATTGTCATTTTGTTAGTGAAAAGACACAAAATGGTTTGTTGCGCCTACTGCCCATTTCTTCTTCTTGGCAACTTGCATACATTTATACTAAGGCTCTTAGCCCTCAACAGTTTTGCTTTCTTTGTTCCAAGTTAGGTCTTTTGAATGTTTACTCACCAGTTTTCAGGGGGCTATCAAGAGAGACTAATACACATCAGCTAGAAGGGAGCTGATAATCATTTGGAATTAGTTATTTTGTTAGTTTGTGCAAATATTCTTTTATTCTTTGGACATTTGTAGGATAACCTTTGGTCACCTTGTACAAATTCTGTTAATAGTGGTGGAAGTGTGTATTTGGACAACTGTAGGATAGCCCTTGGTCACCTTGTACAAATTCTGTAAGTAGTAGTGGGTGTGTATTTGAACAACTGTTAAGATAGTCCTTGGTCACCTTGTACAAAGTCTGTTAGTAGTAATAGCTTTTGTTGAGTCTCAAAAATAATTTGAGTAATTAAAAATACTCCGAGTCTCATTCCCTTAAATAGTTTTAATGAACAACAAATATAAAATACAGATGAATTTATATGGCAATATTCTTTCACAAAGATTCTGTTATGTTTCAGATCTTAAAGAATGAGAAACATCGTCTGAAGCTTCAGATCTTCTGAAGACACGACACCTTCTGAAAAGTAATTATCTTCTGAAAGTGTGAAGCTCATCTGAAGCACTCCTTTCATTTGAAAGCTGAAGACATCGGGACTTTTGACCCTTGAAGACGTTGCTGAGTACGAGGAACGTTCATCTCAATGATCTTACCTATTTCAGCAAAAGAGTCAAAGCTGCTTTCCCTCCTTGTTCAAATGTTTAGCATTTTAAAGGAAAGTCTGCAACGCTGCTGCTCCTGCCAAAAAGCTTTGTGTGCGCAGATCTGCTGCACCTTGTCTGCTCAGAATGCCTTGGTCAGAGCTTGTGTCAAACGTCTCCTTGAGCATTTAATGCTATTTGGCAACAGACATTAACTCTTGAAGACTATAAATATGTCTCATGAACAAGAGAAGCAAGAGAGAAGCATTCCTATCAAAGAAAGAACACGCTACAAAAATACACTCTGATATTCTTGTACTCTCGCTCGAATTCTTATCCTGAGTGAATCTCAGTTTTCTGTACATTTAAAGTTCAAAGCTATCATCTGAAGGATAGTGATTTATTTGTTTCACTATTCAAACTTTAAACAGTTTGGGTGTTTAAGCCTGGAAAGGCTTTCTGTTTGAAAGAATACTTGGGTTACACTTGGTTAAGTGCCTGAGAGCCTGAAGAGGCTTGGTGAAAGAAAGAATACTTGGTTTAGAGCCTGAAAAGGCTTGGTGAAAGAAAGAATACTTGGTGTACAGCCTGAAGAGGCTTGAAAGAAAAGAATACTTGTAATTTTGCAAGATTAGTGGAAACCCAGGTGCTGGTTTTTGCCCTGGGACTAGACGTAGCTCACGGTGGTTGTGAGTGAATCAGGATAAATTCTTGGCTAAGTCTTCTCTATCCCTTAAACTATTTCAATTCAGTTTTATATCTAACAAAGGGGATTGAAAAGGTATTTAAGTGAAAACTGTTCTTCTGAATCAAACTTGCATTCAAACAAATCTTTTAATCTTAACTTAGTTCAGAAAGTAATTAAAACTTCAGACTGATAACCATCATCTGAAGCTTTTCATAAACTTATTTAAAAACTCTTGTGTTCAAGAAAAAGTTTCCATTGAAACACTATTCAACCCCCCTTCTAGTGTTTCCCTGTATTTCCAACAACTTTGCACGCATATGTATGTGTGGACCTGTTGCTCTTTCTTTTTGAAATGAATATACAGAAAACTTCATACCTCTTGGTTCTTCTTTTCATTTCCTATTATTTCTATTAGTGTTTGGGTCAAATAGAGTCTTATAAATAGGATCAGAGGGAGTATTCAAGAGAATGACATTAGTGACAACTATGATTAATTGTCACATTTCATTATTCATTAATCAAACCAATATCGAGAATGACTCTAATCATTGACGGAAGTAAATGAATACATAACTAGATTTCAATCATCAATATATTGATAATAAGGGAAGTGAACAGTGATCAAGTTCTAATTAATAGCGATCACAAGTTTAATTACCTCAGCAAGGGGAGGATGATAAATCTTCAGGTTGTGCCGAGTACTATTTAAATTACTTCAAGATATGATGAAACAACATATATTAGTTCGCCGCGTATAGATTTTTACAACTTGATAATGGAATATACTTAAAATTATTCCTAGCTTTTTTTTTTTAAGACCATAGGTATCCCTTATTACCAAGAACAATCTTATTTGGGGCTTAGTCACAGTTAAGGCTCCTCAAGAGTGTGTTTAGTGGGGATCGAACCGGGAGCTCTTCCCACAATCTCAGCCTGCGTTGCCAACTGAGTCACAACTCTTTGGTTAAAATTTTTCCTAGGTAGTGCTGGAGAAATCCAAACTAAATGAGAAGAATTATAACAAATGTATTTTGGAGTGAAACTCAATCTGTATTGTTATTGAGATCATAACTGGTATTTATATAATTAAGAATAAATCCTATTTCGACTAGCATAATGTCATAATAACCAACTAACCAACTCATTTAACCAAATTAATTAACAAACTATATTAACCACACATCAACATAATTAGTTAAATGTCATTTGAATTACACTACAACAGCTGGTACGTGTATATATCAGTGCGTTGCGCAAATTTTTAATTGTGTTTTATACTTGAAACAAAATTTATGATATAAATTAAAAGTCATTTCACGGGAAATGGTTTTTGAAAATATATATCCTTTTCAAGTTATCTTATTAAAATTTTGACTAAATACAAAAGATAAGAGTATTTAAATTTTGTACCTAATGACATTTCAAAAAAATAATGAAAACAAATTCAAAGAGAAAATTTCATAAATATTGATAACCAAATATTTATTTTAAAAAACAAATAAAAATACATATAATTAATAAATAGCATTGCGATAATATTAATTAATAGTTACAAACATCAATTGATATTATTATAATCCGTTTTTTTAATGGAAACTTGATACTTTATACTATCAATAGCAAATACTTGTTAAATGAAGTATGAAATTTGAAAGGAGTTATGTTACAAGTACATAAAACAGTTGTTACACTGTTTTTATCATTGTGTTTTGAAAGCTGATGTAAACAAAAAAAATAGATAGAGAAAGTGGAGATTTAGGCACATAAATCGGTGTAGTAAAAATAGTGTAACAACTGTTTGATGTACATGTAACATAACTCATTTGAAAGTACAATGTAAAATGTTTTAGATTCTCCAACATATCTTAAGACAGAGTCATATAGGTGAGAGGTGTAGGATAATCGATTTTTGGCAAGCCCTATCCTCCACTCTGATCATATTGAATTGTGAATAATTGTATAACACCATTTTCAAAAATACCCTTATTATTAAATGATTGGCTGAGTCAGTACGCGTTAACCGCTCACAATAAAAAGGTATATAAAGTATTTAACAATTATTACAACAAAATATAATACTATGTTTCTTATATACAAGATTAAAAAAATTACTCCCTTCGTCCCTATTTATAAGACCCCTTCTAGAAGAATTGGATATCCCTTAATATAAGACCCTTTGTAGATTTTTAGGTAAATTAATTATTTTTTCCATGTTTGCCCTTCATTAATATTCAACTCTTTTTATTCCCCATATATTGATGAGTGTGAATAATTAATGAAGTTTTACCCATATGCTCAACTATCCCATTGGAAAGTGAATTTTGGAGTCTTCCACCATGTCACCATTAATGTTTCTAAAATATAGTGACTTTTAAATAGGGGTATATTTGGAATGCTATTATTTTTAAAAAAAAACCAATACATTAACCAACTTTTCTAAAATTATGTGAAACGGTTGAGAGGGTCTTATAATAAGGGACAGAGGGAGTACTTTTTATTTCTTATATAAATTAGCCAACCTCCGCTATCAATGCAACTGTTTTATCATACTTACTGCATGTTTGGTTTAGCGTTGAAACATATATGATCATGGATTTAGTGGACCCAATAAACTCGATTAACCTAACCCAATTTAAAAAGATGGGTTGGTTTGGGTAAGCGGGTTGAGTTCCATATAGACGAACCCAATCAGATTGGGTTGGTATTAGATTTTTATTTTTCTAACCCGATCAATATAACTCAATCCAACCATTAATAAAATAATAATTTTTAGTACTAATAAGTTACACATTTTAATATTTAATATTGTATAAATTGATTTCCTTGTTATCACATTATAGGTTTTTATTTTTTTCATACTTATAATGACAATTTATATTTTTTTTTCATTTTCTATTTTATTTATAAACCCAAATATTTTAGAATGTTGAACCCAATTGACCCAACAAAACCCAACTCAAACCAACCATAATCGAGTTGGGTTGGGTACATACCTAAAAATGACAAAACCCAACCCAACCCAACCCAATTTCTTTTCATTGGGTTAGATATGTGCCTTGAACCCAACTCAACACAACCCATGATCACCCTATTGAAACGTTGTAAACTCATATTTTTAACGCTAAAAATAGTTGAATTGAAAAATCCAAACTTAAATTTGTTCAGTTTTAATGCCAAGCCAAACTTGCACTTAACAAACAATGGGTAAAAAATGCATATATCCATTTAATATATGAAGAATAAACTTTATTTTTGTCCCAACCGGATCTTTTAGAATCGCGCTTTCACCTATATTCGTTTTAAAATATTGAATTCTTGAGTTGAACATAATAATCCTGCAATAAGTGTAAATTGCAAAGAAAAAATCGTCAATTGAAGCAACATGTTTTTCACAATTGCATTACAGGAATTAAGCATGGGAAATACCAGGGAAGGATTAAATGGCATGTAAAATCCTCTGCAACTCCTTAAATTGGAAGAACTTGATTCGGTTTCCATTTATATCAATTGAATATTATTTAATAAATGCAAATTATTTGCTTTATACTATTAATAATCGTAATCATTTTAATACATTGGAATGCATACAGTGGCAGCAGGAGTAAAGACGAATCCATGTTGGTATATATAATATATAATTTGTAAACTATTCAAAAGCTATCCAAAATTTATATTTTTTATATATTTTGAAAAAAAGTAAAATGATGCAAATAAAAATAGACTCCCAGGTATAAGAGGACCAATGAATGAAACATATGTATGTATAGTGTAATAAAAAAGAAGAGTAGAAAGACAGAGGATATATTATATATACTTACAGGATTTGATAAAGAACTGTTATTATGGATGCAACAGGCGTTCAATGCTATTGAAATATTTTCTGGAGATAGCGGTTTTCAAGAAAAAGACATGAGCATATATATATATATAGAAGTTGGTTCTGTGATGGTTATGATGTTTGGTTTCTGCAATTGCACATGAAAGGCAACCTTTGGAGATATGTGAGCATGAGTTTGTATATTTAATTTTAAACTTTTGATGCAGTAATTGATGGTTCTTGGAAATAAGAAATACAGGTGAATGAGAGCAGTTTGTGAATTAGGTGTGGTAAATCAGAGAATATTGTAGCAGGAAGATAATATAGCATCATTGGAATTAAAATATTTTAAATGAAAATGATAATGATTTTTTTTTTCTAAAAAAAATGAATAATACATGATAATGGATGGTTTTTAATGGATTGATGTAATAAATTCGTAATTAATGAAATATCAATAGAGATTAACTATCAATACCCACTTGTCCATACATATTAATTACATCACTGAACCAAAATCTAATGGTGTATTGCATTAAATGTATAGCTCTGTCCTCTGTAGGATTTTTTTTTCCATTCTTACTTAAAGCACTAAAAGAAATATACATTACTATCTTTGTTAAGCATTTAAGTCAAAAAGTTTGGACTTTAGAATATAAGATTTATTATAATTCTTATAAATTAAGTTATTTATTGATAAAATATATGTTGTAAATAAATTGTGTATGATGTAATATAGAATATTTGCTTAGAGAAATCATTAATTTACAAACTTTATTAGTTACTCCCTCTAGTCCTATTTATAAAAACAAAAACACATATATTAAGAAAAGTAATTAATGCATTAATTTTTAAGAAATTATTCTACAAGATTATAAGTTTACCCCTATTTAAAATTAAACTTCACTACCATGGTAATTGTATCACCTTAAAACATTTAATAGTCAACAAGAATAAATATGAGAAAAAATAATAAATACTTCTAAATTTGTGTATTTTATCTTATAAATAGGACCATAGAAAAACTTCAAATATTATCTTATAAATAGGACCAGACAAGTAGTTTTGAATGTCTATATTTTAGAATCCATTGTAGTTGGGTAATTTGAGTTAGATTGCCATTAACTTAATTTATTGGTTAAATAGTTTTGAAGCTAGTATACAACATCATTAAATAAGTAAATTTATGTAGATATAACTTTATCATATATACGAGTTATATTAGTAAAGCTTATGGCCCAATTTGGATATACTTCTCCAGAAAAAACTTCTAGAAGATAAAAATAGAATGAATCAAAGAGGTCAAATGAATTTAACCTCTCGATAAGTTGAAATTAGTTACTTATGGAGAAGTTAAATGAGAGAGCTTTTGGAGTAGGTGAGCTACAAAGACTAATTTCAACTTATGAAGAAGTTAAATGCATTTGACCTCTTTGATTTGTTCTATTTTTTTTCACCTAGAAGTATTTCTGCAAAAGTTTCATCCAAAGTGACCCATAATTTCACTTTTATACAACATCCAAAGTGGCTCATTTCAAGTGTTTGGTCTCATAACTCACCGGCTTTTGGATAATTTCCTTGATGAATTCACTTAATTAACTACCCTGATATATTTTCCTACATAATATCCTAATCCTAATTGATTATGGATTCAATCACAAAATTCCTATTTCTCTCCTAATTTAGTTAGTTAGACTGCTTAGCTTTGAGATTTTAAATTTATTTCCTTAAATCCCTATTCCTAATACCTAAAAAAAATGAAATACAAAGCAAAAATCCTAATTAACTAAAAAGTCTAATCCTAAAAATAAAAGAAAATAGAAAATAAAAGAACGAAAAGAAAGAAAAACACCAATATCAATCTTTGTCCTCTGTATCCTGTAAGTCCTCGTCCTGCTCTCCAGCTGCTGCTCCACCTCCCCCTGGATGAATAGGCCTGTTCCCAGGCCACTGCAAGAATGTCCAGAACTGATCAGGCAGCATGCCTGGGTATGGGTTTGGTACAGATGCGTCTGAAGGTGGGAAATCCCTCTGTGGAGGGTGGAGTTCTGCCTGCAGATGTGCTCCATGAAAGCCCAGAGTGGGATGTCAGCTGGTGGTGTGGATGTGGTTGTTGTGGTTGATGATCTTCTCTCTCCTCTATCACTAGGTTCTCCAACTGTGTTGGCGTAGAATTCCCGGACCAGCTCCGGGTCGAATAATCTATCAGTATCAACTATCCTACACCATCTATGTTGGGTAATCTCCATGTTAAACCCCTCATACTCCCCTGGTTTGAAGTCAACTGGTCTTTCTAACACAAAGTTGCATGGTCTGAGAGCTTAATACTTGGCAGCAGCCTGTGCACTTTTGAATCTCATGGGATCATAATGGGGTTCATCTCTGACCCTCTTCCCCATGCCTTCTCCTCGTGAGCTAGAGCCACAGGAAAGGCCAGCAGTGTTTTTGATCCTAGGCATCTGAAAAGTCAAATATCAACTAGTTGCTAAAAACACATTCATTTCAATGATGCCTTATTGCAAACACTAATTTATGAAGAACATGGAAACCTATCATTAACCAGTTTGCATGCACAATTTAAATCACAACAAAATATTGGTTGCAATTGGTAATGACTTCCATATAACAGAATATACTCATTTGTTTTGTAAACTTTCAATTAATCCATGGAAAGCGAAAGTTCAAATTTTTTTCAAGAAACAGAGCATAACACTTTCAAGCTCAATAATTCACAAGCAAAGAGTATTTCAATAGATAACTTGTTCTTCTTATTCCACACAACCATAATCACATCCAAGATATCAATTATCAACAATATACACATTCACAATCCTAAGGTTGCTATCCTAGAGTTCAAACCATAAAAATAGAGTAAATGAAGATTTCAATTGGTGAAAATGAAAGATAACTAAAGAAAATATACTTGAAACTTGAAAGTTTCAAAACTAAAAGGAGTTTGTAAGTGGAAAAGATGGAAAGAAAAGTGAGGAATGCAGAGAAACGGTACTTTGAGAAGCAGGGGAAGAAGAACAAATGACTTCCCCTGTTTTCAGTTAAATCTATGCAGAAGCGTGCATCTGCGCTCCACCTGCGCTCAGCTTGAGTGGAGCGCAGGTTTCAATTTCAAATTTCTGTACCGTTGCGCTTCACCTGCGCGCAGAAAAAAGTGACTAAAATTGCATATCTGCGCTTTACCTGCGCTCAGCGTAGAAAACATATTGAAATTTTACAATTTTCAGTCAAGTTTTCTGCTACTTCCAACTGTTTGAAATTTTATTTTTCCACAAACTCATTCCAATCAATTTTGAAAATTTTCTAAATCCTAAAAAATTAAAATTCCTAATTAATAAATGAAAAAAAAAACAAAATTGAAAACTATTAAAAATTTAAAAATCTCTGGGTTGCCTCCGAGGAAGCGCTCGTTTTACGTCATATAGCTTGACGCCTGTTCTTTCAAGGTGGTTGATATTGGAATCCTTTAGCGAGCCTTTGTACTGCACCTTTGACTCCTTTGGGCAGTGACCCTACCCATATTCTTGCCTCGGACCAATTGTGAATGTGACTTGAATCTACCCATTTGGTCTTGTGTCTGGAGTTAGACTATGTTGCTGACTCCTTTGGCCTGACTTTTCTTTTCTTTGGAGTCTTGTGTTGAGTTGCATGGGTCTTCTCCTTTTGGAGTTTAGAGAATTCACAGTAGACATATCTTACTCTTTTTGATTCATAAGGGTCCTTGGTATGGAATATGCCTTACCACTTTGTCCTCAATCGGAACTTAGGCTTCGATTATGATGTTAGCTTGACTTTTCTTCTCTTTACCCTGTTCTGATCAGTGTGTTCGCAGGCCTTTCTTTTGGGATTCTTGGAAGGTTGAACATTTGCATGTTGTCTGTCTTTGCCTTCCTTCGGAGGGTTGTCAGGATCTAGTGAATTCTTCACTACTTCCCCTCCTCTCTCAGTTCTTTGCTCGCTCCTTTTCTCTTTTTCTTGTTCTTTTTCTACAATTACATCATGTACAATCTCATATGTTTTGTTCTCATCCTCCCCTTCACAGTCACTCTCTTCTTTAAGCACATTTTTCTCTGTTTCATTCTCTTCTTTTTCTTCTTCTACTTCTGCTTCACCTTCTTCTTCTTCTTCTTTTGCTTCTTCTGGTTCCTTTTCTTCAGCTTCCTCTTCTTCATCTTCTTTTTCTTTTGCTTTTTCAAGTTCCTCTTCTTCAGCTTCCTCTTCTTCATCAGTCAGATTGCCATTGGTTCCTTCCCCTATTAGCTGAACATTTATGGTGCTCATTTCGTCACACTGTTCTTCGGGGTTGGGTTGAGCCTTTGCTGAAATCCGTTCTGACTGATATTTGGTTAAATGTTCTACTATCTGTGCTATCACGGGGTCAATAGTTATTCCTGCTTCTTCGCTATCCTTCTGCAATTTCACAAAGGATTGCAAGTGTTCTTCGAGAAGAGTATTAAATCTTGATTCTTCTTGTTGAACTGAAGAGTAACTTTGCTGTTGTTGGAAAGAAGGTTGCATGTTAGAAAGCCATGCATCTTGGCTCCAACCAGAATTATCGCTCTGGTTATTTATCCAAACTTGTGAATGATTGTTTGCAAAGTTGTTGCTATTAGAGAAATTGCTTGGTCTTCCTTGATTGCCCATGTAATTAACTTGCTCTTCTTGAGTGCATGGATAAGAGCAGTAACCATTGAGATGGTCACTTCCACAAAAATCACAAATTAATTGTGGGGACTGGCTAGGATAGGATTGCACTGCCTGCAATTGCTGAGGAAGGTTATCTAGCTGCTTGTTGAGTGCTTCTAATTTCTGGGTGAGCATCTTTTTCAGAGCAAGATTATGAGCCATGATCTCATCTGTAGAAGTTTGCATGTGGAATGAAACAACATCTTGTTGCCACCCAAAGCTTTGATTTTGGTTACTTCCCCAATCCTGCGAAAAATTGTTAGAATAATTGTTGTAATAGAGAAGTTACCATGAATCGGTGTGTGGGAGAAATAGTCTGGTTCTTGTTGCCTAACATAATCTCCAAGGGTTCTTCTTGGTGGATTTTGATAATCTCCAAGTGTTCTTCTTGGTGGATTTTGCCATTCAGTAGCCATTATTCAACATTTACTTTACTTGGGGTGGTTGGACAGAGAGTGTTGAGATTGTCTCCTTGAGCTTATCCTTGCCACTTTTTCTGTTTCTACTTTTGTTCCTTCTAGATGTCCCTTCTATCTCAGGATCAAATATCAATTGATTTTGAGACACCTGTCCTCACAAGAGCATAAATCAAGAAGCTCAAACAAATGTTAGCTCGGAAGAGAGGAACAAAATAATAAAAATAATAATTTTTTATTTAAAAATCCTAAATAAAAAGAAAATAATTAAAAATTAAAATTCCTAAAAGAAAAGGAAAAATAAAATAAAAGAAAAAAAATAAAAAATAAAATATTTATACATTGATAAGATAGACCTCCCAAGAATTTAAATTGAGACATTGTTCCTTGGCAACAGCACCAAAAATACTTGTTGGAATTCTGGCAAGCGCACCAAAATTACAGCAGTATAATAGTAAGTAAAAGGATTGTCGTATCCACAGGGAACAGTTCAATGTAAATCCTAGTGGTCACACTTATCAGGTGAGAGAAGATGTTTGTTGTGTAGATTGCAATAGTAAAAGAAAGAATAAGAAATTGGGATGAGGTTGAGCAAATTATTGGAACTAGGATTGAACTTCATCTATCGCACCCCTCTTGTATTTGGAAACCAATGAAATCTAAGAATTTATAATTATAATTATTGAAGCCCAAATAAAATTCATTCATGAAGATCCCTCAAATATGAAATCCTTAGAACAACCCCCTAAACACCAATTCCTTGGCTGCTTAATCGAATTGCCTAGCTTTAAGATCAGTTGTTAATAGCTATCAATAGTTGAACCCTATTCCTAGGTATTCACTCTATTGAGTAATTTTTACCCAAATCAGGATCCAAGATCCCTATTCCTAGGCTCCCAAGAACTCGCTCCTGATTTCATAAAACCACTTTCCAGTGTGCCCCATAAAATCATATCATAACTCCGGTACAAAAACGGAAGCTAAGCATTAAGAACAAGATAAAAAATACCAATATATTATAAAAATAGTGATTCTTAAATAACAAAGGGGATCTAAATACAATTGGGGATTGAATCGACTACATTCAATCCTAAAGGAGAGTTTAGCTACTCATGGTAGCCATTACAAACAAATAGAGAGACTGTCACACTTTTCTCTAGCTCCAGATCTGCTTCGCCATCTCCTCTTTCGATCTTTGCAAAAGGTCCTTTAAATAGAACTTTGGAAAGCCCGTTGAAACCTTGTTTTGGCCCATTGGAAATTAGGGTTCCGTGTTCCTGCGCTCAGCGTAGATGAAGCGCAGGAAACAAAATGGTATTTTGCTTTCCTGATTTACTCTTTTTCAGCTTGATCTCTTACTGATCTTATCTTTATTTGTTGTGTTTTCCTGATTTCGCTTTTTTTAGCTTGATATCTTGCTGATCTTATCTTTATTTGCTGCTATCTTGTTACTCCATTTAAAATTTTCAAAAGATTTCTTATCAAAATAGCATCAAATTCAAATTTGAATCAAATAATCACAAGATCTGCATTTTAAACTAAAGAGAGACAAATTGGGGTATAGATCTAACATTTTGCCCTTGATAAGTGTTGTAATTATATAGAAATTCATCATTAATTTAGCACTAATCAGGTAGCAGGAGGCGTTCTTCGCGGTGGAGAAGCGACGGAGGACGGTGGTGTACCTGCAGGGACTCTGATGCTTAAGTCAGAAAAGGTTCGAGCAGCATTTCAACAAGCAAGAATGAAAGCGTACCTGAGACGGAGGCCACAACTGTGTATTTATAGAGGTATGTTGGCGGGAAAGTTCGTTAGGTAGTTGCAACGACTTTCTGTATTTATCCTCAAGCGCTCTACGGTGGTTAGGTGCACCCATCGGGGTATAACCGTGATAGACCGTGATGACATGTCGGCAAACTGATGACGATTATGCTTAAAAGCTCATTACGAATGGAATAAGCGAACATAGGAGCTTTTTGTGTGCTGACCCCGGAGGTATACGTCGGAACCATAAGGTTTGTATGTCTGATTCCCTTTCCGACGTCGATGTTGGCCGTGTCTGATCTCGGTCTAGAACAGTTGCCCCCCAAGTTGTCATTCCGGGTAGTGGGTGTTTCCAACGTCATCCGAGATAGTGTCGTTTTGTATTCTGATGTAACTGACGTGACGGTTGATTGACAACCGCTAAACCACGTGGCTGCATCATATTGTATTGGGCCCGTGGGCTTCGCGATCTGGCGCGATCCTGGCCGTTGATTTCAAATATTTAAAAAGCGGGAGTGAATACGGTTTCACTTTTCCCTTTCGCGAACTAGAGAGTCCTCCCTTCTTCTCTGCAACTCCTTCATCCCTGCAACTGTGACGTCTGCATCTTGGTGTTGTTCCTTTGCCCCTGTCTGGAGATCTTAAAGCATTAGGTTGCACGTTATATGCACTTTGTTACTGTCGAGTTTCTAGAAGATGTAGAGGAATTTGTCTCGAGATTTCTGAAAGGTATTCCCCTAACCCCTGTTTCCTCATTTTTCTCTGTTTCCTTCTTTTTTAAGTACCATGATGATGAGGGCAAGAGAAAAAGCCTTGGCGACTGAGGTTAGACGAAACTGTATCGTCATTAGTGAGGATCCTGAGGATCTAAGTATCCTCGGGTTAGTGTTACGACAAAAGCGCTCCTCTGGGGCTGCTACAGGTGTTGGGATTTCTCAACATGAAGCAGTAGCTAAAATTGCCCTCATCCTTCAGCAGTGGAGAGATTCTGAGGTGGTGACCACGGAGTCTGAGTCTGTTGGGATAGTTCGAGAGCACTCCCGTGCAGACTCATCATCTTCAAATTTTGACATATCGTATGGACTTTTGGACAGGTCCGAGATGGGAAGGCGGGAAATCCATACCTCTCATGCTACAAATTACCAAGTTCCGCCCAGTTTGGCCTCTATGACCTGAGTTGAGACTGAGGCTCTTGGGATGTAGTGCTGGTATTGTTCTGAAGAAGCGCTGGAGTTGGCATTCAGGCACGTTGAATGGGTGGATTCGGCCAAGAAAAATGATTGGGAACTGGTACTTCCTGGGGAAGAAGCACGGGTTTGTTCGCAAAGGGATCTCCGGGAGAACTTTTTTGTCCCGATGTACAAGACGTTGTTCGAAGACTTGGGCTTTCGTATTCCATTCTCCAACTTCAAGCTAGATGTCCTACAACACTTGGAAGTTGCCCCCTCACAACTTCACCCGAATGGTTGGGGATTCATTCGGAGTTTCATGTTAATGTGATCCGCCCTAGGCTTGGAGCTTCATACCGAGGTGTTCTTTCACATCTTTCGGCCGTTGACAGTTAAGGACGACGAAAGATACTCTTGGTTGGCATTGCGATCAGGTCGCAGAGGGAGAATCTTCAAAATTTTCCATGAATCGTATACAAATTTTAAAGAAAGGTTCGTCTTTCTCCAACCTTATGACACCGGAAGAGAGAACATTCTCAACAAGAGTGGGACTGGAATAATCCACCCCTATTGGAACTTGTCCCACGTCCAGAGGGCTTCTAAGGATTATGTGGTAGATTATGAGGAGCCATTTGTCGCCGAGAAGCGTGTCGTAGACAGTTTGCAGGCGTTTGTGAAGGATCACGAGATTGTGAGTTGTCAATCCGTGATTGCTGAAGGCGACAAACTGACCCGTGAATCGTTGGGTAAATGTCGAGTTGCCTTGGTAATTTTTCATATATTTATATGAATCTGTTTTAATTATTCTTTTTCTCTTTTGAAGAGGAAATGGCGTCAAAGAACCAGCAGCTAATAGCGAATAGATTGGCAAAACGTAATGCTGCTGCCGCTAAGAAGGCCAAGAATGTCGGCGAGGCTTCTTGGAAGGAATCCCAATATGGTGAGGAGCCAAAGGCTAAACGCCCAAAGATGGATGCAGTCCCGGAGAAGAAGGCCCCCCAACTGAAGCTTAAAGGTTCCACTTCAACCGTTCCTCCCTCTGGTGATAAGGAAAAGGGGAAGAAGGTGATTGGCGCCGACCTTCCGACCTCGGAGACGACGGAGGAAGAAGTCCGACATCATCTAGCCGTGCAAGGGCTTCGGATCTTTGGTGGGAAGACAGAACAAGAAATGACAGAATACTTGAACACCATGACTGATTGGTGTATAGGAGGGGCAATGCTTGCCCAATTCTTCGTTGGGGCTATGAGGGATCTGGCTGCGCTTCCCACACTTAAGAAAAACTTCCACCATGTGACTGCCAAGCTGGAAGTGGATGAACTTAAGCTTCACATTGCGCTTGGGTAGGTGAAGTTGCTGAAAGATGAAAGGGACAAGCTAAGCACAAGTGTCTCCGATCTCACCCTTCAAAACCAGATCCTCACCGTCGAGAAACAAAAGGCCCTGGATGATAACAAGGCGTCTGCTGATGAAGCCAAGGTGGCTAGCACCGAGCTCTAACTTCTCCGAGAGGAAATTAAGGAGAGAAGAAGAAGGAGGAGAAAAACGAGGAGGAGATAGAGACCCTCGGAAAGTTCTGGGAGGAATCTACAGGGGTGTATTTTCACGCCGCCATCAAGCAGATGAAGTTCCTGAATCCCGAGGAGGAGTTGAAGACCCGGGGTATGTCCACATTGTGTCTGGTTGAGAATGGTAAGTGGTAGCGTGCTCAACCCGGCTACAATGTGGAATGTGAACCCGGGGATGAGGAGTCGTTGAGCCCCATACTAGAAGCTGATGAGGAAGAGGAAGGGGGCCCTGACAATGAGAACGTAGCTGATGAAGACGGGGGTCCCAATGATGAAGTCATAGTTGTTGAGGACGACGGTCCCAACAAAGATGGCACATCAGATGAAGAAAAGGCTCCCCCTCAAGCTGAAGGTGAATGAAGGGCCAGTATGCCGGTTATCCTCTGTATTTCCTTTTCTTCTTTTTCAAAATTTTCAATCTGAGCCAATTATATTGCCTTTATGACAATGCATGAACAACTTATCTATCTATCTATCTATATATATATATAGCTATGTAATTTTGCGCCCATGTTTCACCGTGTTTGCACAAACACTTAATATATGTGTAGCAGTCCTTGTCGGGGTCTCAGGAATTTAATTAGTAAATAAGTCGAGGAATTTAGTCCGACGTAATCAACGAATAAATCTGATATAATCAAGGAATAAATCCGATAAAATCAAGGAACTTAGTCTGACATAGTCGAGGAATAAATCTGACATAATCAAGGAATAAATCTGATATAATCAAGGAACTTAGTCAGACATAGTCGAGGAATAAATCCAACATATAATGAAATAATAAATCTTAAAAATGATTATGAAGTAACTTGCTTTTATAAATTTTCATTTGAGGAGCCTCAAGGGACCAGCCCGAGATACATGACGACATGTGATCTACACAAGGAAAACTTAACTAAAATATTTGCGGAGCTTATCCGCGTTCCATGTTCGGGGAATGGCTTCCCCCGGTAATGTCTCCAAGGAGTAAGCTCTAGTGCCGGTCTTGGCCACTATCCTATAAGGTCCCTCTTGTTGAGTCTCAAAAATATCATAGGGAAGATTATGATGATTTAAGACAGCTCAATCCCTAAGTTTTAATGTTTAACAAATTTGGTTAAAAGAATTATCATGGATACATATGTTTTTAATGTTTTATCTATGATTTCAGCAAGTCACTTTAATCTTAATAAAGATTGTCTTAAGGTTCAACCTGTCTGAAGTGTTGAAGCTGTCTGAAGGTTCAACCTGTCTGAAGTGTTGAAGTCGTCTGAAGGTTCAACCTGTCTGAAGTGTTGAAGCCGTCTGAAGTCATATTTTATGACGTGGCACATCTTGCTGAAGTTGTGAGAAGACTTGTCTGAAGTTCTGAAGAGTCAAATCTGTCTCTGCTGCACGCAACTTTTCAAGGCTTATTTTGGCAAAGACACAGAGACCTTTCCTGGGTTGTTTGCAGCAACAGCCGTGGCAGCTTTTGTCAGCAGCAACCTTGGACGTTGTCAGAAAAGTTTCAGAACGCACAGAATGCTCAGAAGCATGTCTCACAACGGATTAAAAATCATTAAATGTTATCTCTAAACGGTGATTTTTCAACGGATTGAAGACTGGGTATAAATGTGAAGTCTATTAATCAGTTTGAGCATTCAAACTTGACTCAAAGACTTAATATCCTTTAGTTTTAATGATTAACAAATAAGATTATATAAACAGATTCTACTGAGAAAGGTATTGGTTTGTTGATTGTGTTTCAGGATGAAATAGTAATCAGAATCAGAAGAACAAATGCAGGATCAAATATAAAGAAGCTGTCTGAAGAATGCAACTCGTCTGAAGTGCGCAAACTGTCTGAAGACGTGAAGACCATATGAAGACAACATAAAACAGTCTGAAGAAAAGAAGCTGTCTGAAGCAAGGAAGCTTTCCGAAGCAAAGAAGTTGTCTGAAGCAACGAAGATGTCTGAAGAAGCAGAACTCGTCTGAAGAGTTGAAGCTGTCTGAAGTAGTTCAACCCGTCTGAAGTATCAGTGCTGTCTGAAGTCTCACTTATGACGTGGCACCCTCTGCTGAAGTTTGTGAAGACTTTTCTGAACCTCTGCTGCACGTACCTTTTCAAACACGTTTATGGAAAGGAACACAGAGACCTTTCCTGGTGATTTTGAATTTCATACACCACTAAGGAAATCTCTGCAACGCAGAAATTGCAGCAACAACGATGGCAGCTTTATAGCAGCACCAACGTTGTACTCTGTCAGAATTGTGAAGACACCCAGAAGCGTGTCTCACGATGGATTGAATAGCATTCAATGCTTTCTCTAAAGAGTGGTATCACAACGGAAATATCATCATCACCAATCCAAAAGAAAGCACAAGAAAAGGTCAGGAGACTAAGCAGAAGCAACAAAGAGAAATGTTTGAATGAAATATTTCAATTCAAACATATTTTATCATCTGCAAGAAACAGCCATTGAACAAGACACCTCACTCAAAGAAGAAAGAAGAAATGGTGTCAGGAAGCAAACAGAAAAGGAGCATATACAAAATAAGCAAGAGGACAAATCCAACGGATACCTCCTCATATACACTCCTAAGAAAAATAGAGAAAATCAGAAGTCAGCTGAAGAAAAGTAAAAGGTTATCAAGAGAGAGAACATGCAAAATAATATCAAGAAAATCTCTCTAAAAGAGCTCATCTACAGAAGTGTCAGAACAGGACTGTCTGAACACATATCTGCTAAAGAAGAAGCAACCGTTTGAGACACTATTAAGTAACGGCTATATGAGCCACATCATCAACATCTCAACGGTATTATGAATCATCTTCAAACGGCTATATTCCAACAGAACAATGTTATAAATAGCCTCAAGAAAGAATTTGAAGATGTTGAACTCATTCACTTGGTTCAATCAGTTGATCAAGATGCACCAGAAAAATCCTATCGGTGTTGACCACACTTACTTGAATCAACTATGCTAGTCAAAATAGCAGTTGTTCAGTTGAACAACCTACCAGGCTGTGCTTAATCTCATATGAACCAAGAATGGTTTGAAGCTGTAAGTATGCCTTGGTTTTTCCAATGATACGGGTGAGAATGTAACCCATGGAAACCAATGGCTGGAGAACAAGGCTGGAGCTTAAAGTCAGTATCTACCTAGCCAATTCTCAGAGGATGTTATTCCTCATATCAGAGACAAGGATTGTACTTAAACTTATATACTTGTATCACTGTCTTACCCTTGTACTTAGATTTATCCATGGTATCCTGAGTAGTACTCAGTTAACCTCTAGTACAAGAAAAGATTAAGTTTATGTTTCGTGGAAACTTAAACTTAGTTTAATTTAAAAACACTTTGTGTCTGAGAGCCTGGAGAGGCTTGGTGGAAGAAAGAATACTCTACACTTGATTAAGTGTCTGAGAGCCTGGAGAGGCTTGGTGGAAGAAAGAATACTCTACACTTGATTAAGTGTCTGAGAGCCTGGAGAGGCTTGGTGGAAGAAAGAATACTCGTGGTAGAGCCTGGAGAGGCTTGATAGAAAAGAATACTTGTGGTAGAGCCTGGAGAGGCTTGATAGAAAAGAATACTTGTTGTGTCTGGAGAGACTGTACTCGTTGTGTCTGGAGAGACTGTACTCGTTGTGTCTGGAGAGACTGTACTCATTGTGTCTGGAGAGACTGTACTCATGGTGTTTGGAGAGACTGTACTCGTTGTGTCTGGAGAGACTGTACTCATTGTGTCTGGAGAGACTGTACTCATGGTGTCTGGAGAGACTGTACTCGTTGTGTCTGGAGAGACTGTACTCGTTGTGTCTGGAGAGACTGTACTCATTGTGTCTGGAGAGACTGTACTCAAACTCAAGCTTGTAATCTGAATATCCATATAGTGAAAATCCAGTGGTTGTTTGCCATTGGGACTGGACGTAGCTCACAGTGGTAGTGAGTGAACCAGGATAAATTCCTTGGCTAAGTTTTCTTACCCTTATCTCTTGTTAATTCGTTTTATACTAATCAAGGGGTCAGAATAATTAATTTGATATTTTATAAAGACACAAAACATCTTTTAAAATTAGTTTTTACAAGTCGTCTGAAAACTTCAGACAGCCACTTAAAAGCTTGTCTGAAATCTCTATGCCTAAGTCCTTTTTGTTTAATCTCTTTATTTCCAGGTTTCATATTTAAGTTGGAATTTGAAAAGTATTTTCTATAATAAACTTAACACAACTATTTCAATAAAATGATCTTTCATATAAACAAAACATGAGATATCTCTTATATCATTTGAAGCTTTACAAAGAATGTTCCTTGAAGAACTTCTGAAATAAATTCTCAGAAGTAAGTCTGAAAGAGATCAGTTCAAAAATCAGGAACAGACTTCAGACAACCTCTAGTTGTCTGAAGTATTTCAGAAACTGTGCTGAAAATACTCTTTGTATTAATCTTCAGAAGATACTTTGAGAAGTCTCTGTTTAAAACAATCTTAAGCTTTAGAAGAAACATTGTTTTTCTTATCTTCCACATGTTTCAACTATCTCTGATCTTAAGACTTATTTTTAACAATGCCCATATTCATGTTTTAAATTAAAGATTTCCAAAAACTATCAAAAAGTTTAAAACACTATTCAACCCCCCCTTTTAGTGTTTCCTGTGGTTCTAACAATAAATACCCTTCATCTGAAGATCATTGAAAAGAAGAACAACAGATTACATTTCAAGAGAAACAAAACGCTGCTAGTTTTACGCTGTAAAACATACTCTGATAAAAATTCTTTGTACATCATTTCATATATTTTAAGTATACCTCAGTTATTTGTATATTGTAACAGTTTAAGCTTCAAACTGGTTTAGTTTTAGAGCTTAAACAATCTTTTCTCTGTAAAACTGTTTTTGAGCCTGGAGAGGCTTGTTGTATAAAGAATACTTGTTTTTGAGCATGGAGAGGCTTGTTGTCTAAAGAATACTTGTTTGTAAGAGCCTGGAGAGGCTTGACTGAAAAAGAATACTTGGTTGTAGAGCCTGAAGAGGCTTAACTGTAAAAGAATACTTGTAATCTGGTTGAGATTAAGAGAAAATCCAAGTGCTCGTTGGCATTGGGACTGGACGTAGCTCACAGTGGTAGTGAGTGAACCAGGATAAATTCTGTGGCTAAGTCTTCTTACCCTTATCTCTTGTCAAATTCGTTTATTCTAATCAAAGGGTGTTGAAAAACTGTTCTGATAATTTATAAAAGCAAGAAACGTTTTAAAAACATATTTTCAGAACCTGTCTTAAGAAACTTCAGACATCCCCTTTAACCTGTCTGAAATTTCATTATAAAAGCTGTTTGCGAAAAATTTTCATAAGTTATTTAAGAAACACTATTCAACCCCTTCTTCTAGTGTTTCCCTGTGTTTCTACAGTTGGTACCAGAGCTTAACTCAGGGTTGAGCACCTAACAAGTGTTGAGGTTTAAAGATCCAGATGGAAGCACAACCAAACAGCAGCCACTACATCACAAAAGGAGCCTCTGTGACAAGGCCTCCAGCTTTTAATGGTGTAGACTACCATTACTGGAGAGATCGCATGAAGTTGTTCATTGAAAGCAGCAACATCATTCTCTGGGATATAGTAACTAAAGGTGACTATATTCCCATGAGTGGTAATGAACCCATTCCTAGGTCTGAATGGTCCATGTAGCAGAGAGCTCAGGTTCAATTAAATGCTAAGGCAAAACTCTACCTGGTATGTTCATTGAACAAAGTAGAGTATGAGAAAGTTCATGGATGCTCCTCTGCCAAGGAAATCTGGGATACATTGGCATCAGCCCATGAGGGAACTGATAATGTCAAACAATCCAAGATAAGCATGCTTGTTCATCAATATGAGATGTTCAAGATACATGAGTCTGAAACTATTGACCAAATGTTTGGTAGGTTTCAGACAATAACAAATGGACTGAGATCTTTGGGAAGATCTTATGAATCTGGAGATAATAATCGAAAGATTCTGAAAATCCTTCCCAAGGCTTGGAGACCCAAGGTTACTGCCATTCAAGAGGCTAAAGATTTAAACACCTTGAAAATGGAGGAACTATTGGGCTCTCTCAAAGTCCATGAGTTAGAACTTGGAGAGGATGAATCCAAAACTAAATCTCTGGCATTGAACACCAGGACCAGACAGACTAGGCATGGGAACATAAAAGCCATGCAAGCTGAGGAAACTTCAGAAGCAGATGAAGACTCTGAAGATAGCTCAGAAGAAGATGATGATCTTGCTCTTCTTAGCAGAAAGATCAAGAGGATGCTGCAGAACAGAGGAAAGTTCAGAAAGAACCAATCCTCTACCTCTAAATCAGGTAAATCAGGTAAGGATTTACACAATGAAAAAATAATATGTTTTGAGTGTAAACAACCAGGTCACATGAAGGCAGAATGCCCAAGACTAAAGAAGAATAACTTCAAGATGAAGAAGTTCTTAAAAAAGAAGAAGGGTCTGATGGCAACATGGGAGGATCTTGATGAGTCTACCTCAGAAGAAGAGGAAGACACTTCAGAAGAGGCCAATCTATGTCTTATGGCCAGCCTGCCCTCATCAGACAGCTCAGAATCAGAGATGTGTTTAATAGGACAAAGGAAACCCCACAAATGGTACCTGGACAGTGGATGCTCGCGACACATGACAGGAGAAAGGTCTTTGTTCCAAAACCTTAGGCCCAGAGCAGGAGGTGTGGTCACCTTTGGTGGAAACCAGCAAGGGAAGATCACAGGAATAGGGACTGTAGGTATGTCTCCTCTCTCCCTCATTAAGAATGTTCTTCTGGTAGAGGGACTGCAACACAATTTACTGAGCATAAGTCAATTATGTGACAGTGGATATGTGGTCTCCTTTACTAAAGAAGGATGCATAGTCAAAGTCTCTCTTGATCAAATCCTTTTTACTGCTAAAAGACACAGTAATGTGTACAAAATTGATCTAGAGGAGATAGCAAGTCAAAATGTAAAATGTTTTATCTCTGTTGAAGATTAAAAACAGATTTGGCATCAAAGACTTGGGCATGCCAGCTTGAGATTAATCTCAAAGTTAGCAAAACACAACCTTATTAAAGGACTGCCTAAGCTTTCTTACAAATCTGACATTTTATGTGAAAGCTGTCTGAAAGGGAAACAAACAAGACACTCTTTTCAGAGTAAGAATGTTGTTTCCACTAGCAGACCTTTAGAACTGTTACATATTGACTTGTTTGGTCCTATTAGAACATAAAGCATTAGTGGTAAGAAATATGGTTTGGTCATTGTTGATGACTATTCTAGATTTACATGGGTGTTATTCCTAACAAGCAAGGATGAGACTTTCAGGAATTTCACAATATTCTGCAAGAAGGTACAGAATGAAAAAGGATTTTGTATATCTGTCATCAGAAGTGATCATGGTGGAGAGTTTGAGAATGCAAACTTCCAACTGTTCTGTGATGAGAATGGGATCTCACACAATTTCTCTGTGGCTAGAACACCTCAGCAAAATGGGGTTGTTGAGAGAAAGAACAGAAGCTTGCAAGAAATGGGAAGAACCATGCTCAACTCTTGCAACCTACCAAGACCCTTCTGGGCAGAAGCTATTAATACAGCTTGCTACCTTCAGAACAGAATATTGGTAAGATCAATTCTGAAAAAGACTCCTTATGAATTGTAGAAAGGAAGAAAACCCAACATATCATATTTTCATCCTTTTGGATGTAAGTGTTTTATAGTCAACACTAAGGATGATCTTGGTAAATTTGATGCAAAGTCTGATAAAGGATTTTTCATAGGATATTCTGAAACATCTAAAGCCTATAGAGTATTCAACTCTAGAACTTTAATTGTGGAAGAATCAATTCATGTAAAATTCAATGACTAGAAAGACTGATAGGGAACTATCAGATCTAGAAGATGATTTTGCAGGTATGGAGCTGAATGATCATAACAGCTTGAAGGATGAACAGGTGTCTGAAGCACCATCTGTCACTGAACCTCTTCAGACAAATGTTGAGTCTCAGACAGATCAGACAGTATCTCAGAAAACTAACTGGAGATACAAGTCACATCATCTTAAGGAGCAAATCATTGGCAGCACTTCAGAAGGAGTTAAGACAAGATCAAAATTCAAGAATCTAAATTTTCTTGCTCTCCTGTTTGAAATTGAGCCAAAGAACATTGATGAAGCTCTGCTTGATGAAGGGTGGATCCTAGCCATGCAAGAAGAGCTAAATCAGTTTGCTAGAAGTGATGTATGGACTCTTGTTCCTAAACCCCGTGGGAAAACTATTATTGGAACCAAATGGGTGTTCAGAAACAAGTTGTCTAAAGAAGGTAAAGTGGTCAGAAACAAGGCAAGATTTGTGGCTCAAGGATACAATCAACAAGAAGGTATTGACTTCACTGAAACCTTTGCTCCAGTTGCCAGGTTAGAAGCAATTAGAATTCTTTTATCTTATGTTGTAAATAATGGTATCAAACTATATCAAATGGACGTTAAAAGTGCCTTCCTCAATGGGTTCATTGAAGAAGAAGTTTTTGTTAGACAACCCCCTGGTTTTGAAGATACTGCTTTTCCTGATTATGTTTTCAAACTGAAAAAGGCTCTTTATGGTATGAAACAAGCTCCCAGAGCATGGTATGACAGACTGAGCAGTTTTCTTATCAAAAATGGTTTTGAAAGAGGAAAAGTAGACACAACCCTTTTCAGAAAATAGTCTAACAAAGACTTTATACTTGTTCAGATATATGTTGATGATATTATTTTTGGTTCAACTGATTCTTCCCTATGTAAGGAGTTTTCTGAGTTGATGCAATCAGAGTTTGAAAAAAGTTTAATGGGAGAATTAAAATTTTTCTTAGGGCTTCAGATTAAGCAAGATTCTGATTGTATATGGATCCACCAGGAAAAGTATACAAAAGAAATGCTTAAGAAGTTCAACATGAGTGATTGCAAACCCATGTCAACTCCTATGCATCCCTCTGCATCTTTGAGCAAAGATGAAAAGGAAGAACCAATGAATCAAACTTTATACAGAGGAATGATTGGCTCTCTGTTATATCTAACTACAAGCAGACCTGACATAATGTTCAGTGTTTGTCTCTGTGCTAGATTTCAATCAGATCCAAGAATTACTCATTACAAAGCTGTAAAGAGAATTTTTAGGTATCTGAAAGATACTACTAATCTTGGTCTGTGCTATAAGAAGAGCAAAGATTGCAGGTTAATAGGATATTGTGATGCTGACTTTGCTGGAGATAGAATGGAAAGAAAGAGCACCAGTGGAGGATGTCATTTCTTTGGAAATAACATGATCAACCGGTCAAGCAAAAGGCAAAGCACCATTGCTTTATCAACAGCAGAAGCAGAATACATCTCAGCAGCCAATTGTTGTTCACAACTGCTATGGGTGAAGTATCAG
The DNA here is from genome assembly GCA_026901365.1 of Sesbania bispinosa. Classification (NCBI taxonomy): domain Eukaryota; kingdom Viridiplantae; phylum Streptophyta; class Magnoliopsida; order Fabales; family Fabaceae; genus Sesbania; species Sesbania bispinosa. The sequence continues at coordinate 612,002 of QLOH01000141.1, forward strand.
CTTGAGGATTTTAACATTCCAATCTCTGTTATACCTGTTCTTTGTGATAATACAAGTGCTATTAATCTGTCCAAGAACCCCATCCAACATTCTAGGGCAAAGCATATAGAAATCAAGCATCATTTCATTAGAGACTATGTTTAGAAAGGTGTTTTTGATATTCAGTTCATTGACACAGAGCATCAATGGGCTGACATATTCACAAAACCCCTAGCTGAAGATAGATTTAAGTTCATACGCAATAATCTTAACATACATGCATTTTCTAAATGATTGTCTGAAATATGCTGTTGTCTGAGATATTAAGTGTGTCTGAACTTATAGCTTGTCTGAACTTTGTGTGGGTGTCTGAAATTCTCATATGTCTGAAGTAACTGCTGACGTGGCTATCTGAGACGGTTGATTTCCATTATTTTAAAGTTTTGTCTCTTCCACTTCGCACGTTACCCGAAATCTGCGCAGCCGGTACAGAGAATCATTACATCGTGGGTCTATAAATACAACAGTAAGTGTGTCGAGGAAGTTTTTACAGCTCTCACACTATCTCTCTCTCTTCAACAGTCAAGAAAGTTTTCTCTCTCTCTCGAAGCTTTTTCTCTGCAACAACAATGGCACCTAAGGCATCTTCTACAAGAAATGTGGTCAGAACCAAGGGTGTTAACCTAGAGGAGCTTCAAGTCCTTGGTATGGACTTGGTTGGTGAGTTTGATGGAGCAGGATAAACTCCATTCTTTGAGAACATCTACACTGCTTGGCATGAACAAAGTATGGTGGAGTTCTGGACTCGTGCTAGAGGTATTCCCAACTCTAAGGGAGTATATACCAGCATCAAGTCTACTGTGCTTGGTATCCCTGTGTTCGTTGATGAAGGGATTCTTTCCACCATTCTGGGTATGAAAGCTGAAGGTGTTACCTTCACTCCAGGCTGGGAGGTGAAGAAAGGTGGGCACAAGGAGTTCACCAAGTTGATGTATGGAACAGAAGAACCAGAGAGCATGAATGCAAAATACATGCTGGAGAAAGTCAGGGTTCTTCATGCTATCTTGGGGAACACAATAATCCCTAAGAGTGGAAGCAGGGATCATGTTTCAGAACTGGAGAGGTTCTGTCTGATAAACCTGATCAAGAAAAAGAAGATGAATCTTCCCAGCATCCTTCTGTTTCACATGCAAAAGAAGATCAGATATTCTGCATCCAGTCTTCCCCACAACACTCTCATCACAAGAATCCTTCTGCACTTCAAGGTTCCCATAGAAAGACTGTTTGATCACTGATGAACACATTTTTATTCACACTTTGCATAATTAATCTTAGCTTTCTTAGACTCTAATTGTGATTACATCCACTGTTTTAGTTGGAATTTACCAAATTGGACTTAATTGAGCCTTAATTAGAAATGTTGTTTAAATTCGGATTTTTAAGCCTACTGACCTACTTGTCTTGTTTTGATGATATCTGGAGCTGTAGGTGTCCGATTGAGGTGATTCCAATGGCATTGGAAAGCTAACTTCTGGGGCTTTAATTTGATATGCTATATGGCTATATTTCAGTGGGAGGAGAGGTGCAGTTTTCAGTTTGAAGTTGACGTTTAGATGCTGTCAGAACTTGAGCGGGAACAACAAGTTTCTTAAGTAGTTACTGAAGTAGTTTTAGTCTTTTGGGCCTGAAACCTGTTAGTCTAGACCCATTTTACCTCTGCCATTGGATTAAAATTGTGGTTTAGGAGAATAGTATAAGTAGAAGTTGTTACAATTCTGTTAGGGAATTTTTTACTTTTTGCCTTTTTACTTTGACGAGAAGAATTAAAGAGACGCTTGCTCTCTCTCATTCTCTCTGGTTCTTCTTCTTCCTTTTCTCCTTCTCTGTAATTTCATTTTCTGTTCTTCATCTTATGGATTGCTAAACTCTTGAGGATTGATTCTTGAGTGATTTTACATTGGATTTTGAGGTTCATTTTAACTCAAATTCCTATTTCAATTTCTACAGTAAATTCAATTTCATCTTCTCCTTTAGAATTCTGGTTATGAATCTTGAGTTGTATTTGAACGCTTGTTGATGATTCAATTATGTTCTTCACTAAGAATTCTGGTTTAGTTTGCTTCATTCTAAACAACCAACTGTTTGCTTAATTCAGGAGGTAAAGGATTAGAAATCTCATACCAGTACGCTTAGTCTGGTCACCAGTACGCTTAGTCTAGTTTAGCAAGTTCGCTTAGTTCTTGAGTGAGATTATTGTTGAATTAATTGAAGCTTGTTCGGTTAATTTGAATTTATTCTGGAAATTGAGTTCGATGTATTTTTAACCGATGAAGGATCCAATTGTGAATGAACAAGAGAATCAATCTATTTTCTTACATCGTTTTATTCCTTCTTCTTTACTTGCGAAACTCTGTTTCTAAACAAACAACCAAAAACCCCCTCTTTCTGTTACGTTCTGAAATTCTGCACTGTTAAGACAATCCCTGTCTTAAGACTGTCTGAAGTCTTAAGACCGTCTGAAGTCTTAACACCGTTTGAAGTCTTAGCACCGTCTGAAGTTCTGTCTTAAGACCGTCTTAAGTCATTTGTCTTAAGTTCAATCTGAAGTTCTGGTTCTAAATTTTTGGTCTGAAATCTGATATTTTAAATTGTTATTGAATTCCTTGAGAGACGAATTTGGGTTGTCTAACCCTCACTACACTTTAATTCATATTATTTGATTGGGTACGACCTCGATCAAATTTAGTGCCGTTTCCGGGGAATTCAATTCAATTTTTGTTTTCAATTTTCAGTTCTGTTTATAACCTGCTGAACCTTCTGAACTTTTTGAACTTCTATTTTTCTTAGTTTTTCAATTCTGTTTTGTGTAATTTTTCTTGTCTGTTCTGAGTTTATAAGGTTAGAGTCATTTTAATATTGTGTTCTTGTTCAGCTAACATTTAGTTTGTGCAGCTTGTAGTGAATCTCCATCATTCAGATTCTGGTAACACACACCCTCCATCATTTGGTTTCTGCTCATCTGATATAGGCTTCCTTTATATGCTAACATGCTGTTGTATGCCTCATTTTGTGCATTTTTGTATGCATTTGGTGTATGACTAGAGCAAACCGAGTTATCCTACATTCATTTGACTCTGAAATTGATAGGACATATCATAGGTTAGTTAGAGAGTCTAAGAATTCATTAGTGCATAATTCTGTTAGTGATAGTGAGTCTGTTTCTGTTTCTTCTTCTACTTTTATTGATTCTGATTCTAATTCTGATATCATGGATGAGAGGACCTTGAGAGAGCTTGCAGCACCTGATGTTAATATTCAGACTTTATGCATTCAATATCCTGATTTAGATGTACCTTGTGAGCTAAAGTCTGGATTGATTCATTTGTTGCCCAAGTTTCATGGTCTTACAGGTGAGGATCCACATAAACACCTCAAGGAGTTCCATATTGTTTGTACCACCATGAGACCACCTGGAGTTTCTGAGGATCATATTAAGCTGAATGCATTTCCGTTCTCCCTGCAAGATACAGCAAAGGACTGGTTGTACTACCTTCCACCTGGATCCATTACTAGCTGGGACAATCTGAAAAGGATGTTTCTTGAGAAATTTTTCCCTGCATCCAGAGTGACATCAATCAGAAAAGAAATCTGTGGTATAAGACAAATGGATAGAGAAAGTTTATATGAGTACTGGGAGTGATTTAAGAGGCTTTGTGCTAGCTGTCCATATCATCAGATACATGAGCAGCTTCTCATCCAGTATTTCTATGAGGGCCTTTTAAACATGGATAGGCAGATGATTGATGCAACTAGTGGAGGAGCTTTGGTGGATAAAACTCCAGTTGCGGCAAGGCAATTGATTGAAAATATGGCTTCTAATAACCAACAGTTCAATATTATAAGCAATTCAGTAGCCTTGACCAGAGGAGTTCATGAGATGGAGACCACTTATGTTGCTGATCATAGGAAGATGGAAAGCAAGCTTGATGATTTGGCTTCCTTGGTCAAGCATATGACAGTGTCTCTGAAGGTTGCTAAGCTATGTGGGATTTGTACTTCTGCTGATCATCCCACTGATGCCTGCCCCACCTTACATGAGTCTGAAGGAGATGATGTTGTTCCTGTTCCTCCTCAGGCTTATGCAGCAAATATATATGGTTCTGGCAGACCCCCTCAGTAGCAACAATATAATCAGGATCTTTCTTCCAACAGGTATAATCCAAGTTGGAGGAATCATCCAAATTTGAGATGGGGGAATTCTTCTCAGCAGCAACAGCCACCATAACAGTCTTATGTACCCTATCAGTCACATGTTGCTGGTCCTAGTAGACCCCTACCAACCTCCATACTTGCAGCAGCAACCTCCACCACAAGTTGTTGCACCTTCCAAGAGTGAGCCTTCCTTGGAAGAATTAATGAGGCAAATGGCAATCAACAATCTGAATTTCCAGCAAAGGACCGAAGCAACTATTCAAAGCCTGGAAAATCAGATTGGTCAGATGGCCACCACTATTAATAAGCTGCAGTCCCAGGGTTCAGACAAGCTTCCTGCTCAGACAGTTGTCAACCCTCAACAGAATGTTAGTGCAATCACCTTGAGATCAGGTAAGAGTCTGCAAGTGTCTGAAAGGCAACAGTCTGAGCAAGAAAATGAGATTATTACAGCTTCAGACAGTACTGTCTCAGCAGGTACAACTTCAGACAGGCCTATACATGAGAGAGCTTGTCCTAGTCCTTTGGGCAGCCCCAGTTCTTCAAGCAATGTACAACCTTTTATTCCTCTTCCATTCCCTCAGAGAGTTGTGCAGAAGAGTAAAAATATGGAAGAGGCTGACAAGGAAATCTTGGAAACTTTCAGAAAAGTGGAGGTCAATATACCCCTACTTGAGGCCATAAAGCAAATTCCAAGATATGCCAAGTTTCTGAAGGATTTGTGCACTCATAGGAGGCGGCTGAAGGGCAATGAGAGGATCAATATGGGAAGGATTGTCTTTGCACTCATTGAGAGACCAGTGACTACTATTCCTGAAAAATGCAAAGATTCGGGGACATTTTCTATTCCTTATGTTATAGGCAGTAACAAATTTGATAATGCTATGCTTGACTTAGGAGCATCTATTAATGTTATGCCCTTATCTATTTTCACCTCATTGTCCCTTGGTCCTTTGCAGGCTACAGATGTTGTCATTCAGTTGGAAAATAGGAGCACTGCCCACCCTGCAGGTCTTATAGAGGATGTACTGGTTCGTGTGAATGACCTCATCTTCCCTGCTGACTTTTATATATTGGAAATGGAGGGAGGAGATTCACTCACTGGTGCAGCCCCCATCATCTTAGGCAGGCCCTTCCTGAAGACAGCAAGGACTAAGGTTGATGTTCATGCAGGCACACTTACCATGGAGTTTGGAGATAGTGTGGTTCAATTTAACATTTTAGATGCTGTGAAGCATCCCATTGAGGACCATTCTGTTTTCCACATTGATATGCTTGTTGAACTTGTAGATAATAGTCTGTCAGAGTTTATAGAAGAGTTGGATTTTCCTGCCTTGTCTGACTTCAATGATGTTTACACTTGTGATTTATGTTCTGATTCTTCCAAGTGTAGTATGTGTGCTGAGATAGATGAGTTCATATCTGCTGATAGTTCTGATTGTGTTCATTTTTTAGTAGGTTCTAATGATGTTGATTTTTCAGCAGGTTCTGGTATTGATACACCAACAGAGCGAATTAAGTCAGAATGCACAGGCTTGATTACAGCAATTACAGATACATCTGACTTGGTTGATTTGTAGGTTGCAGAGGTTTCTACGAGTACCAGATTGCTGCCTTCCATTGTCCAGCCCCCATCACTGGAGCTGAAGCCACTTCTTCTCACCTCAAGTATGCATATTTGGAGGATGAGCAGAAGATTCCAGTGATTATCTCCACTGCTCTTTCAGATGATCAGGAGCAACGATTATTGCATGTTATTAGGGAGCCCAAGAGAGCTCTTGGCTGGACCTTGGCAGATATTCCGGGTATTAGCCCCTCCTTGTGTATGCACCGTATCTTGTTGGAGGATGGGGTTAAACTTGTGAGACAGCCTCAGAGAAGGCTGAATCCCTAGATTCTTGATGTGGTCAAGAAGGAGGTCACCAAGTTGCTACAGGCTGGTATCATATATCCCATTTTAGATAGCACTTGGGTGAGCCCGGTACAGGTGGTACCAAAGAAATCTGGGATTACAGTTGTAAAGAATGAGAAGGATGAGTTGATTCCTACTAGAGTGCAGAACAGCTGGAGAGTCTGCATTGACTATAGGAGGCTCAACCAGGCGACTAGGAAGGATCACTTCCCACTTCCTTTCATTGATCAGATGCTGGAGCGCCTGGCAGGTAAATCACATTACTGTTTCTTAGATGGTTTCTCTAGTTATTTTCAGATTTGTATTGCACCAGAGGACCAGCATAAGACTACATTTACCTGCCCTTTTGGTACCTTTGCTTATAGGAGGATGCCTTTTGGTCTATGCAATGCTCCCGGTACTTTCCAGAGATGCATGATGAGTATATTTGCTGATTTACTTGAGCATTGCATAGAGGTTTTCATGGATGATTTTAGTGTGTATGGCTCCTCCTTTGATGCATGTTTGGATAGCTTGACTAGAGTGCTTGATAGGTGCATAGAGACTAACCTTGTTCTGAATTATGAAAAGTGTCATTTTATGGTAGAGCATGGTACAGTCTTAGGCCACATTATCTCTAGGAAGGGCATTGAGGTAGATCCTGCGAAATTAGATGTTATTTCACACTTACCTTACCCCTCTTGCGTGCGAGAGGTTCGATCTTTTCTTGGACATGCAGGTTTCTATCGCAGGTTTATTCAGGAATTCAGCAGGATAGCTCTTTACTTGTCCAACTTGCTTCAGAAGGATGTGATATTTGATTTTGGAGGGCAGTGCAGACAGGCATTTGATCGCCTCAAGAGAGCTCTCACCACCTCTCCAATTATTCAGCCACCAGATTGGACTCTTCCATTTGAGTTGATGTGTGATGCATCAAACTACGCTTTGGGAGTTGTTTTGGCTCAGAAGGTTGGTAAGCTGTCTCATGTGATTTACTATGCATCTAGGACATTGGATGCAGCACAGGTAAATTACACTACCACTGAAAAAGAGCTTTTAACAATTGTTTTTGCATTGGATAAGTTCAGATCTTATTTGCTTGGCTCTAGGGTAGTTGTTTTTAATGATCATGCTTCTCTGAAGTTTCTTTTGAAAAAGACAGATTCCAAACCCAGGTTAATTAGGTGGATCCTACTACTCCAGGAGTTTGACTTGGATATCTAGGATAGGAGTGGTGCACATAATTTAGTAGCAGACCATTTGAGCCGCATTGAGAGGGAAGAGGATGCATTTCCTATTCGGGATGACTTCCCGGATGAGCAGCTATTGGTTTTACATGATTCCCATTCACCTCCCCTTACCCCTTGGTTTGCTGATATTGTTAATTATCTTGTTGCATCTGTTTTTCCACCTTTGGCATCTAGAGCTCAGAGAGATAGACTTAAGAGTGATGCCAAGTATTATGTATGGGATGACCCTTATTTGTGGCGTTTTTTGCAGTGACCAGGTGATTCGTAGGTGTATTCCAGATCATGAGATACAATCTGTACTTCAGTTCTGTCATGCCTCACCTGTTGGAGGACATCTTGGATCTCAGAGGACAGGACGAAAGGTGTTGGATTGTGGATTTTATTGGCCTACTATTTTCAGAGACGCCTGGAGAGTATCTTCTACATGTGAGCAATGTCAGAGAGCAGGAGCGACCATTTCTAGAAGGCAGCATATGCCCCAGCAACCTATGTTGTTCTGTGAGATCTTTGATGTATGGGGTATTGATTTTATGGGCCCATTTCCTGTTTCTTTTGGTTTTATATATATTTTGCTTGTTGTGGACTATGTCTCCAAGTGGGTGGAGGCCATAGCCACAAGGACTAATGATGCTCGAGTTGTTGTGGATTTTGTCAGGTCTCACATCTTTTGCAGGTTCGGAGTGCCTCGAGCCATTGTTAGTGATCAGGGGACCCACTTCTGTAACCGATCCATGGAGGCTTTGCTGAAGAAGTATGGGGAGGTGCATAGAGTTTCTACACCATACCACCCCCAGATTAATGGAAAGGCTGAGATCTCCAACAGAGATATTAAGAGGATTCTTGAGAAGATGGTGCAGCCTAATAGGAAAGATTGGAGTCGCCGCCTTGATGATGCTCTTTGGGCTCATAGGACTGCCTACAAAGCACCTCTTGGGATGTCTCCCTTCAGAGTTGTTTTTGGTAAGGCATGCCACTTACCTGTGGAGATAGAGCATCGGGCATATTGGGCAGTACGAGCTTGCAACTTAGATTGCGACCAGGCAGGAGAACAAAGGAAACTTCAATTGCAGGAGCTTGATGAGATTCGCCTGGAGGCCTATGAGAACTCTAAGTTCTACAAGGAGAAGACTAAGAAATTTCATGATCAATCTATTACTAGAAAAGAGTTTGTTGTAGGCCAAAAGGTTTTGTTGTTCAATTCTAGACTTAAGCTCATGCCTGGTAAGCTTCGCTCTCGTTGGGTTGGACCTTTTCTTTTTACTCATGTTTATCCTTATGGGGTTGTAGAGCTGAAAAGTGAGTCCACCAACAAGACCTTCAAGGTCAGTGGCCACCGTCTCAAGCTGTTTCATGAGAGCCTCACTTTGGTTGATGAGACGATTGAGGAGCTTAGCTTGCAGCTTCCCCAATTCCCTCAAGTGCAAATATTTCCACCTTGATGAGGGAGTCTCTTTCCCCACTTTTTCATTATACTATGTCTCTTGTTCTCCAATTTCATTATTTTTACATTGAGGACAATGTGTGATTTAAGTGTGGGGGAGGAGAATTATAGTTTTAGGACTTTAGAATTGATTTTAGGCATTAGTTTGTGCTTAGGATTTAATTGATTTGTGTTAGCAAATTTTAGGAAAAAAAAAATTCAGACAGTATGCTGTTTGCTGAAAATTTATTGTTTATTGTCTGAAACTATTCTGTAGCTACTGTTGTCTGAATTTTATTGTCTACTGTCTGAAAGTGTTGTTTAATGTTACTGTATGTTGTTTGTGCATTTTTCTGCTGCTATTTACATCAGAATTTCAGACAGTATGTTTTTTATTGACAGCAGAATTTATTTTAACAGCAAAAACAGATTTCTAACAGTAGAAAAATACATTTGGCATGTTTTTCATTGGATTTTTAGGATTTGTGTTGGTAGTTTGCATTTTCATCATTCTTGGATAATTGGTTTCTTGATTTATATTGATTTAATTCCTTGTAATTTGGTGAATAAGTTGGTTTTGATAATTATTGGGTTGAATCTTTTGTGATGGAGTTGTCCTTGGTGAGATTTTGAGCCTTATTGATGGATGGACCATTCTATGTCATTCTCTCTTTTTCTTGTGTGATTCACTCATGTTTGCTTGTGCTCTAGAACTTGGCTTGACTCTTTAATTTGCAACTTTGTTCACTTGCATGAATTGAGATGATTGAGACATTTTTGTTGATAATTGAGCTAGCCTACCTTGATAATTTTCCAACTTGTTAACCCCTTTGAGCCTATGGATTCCATTTCTTGTTATTAAAAGCTCATTACAAGCCTTGAAAGTAAAAAACCATGATTGTCCTTGCCTTAGAGGATAAAGGAGCTTTGGAATTATTTTGGGAATAGGTTCTTGAATAAGTGTGGGGGTGTACTTAAATTTCTTGTCTTATCTCCTCAAGTGGATATCATATTGTGACCTTGGCTAGTTTTAAAAAAATTGGAAAAAGAAATGATGGAAAATTAAAAAAAAAAACAGAACAAAAAAAAAAGAAAAGAAAAGCTCAAAAGAAAAGTATATAAAAAAACAAAAAAAAAGCAAAGAAATAAAGTGTGCTTGAAATAAATAAAAAAAAAATTGGGTCAAAAGGTGAAAAAGAGGAGTTTAATTGTAATCTTGAGATGTATGCTACTTGCATTTCTTCTTGGATTTATTCCCCATTGCTCCTCTATTCTCTTTGGTTTATAGCTTCTTATCCTTCATTTTCCCTACCTTTACCTTGGCCCCATTTCATCCTATTTGAAGTCCTCTTGATCTTTACTTGCTCGTGCTTCAATTGTTGTGGATATTAGAGTCTTGCCAAGCCTATGGTAGTGTTTGCATACATGAGTGCTTTGAGTGTATACACAAGCCTAAACACTTGAGAGTTAGAGAGTTTGTCTTGTGAGGAATCTACCATTCTTGATTCAACCCTTTGATTTGATTCACCTTCTTGTTTGCTAAATTATTGGGAATTCCATTCATGTATTTCTTGACTCCATGATTCCTTGGATGTTGTATTTTGCCTACTCCTATGCATTCCTTGGATCTCTTGATAATTATGCCATTTGTATCTGCATCTTGATCCTTTGTTAATTTTTGGTCATATGGTGTTTTTCCCGGAGTGCAAAAGATTAAGTGTGGGGGAATTTGATGAACACATTTTTATTCACACTTTGCATAATTAATCTTAGCTTTCTTGGACTCTAATTGTGATTATATCCACTGTTTTAGTTGGAATTTACCAAATTGGACTTAATTGAGCCTTAATTAGAAATGTTGTTTAAATTCGGATTTTTAAGCCTACTGACCTACCTGTCTTGTTTTGATGATATCTAGAGCTAAAGGTGTCCGATTGAGGTGATTCCAATGGCATTGGAAAGCTAACTTCTGGGGCTTTAATTTGATATGCTATATGGCTATATTCCACTGGGAGGCGAGGTGCAGTTTTCAGTTTGAAGTTGATGTTTAGATGTTGTCAGAACTTGAGCGGGAACAGCAAGTTTCTTAAGTAGTTACTGAAGTAGTTTTAGTCTTTTGGGCCTGAAACCTGTTAGTCTAGGCCCATTTTACCTCTGCCATTGGATTAATCTTGTGGTTTAGGAGAATAGTATAAGTAGAAGCTGTTACAATTCTGTTAGGGAATTTTTTACTTTTTGCCTTTTTACTTTGACGAGAAGAATTAAAGAGACGCTTGCTCTCTCTCATTCTCTCTGGTTCTTCTTCTTCCTTTTCTCCTTCTCTGTAATTTCGTTTTCTGTTCTTCATCTTATGGATTGCTAAACTCTTGAGGATTGATTCTTGAGTGATTTTACATTGGATTTTGAGGTTCATTTTAACTCAAATTCGTATTTCAATTTCTGCAGTAAATTCAATTTCATCTTTTCCTTTAGAATTCTGGTTTTGAATCTTGAGTTATATTTGAACGCTTGTTGATGATTCAATTCTATTCTTCACTAAGAATTATGGTTTAGTTTGCTTCATTCTAAACAACCAACTGTTTGCTTAATTCAGGAGGTAAAGGATTAGAAATCTCATACCAGTACGCTTAGTCTGGTCACCAGTACGCTTAGTCTGGTTTAGCAAGTTCGCTTAGTTCTTGAGTGAGATTATTGTTGAATTAATTGACGCTTGTTCGGTTAATTCGAATTTATTCTGGAAATTGAGTTCGATGTATTTTTAACCGATGAAGGATCCAATTGTGAATGAACAAGAGAATCAATCTGTTTTCTTACATCGTTTTATTCCTTCTTCTTTACTTGCGAAACTTTGTTTCTAAACAAATAACCAAAAACCCCCTCTTTCTGTTACGTTCTGAAATTCTGCACTATTAAGACAATCCATGTCTTAAGACCGTCTGAAGTCTTAAGACCGTCTGAAGTTTTTTCTTAAGACCGTCTTAAGTCATTTGTCTTAAGTTCAATCTGAAGTTCTGGTTCTAAATTTTTGGTCTGAAATCTGACATTTCAAATTGTTATTGAATTCCTTGAGAGACTACTTTGGGTTGTTTAACCCTCACTACACTTTAATTCATATTATTTGATTGGGTACGGCCTCGATCAATCACAAAGGCCCAGTTTTCTTTGGAGAGAACAACCTGAAGAGCATGCAGATAAAGCTGACTCCAAGGCCTCCATCTCCCTCTCTGAAGGAGAGCATTCTGTCTGAGAAAGCTGCAAGGAGGAGAACAACCTTAGAAGTCCTTGAGAATGAGCTTCAGGGAAATATAAGGAAGAAGGAGTTTCAAGCCTTCCAAGCCTTCCCCCCAGCTGAAGAGAAAGAAACTCCCTGTGAGGAGCTCAGCAAAAGTTTCTTTGGAAGCTTTACAGACTCAGGGATCTGAACCTGTTCAGAAGGCTCTGACAAAGTCGTCTGAAATTGTGGGTCAGACATCTGAAGCTGTTAAGCCTCTGTCTCCTAAGCCTACTTTTGAACCAGAAAGAAAAGCTCAAGAGATGGCTGAGATTGCTGACTCTGAGGCAGTACTAGCAGAACCCTTAGCTGCATGTCCATCAGATCCTGAACTGATTCAGGTAGCAGCTCTTGCTACTGCATTAGAGCAAGAAGAATTGGAGAAGAAGGCAGAACAAGAAAAATCTGACTATGCTATAGTTGTGGCCTCTCAGCTTGCTATTGCTGAAGATGATAGGCTAGCTACTATAGCCCAAGCATCTAAGAAAAGGAAAAGATCAAGTGCTCAGCAAAGGAAGAGTGCAAGGACAAAGCTATTTCAGACAGCCCCTGCACCACCTGCCAGAGTAACAAGGAGCACTGCCAGCCAGCTTGAGGAAATGGATGAAGCCGGTAAGTACAAAAATTTCGTTAAAGCAGACCTCTTTTTCAAGAGGAGAAGAGAAGAAAAAGAAAAGGAAGCTGTCAAAGAAAAGGAATCTGAGGTTGTGAAGCCTCCTGTAAAAAGGCTCAAAGTGAGGTTTGACAATGTTACACCATCTCCACCATCCTCATCTGAGAAGAAAGAGGAGAAGAAGGAAGAAGAGAAGGTTGTAACTGAACCTGAGAAGAAGGATTCAGAGATTCAAGAAGAAGAATCTGCATCATCACCATCATCATCCCCATCATCTTCAGAAGCTACACAGTCTGAAGATTTCTTAGAAGATCAACATGAAGAAGGCCATTCTCAAGTCTGGAAGGGAGGTATGCTTCCTGAGCAGCTGAGACTAGGTCCTAAAGTAGGGATTTCTTCACAGAGCCTACTTTTGACCCCTATGCATGGCCCCTTACTGATTGGCATTTTGAGTTAGCCTCTGAAGTTCCACACATCAGGTATGAAGGCCTGTTTACTGAAAGGGTCAGGGTTCCCAAATTCCCTAATCTATTTGAAGAGCTTCAGTACTTCAGAGATGAGCCCCCTATCTCTCTGCATCAAGGTCTTATCAAGCAGACTGCAGCTGAAGTAAGAGCAAAGTACCAAGGAAGTTCAGATGAGGCATATTATGGTCAGCTGGAGAAGATCAGAAAGGGTAAAGGCCCTGCTCATAAGTGGGCTCCTCTTAACCCTTTTTCTGCTGACTCTTTGAAGTTGTCCAATGAGGATTGGAGCTTTGCTAGGCAACTATCAACAAAGGCTGAGCTGTTTGAAAGGGACTATCTGAAGCTGGTAGGCATGAGAGGGTACAGGCCCCCAAGGGCAATTTCCATCAGGCCATCCACAGCGATCTTAGTGCAACCTGATAGAATCATTCCCAGGTATCCCCTGGAGGAAGGCCCTGAAGACAAGTTTAAGGAGCTCAAGACTTATCCTAATTATCTGCAGATGAATGAGTTCTTGTCTGAAGCTGCCTGGAATAAGAAGTTCCCTGCAATGATCAAGAAACAAGGTGGAGAATTAGATCATTCTTCCAGGGATTGGATGTGGTCATCCTACTGGAATATCAGAGAAGGTGCTGGATCTTCTTCTGGTACTTCAGGACAGGATGAAGACTCCATGACATATCCTGGTGCCTCTACTCTTGTAGATTATCAGTATGTCAGAGGCAGATTCCCTATGGCTTCTTTCACAGAGGATTGGCCTGTCATGATTCCAATTCATAAGTTCCACTTTGCTGTCAGCCATCCTGAAGACTATCATCTGCCACAAGGGTTCAGGGTTTTCATATTCTATCATGAGAGCATCAAGATTGTGCTATATGAGGTTGAGAAGGACCCTGAAGAAGAGAACAGAAGACTGAAACTGCAAGTCAAGAGGTTAGAGAAGAAGAATGCTGATTTGGTTGCTAAACAGGAGCAGATTCTCCAAGAACAGTTGCAGATCAGAACTGGGCAAGAAGAATTGAAGGCTACTATTATCTCTCAGATTGACAAGGCTAAAGAAGAGATTTCTGCTTTACTGATAGCAGCCTTGCTGAAGAAGAATAATGGATAGTCTATGATGTGTAGCCAGTCTGATGTTATTTCAGTTTTGTGTTAATTTTCAGATTCTATATTTTTTTTGTTTGTCTGAACTTTGCTTTAATACAATCAGTTGTTGGTATCATGTGTTTTTATAAGCTCTGATTGCTTTGATTATATTGTTTGATCTGATTGTTATTCTTGATCTTGATTTGTGATTATTGCTCTGAAGTTCCCTTTTGATTGATGACAAAAGGGGGAGTATTAAAATCTAACAAATCTGAATCTGAAGTGGTTACAGGTCTCAGGGGGAGTATTTGAGAAATATCAGAAACTGTTAGACCTGAGAAGTATTTATCTGAGGGGGAGTTATACTTATATTACACTTATGATAATTTAAAACTCCTTTCAGATTTATTTATTTTAAGCAAATTTGTCATCATTAAAAAGGGGGAGAATGTTGAGTCTCAAAAATATCATAAGGAAGATTATGATGATTTAAGACAGCTCAATCCCTAAGTTTTAATGTTTAACAAATTTGGTTAAAAGAATTATCATGGATACATATGTTTTATCTATGATTTCAGCAAGCCACTTTAATCTTAATAAAGACTGTCTGAAGGTTCAACATGTCTGAAGTGTTGAAGCTATCTGAAGGTTCAACCTGTCTGAAGTGTTGAAGCCGTCTGAAGGTTCAACCTGTCTGAAGTGTTGAAGCCGTCTGAAGTCGTATTTTATGACGTGGCACATCTTGCTGAAGTTGTGAGAAGACTTGTCTGAAGTTCTGAAGAGTCAAATCTGTCTCTGCTGCACGCAACTTTTCAAGGCTTATTTTGGCAAAGACACAGAGACCTTTCCTAGGTTGTTTGAATTTCATACACCATTTGGGAAATCTCTGCAGCGCAGTTTTTGCAACAACAGTTGTGGCAGCTTTTGTCAGCAGCAACCTTGGACGTTGTCAGAAAAGTTTCAGAACGCACAGAATGCTCAGGACCATGTCTCACAACGGATTAAAAAGCATTAAATGTTATCTCTAAACGGTGATTTTTCAACGGATTGAAGACTGGGTATAAATATCCTTCATCTGAAGATCATTGAAAAGAAGAACAAGAGATTACATTTCAAGAGAAACAAAACGCTGCTAGTTTTACTCTGTAAAACATACTCTGATAAAAATTCTTTGTACATAATTTCATATATTCTGAGTATACCTCAATTATTTGTACATTGTAACAGTTTAAGCTTCAAACTGGTTTAGTTTTAGAGCTTAAACAATCTTTTCTCTGTAAAACTGTTTTTGAGCATGGAGAGGCTTGTTGTCTAAAGAATACTTGTTTTTGAGCCTGGAGAGGTTTGTTGTCTAAAGAATACTTGTTTGTAAGAGCCTGGAGAGGCTTGACTGAAAAAGAATACTTGGTTGTAGAGCCTGAAGAGGCTTGACTGTAAAAGAATACTTGTAATCTGGTTGAGATTAAGAGAAAATCCAAGTGCTCGTTGGCATTGGGACTGGACGTAGCTCACAGTGGTAGTGAGTGAACCAGGATAAATTTTGTGGCTAAGTCTTCTTACCCTTATCTCTTGTCAAATTCGTTTATTCTAATCAAACGGTGTTGAAAAACTGTTCTGATAATTTATAAAAGCAAGAAACGTTTTAAAAACATATTTTCAGAACCTGTCTTAAGAAACTTCAGACAGCCCCTTTAACCTGTCTGAAATTTCATTATAAAAGCTTTTTGCGACAAGCTTTCATAAGTTATTTAAGAAACACTATTCAACCCCCCCTTCTAGTGTTTCCCTGTGTTTCTACACCTCCCAGTTTTCAGCTAACTTTCCCTAGGGTGCATTCTTGTTTCCGACGTCTGCCCATCTAAGGACCAGGTTTCCGAATTCAAACGTTCGAGGAACTACCTTTTTATTGTGATGTTGGGCCGACTGTTGTTTTATCACGGCTTCGCGGATAGAGGATTTTCCTTGGATTTCCTAAATCAAATTGAGTTCTTCTCGCATTTTGCCGTCATTGAAGGGGATCATATGTCTGTAACATGAAGCTTTGCTCTCCGACTTCTACCGGGATAACGGCGTCCACCCTGTATGCAAGGCGGAAGGGGGTTTCCCCCGTTGTTGAATGTGGTGTCGTGTGGTATGCCCACGAGACATTTAGTAGCTGTTCCGCCCAGAGGCCCTTTGTTGTGTCTAACTGTTTCTTAAGGCCTTTCAATATAATTTTGTTGGCTGCTTCTGCTTGACCATTAGTTTGGGGGTGCTCCACTGACAAGAACCTATGACGGATATGGAAGTTAGATAACATTTCATGGAAGCGCTTATCTATGAACTGGGTTCTGTTGTCCGTCACCATTGTATGTGGAATGCCAACTCTACAAATGACAATATGGTGGATGAATTTGGCTAGATTCTTTGTTGTGATATTCGATAGGGGTTGTGCCTCAATCCACTTGGTGAAATAATCAATTGCAACCGTGAGGTATTTCAATTGCCCCGGGGCCACAGGGAATGGTCCGAGGATGTCTACCCACCACCAAGAGAAGGGCCACGGCGTTGAAATTGACCATAGTTCCTCGGCAGGGGCTCGATGTATGCTGGTGTTCCATTGACAAGACAGACACTTCTTAACATAGTTGGCACAATCCGTTTCCATCCAGCTCGAAGGATCTTTCGAGCTAGTGAACGTCCCCCGAGGTGGTGACCACAGACGCCCTCATGTACCTCGGCCATTATATAGCCGAAAAGATCTTCTGAAATACATTTTAGGAGTGTTTGTGCTAGCCCTCTCCTGTAAAGGGTTTCATGGATCAAACAATAGTGTGTCACCTACCTCTGTATCCGACGAGTATCTTTGGGCTGCTGCGGGAGTACGCCAGCTTCAAAGTATTTTTGAATCCTTGTGTACCAACATTCGTCGGTTTCCAAAGCCATGACTACGGTTGGGAAAGGGATAACCTCCTGGATCACAGATCTGTTATTCCCGGAGGACCTTGTGCTTGCAAGCTTGAATAACACATATGCTCTAGCATTCTTTTCCCTCGAAATGTGATTTACCTCAACCTCAGAAAAGCTATCAGTCAATTGTTTTACCTTTTCCAAGTAGTTTAACAATAAAGGGTCTCTGATCTAATAGTCACCCTTCACCTGAGAGACAACGAGCTGAGAGTCACAGTTGATCCTTACTTGGGATGCTCCAACCTCGGATGCCATTCGCAGGCCAACAATCAATGCTTCGTATTCTGCTTGATTGTTGGATGTCAGAAATAAGAAGCTCAAGGAATGTTCAAGTATCACACCCTGGGGGCTCTCAAACAATATCTCGGCACCACTTCCTTTTGGATTCGAAGATCCGTCCACGTGAACTTCCCACCATCCATCCGAGGTTTCAGAGGTCGACGTAAGTTCTGCAATGAAATCTGAAAGAGCTTGTGTTTTGATTGCTTGTCGGGATTCGTAGTTTACCCGAACTCGGAGAGTTCTACCGCCCATGATACCATCCTGCTGGCCATATCTGGCCGGTGAATGACTTGCCAGATTGGCTGATTGGTTCGTACGACGATTTGGTGGGCTTGAAAATACTGTTGAAGGCGGCGTGCTGCCGTGATTAAAGATAATGCGATTTTTTCAACCTTAGGGTATCTGAGCTCCAGGCCTTGCAGGGCCTTACTAACGAAGAACACCGGCAGCTGATTCCCCTCAACTTCCCTTATTAGCACCGTGACAACGGCTTCGCCGGCCACTGATAGATATGAGAACAAGACTTCTCCGACCTGAGGTCAGGTTAAGACGGGAGGAGATGCCAGAATCTGTTTGATTTGCTGAAAAGCTTCTTCGTACTCTTGATCCCATGAAAATGTTTTTCCCTTTTTTTGAAGCCGGAAGAAAGGTAGTGCCCGGGCTGCCAATCTGGCAATAAATCTGGTGAGGGCGGCAAACCTTCCCGTTAACTGTTGGACCTCTTTCGTCGAGGTTGGACTTATCTGGGTTGACCTTTACACCCCGCTCCGTTAGCATAAAACCCAGGAACTTTCCTGCTCGGATGCCAAAGGTGCACTTTTTAGGATTCAAACTCATGTTATACCGTCTCAGTTGATCGAAGATGGATCCGAGGTTTTGAACGTGTTCTGCATCCATCTTGCTTTTAGCGATCATATCATCTATATAGACCTCAATCACCTTGCCAATCTGATCACGGAAAACTTTGTTCATCATCCGCCGATACGTTGCCCCGGCATTTTTCAAACTAAACAGTATCATTCGATAACAGTAATTGGCGCCTTCCGTCATGAAGGAGGTCTTTTCTTGATCTCGTGGATACATCGGAATTTGATTGTAGCCGGAATAGGCATCCATAAAAGATAAAAGGCAGAAACCGGAAGATTGATCGACCAAACGGTCGATGTTAGGTAGAGGGTAAGAATCCTTAGGGCATGCTTTATTTAAATTTGTATAATCTACAAACATCCGCCATTTCCCGTTTGGCTTCTTTACAAGGACTACATTAGACAACCATGTGGTATATTTAACCTCCCTAATAAAACCGGCGTCAATGAGCTCGGAGACTTGCTGTTAGACGACTTCAACGTGCTCTGCCGACATCTTCCAACGTTTCTGCTCGACAGGTTTGGTCCTTGGGTCCACGGATAGACGGTGGCAGACTACCTCGGGGTCCAATCCTAGCATGTCGGCTGCAGTCTATGCAAATAAATCTGAATTTTGGCGAATCAGTGTGCAGAGGGCCTCGTCATCTTCCGCGCTGAGTCCACTCCCGACTTGGATGACTTAGTCCGGGTTGGGGCCAATTTGTAATGGACGGAAGATGCCTTCAGGGACTGAAGATGGATGGTTTTCAGTTTTTTCTCCAGAGGTTCAGGTTTCTCCGGCTTTGAGATCTTCAAAGATTCCTTGTAACAAGCCCTGGCCATGGCTTGATCACCCCGGATACTGATGACCTCACCCTTGTCACTCCAAAACTTCATTATTAGATGGCTTGTGAAGATTATCGCCCTAATGGCGTTCAATGTTGGCCTACCCAGAATTGTGTTGTAAATAGTGGGGCAATCCACCACCAGGAAACAGACCTTGGTTGTTTTGGAGACAGGGGGTTGCTCAAAAGTGACAAGGAGCTCCACGTAACCTTCAGGCCGTATCTTGTCACCCGTGAAGCCTATCAGGTCCCCATAGACGGCGCCAATGAACTTCCGGTGATCTCGTGATGGCAGTAGGAGGCGTTCTTCGTGGCGGAGGAGTGATGGAGGACGGTGGTGTACTTGCAAGGACTCCGATGTTTAAGTCAGAAAAGGTTCGAGTAGCATTTCAGCAAGCAAGAATGAAAGTGTACTTGAGACGGAGGCCACCACTGTGTATTAATAGAGGTATTTTGGCGGGAAAGTCTGTTAGGCAGTTGCAACAGCTTTCTGTAATTGTCCTCACACGCTCTACCGTGGTTAGGTGCACGCGTCAGGGTATAACCGTGATGACATGCCGACAAACTGATGACGGTTATGCTTAAGAGCGCATTGCGAACGGAATGAGCAAAGAGGGGAGCTTTTTGTGTGTTGACCCCGAAGGTATACGTCGAACCATAAGGTTTATATGTCGAATTCCCTTTCCGACGTCGATGTTGGTCGTGTCTGATCTCGGTTCAGAACAAATTATATAGAAGTCAATTATATTTTCCGTTGTTATAGCACCATATGTATTATTGTTAATTATACGTACAAACAGAGGAAGAGAATCTCCGTTCAGTGTAGGTAGCCACAATTTAATTAAGTTGCTTGTTATGTAGAACTCAATGTATTTGAGAAGGGTAGTCTATTTTTGAAAGTAAGTTGTACATGAATGTATACTTAGAATTTATAACTCATATGTTGCATCAATTTTTTTTTTTTTTTGAAAATGAATGAAAGACTAATATAAAATAAAGAGGAGTGCTACCAACACATTTCATGTGATTGGTTAAAATTCACATGAGTCATATCAAATTATGTGGGTCCCACTTCCAATGTGGTGTGACCCATGTGACTTTTAACAAACTAACACAGATAACCACCAAGCGCATGAATCAACGGATAAGGGGTTGTTTCAACTTAACCAGCGGTCTCGAGTTCAAGCCCTGGGTGGGAGTGTTTTGTCGTCCATAAAGGTCCTACCCGACTCAAACATGTCTATAATAAACAGTCAAATATTATTAAAGACTCAGACCATGGTCAATTATATATTTAAGTCTAAAATAAATTGTAAAAGAAGATTTTTAAATAATTTATTAATACTATTATAATTTAATTTAATTTCTTTTAGCTTTGGTGAGATATAAAATTACTTATTAATTTATAGCCTAATATTTTAGAGACAGAATTAATAATTTGAATGAGAGACCTAATTTTAGAAAAAAAAATTATATGCGTTAATAAAATGATTATAATTTTATTAAAAAATATTTTTAAATTACTTATAAGTAATATTTATGAGCAGAAAATCATAACAGGATTAGGAGACTTTTTCAGAATAAAAATATTAAATTATTATTGATAATAGGTTAAAATATTATAGACTTTTAGTTACTGACTTTTTATTTTTTTATTTTTAAAATAATATTAGTAATAAATAGAATTTTTTAAGAGTTTAAAGTAATGACCTCACCCACCTTAAGGTAAGTTGACCTTATAAAATCTTCTTCATATATGGACGAAAAAAAAGCTTGTTCATATATACAATTTTTTGTCAAATGACTTGTTCTTCAGCTAATATGAGGATTTTTAATCCTTTGTATTTTTTAGTCAGGAAAGGGCAATGTACAATTCACCAATCACCATGTGTGAAAACTGATCTAGAAAGAAATAATCCATTAATAAAGATTGTCTTAATTCTTTTCATTGCAAAGCATCGGGCCAATAGAAATTGCCTCCTTTCATCGAAATTGAAATGCCCTAGGAATATAATTTTTTTCTCCAACCGTTCTATATGTACTCCAATAATGTTTTTGCCTAATTCCTTCACTATAAATCGAGTTTCATTGCATAACCCACCAGCTTGATGAATTTTTTTTTAATAGCATAATAGTTATAACTCCAACTTTTGAAATGAATCAAGAACATTTGATTCTATGAAACCATTCTTCACTACTTTAATGAGAATGACAAGTTGAATCATAAATAAATTATTCTTCTTTCCCTATTTATATCCGCTACATATCAATATTATTTGGACCTACTCAAATCAGTCCAATAAAGTCCAGGAATCATTAACTACATGGAGCCAACACAAGTATATAAGTTGGCCCAACCCAGTAAACAGGATGAAACCCCAATAGGAGCATCATGGGCGTGTCTGTACAATCCCGTATCGTATCTTGTACCAAGGGTAAGTCCAATGCCCAAATCCATAAATATTTCCCTATAAATAATGGTAATGCCAGAGGTCAAGTACGCAAAAATTACCTCATTTACTGTTACTTTGCTAGGGTTCAGGTTGACTTGGGCGTTAGAGTATATTTGCAGATACTCCCCCCGCCGGAGACCGAGTCCAAATTCCATACTCGAACGTTAGAGACTCATAGGAGATCAGAACCGAGCCCGAGAATCCCGGAGACCGAGTTCGAGATACTTGGAGCATCCGAGTCTGAGTTCCAAACTCGAACGTTAGAGACTCATAAGAGATCAGAACCGAGTCCGAGATACTTAGAGCATCTGAGTCCGAGTTTCATACTCGAACATTTGGCGCTAGAAGAAGGGCCCTCCCCCTAACCAGCATTACAGTCAGTACTAGACTTCAAACTAGGTAAGCTCGACCCCAACCAATGATAGAAGGATTGGTCAAGGACGCCTCTTACAATGACGAAGGCTTTGGTGATATCGGCACATCACAGTCGGCTCCACAAGTTTACCAAACCTACCAAGTTTCTGGAGTTCCCCTCAATTCAGATCCACGCAACGAAATCATTCGCCAGCTTGAGTCTCGTCTCAAAGAACTCGAGAACCAAGTTCCCAAAACCCCCTTGTTCAACAACCAACTCCACAACCTGACCCAACTATATACCAACTCGAGGAACGCATCCGACAGTTGGAACACATGCAGCTTGACCCATCCTCGGCCTACTACCCACTCTCATCCTAATATCAATCATTATACTCCTATTCATCAAGAATTCACCCAACCAAAGAGAATTACCAACCCACCATCACTCGTCTCTCACGCCCCGTTTAGGTACCCTTTTTTACCGACTTGCCAAGACTGAGATCCCAAAACCATTCAGAAATGCCTTGCCCATAGAATCCTTTAATGGAACCACATGCCCTAGCAAACACATCAATGCATTTTGTAATGAGATGCTTTCATGGGAGCCCCAGAAGCTGTAATCTGCCGCTCTTTCCCATGCACTCTGAAGGGAGAAGCTCTAGCATGGTTCAAACTCCCTAAAGTCGGTCGACCGATGGGAATACTTACAATCCGCCTTCATGGGCTGGTTTACCATCTCCACCAAACTCCCCAGAGATCAATTCATCCTAGCCAAAGTCAAGCAGCATAAGGAAGGATCTCTTAGGGTTTTCCTAGCGCGGCTCTAAAAGGAATGTGCGCTCATCCCGGACCTTGCGGAGAATATGCAATTGGTGCGTGCCGTCTTGACTCTGACTCCCAGTTCTCCCCTCGCCATTTCCCTATCCAAGAACATGTCTACTATATGGAACAATTTTGGATGATGTCAGCCAAGCTCGTAGGATGGGAAATCCATTTTAGCCAGAGCTTCTCATAAACACCCAATCGCAGCGCCGAGATTGGGATCATAACCCTCATGACCGCCATTATCAATGGGACTGACAACACCCCAATAACATTGCATTATTCTTAATCTAATGAAAGTCCAGTTTTTCCTTTCAAACCCTCATTCTTATTTTACTTTGCACGAAACCGAATATGAAGAGCATCTCGACTCAAATCGAAACCGGATGTGAATAGTAGGCGTGGGCACTGGTCGGGTACGAACGATTTCGGGTTCAAAATCCTTAACCGGCTAAATCCGAAGACAAAAATATGTTAGACAATTTCGTCCGGTTCCATATCGGGTAGTTCAAGTGATGGTTTTTCGGATTGACGGGTAGATCAGGTGGGTTGTTTCGGGTTCAGGGTGTAAGATGAAGACGTCGATGGACGCGATAATGGGCATAAGGAGGGAGGAGGGATTAGAGTAAAAAAAAGGCAATAAGCCTTAGCATAACAAAAAAAAGGGAACCAAAGAGAGAAATAAAATACAAGCCTTGAACCACCACACCCCATCAACATATTTTCTCCAGTTCAAGTCGTGACTAGCCACCATTAAAACCGCCATGCGAGCTCCTTCCTCTGCCACGGTAAGTCGTAATCGCGAGTTCCTTCTACCACGGGTTCGTGTTGTCTTCACAGCTCCCAAGTCTCACTGTCATCTTGTCGCATCATCGCCCCTTGTATCTGGTTGTTGCTGAATGAAGGAGTAGAGACAAGAGAGAAGAGAGGCCAAGAAGAAGGAAGGGAAAAAAATAAAAAGTAAAAGAGAGGGCCAGAAACAAGAGAAACGAGGATAAGACTTTTCAAGAGAAAAAGTAGAAAGAGAAGAGAAATGTGTAGTAGTGAAATTGAAAAGGATGAATGAATTGATTAGGTGCATTTGATGTGTAATAAAAAGTATTCAAAATCCAAAATTTATGCTCCCTTTAACAATTCAGACGGGTACGAGTACCGACGTAACTAATTCCTTTCACCCGTACTTGTCGGATAATACTCGTATTAAACTAGTGTAAGCCTTTTTTCATATCCGACATACGAGTAGAACCGCCCGAAATAATTTTTTTTACACCGGGTTAGTCGATTTTCGAGCGGGCTTGGGTCTGGTGCCCACCCCTAGTGAATAGCTTCTCGGCTCAAACAAAATCAGATATGAAGAGCATCTCGGCTCAACTAAACTGGGTGTGAAAAGCATCTCGGCTCAATCAAAATTAGATGTGAAGAGAATCTCTGCTCAGATCGAAAACGGATGTGAAGAACATCTTGACTCAGTCGAAATCGGATGTGAAGAACATCTCAGCTCAATGAAAAGTGGATGTGAAGAGCATCTCTGTTCAATGGAAACTGGATGTGAAGAGCATCTTGGATCAAATTGAAACTGAATGTGAAGAACATCTCGGCTCAACTAAACCGAATGTGAAGAACGTCTCGGCTCAAATCGAGATCAGATGTGAAGAGCATCTTGGATCTTCAAAACAAGATATACTTGGCCTGATCGTTAACGTCCTAGATCTTGGTCAGGTGGACGAACAGCTACGGGAAGGCCACGTATAAGGAGGACCGAAAAACACTTCTAAAGATTCGTCACCATCAGTCATCTCTTTGATTATAGCCATAGATAAAAAGAAAGGAAAAAAACCAGAAAATGGCTAAAAAGACGGTTTCCTGCACGATAAAGGAAGAGTAAGTTGGTTTCCAACTCCGAGTTGATGAAAAAAGACGGAAAACGCTTGAAACTACAAAAAAGATAAGAAGAACATAAGAAAAACCCAGATAATGACGCTTCAACATCTCTTAAAAAAAACTCAGAAACCTCGTCAGGGTCAAATATTGTGAAACTCGAACCGACTTCCATAGTGTACTCCACCTCGTCTCAAGCTGTGGGGGCATATGTTACAGACCAATACTATTTGGGTTTACTCAAATCAGCCTTATAAGGTACAAGAATCAGTAACTACATGAAGCCAGCCCAAGTACATGAGTCGTCCCAACCCAGAAACCAGGATGAAACCCTAATGGGAGCACGGTAGGCACGTCCATATAATCCCATATCGGATCTCGTCCCAAGGGTAAGTACACTACCCAAATCCTTAAATATTCCCCTATAAATACTAGTAAAGGCCAGATACGCATAAATTACCTCATTTACTGTTATATACTCTGCTAGGATTCAGGTTGACTTAGCTAGACGTTGGAGTGTGTCTTTGAAGGTACTCCCCCCCGGAGACCGAGTCCGAGATATTTAGAACATCCGAGTCCGAGTTCCATACTTGAACGTTAGAGACTCATCAGAGATCATAATCGAGTTCGAGAATCCTAGAGACCAATCCGAGATACTTGGAGTATCCGAGTCCGAGTTTCGATCCATACTCAAACGTTAGAGACTCATTAGAGATCAGAACCGGGTTCGAGAGTCCCGGAGACCTAGTCTGAGATACTTAGAACATCTGAGGCCGAGTTCCATCTTCAAATATTTGTTATATACAAATTAAGCTTGGATTCAAAATAGTTCTCTGCTTAAAAAAATTGAAATTGGTGATGTTGTCCAACACCTAAGGATAAGCAAAAATTCACCTAGTGATATAAAGGATTATCAAATTGAAGATTTAATTACTAGATCATTAGGAATTTCAACCTCAAATTCATGATCGTCATTTTTTTTTTCTTTCTAAATTAAATCCCCATCTCCAATTAAAAAATCCAATCTGGAAATTGTTTGGTTTCAATTCAAACTTAATTTAATAAATTAATTGAATAAATGACCAAGAAGTCTCATGTTAGATATATTAGTATTCAATGTTAGGACCTTCCAGAATATTTTATATCAAAATTAAAGTATATATATTAACAATTACATATATTTACTACAATGAATGCATATATCAAAATTTAATTGTCTTCTCCATTCATGCAATATGGATAAATCACAATCATATCAAAGCAATGGCATCTGATCTTCAATTCATTAATATTGGCCCATGCGGGTGTCGCGATCTACAGTTGTGAATCGAACGGCAAGGATGGCATCAGAGCCACGTGAAGCACTTTCCTTTATCCTCATGGCCTTATCTTTCTTCGATCATTATGCAACCGTTCCCCTTTCGCTATCACAACCACCTTTGCGCCAAAGCCAAACTAGGAGTTAGGACTATATAGGAGTTGCTGCGTGCATTTACATATGCTCCTGCCTCCTGTACCCTACCCTACCCAACCCCTCTACTCTACACTCTTTCCTCTTTCTATGGTCAGCATAGCTTTGATACATTACTATACATGTGCCTTGTGTAAACGTGCAATGCAACCTCTGGCTGAGAAAATAAATCCCCTCTAATTTGGCCTTTTTGGGCTTTGGTTTTTACGTGTGTCTACCTTACACAAAGCTACATGGAAGAGGGGACAAAGACCAACCATTGTTTGAAATTGAGACATTAATTCTCATGGCATTTCGGTATACCGGATTCCTAAACCTACCTGAATTTTTTATATGCCCTGCCCAGATGTATATATGAATGATCTAACGTAGAGTTAATTATGAGATACTATATATGAATTCAAGATAGTTATATATAATTTTTTTGATTCTACCCTTAAGGTGAAATCAAAATGTATAATTTTTTTTATCTAATGTCACGTTCTATCTATACACAATAATTATAGAATAAATCCCATGTGTTTTATTTTATCTTATTCTAATGTTTCTTTTAGATATATGCTACTGCCTAAATTATTAACGATATATAAATATATATAAACCTCTTTTTTAGCATACATTAATTTAGTATATTTAATATTTCTATCATATTTTATTCTTGTGGTATTGGGATACCAAAAACAGAGATATACTTATGTAACGCATTCAAATGTGATGTTAACACATTAAACACATTTATCTAATTAATACCAAGACATTTATCTGAAAATTCTTGGTAAAATGCCACTCCCACAATTTATTACTCCCTCCTGTTCAAATTACTAATATTCTATTTAGCAATTTTTTTAAATTATTTGTCCATTTATGATCTTTTTAATGTAGAATTATTTTTTTTATCAATTTTACCCTTAGATAATTAATTATTACTCCTTGAAGAGAGAGAATGAATGAAGTGTTAGTACAATTAAAATGAGAGAGAAAAATTAATGAATACTCTTTCCGGTCTCAAATGTAAGCAACTTAAAATTTAATTTTCTCAAATATAAGTAAAATATAACTATTTTCGCTCAATATGATAGTATCCCAACAATACCCTTATTTGTGACACCCTTCTACCCCAGCTCTTATACAATTAATAAGTCGAAATATTTTTCAAAAGCAGTATCCCTCAACGGGTAAAAAGGTTCACATATCTCTTCATTTAAAACCTCATTCATTGTAAAACAACTTAATTAAAATAAAAGTAGAACTCAAAGGTTTTCAAACTACACAAGCAGTGGAATCTCTAAATTATCAATAATTAAAATATCATACTCGCCATGTAAGGCATTTAAAAGTGTTTACGAGATCCTTCCTAACTAGAAACATAAAGAAAAGAACCCTCAATAATATGCCCTGATGTCACGTGTACTAGAGCAATACTCCCTTTACTCAAAACTTGACACCAGTCGTGTCATCATCAATACCTGTAAAAATATCCACAGTATAACGGTGAGGAAAAGAATACAACTCATACATACACATAGGAGAATACCCTATCCTCACCCTCATGTAAACAACATCATCATATAACTCATTCTATTAACAAATATATAACATAGCATCATCATATACACCAAATCAATAATACCAAATCATCATAATCATATTATCATCAAAATCATCATTATCATCAATCATCATCATACTCATCATAACCATTAATATCATCATACTCATCATTATTATCATATCATCATATCATCATACTCATCATATCTTTATCATCATATCACCATACTCATCATTATCATTATCATCATACTCATCACAATCATCAATATCATCATTTCATCAAATCATCATATCATCACCATCATGCACCTCCCTGGGTTGTACTTTAACACTCTAGTCTTGTACACCTCAGGTACCATATTCAATTATATAGCCAATACTCACCTCCCTGAGTTACACTCAGTTACCATAATCACCAACACAATCAATACTCACTCCCTGAGTTACACTAAGGTACCATAATCACCAACACCATCAATACTCACTCCCTGAGTTACACTCAGGTACCATAATCACCAACATAATCAATACTCACCTCCCTAAGTTACACTCAGGTACCATAATCCCCTCCCCGAGTTAGACTCAGGTACTACATTCACCTCCCCGAGCTACACCCCACCCCTCACTGGGCTTGTGTATCTCAAGTACAATCACCTCCCTGAGCTATACCCCACCCCTCATTGGGCTTGTGTATCTCAAGTACAATCACCTCCCTGAGCTACACCCCACCCCTCACTAGGCTTATGTATCTCAAGTACAATCACTACTAGGTTGCACCCCCTCCATGGGCCCGTGCATCGAACGCCCCATCTTGATCCCCTGAGTTGTACCCCCTCTATGGGCACGCACAACCCAGTTCACCTCTCGAATTGTACCCCCTCCATGGGCCCGCACAATTCAGGTCTCATCACACATGCTCAAGGCATCTCTCTTAAGTTGTACCCTCTCTATGGGACCACACAACTCAAGTAACATCATCATTTATTATATCACATGTTCACCAACCACATGCATTCCAAATAACATCAATTACATAGCATGTTCACCAACCACATGCATTCCAAATAACATCAATTACATAGCATGTTCACCAACAACATGCATTCCAAATAACACCAATTACATAGCATATTAACCAACCATATGCATTCCAAATAACATCAATTACATAGCATATTAACCAACCATATGCATTCCAAATAACATCAATTACATAGTATATTAACCAACCATATGCATTCCAAATAACATCAATTACATAGCATGTTCACCAATCAATATGCACACCCAATCATCATCAATCACATGGCATATTCACCAATCAATATGCACACCAAATCATCATCAACATCATTAATCATCAACACCATAATCATAATAAAACATTATCATACAACATCAATTATCATCAAGCACTTAGGATCTCAAAATCCACTATGGTAATCGATTACCAACCTCTAGTAATCGATTACCTGCAAACAAGGTCTCTGGTAATCGATTACAACCACCTTGTAATCGATTACCTGCAACCAAACACTCTGGTAATCGATTACCAAACTTCTGTAATCGATTACCTACACACCAACTCTCTCTGGTAATCGATTACAGCATCTCTGTAATCGATTACCTGCGAGCAAACAGCCCTCCTGGTTGCCCAGAACCCTCTAGTAATCGATTACCACTCCTGGTAATCGATTACCCGCGACGCAGATCGCAGTTCTTGCGATCTTCACCAATTCCAAACCTTCTCTATTCAATCTCTAATCAATCCTTTTCATCAAAACATCATTTATATACGTTTATATTCATCAAACCCCACCAAAGTATCCATCTATAACAGTTTTACAAGGTTTTCCCATCACAACCTCAATTCATCAGACCCTTATTAATCCCTTTTTCACTATTCATATTATTCTCATTCAATCTCCTCAAGATTCATCAAGAATCATACAAACAACCATCAATTTACGATTTTCATCATCCATACTCAATACATCAATTATTAATACGAATTAAAGTCTTAGGTTACTACCCAAGCATCCCCACATGCATATATAAGCAACACCCTCTCCCCCACCGTACCTTATTGAAGATCGATCAATCAGCAGGGAAGGCTCTTTCTTAGTTCTTGATGATCAAGCTCCAGCAATCTCTCCTTGAGACATTGTTTCTCCCCTCCTTGACGTTTCGCTCTCTGACAATTATACGAATAAGGATTAGGGTGAACAGATAACCCCTCCTTACTAGAATGCCTAATTGGGCTTGGGCCCACTCTCAACCCCCTTATTTTCTTTTTAAAATGAAGTAGCTTTATTAATAAAACTACTAATAATGTTAACACTATTATTTATTCCTCTTATTTAATTGATTAATATTATTAAAAATAATAATACTATTATTTCTTCCTTTTCTTTTATTTATAAAATTTGGGATGTTACATTATTTAAGTTAAATTTCCTTTCTAATGATTTACTTTACAATAAATATTAGGAATGATCTATTAGAAAATGCAGTTCACTTTTAGATTTCTCAACGCAATTAATTTTAGCATTGGAAACATAAGTTTACCACGTTTCAACACTAATACAAACATGTTCTTATATGAAAAGCAATCTCGTGTTTTTAATTTCACATACATAGAGTGTGTTTGGCAAGGCCAATAAGTTAGCTACTAGCTAGCTTATTTGACTAGCTTATAAGCTAGTTTGACCAATACAAAAGTGTTTGGTAAGGTACCTCAAAGTAGCTTATTTTAGGAGCTTCTAGCTTATAAACTACAAGCTACTTCACCTAGCTTATGGGTGTGTTTGGCAAAACTAGCTGATAAGTTAGTTGGTGGCTAATAAGCTAGCTTCTAGCTAATAAGCTCCTAGCTTATAAGCTCTGAGCTGATAAGCTAGCTTATTGAATTAGAAGTGTTTGGTAAAACTAGCTGATAAACTAGTTAGTAAATGTAAAATGACATAAAAGGGCATAACTACATAAATTTTATTATATAAATTCTATTTGTGTTTTTTAGAAAAAATATATATTATTAAGTAATTATAATTTTATATTTTTAAAAAAATAATTAAATTCTTATTAAACCTTTTTAGTGATAAAATATTTAATTAAAAATTATAATAAATAATGAAATTAATAAAATAAATAGTATAATATAAAAAAATTCATAAAATAGTGAAAAGAAAATAACAATTTAATTAATTCATAATTTTTTAAATTACTTATTATATATGTAATAATAGGTAAAAATAGATTGGAAGATTTTTGTCACTAAAATTGAAAATATATAATAATAGGTAAAAAAAATTAAGAATAATAAGGGAAATGTATTAAAATATAAGGGGTAGTGGTGATGGAAGAAAATTAAATAATCTACAAGCTATAAATTAGAAGCTAGGTGAACTAACTTGTAGCTTATAAGCTAGAAGCTCCTAAAATAAGCTACTTTGATGTACCTTACCAAACACTTTTGTGTTGGTCAAACTAGCTTATAAGCTAGTCAAATAAGCTAGTAGCTAGCTTATTGGCCTTGCCAAACACACTCTATAGCTTGTAGCTTATTTAATTTTCTTTCATCACTATCCCTTATATTTTAATACATTTCCCTTATCATTTTAATTTATTTTTACCTATTATTATCTATTTTTAATTTTAATGACAAAAACCTTTCAATTTCTTTTTACCTATTATTAACTATATAATAAGTAATTTAAAAAATTATAAATTAATTAAATTGTTATTTTCTTTTCACTATTTTATGAAATTTTTTTATTGTATTATTTATTTTATAATTTCACTATTTTATTTGAATTTTTAATTAAATATTTTATCACTAAAAGATTTAATAAAAATTTAATTATTTTTTTAAAAAAAATCTAAAATTATAATTGCATAATATATTTTTGTCTAAAAAATACAAATAAAATTTATATAATAAAACTTATTTAGTTATGTCCTTTTATGTCATTTTACATTTACCAACTAGCTTATCAGCTAGTTCTACCAAACACTTCTAATTCAATAAGTTAGTTTATCAGCTCAGAGCTTATCAGCTACTAGCTAACTTATCAGCTACCAGCTAGCTTATCGGCTAATTTTGTCAAACACACCCATACACTCTTGAAGTTGAATTAAAGCAATGGGTTGAAACACGTGGATTTGATTATTTTTTAAGAATTCTCACTTTAAAAAAAAAAAGATCTCTCAATAATTAATGAAAAATGTATATAAATATACATAATCAATCGTGAATTTATCATTATATTTTTTTCTTAAATAGGAAGGAGTTTAATTTTCCTTAAGGAAAATTGTAGTTTATATTAAAAAATTTGAGTGCATGAAGTGTAGGGAAAAAAATAGAAAGAAAATAAAAAAGAGAAAAAAAGTAATTAAGAGATGTGATAATTCATATGATGGGGAAAAGAAAGATAAAATAAAAAGAGAAGTGCTACCAACACACTCTCTAATACATTTTTTTCAACACATTTCTTATAATTAGTTAAAATTCACATAAGTCTCATTAAATTATGTGGGTCCCACTTTCAATGTTGTATGACCTATGTCACTTTCAACCAATCACAAGGAATACGTTGAAAAGAGCGTGTCAAAGAATGTTTCTAATTTAATGAGACCCACGTGAATTTTAACCAATTATAAGGAATGTGTTGAGAAGGGTGTGTTAGAGAGTATGTTGGTAGCAACACTTATTATAAAAAAAAATGAGTATAGGAGATAGTATATAAGAATTAGTGTGAAAAAAAATTAAAATTAGGGAAAAGAGTATATAAGCACCCTTAACTTTTACCCTTTTACAAATAGGCATCATGAACTTTTATTTTGTCCTAATTAATCCTTAAACTTTCATCATTGTTGCCATATGTCATTTCATTAGCATGAAGTTAAAAAATTAACAAATATAATCTCAACCTTTCAAAATTATGTTTAAAATATTAAAATTATATAAAATAAAGTTTCAAAAATTTAAAAAATAGGGAAAAAAACTCTAAATTAAAAGAACACATGGTCATATTTAGCTTTTAAAATTTTAAATATGATTAAAATTTTGACATAATTCAAGAATAAAAAAAAGTAAATTTTACTCTTTAATGTCTTTTTAATATTTGAAATACACAATCTCGAAATATTGAGATTGGTTATGATAATTATTTAAATAGACCTATTGTAATAATGGTAAGAGTTTAAGGGTTAATTAGGATAAATTAAAATTTATTTGTAAGAGTGCAAAAGTTTAAGGTGGTTTTATATTTTTTTTTTCTTAAAATTATTTTGTAAACATGATTTCAAATTTAAATCATATATGAATAGAAGAAAATAGACATTGAAAATGAGAAAATGAGAACAGCCTATTTGGATCAACCGGGATGAAATGAGATTTTTGGAAATTGAGAGCCACGTGAACAGTGAGTGGATCGATCACGAGTCTTTCACTTCATTTTATTGGGCCCCGCTATGGAGTGGGAAGTAGGAAGGAACAGTTGAACTCTCTTTGCAACGCTATCTGTCTGGACTCCTTAGATTAGATCAGTCATCACTCATCAGTTGCAAGAACTGGCGCCGCATACCGAAGCAGACACTTTCGGTTTGTACTTTGTAATAATATACTTGACTTTTTGGTAACTATACTTGACTTGGCTTGGTGAGTTTTTATTTTAATTTTACCCTTTTGGTTTCTTTAGTGGGGAGATGAACCCTAGGATTGGTTTAAAAAGAGAAATAGGAGAGAGAAATGGTGGAGAGAGAAAATAATGAAAAATGAGATAGATTTAGAGGTTGTTTGGTATAAAAAAATAGGAGAGAAATAGAAGGGAGAGAGAGTTTATTATTTTATTTGACAAAAATGCTCTTAAAATAACACACACAAGGTATAGAACAGAGAAGATAAAAGTAAGGGTATATTAGTCATAGTTCATTGGTTCTCATCTCTCTTGGATTTCTCTTTTCAATAGAGAAGATTTAATTCTCTAATGGGACCCACCAACTTTCCAATCTCTGTTGTACCAAACAAGGTGGAGATAAACTCTCTCTTTTATCTCTCTCACTGCTTTATCTCTAAAAACAAACATAGTGAAAGTTGAAGAAAAAAAAAAGAAATTGAAGAAAAAAAAGTAAGGATGGAAGTAAGAAGTTTATTAGGTTATTTTTTTGTTTGAACCACATGTATCCTTCACAGGAGACAATTTTGTTCGAGTTGGGAACATCCACATCATGATAGGGTTAGTTCTCTCCGCAGGAATTTTTTTCCATCCACAGGACCCGAATAAAAAATAAGATTAAGATTACTAGGTTATTTAAAATGAGGAAAGTGAAAAGAATAGTAAAAAAAAAATAAATAAGGAAAAAAAATTACATTAAATTCAGTGAAATTTTTTCATCCTCTCATTTTCATTCAAATCAAAGGAGAAAAAGTATTTTAAAATCTTTATTTTTCATCCTTCATCATTTCCATCTACCAAAACAAACAAAGAGAGAGGATGAATTATTATATTTACTTTATTCTTAATTTTAGTTATTTTATTTTATATGCTAATATAGTATAAGCCTATTTTTCATTTTAATTATTGAATTTTTTATTTATACAGTACGTTTAATTCAAAATGGTTTCAAATAGATTTTAAAATATTAAGGAAAAAAGAAATTAAATTATAAATTTGAATGTTACTTCAAGTAATGTATAAAAAAACGGTATATATACTACTAAAATAATTAAATTTTTTATCAAATAATTAACTATAATTTGATTAAATAAGCTTATATTAACTACGTTCTAAGCTACTTAACCTTTAATTTAATCCCTGTCCAATTAGGTCATGAAACATTATAATTCCCAAATAAAAAAATAAAAGTATAATATTTTTTATTAATTTTTAATTCTTTAACTATTGTCTTGATAAGATATAATATTAATTAACATTTGCCTTGATTTTTAAATTATATTTTTCGTTTATACTTTAAATTGGTCTGGGCGTCTTGCCCTACATAATTTTATGTTATTTTTAATTTTAATATATTTGATAAACTAGTGATTAATTTCAAAATTGTAAAGTTTAGTAATTTTATATAATATGACAATATTTATGAAATATAATATATTTCAAAGTATAAAATGTAGTTTTTTTAATTTTTATATAAATTTAACTATTCATTTTGCTTAAATATCTGATTAACAATTTTTTTTTTCAATTCATGAATTGAGTCATTATCAGATTAGATCCAAGTTATTGAAGTGTTTGCAGTCTTATTTTTTAAGTGGAACATGACATGTGTAATACTTTTATATATATATATATATATATATATATATATATATATTCAACAAGTACCTCATAATTCATTTTTATATCATAAAATTTTTATTATATATATTTAATTAAATTTTTTAATTTAAATAAAGATATATATGAAAACTAATGTATGAAAATTATCAATAAAATAAGTTTTTATCAAAGAAATGATTTTTAAAATAAAAATATTAAGTACTTACATTTTTTATATTGTAATTCATTTTTAATAACCTTAAAATATTTTTTATAAAATAAATTATTTTTATATTTAATGTTAGTTTTTATTTCATATTTTATAAAATTTTTCTCTTTTCATGTTACAACCAATTCATGCTTTTCTTTTCTAATCAATTCTTTTTGTTAAAAAAATATTTAAAATAGGAAGAGTCAAATTTGATTTGATCTCGTATTAAAATAAAATGAAGTTTTCGACTAACTATGTGAATATATTACCAAATTGTAAATACATAATCTTTGATTAAAATTCGATAATAAATTATTCATTACTCAAATAATTTCTATTCGTTAAAAGTTAGAATCTTTTTAAGAAAATATTTTCATAAAGGTTATTACTTATAATAACATTCTTTATATTAGCTCTTATTTTATTAAGAATATTAATCGATTTAGATTAGTACACGTTAACGAAGATTATATTATAATAATTATAATAAATAATAATAGTACATACCAAATAATGATTGATCACAGTGGAAATGAACTGTGACTTCAAATGAACTTTACCTTCAAAGTCAATGGTTAATTAGAATCCCGAAGTCGCCACTCTTGCGAGGGCCTTACCTAATCACCCCTGACCTAAGGGTTAAACCAACGTCTATGTCTGTGGGGGATTACCAGTCAAAGACTAAAAACTAATTTATTTTTCATCAAAATAATTTATTTTAACATATAATAATATGTTTTTAAAATATAAGTAAAAGTACACTATTGGATCACATATCTGCGAATGTTCAAATTATCTAAAATTTGATATAGATGATCATAAAGGTAATATAATATGATTCAACGATTGGACCAATCAAATTCACATTTAAAAAAAAATAGGTGGTGTAACTCTAAAAGTTTGACATCTAGTGTCAATTGATCACGTCTTTACCTGATTATTACTTGTTAATTTACTTTTAAAATGTAAGCAGACAGATAAATAAATAACATGGCTTATCATTATTACAATATTGTAATAATCAAATTCAATTTTTTTATACTTCATAGAAATAATTATGCAACATAGGAGATACTTGTAAGTTTAATTATAAAATTAAAGAAAAAACACAAGAATAAAAACTAATTTGAAAAATAATACATGACACAAACCAATATTAAAATATTTTTTAATAATTTTTCTTTAATTTTTATCTTTATATTTTTTGGTATTGAAATTAAAATTATTTTGTCAATTAAATTATATTTGAAGAGATGTTTTAATTGAATTTTTTATTTTTTATAATTTTTTTAATTTTAAAATTTAAAGAGAAAAATGGAAATGAATATTAAACAAATATATGGAGATAAATGATTTCTAAAATAATTTTTTATAGTTAAAGTGATTTATTAAATATATGGAAATATAAATTTTAAAATCATTTTATTTGTTATATATTATTTTTATTTTCATAAAAATGTTTGTTTAATATATAAAATACTGGCTAATTTAATTCTAAAATATGTTTTCACACATAATTTTTCTTTTTATTTATTTGTTTTTTCTTTTCCTATCATATCATTTATATCCTCTTTTTTATTTTTTTATATCTCTCTTTCTTACGCTTCTTACACCATAAAAATGTCTATGAGAGTTTTAATACATTTAAAAAAGAGTAATGATATTTTCACATTACATCTTTTACCTTCTCTCATTATTTTATTTTTTTTATATTTCTCTTTTCCACACACTTCTCACACTCAAAACAAATGGACTCTCAGAGTTTTAATATTCTTAAAAAAGAGTAATGATATTTTCATATTATATTTTTCACATTCTCTCTCTTCATTTTATTTTTTTATATCTCTTTTCCCCACATTGTTCACACCCAAACACCCAAACAAATAGTTTGTCAAAGTTTTAAGACTCTTGATAAAGAGGGATGATATTTTGACATTCCTTTATTATACACTATATTTCACACCTTTTTTCAATCTCTCTCTTCCTTTCCTAATACTATTTTAAATAAACCTAACACATTAAAATACTCCCTTCGTCCCTTATTATAAGAATCGTCTAACTGTTTCACACTGTTTAAGAAAAAATAGTTAATGCATTGGTTTTTTTTTAAATTATAGCATTCCAAATATACCTCTATTTAAAGGTTACTACATTAATCAATCAATAATAAAAAGCTTTCATATCAAACTACTATTTTAAAAGAACCCAACTCATCTTTCACATTTTCTCTCTTCATTTTTTTTTCTTTATACCCCCTTATTCCATACACTTCTCACGCCCCAAAAATCGATTGTCAAATTTTTACTACTCATAAAAAAAGTAATGATATTTTCACATACATTCTCTCTCTTAATTTTTTTCTTTATATTTCTTTTTTCCTTACATTTCTCATAAAAAAAATTGACTTTCAAAGTTTTAATACTCTTAAAAAATTGAAATGATATTTTCACATTCCTTTACTATACATTTTCTTTCACACTTTTTTTTTCACTCTCTCTCTTCTTTTTTATAACATCAAAGTATTATTTTAAATGAACCAAAAACAATAAAAATTATTTTCATCAATGAATTGTTAAAAATAAAGTAAGAAATATTATAGATGGGTATGCATAAGTGAACTTTATAATTTGATTTCAAAATTTGAAAAATGATAGATGAAAGAATGATGTGACACAAAGCTATGTGACAAAACTTCTTTTCTAAGACTTAAGCAAAATTTATTAAGAATTAGTCATTTCAAAGATTGTGTATAGATGTCTCAAAAAGTAACACAAAAACCTTCTATAAATGGCAATAAAAAAATTAAGGGACCCAATGAATAGTAAAAAAAAATTTCTCAAATATAATAATATAGATAATCAAACTTCAACCAGAATGATAAAGTGTTAAGAAATAATGCATAAATTATATCTGCATGAGAGAATAATACTATTACCCAACCCTTATGAGAACTTTGCACACAAACATACAGACAATACACACGTGCATTTTTAAAAATATAAGTTTCTTTTTGCCATGATTAATTAAATGTTATAATAAAATTAATACAGTAAAAATTTCACATCTCATACGAGTTAAATGATACCAACGAGCATATTGATAAGTTGATAAGGAGTTGTTACAGATTAACAGTGATCTCGAGTTTAAGTCTTGGAGTGTATTATCGTCCATAAAAATCCTATGTGGATCAACCATGATATACATGTGATCTTACATAAAAAATATGAGTTGATCGAGTTAAATAATGAACATTTGTTGATTACGACAAACCACTTCAGGGATAAAAATATGAACATTTTTTTTTTGCAAAAGTTAGCATAGAAAATATGTTCTTTTTTTTTAATTTTGTGAAAAGGAATACAATATAAAAGTTTGCTTGTTATCTATATGTATAATTAAAAAATTTGAACATAATAAACGAGTCAGTAGTTTTTTTTTTTTTTTTTGGCTAAGCAAAATAGAATTGAATCAATTATGAGTATAAGGGTAATGAAACCCATAATACAACTAAAAAGAAAATACAAAAAGTAAACCAAAATAATATACCATCACTAACTAAATTACAAATCAACAAGAAGCTAAAACCAATACCATACACTTAATAAGGAAGGATATATAGCAAGACCATTGCAAACGCAAACCACACCCCTGCGCATAATACAAGTATTTTGAAGCTGCAACACTCCAGCACTTCCATGGTTATGCGTTTATAAATTGTGGAAACCAGCAGGTAGAAAAATACTGCTTGTTGTCGAAAACAAAACCATGATGAAGCAAAATCATCCAGAGACGTCATGGTAATCAAGCAACAGTAAAGTAACAGCGGACCATTGGTTTATACCCAAACATAATAGAATTAGCAGAGATACTATATAGTAGCCCAAAAACTAGAATTAAAAATTACCCCCTGTTGCTGGTTGAGACAAACAGCCATTTCTTTGGCCAGCAAGAAAATTGATAACCAAAGAGATTATGTTTAGCTTTCAACTATTTCCAAGAGCGTCATTTTAACAATTCTAACACTTCAAAAGGAGTTAAAAACTTATTTGAGAATACCACTTCATTCCGTGCTAGACACAAACTCCACATAATTGATAACCAAATCACTGCTCACCTATAACGGTTTTTCAAGTTACAGGTTGGCAACCCAAGAACTGCTCAAAGTGAGCAGTAAAATTGACATAATGAATAGAGGCAAAACCATACCATTGCACGCACAACATCCATAACTGATAAGCAAATAAGTAATCAAAGAATAGATGAGGAGAAGTCTCTACTCCATGATTGCACCAAACACACCCTGCAACAGAAAGTTGTAAAATTTCTCTCTTGACGAGATTAGCTTTTGATGGTATTCTATCTAGCATCACCCTCGAAGCAAAACAAGAGATCTTGGAGGGTACAAGAGAGCACCAGATAAAATGATGAAGAGGAAGATCGGCAAAAATAGAATCATTTCTAATCAGATGATATGGTGACTTGACTGAATATGAACCACCCGGATCGGGTGACCACCTCCAAGTATCTTCATTGCTTACATTAACCAGAACAGAGCTTATCTCCCATTGAAATAATTTCCCCCTCCAGCTCCAATTCCACCCAACTTCCCTTCCCTACTCACTAACATATCTGCCACAGACACATTTTTATTAGTAGTTATAAAAAACAGTCTCTTAAAATGCTCACAAGATGGTATATAATTACACCAAGGATCTTTCCAGAAAGAAGTATTCCTCCCATTTCCCACCATTCTTAATTACACACGCATTAGTGAACCAATCACAAGATATATTCACGCTCTCCTCAATACTCCACAAATCTAACCACCACCTAGAGCCCCCCCCCCCCCACACTTTCCCTACCCATAAAACCCACTCCATAAATATATGATAACACTTTAACCCAACTACTATCAACTTTCTACTAAGAGGCGTCACCTTAACTTCCTTAAAAGTGCCAAATTAAAACCTCTTAGATCTCTCAAGCCCAAACCTCCACGTTGTTTTTCTTTACAGATATCATCCCAAGCAACCCAAGCTATTTTCTTAAGCTCATCATCCCCACCCCAAAGAAATTTTTTAAATAAAGATTCAAGTTGAGAAATGATACCTGTGGGAGCCTTGAAAAGGGAAAGAAAGTATATCGGAATTGGGTTTAACACAGATTTCAGAAAAACTTATCTACCTCCAAAGGACAATAGCTCTTTCTTCCATCTAACCAACATCCTCTCCACCTTTTGAATGACATGATGCCAAGTTGAGTGGCGCTTAGGATTCATCCCAATGAGCAAGTCCAAATCAGAGCAAGGAAAAGAACCAACCTTACAATTCAGGAATTGAGCCATGCAGTCTAGCCACAACATATTAACATTAGTGAATCATTAGTGATTTTTAATTAGTTTTGATAAATATTATTGTGTTTTCAACTCGTCAAATTAGTGTCATCACTTATCAGTTTAAACTTACTCCTTCAACACAATTAGTCTGTAAAGTTTATTTTGTTTTTTTGTTTTTTGTTAAGATTTCAGTTATTTTTCATAGGATGTTATATTGGAGTTTATAATGGGACTAACTCTTTTAACGAATATTTTTTTCCACCTTATACTTTTAATTAAAAATTTAAGGTTTGTTTGTATTTTTGGTTGTCCAATTTTTTTTTCATGAATTTAATCCCCTGATTTTTTAAATTTGTAATATGGTACAATTGTTAGGTTTTTATCTAAATTAACAATTTTATTAATGTAAAATGACGATGTGACTTTTACTACGATTTGAAAAAATGTTAATAATAATCAATTTAAAAATTTTATTATTAATATTTTAAAATTATATTTAAACATTTTGAAAAAAAAAAGTGAGTAAAATCACATAAAAATTTCAAAATGATTAAATATAATTTAAAATATTAATAATAAAAAATTCAAATTAATTATTATTGGTATCTCATCAAAATTACAGTATCATGTCATCAATTGGATTCCACATTAATAAAACTCTTAATTGGGATAAAAACATAACAATTGTATCATAATCCACATTTACAAAAATTTTAAAAATTAAGAGATCTAATTTATAAAACAATTATTGGGAACTAAAATGACATACGGGGCAGGATGTCATGACCAGGCCGAGATCCTCTGCAGTATTGCAAATTCTGCAGTCTAGATCTAATAACTACAAATTAATGTATTAACCTTTTATTTTTTTAATTGATATATTTAAAAAATCAAGGGCCAATATGTTATCCCGTCATGAACTTGTCTATTGTGGTGCATTGAATGGATTGTAAGGGTTGCTAACTTGCTATTGTATTAGTCTTAACCTTGTGGATTATATTTGCCTGTTCTTTGGTTCGGTTTTTTTTTTTTTTTTTTTTGGTATTTTATGGACTCAGTTTTATTGGAGTACAATTATTCTCTTATGTTGGGTTAGTCTATTTTGTAATGAATTAAAGTATCCTTTTTACTTCCTTCAATTTAATTCTTTTCCTTATAAAAAATGACATATGGTAAAAATTAGGGAAATAAAAATGCAAAAATTAAAGATTAAAGCACCAAATTATGTAAAAAAATTTGGAGAAAACGGGGAAAATTAGGGGAATAAAAATGCAAATAAGCCAGACTATTATGTATTTACATATATATAAAATATATATATATATATAATGTTTCCCGTTTGCTGCGAAAGAAAAGAATAAAGTAGTCTTATAAAAAAAACACAATCAAAATTGAAGGTCATGCACTTCTGATTTAACTGTTCAGAATTTTTAAACTTGCATTTTCTTTCATTATCCATTATTTAAATGGTGAAGATTCTCTGTGGAGAACCTGATCCATCAATCCTCCTCTTTCTCACTCTTTTGCGCC
The DNA here is from genome assembly GCA_026901365.1 of Sesbania bispinosa. Taxonomy (NCBI): domain Eukaryota; kingdom Viridiplantae; phylum Streptophyta; class Magnoliopsida; order Fabales; family Fabaceae; genus Sesbania; species Sesbania bispinosa. The sequence goes on from QLOH01000141.1 coordinate 654,000, forward strand.
TTTAACTTTACGCCTGTACTTCTGCAATAGTGCAGACAATCAAAATCTTATTTCTTATGATTATTTGTTTATTATTATCCATATCAATTGCAATACATTTTAAAGCTTATTTATTTTGTATTTATTTTATAACGGGCTCTCTTACACATATATATTTGGGTAAAGTTAATAAGTGAGTTTCGTTGATGAAACATAAGTTTAACCAAATAGACTTTAAGTTCATATATATAAGGAGAGGTAAATAAAGACCAAATAAACTTTTAAGTTCAGAAAAATAAGGAGAGATAAATAGAGAAGAAATTAAATTATTTGGTAAAATCAAAATAGAGATAAAATAGAATGAAAATAAAATTATATTTTTATTTGGTATGAGAGTAATAGAATGGAGAGAAATTTGATTATAATCTATAAAGACCAAAATGCTCCTGAATATATTTTAAGTGAAATTTATAAAAATTTAAAATATTTAATTTTATAATTAATATATAACTGATTTATATAAAATCTTAGAATATATATTGAAAACTATTAAAAATTATAAACTAATAATTTCAATTAATTAAAAAATTTAAATACCACACATGTATTATGATTATAATAATAAAATATTAATGAAATTATAACCAATTAAAATGTAAAAAGAAAAGAGATGTCCTCCCTGCATTCTTGTGAGAAAGAAATGTGGATATCATAATTAGAATTGATAAAAAAACTGAACAGGCAATGGTGAACAAAATAACAAGAGTAAAGATTTTTTAACATATTCTCTCTCGTTGGACTCCGGGTTTCTTCATCATTTCTTTTTTCTTTGGATAAGAAATTACATACCGTGGGATTTACAACTATTAAATTCTCTCATCACCCATTTCTATGATACCAAACTCATAAACCTATTTATCTTCCTACTATTCCGTGTGTGTTTGTGTTGCAGTTATGGACGCAGTTTTACAACTTTCCTATGTAAATTTTACAAAAACAACAAGAGGTTACTTTTCATAAAAATATGAACTTGAGACTACTCCAACGGCAATCCAAACGTTATTCTTCTCCCTTCCCTTAATTTCTTCTCAACTAAATTAAGCTTTAAGGAAATTATTTGTTTCATTTCTATTTGTATATCTCATTTAAAGATTTTTTCATTTATTTGTTACATTTAGAAATATAAAATAGTATTAATTATTTTTTTTTCGTTTTTATCTTTATTAAGAGATAACGAATGAAAAATTAATAATAAAATAATAAAATAAAAAAAAACATATTTAAAAAATATAATAAATTTAATATAAATAAATATATTTATTATATTTTAATCTATATATATTTTCTTATAATGGAAGAGATAAATATGATATAAGAGATTGTAACCTAGCTACAATCAATGAGTATACAAATCATAGTGTACGCCTGATTTATCATTTGAGGAGTGATTAAACTCAAATGTTAAAAAATAAAGATTAGAAAAATGTGGTAACTGAGGAGCGATGACGATTGAGAAGTAATAGTAAACGTTTTTTAAATTGAAACTGAAACAGAAACAGAAACAAAATCGTCAGCACTCGGTAATCCTTTTGGTTTTGGCCGTTTTCCAATCTACCTAGTTTTGCAGAGATTCTTGACTCTCTTGTTACTCTTCTCTCTTTACTTTTTTTTTTCTACAAAAAAAATTCCATATTGACCTGGTCCTACTCACGAGGTTTTACTTTTTTTATTTTTTTTCTCCTCTTCTTTTGTAAGATCAGAAGCTGCCAAAAGTGCACAGTTTCATTATTTCCGTTTTCACTTCACTTGACTCTTGAGTGAAGACTTGAAGCAGCCCAACATACTTTTTCCATGTGTCTGTCTATCTGTTCCTTCTATGTTAGTTTCATACTGAAACTGCAGTGTTTCAAATTTCAAGATTCTTAGAACACCTTGAGCTGCGCGCAATGCCATAATTAACAAAAGATAAAAATATTTCCCGCCCTTTGTCCATTGGAGTTAGAGAAACTTCCACCACATGTCAACAGAGGATGGTGGTCTTCAATAATTTTTCCTAGTAAATTATTTTACCTCTCTTTTATTTTATTTTTTTACACAGATTTTTCTTTATTTAAAAAATTTAAATAAATTATTTTATACATATACTACATTTAAATCTCCAATCTTTTTTAAAATTAAAAAATACCCTTATTATAAATTTTGAGTTATTACATAAATTTCCTCTGTTTCATAAACATTACAAAAATCTCATTTTTTTATTAATACATGATAATTATAATTAAATTCTTATGCTATAGTAAAAATTTAAATTATTAAATATTTAAATAATAAAAAAAATAAAATAACATTATAGTAACATAAAAAAATAAATAACGAAATAGATCATACTTCCATGTCATAAAAATCATAAAAATAATAAGAATTATTTTAAAATTGTTGTAATAAAAATTTAATCACATAAAATTTTAATAATGAAGAATAAAATTAATTTATTAAAATCAATTTCTAAAAAATTAAATAATAACAAATCATTTTTATAAATTTATTTATTATTTATACATTGATAATACTAATTTATAGTTGAAATTTTACTACAATAGTTTGAAAATAATTATTGTTAATTTATAGATGTGAAACTGTAATTTATTTTATTATTTATTTTTTTATAATATTTAATAGTATCTTAAAATTTGTATCATTTAAAATTTTAGATTTTTCATATTGTAGATAGGATTTAGTTATAATTTATTTGTAAACTAGAAGGAGATTTGTAAAAACTAAAGAGAATTTTGTGTAGTGAACCAAATTTTGTAATAAGGGTATTTTTATCAATTCAATAAAAAAATAAAAATTTTGTATTATAGTGTAGCATATTTATAAAAAGAATGGGTTTTGTGTATATTTTGAAAAGAGAAAGGGTTTTTTTGTAATAAATAAAAAATAAGAGGGAGGTTACAATAATTTACTATTTTTTGTGTTAAGACTTTGGTTAACATTAATAAATAGAAATTTTTATTATAAATTATAGCATTGATTATATTTATAATATTAAATGTTATATATTTAAATAAAAACAATTATTTTTAATTTCTTAATAATGTTGTTATGTATTTATTAGCCTTTTTCCCGTTGTGTAACGATTCTCTGTAGCAAATATTAGGGGTGTTCGCGGTTTGATTTGGATTGATTTTGAGGCAAAGAATCATTCAATCCAATCATTGTGATTTTATCATTTCACCATTCGATCGATTTTCATATTTTTTCAAATCTGATCCAATTTAAATTGGATTGGATGGATCGGTTTTCGGTTTTTTAAAAAAATAATAAATATTAGATAAAAATGATAAATTTATAAAGAACTAGTAAATATTTTTTGTTGGACCTTATACTTATTAAAATTAATATAAAATTATATAAAAAGAATGACAAGAGACATGAAAAGACTAAATTTAGATTAATATAGTTATAGAAATATTAACATGAGATAAGATAATAAAATCATAAAAAGTATATTAGTTTAAGTAATTTTATGAATATATATGTATACAAATATAAATATATGATTATTTTATAAGTAATAATATATGTATATATAAGTTTTGTTTGGATTGGATTTGATCAGTTTTCAACTTAGGATCCGAAAACTAATCAAATCCAATAAAAAATTTTAGTTTTTTGCGATTTTTCGATTTTTTGGATTTCGGTTTGATTCAATTTTCGATTTTTCGGTTCGGTTTATGCGATTTACATTGCATTGCATTGGATTGGATTGGATTGGATATGAACACCCCTAGCAAATATTCAAATAGTAGAGATCAGCTACGGATTTTACTTAACTAGTGATTTCATAGCTAAGGTTTACTGTAAGATTCCTATTCTTTGGTAAACTGTATTTAGAAACTTACTAGTCACACCACCAATTTTTACTATTTTCACCATCTTTTTTGTATTTTATAATTTTCCTAAATTATCTTTTCCCCTCTCCACTTTTTTTTTTCCTTTCCTCTTCCCTTTCCTCCATCATTCCCCACTACCATAGGTGTTTTATTTTACTTTTTTATTTTATGGCTACCAAAGCTCAATTTCTAGTATGTAATTTGTGTACTGAATATTAAATTTTCAGTACACTGTTTAGAAAAGTGTGTGTCGGAAATTGATATTCCGGAGCACAATTCGAATTTATAACAAAATTATAAACATTCATTTACAAAAGTATTATATAATAATATATTTAATTTAAGATATTTACATAATTTATAATAAATTATAAGAATTAATAAAATGTTATATATCACATAAATATAAAATTATTAAATAGTATATAACATTTTCTTATAATATATTTATATATTTTATAATATATATAATTAAATATTATCAAATTTATAGTATTTTAGAAATTTTATACTATTTTTTATATTTTGTAATACTATATAATTTATATATTATTTAAATATTTAAATTACATATATTATTACATATAAAGTTGATATTAAAATTATATAAAATGTTTTACAGATTATATAAAATGAAATATAATTAATATAAATTAAATATATAAACATTTATTTATAAAAAAATTATATAATATATTTAGTTAAAGATATTTACATAATTTATAATCATTTATAAGAATTTATAATTTTTATATATTATAGAAATATAAATTATAAAATAGTATATAACATTTTCTTATAATATATTAATATAAAATACTTATATATATTTTATAATAATATAGAAATTACAATATTTATATAATTATTGTATTTTATACAATTTTATACTATTTTATATATTTCGTTCATATAAAGTATATATAAAGTTGATATTAAAATTATATAAAAGTATACATATTATATATAGAATGAAATATAACTAAGTTAAATTAAATATATTATAGTTTAGAAATAGTATAATCTATATATATATATATATAATCTTACAATACAATAAATATATTAATATACAGTATAAATTATATTAATATATTACAATAAAAGTTTATATATTATTTAATAATTTCTATTTATATAACATAAAATGATATAAATATATGTAAACAATATTATATAATTTATCAAAATTTCGAAATTATTATATTTTATATTAATATTTAGATATTATATAATAATTATATATATAAAAATCATTCATTTTATTATTTAATATTTTATTATACAATTTGAATTGTGTTCCAGAAATTCAAATTAAATATATTTATATAATATTAAATATAGTAATATATTATAATAAATTTTTATATATTATTTAATACTTTAATATTTATATAATATAAAATCATATAAATTATAATATTATATAATAATATATTAAATAAAATATTTATATAACTTATTTTAATTTAGAAATTTTATGCTATTTTATTTTGTAATATATATAATTTATATATTATGTAAATATATCAAAATAAATATATTTTTTATATAAAAATAATAGTAAATATTTAGATAAATCAAATATAGTAATAATTATACTACAAAGTTTATATACTTGAACACTTTATATTATTATATAAAATTATATAATATATATAACAATATTATTATATAAAAAAATTTGAAATTATTATATTTTAATAAAAATATTTAAATTAGTATGTTACTATATAGTTTTTTAAAATATATATTAATATTTATATATTATATATATATATATAAACATCTTCAATTTTATTATTTCAAATTTTATTATACATTTAAATTGTTTCCCGGCTCGAACATGATTGTCTCCCGTGGAGGATACCTGTGGTTAAACAAAAAATTGTGTTCCAAATTCAAAATAAATATTATATTATATACTATTAACTATAATAATATATTGTAATAAAGTTCTATGTATTAATTTTAATAATTTTATATTATAATATAAAATCATATAAATTATAATATTAACTAAAAGTATATCAAATAAAAATATTTAAATAATTTATAGTAATTTATAAATTTCATAGTATTTTATATATTCTGTAATATTATGTAATTTATATATTATGTAGATATTTAAATTACATATATTATTATATATAAAGTATATATAAAGTTGATATTAAAATTATATAAAAAGTTTTATATAATATATAAAATGAATTATAATTAAGTTAAATTATATATTTTGTATTTATAAATTTCTATAAACTTCATATATATTTCATTCTAAAATAAAATTAATGTAATATTATATATAATATTAAATATATTAATATAATATAATAAAAGTTTATATATTATTTAATAAATTTATAATTATATTTAGAAATTATTATATTTTATATAAATATATTAAATTAAATATATTATTATATAATATTATAAAATACGTAATATGAATGTTTAGATATTATATAATAATTATATATATATATAAACATATGTAATTTTATTATTTAAAATTTTAATATTCAATCTAAATTGTGTTCCAGAATTTCAATTTCCGTTTTTTCTAAACTGTGTACTGGAAATTCAATCTCCGATTGACAAATTACATATTGAAAATTTAATTTATGGTACCCAATTTATAGCATGTTTGTGTAGCCGTTTGCACCAACCTTAAATCCACTTTTTTTTTTCAATCTAACCCTTCTTCCTTTGATAAAACGTGCATTAGAAAGCCAAATCTTACCTTAAAATTTGTGAACGTATGTTGGCCAACGTGTAACCAAACATATGCTTAAAATGATTGTGTATCAAAAATTGAGTTTTCAGTTGTCACATGATTAAAAAATGTCCACAATGGTGGGGACAAGTGAAGAGTAAGAGAAGAAGGAAAAGGAAGAGGGAAAAAGTGAGGAGTAGGAGTTACGAAGGAAAATAAAAAATGCAAAAGGGTTGGTGAAAATAGTAAAAGGGTGGTGTGAATAGCAATTCCTCTATATTTATAGTATTAAATATTAATGGCAAAATGGGCCACTTGACCCAATTTGGGCCCTGTCCGATGAAGGTTGTTGGCTAAAATGGGCCGAGCAAAAAACCCTGAATTTAATTATGGCTCAAAAAGTGGTGATCAAACTCTGTAAAATGTGGGCTCAGCTTGATATTTTAGCTGGCTTGCGGGCTAAACCTATCATTTTGATAAAACAAGATGCGTTAAAAGAAATCGATATTTATTAGAGCTCAATTTTTAAAAATCAAGCCCTACAATTTAATTGGCAAGTTCGAACTAGCCCAATGGGCTTGACCTATTTTTCCAACTTTAATTTATGAGTAAACCCACAAATTGGTCCCTGATTTTTTTTTGCATCGGGTAGTTTAGTCCCTGACATTTAAAAATGACCTCGTTAGTCCCTTGTATTTTTCATCGTCCATCAGTTTAATCCAACGTCACATTTTCGGTTAACTAGGAGTTGAGTTGTCATGTTAAGTGACACGTAGGACCCATAAAAATCACAAATTAGTCCCTAACTTTTTTAACATTAGGCAGTCTAGTCCTATACTTTCAAAAATGACTTTATTAGGGATTGAATGTTGTAGAAACGGGTGACTCTATTCTCAACTCTAAAAAACCTCTTAAAATGTATTCATTTCCATTCAACAAGTGACCAAATATTCTCTCAATGATCAAGTATGTTCAGATTAAATCTCTTCATTTTAACTTTTGGTTTTGTTCTTCTCTTCCATGTCTTAAATTGTGTTTTTATTTTAATTAACATATTTATTAAAGGAAATGAACCCTCTTAAGAATTGGATTCTATCATCAGATTGTTCATTAGAATCCTATTTTCATTATAAATACATTGAGCAAAATTCCACTTGGAGAACTTTCCTCATAAGAGCACCCCAGAGCTCTCCCATTGGGAAAAGCTTCTGAAGTAAAGTTTGCACTTGTGCTTATCTATATGAAAATGATTAACACAAAGACAAAGGAAGAAAAATAAGAATAAAAACTTAATCTTTAAGAGGGTTCATTTCCTTAATAAATGTGCCAATTGAAATAAAAAACACAAATTAAAATAAGAAAGATAATGAATGAATCCAAAAGTTAAAACGAATAGATTTAATATGAACATACTTGATCCTTAAGAGAGTAATTAGTCAGTTTTTGAATGGAAATGAATGTATTTTGAGAGATTTTTTAGAGTTCAAAAGAGATGTATCACGTTTCTACAACATTCAATCCCTAATAAAGTCATTTTTAAATATCACGGACTAAATTGCATGATGTTAAAAAAAGTTATGGACTAGTTTGTGGATTTTTTGTCCTACGTGTCACTTAACGTGACAACTCAGCACTCCGTTAATGGAAAATGTGACATTGGACTAAATTGATGGATGGTGAAAATGTTAGGGACTAATGAGGTCATTTTTACGTTTCAGGGACTAAATCGCCCAACGCAAAATAAGTTAGAGACCAATTTATGAGTTACTCTTTAATCTATACTTTGCTACTAAAGGCTTGTTCAAGCTCGACTCTTTATTTAACATAGGTTCAAATGAACTAAAAATGACAATTGGATTCAAGTTTAGTGAAAATGGTAAAATCCCATTAAATAAGCACAAGATCGGGTTACCGGTAAATTTTAATAGGGGCAAATGCGATATAAAAATTACAGTGTCTATTTAACATTCAATTGTCCGAGAGCCAAACACCCAATCCAAAACTAGCTAACCACTCAGGCCCCAAAACGATTACCCATGTTAAGGCCTTAGCGAGACAAGTAACCCAACAAAATCATGCTCTCCCCTTGATCATGCAAACCAAGCCAAACCACATCCAGTACATCTTTGCCTCCCTTTAGAATCGCCCAACCTACCGTTATGGTCTAGCCAACTCAGCCCATTATCCCTTCTCCCCCTACCCCTTCCATTGTCCCAGAACCCCATTCCCTCCAAAACCTGTCCATTAACGACCTTCAAATGGGAACTCATAATAAGAGACCTCTTGATAGTGACAATGTCTCTCACAATGATTGTTAGGACACTAATATGGTTGATGATGGAAATGTTTAGGAACTTACTCCTGAGGGTCCTCCTGACTTGTCATGATGAATTAAGCCTCATCTTAGGACTTGTCTTGCTTGGTTTATCTTTCCTTCTATCTCCTATTTTTGTTTTTATGAATATTATCTGCTGGAATGTTAGGAGTGCAGGGTCCCCAACTCTCCCGTGACTAATAAGGGATTTTAAGAATCACTACAAAACTAGTATCTTTGTTCTGCTTGAAACTAGAACTAGTGGTGATAGAATTGATGTCATTATTGCTAAGTTGGGCTTCTCTCATTCCTTTAAAGTCGAGGCCTCTGGATTTTTGGAGGTATTTGGTTATGTTGGGAGAATTCATTTGGAACCATTGATGTTATTTCCTCAATGCCTCAATGTATCCACACCAAAATTGTGCATCCTGATTGTCAATCATGGTACCTATCTCTGGTCTATGGGAGCCCTAGAAGGAATGAAAGAATAAGTCTCTGGTATAAGTTATGTGGCTTTGCTTATTCTCTAAATAACCCTTGGCTAACTTTAGGTGACTTTAGCCCATGTTTGGTGGGGATGAAATGGAGGAGGGAGGAGGGAAGTGAAGAGAAATTGGGGTTGTGATGTGTGTTTGGTGAGGAGAGAAATGGGGGGAAATGAGGGGAGATGATTACACTGTTCATTTCTCTGCAATTTTGTAGTGAAAGGGAGAGAAATGAACAATGGACAGGTGATACTCGATTTTCATGTATACGTAATCGATTATCATGTTACCCAATGTCATAAAGAATCGATTTTCATGTACACATAATCGATTTTTATGTTACCCGCTGTCATAAAAAATCGATTTTTAATGTCCCGTAATCGATTGTTGAGCAAAAAAATTAATTTTTTTTAATAATCGATTTTTCATATCTTTTTTTATTTTATTTCACACACATTTCTCTCATACCAAACAACTTAAAAATATATTTCTTTTCCATTTCACACATATTTCTCTCACACCAAACAACATATTTCTCTTCATTTCACACCTATTTCTCTTCCCTATTTCTCTCCTTCCCACTTCTCTTCTTATCACTTCTCTTCTCTCTATTTCCCTAATTACACCAAACAAAGCATTAATCCTATCATTTTTCAAGCTGAGAAGAAGGGGAGCTAATCCTGTTATGGGCACTTTGGAAGAATTTGGAGATTTCCTTGATCGTTGTGCTTTATCTAACTTGGGATTTAAAGCCTCCCCATTTACTTTTCAATGGAATGGGGTTAGAGAGAGACTTGACATAGTTGTGGCTAACCTGGATTGGCGCCTTCTTTTTCTTGAGGCTTCCCTTTACCATCTTCCTAATACTAATTTCTGATCATCACCCTCTCCTTTTGGCCTTAAGAGGTGTTACTCATCAATTTGGGGGTTTAAACCATTTCGTTTTTAGCTAGTTGGACCCTTGATGAAACTTTCCCTGAAGTGGTTCGTTCAGCATGGAAAGATAATGGTAACTGGGTTAATGATATTCATAGTTTTCACAATTTGGTGTCTGACTGGAACAATAATGTGTTTGAAAATATTTTCAATGAAAAGATAAGGTTGCTTGCTAGATTAGAGGGGATAAATGCCAAGCTTCATATGTGTGTAAACAGGGGCCTTGAGAAACTGTACGTGCAACTCAATAAAGAATATCTAAATACTCTTGTTCGAGAAGAATTATTTTGGCAGCAAAAGGCTAGGTGTGATTGGATTAAGTTTGGTGACCAAAACACTAGCTTTTTCCATACTTCAACAATGATTTGAAGAAAAAGAAATAAAATTGAGCCTTTGATTAATAACAATGGTGATATTGTTACAGATCAAGTTGCACTTTCACAGTTAGCATTGGAGTTTTTTCAGCATCTCTATACTGCAGATGATCCTGGTCAATTATGGAATTGTCTTAATACTTTTTCCAAGCTTAATGAATATAAAATTGTTGATATTCAAGCCCCTTTCATAACTAAAGAGATTAGAGAAGTTGTTTTCAAAATGGGCCCCCCCTCAAAGCCCAGGACCTAATGGATTGCACCACGCGTTCTTTCATAAATATTGGCATCTGGTGAGTCATTCTATTTGTCATCTCATTACTGGTATCTTTGTTTGTAAGACATATTAATGAAACCCTTATTGTCCTTGTTCCTAAAATAGAGGCTCATTTATCCATGAGACATTTTAGACCAATAAGCCTTTGTAATGTCACTTGTAAAATGGTGACAAAGATTATAGCCAATAGAATGAAAAAATATATGCCTAGCCTGATCCACCGTAACCAAGCTAGCTTTATTCCTAGTAGGCACACAATTGACAATATAATTGTAGCCCAGGAAATTTTTCACAGCATGAGAATTGAAAAGGGCAAGATTGGATTTATGGTCTTGAAGATAGATCTAGAAAAATCCTATGACAGGCTTCACTAGGACTTTATTTCGGACACTTTAAAATAATTGGGATAGGATGATCACTTCCGGAATCTTATTATGCAATGTGTTTCCACACCTACCATGAAAATCCTCTTTAATGGAAGATGTACCCAACCTTTTTTGCCTAGTGGAGGGATTAGACAAGGGATCATTTGTCCCCTTACATCTTTGTTCTCTGTTTAGAAAGGTTAGCTCACCTTATCCAAAATAGAGTGTCTCATGGCAGTTGGAAACCTATTTGCCTCAACAGGGGTCCTCCCATCTCTCACCTATTTTTTGTAGATGATGATCCTTTCTTTTGCGCTAAAGCTTCTGTGAATCAATTATCATTTGTACTAGACTGTCTTAACCTATTTTGTGGAGCCTCAAGCCATAAAGTAAATATAGAGAAATCCTTATTGATGGTCTCAATAAATGTTTACTATTCCAAAGCAGCTGAATTGAGTTCTATTTATGAACTCAAACTCACAAGAGACACGAGCAAGTATCTAGGAGTGCTTAAAGAAAACTGCCAGCACCTATAATTTCTTGATTGATAAAGTTCAACAAAGACTAGCTAGCTGGCATGCAAACTCCCTATCCATGGCTGGAAGGATTACTCTTTGTTAAGCTATCATTGTCGCTGTTCCAGCCTACACAATGCAAACAGTTATGCTCCCTAAAACTATTTGTAACACTTTTGAAAGAATGGTTAAAGACTTTATCTGGGGATCAACTAATGGTGAGAGGAAAATGCATACAGTTGGATATGATTACTTCTACAGACCTAAGGATCAAGGAGGAATGAGGTTCCTCAATATCATGCGGGTCAACAACCTAAAATATGTTCAAGGTTTGTTTGTTTGGCTAAGGTTGTGTGAATGAACAAAATTCATTGGCAATAAAGTGCATCATTCCTCTCCCTCTCCCTTGACAACAAATCAAACAACGCAACTTTTTCCTTTCTTGGTATGTATTTCATCAAAATAATCGAAGTTACTGAAGGAAAATATTACTTTAACTTGTAATTTTATTTTCCTAGTATGGAAGGTTTAGCGAAAAGAGGTAGGAAGAAATAAATAAAGGAAATTAAGAAAATAAAAATAAAAGATGTGATAATTGACAGAGAAAAGAGAAACCTCTACCCTTCTGCATATAGGTACTATTGAACTCTCATTTTATTTCAATTAATCCTTAAACTCTTATAATTATTGTCATTAGTATGAAGTTGAATAATTAACAATCAATTTCAATACTTTATTAAAATCATATAAAATAAAATTTTAAAAATAAAAAATGCAAAATTGTTAAACTAAAAACCTCTGATCCATCTCCAATATTCCATTTTGCACCCTTTAGAATGATTGATTTTGCACTCCAAGTGAAGTTGGGACGATAACCAATATTAGCATCTAGAATTGTGGATCTTGGGAAATATCTAGTCTTTAAGACACGAGATATAAGTGAGCTTTTCATTCAGCAATAATCTCCGAAACTGTTTTATTAAACCCCGAAATCCAATCATGGATTGAAGGCTTAAACAAATAGACATAGGAGTTTTGAAACAACTCATTATGTATTATGTAGGGATTGCTTGGATAACTAATTTCAAACGAATCTCTTTTACCAAATTTAGATAATGTTGTCTCCTTCCAACCTTTCAACTTCTTCCAAACACAATTCTGGATAATAAAGGAAAATGTCTTCTTTGGCTTACCCACAATGATTGGCAAACCAAGATAGCATCACTAGCTTCAACAATCTTTACTCCTTGTCCTATATTTCTTGCTTAGCATCTTGATGGATTATTTACCTCTATTATTTATACTTGTGAATAATAATAATAATAATAATAATAATAATAATAATAATAATAATAATAATAATAATAATAATAATAATAATAATAAGAAATGATAGATGAGAACAAAAGTAATACATACTTAATCAGCTACAAGTAGCTGCTTAGAGCCTTAGAGCATGAGGAAGATGTCTAAGAATACAAAACTTATTTAAAGAAGTTATCCCTTACTTGGCTAAAGCATCAACACAAAAACTCTCTTCCCTATGAATATGATTTAAAGTGATACTCCAATCCTTAGAGAAAAGTTCTCGGTTGTTCTAATAATAGAACCATATTTATGAAAATTAACTTGAGCATTAGAAATTAATTGAATAATTTCTAAACAATCTAACCAACAAATGACTGACTTATAACCTTCATTCCAAGCCAATTAGAGCCAAATTGTACTAGAATGTTATCACAAAGACTAATATGGCCATGAAACTTGCATATCCAATTACCGTGACAATCTCTAATAAGATATCCAAAACCACAAATCCAGGATTGTGAATTACACTATCATCAACATTCAGAGCAACTTCATCATGATTTGGCGGGATCAAACGAATTAATCTTGGGTATCTTAAAGAATTTTCTAAAGAATTATTTTGAAGATGACCCCAGTCACATTGTCTTCTTGAAATCTCCTATAAAGAAATTTAAGTAGGCATCACATAGAAAAGAAGATTGAGTTATCTCTATCCAACCAAACTTGCCACTAAGTAGAATAAAACATTTTCGGCTAGAGAACCGAACTGGTTAATCCAATCTATATTGGGTTAATATCATGAAGAAAACCTGGTTAAGAAGATAATCGAATGTCTATGTCAGAGATTAAAAGAAGCAGGACAATCACGCAAATAGTGCATGATTTTTTCTTCCCCATTATTATAACGAGTACAAATGAATAATGAAAAAAGATGTCTATGAAATCTTAAAGAATTAGTAGGCAAAGAATTTTGAAAAATCAACCAAATGAAAAATCTAAATTTTTCTTGAAATAGAAATTTCCAAATAAATGACTTTGAATAAGTGTTTCTTGTTAAATGTTTAGCTTAATTTGCTTATTATTGCATTGCTCATTAGTTAGAATTGTTACCTGTGATTTGTCAGAATATATTTAATCTTTTAAATAAAAACTATTTTAATTCACATAAAGATTGCACAAATATTATCTTTAATTCCATCTAGACTATAAGAAAGGGTTTGTTGAGTATAGTCCTTTGTTTACTTAGACCTTGTGAAGGAATGGAATATAATGAATTGAAGTCTTTTTTAGAAATTCTTTTTAATTTCTTTTGAAAAAATGTATATCAAGTCAAGTTATCTCTCTTTTAATCGAAATCTTTTTTTCAAAACTTCAAACCAATTTTTTTCACAATCAAAATCATCTTTCTCAACTTTTTAATTGTTAATCAAGTTTTAATAATCAAAATCAATTTTTAAAAAATTTCAATCAAAATCACTTTTTAAAAATTCAAACAAACCTATAATTCTTTCCAAAACTATATAACTAATTCTTTATTGTACTAGTGATACATAGGAGTGAGAGTCTATCTCTTCAAGTCAATTATTTCACAGTTTAATTTTTCTTTTAAATAATATCATCTTTATATTTATTTCTTGATTAATTTATTTCATTTTATCTTACTCCTTATTATTTTAAGGCTAAAATAAATATTTTAAATTTGTTAATAATTTTCATAATCAGCTAAAAATAACATTTCTTTAAATAGACTCCCAAAGTCTCTTCAAAAGATCTATTTTGAAAATTTCCGTAAAAAAAATCTATTTTGAAAGTAATTTTTTTTCCAAATATTTTCTTTAAAAAATAATAATTGTGGTAAACTCCATTGAAGTTTGGCTTAAATACATTTTTGGTCCCTATACTTTTGTAAATGGGTGATTTTGGTCCCTCTAGTTTTAATTGCTCGATTTTGGTCCCTATACTTTTGTAAATGAGTGATTTTGGTCCCCTAGTTTTAATTGTTCGATTTTGGTCCCTATACTTTTGTAAATGAGTGATTTTGGTCCCCTAGATTTAATTGCTCAATTTCGGTCTCTCTTCTTTAAAAATTGAAATCTAATCCTACTGTTAGCCTCCCATTAAATATTTAGCATAGTTTGCTAACATGGATTTAATTTTGTGCGTGTAAACTATCACATGACAAAGATTATTATTTAATTTTATCTCTTAAATTTTTAAAACAAAAAATCAGAGCTTGCAGATTTCAGTTCACTTTCGATTTCATTTTAAATTTCATTTCTTGCCCGAATGAGATTTCAGTTCGCTTGGTTGATGGCTTGAAGCAGACCTACAATTGTTTTAGTTTTGGGGCTTGTATTTGTTTTATTATTTTGGGAAAAGAGTATTTAACCCCCTTGAACTTTTACCCATTTGTTGTGACACCCTTCTACCCCAGCTCTTATACAATTAATAAGTCGAAATATTTTTCAAAAACAGTATCCCTCAACGGGTAAAAAGGTTCACATATCTCTTCATTTAAAACCCCATTCATTGTAAAACAACTTAATTAAAATAAAAGTAGAACTCAAAGGTTTTCAAAATACACAAGCATCGGAATCTCCAAATTATCAATAATTAAAACATCCTAATCACCATGTAAGGCATTTAAAAGTGTTTTACAAAATCCTTCCTAACTAGAAACATAAAGAAAAGAACCCTCAATAATATGCCCTGATGTCACATGTATCAGAACGACACCCATCAACTCAATACTCGGCACCTGAGGTGCCATCGTCATCACTTGTAAATAATAACCACAGATAGAAACGGTGAGGAAAAGAATACTACTCATACATACACATAGGAGACTACCCTATCCTCACCCTCATGTAAACAACGTCATCATATAACTTATTCCATTAACAAATATAAAACATAGTCGTCATCATCATATACATTAACACATCAATATCACCCCAATCATCATAATCATCATTATCATCAAAATCATCATTATCATCAATATCGTCATACTCATCACAATCATCAATATCATCATTTCCATCATATTCATCATAATCATCATATCATCATCACTATCATGCACCTCCCTGAGTTGCACTTCACCCACTCTAGGCTTGTAGACCTCAGGTACCATATTCAATTTCATCATAATTAGGGTTTACCTCCCTGAGTTATACTCAGGTACAATCATCAAAATTATCACAGTCATTACTCACCTCCCTGAGTTATACTCAGGTACCATAATCATTAACATAATCAATACTCACCTCCCTGAGTTACACTCAGGTACCATAATCAATAACATAATCACTACTCACCTCCCTGAGTTACAAGCAGGTACTATAATCACCTCATAATCAATACTCACCTCCCTGAGTTACACTCAGGTACCATAATCACCTCCCCGAGTTAGACTCAGGTACAACATTCACCTCCCTGAATTAGACTCAGGTACAACACTCACCTCCCTGAGCTACACTTCACCCCTCACTGGGCTTGGGTATCTCAAGTACAATCACCTCCCTGAGCTACACCCCACCCCTCACTGGGCTTGTGTATCTCAGGTACAACATCATATATATACTCAAGCATCATTTACAACATAAGGTTAATCATCATCACCATTATCACCTCCCCGAGTTATACTCAAGTATACTATTCCCCTCCCCCAGTTATACTCAGGTACAACACTAACATCATCATCATCAATCATTCTCATCATGGTTCATCATAAATATCACCACTCATCATCATCATCAATCATTATAATTAACACCATTCATCATCATCATGTATTAACATACACATTCACCATCATCATCATCAAACATCATCATAATTATCACCGAATATCATTATCATCATAATAACACCAATCATCATTAATCACATTGCATATTATGCACACCAAAACATCACCAATCACATGGCATATTCACCAATCAATATGCACACCCAATCATCATCAATCACATTTCATATTCACCGATCATTATGCACACCAAATCATCATCAATATCATTAATCATCAACACCAATAACATAATAAGCATTATCAAACAACATCAATCATCATCAAGCACTTAGGATCTCAAAATCCACTCTGGTAATCGATTACCAACCTCTAGTAATCGATTACCTGCAAACAAGGTCTCTGGTAATTGATTACCTGCAACCAAACACTCTGGTAATCGATTACAGCATCTCTGTAATCGATTACCTGCAAGCAATCTCTCTGGTAATCGATTACCACAATCATGTAATCGATTACCAGCGAACAAACAAACACTTCTGGGTTGCCCAGAACACACTGGTAATCGATTACCACTCCTGGTAATCGATTACCCGCGACGCAGATCACAGATTTCACGATTTCTAACACTTCTACATCACTCTATTCAACCTCTATTCAATCATTTTCGATCAAACACCATTCATAATCATTAATATTCATCAGACTCATCAAAATCATCAATCTTTAACAGTTTTACATGGTTTTCCCATCAAAATCCCAAATCATCAAACCCTTAATTCACCCATTTTCACTATTCTCATTATTCTCATTCAATTCACCCAGGATTCATCAAGAATCATTCAATCAATCATACATCACAGTTTTCATCATTCATTCTCCATATTAACATATATTAATACGAATTCATACTCTTAGATTACTACCCAAGCACCCCTACATGCATATACAAGCAGCACCATCTCCCCCACCGTACCTTATTGAAGATCGATCAATCAGCAGGGAAAGCTCTTTCTTGGTTCTTGATGATCAAGCTCCAACAATCTCTCCTTGAGACGTTGTTTCTCCCCTCCTTGGCGTTTCGCTCTCTGACGATTATACTAATAAGGATTAGGGTGAACCGAGAACCCCTCCTTAAATAAATACTTAATTGGGCTAGGCCCACTCTCAACCCACTTATCCTATTTATTATTCTTATTATTTATTAAATAACCTTATTGATAAAACTACTCATAATATTAATCCTATTATTTATTTATTTCTTCTACTTTATTAATTTAATTTAATTTTATTTTACTTAATAAAATTCAGGATGTTACATTTGCAATCTAACACCATAAACTTTTATTTGTTCCCAATTAGTCCCTAAACCTTTATAATTAGTTCAATACACCCTTCTGTTAAGTAAGGGTTAAATAGTTAACGGAGATGATCTTAACCGTACAATTAAATGAAATCTGAACTATTTATTAATTTTATTTAATATTAAAAAATAAAACGTAAGGGAACTACCTCTCTTCAATACACTCTCAACTGCTATCGTGCCGCCGCATCGGAGCCGTCAGAGTCCATAAGAGGAAGGCCTCTTCGTCGCCGCCTCGTTTTTGCCGTTCGGTGGTAGGTGCATAGGATGGAAGGAACTTTGTTTCTGATGATGTTATTGCAACTGTTCCTCTAGGAATCATCATGGCCAATTTAATTGAAGCTGGTGATTAGGTAATATTATATATTACCGTGTATCGAACAGTGTTTGGAAAACATTGATTGGTGTATGTACTTGATTTTTCTCCCAGGAAATTGATATTTGGAATTGGTATATTGTTATTTCCTTTCTTTTTTCTTTTGGATTTGTTGTCTCCTCAAGTGTAGTGATGACTGAGTTTATTGAATCCTGATTAATCATTTTGTTCTTTCTACTTATAGAAATAGCCTAACTGTTGCAAGTGTGTTCATACTTTCCTGTAGATCATACAAGAGCATCTTCCATCCAACTCCAACAATCTAAATATTCAAGCACATAGGCCAAGTGAGTTACTTTCAAGTGATTCTCATGGAAGCCCTCCAAAGGATGATCCTCCTTTAAGCTTGGACCGAAATTAACATTATATCAGATGCAAAGTTCTACAGCCCAAATGGGTTGTTGTTATGTATATGATGCTGCATATATTTCGGAAGGATAACAGAAGGATGTAGATTTTGTACTATAGAAGTATTTTGCCAGCAAGCTTCAGAAGCTTGGAGCATTTTGATTGATTTGGTGCACAGGTAGCTGATCTGATGATAACGTACACAAGGTGGGAGCAAAGACAGTGAAGGGTTGAGCTGAGCAAATAGAGTTTCTCTCCAGTTTTGCTCATTTTTGCTTTTTGGTGATTTGTCATTTGAGTTTTCTGAAAATGTTAATATGGTTAGAGTTTAAGCAGGCTTGAGATTGAGAGTTGGTAAGTTTATATGGGGGGTACAAAATTGTATAGAGAGAAATAAAAAGACTTCTTTCTATATTCCTCTAATGTATCAGTACTCTTGAAAACAAAGTGCATATTTAAATTTGTAAGCTTACTTTTGTTGATTAAAATTTTAACGAGGTACAAATGATGATGGTAATGATAATCGACTAATGGTGATATCCATGACTATGTGAATGCAGCTTCAGAATCAAATATAAAGCTGCAACATTATCTATTTATCAGACATCAATAAAAAATAGGAACCAATCAACAAGCTTCAAGAAAACAAAGAGAAATGCAGTACACAACTTCACAGAATTGTACATTTCTCTGTCCATTTCAGAGTCTTCACAGAAATGCTTCAATCATAATGTCAAAGAGCATTTTGCACTCAGAACTTTTTCTTTCTATAAACCTTTCTATTCGGATTCAAGGGCATTTTGCATGTTTTAGCATTATGTCCTTCCATGTTGCAATTGCCACACTTAATTTTGGTGCCTTTCTTGTTAATCTTATGTGCATTAGAAGGCTCTCCCTCTTCTCTAATTCTTTTCTTCTTGGGCCTACCCGGTGTAATCTTCACATTTGGAGGGATATCTCATCATAGTTGCACTCAGGCCAATCTTCTTCCCCAGGCATAGGATGGATGTGCCAATCATACGCTTTCAAGAAAGTTTCTTTCAAGAAAATTTCATCCACATAATTTTCTGGTCTTCCTCTCTCATCAAGAATGGCAGCCACAACATGGCTACATGGGATTCCAGTCATTTTCCACTTAATACATGTACATGTCTTCTCTATAAGGTTGACGACCTTATTCCCTTCATTACAGTGGCTAACCTCATATGTTCTGTGTCCTCCAACATGCACTAAACAATTCATTGCGTCTTTCTTAGACACTTCTAACTTCTCAAGAATTCTTGGGCAAATTGAGTGTCTACGAGTTAACATCCCATCTCTCTTCACATGGAATCTCTTCATTAATTGTCTCCTAATCATCTCTAGCATTGTGATGATAGGTTTGTCTCTTGCCTCCTTTATATATGCGTTGAATGTCTCTGCTATGTTGTTTAATAGCATGTTGCACTTTAATTCAGGGTTATGAGCATACCTACACCACACAATGATATGTTTCAATACTTTGGTAAAAAGTATGGTACTAAATAATGTACTATATATAAATGATACCTGCACCAAAGTTTTGGTTCAAACTTCTTTAACCATTCATATGCATGCACATCAATCTCCTTAATCTTATTCATATAATAATTATGCTCTAACTCTCTATATGCTCTTGCAGCATTCCACATTAAATCTTTAAATGTCTTCCCTTTAAAGCCAACATTCTTGAAATTGTTATGCATATGCCTAACACAAAATCTGTGATCTGCACTGGGCATAATTTCCTTAAACACCTCAACTAACCCCTACACACATGAAGCCAAAAAATCATTATTTGATAAAATAATTATGAATTAATTATATGATATGTGCATTAAACTTTACCTTTTGTTGGCCAGACATGAAGGTCCAACCCATTTCTTCAACACTGCCAATATCTTCAAGCAACAATATGAGAAACCATCTCCAAGACTCCTTGTTTTCTATCTCAACGACTGCCCAAGCAATAGGGAACATATTGTCATTGGCATCTCTACCAATAACACATAATAACTGCCCTTTAAACTTACTTTTTAAATGACACCCATCCACTCCAATTAATTTCCTACACCCAGCCAAGAATCCTTTTTTGCATGCATCAAGACACATGTACAATCTTTGAAATTTATGTCCTTCTGTTTTTATCATTATTGCACTGCCACTATTAGTCTCTCTAACAACTGCGACATATCTCCATAGTTTCCCAAATTGCTTTCCTTCATCACCTAGGATGGTTTTTAAAGCAAGTGACTTAGCACGATATGCTTTGTGAATTGATATAATAACCTTATGGTCCCTTTGTATAGCATATTTCAAGCTAGTAGCCTCCCAATTTGGCGAATCCCTAAAGTTTTCCAAGTACTTACCTGCAACCCACTTTGCTGTCACCCTCTTATTGTCATAATGTCTTCCACATTGATGAATCGGGTTGAAACTCTTAATTTGGAAGCATGAGTTATCTTGTGTTGGTGAAGCATGAATTCTCCATCCGCAACTATCCTTGCATGTGGCAGTGACTCTACTCTTGTCATTGTGAATATACTTGTTATCATAACCTCTTTTTATGGTCCACTCCATAAGAGCCTTCCTAAATGAGACATTAGAATCAAACTTCATTCCCTTCACAAGTTCTACATTCTCATGTAAATCTGTCTTCTTATTAAACTCAGGCCATTTTAGTGCAGTGTCATCATCTGAATTTTCACTCCCATTGAGGTTCACCAACTCATCATTGTCCTCATAATCAGAGAATTTCTCAATGCTGTTTGCATTTTCACATAGTCTAGCATGACTTATAGAAGACCTGTTGGTTGTAGATTTTTATACATCCAACTATTAACTTGTGTAAGCAACATTGGATCCTTCAAAGTGTCATATATGTCATCTCCTTCATCCTCTGATGTGTCAATAAATCCCTCTGACTCTTCAGTTTCATTCTCATCATCTTCTAAATAATTGGGGTCATCTAACTCTTCACCACCTATTGTCTGTACTTCAACTGGTACCTCAATTAAATTAACACCATCAGCTTTCATACAAATTGCATTAGGCACATCTTTAGGACTAGGATCATCCACTTGACTACTCAACACTTCTTGATCAATAGGTGGAGCTTCATCAATGTAGTAAAATGTTTCAAATAAAAAAGGCTGGAAGTTAATTACTTAATACAGATAGAAAAACAGTAAATAAGAAGACCAAAATAACTATGCTGCTTCTAAATACCATGGTAGTAAATTTTGTAGATCAACAACTCAACATGTTAATTACTGCATGAATTAATTAATTGCTTACAAAACTAAAAATGGGTACTAGATAAGCTAACAAAAGACTTGCTAAAATTGGAACAAATAAAGGGGAAAGTTCAGAATATGAAGGTAAATAAATAATTGTAAGATAAGAAAGAAAATAATATGCGAGTCTCTTAAAGAACTAACCATGCTCATTGGAACCACGATCAAATCTTGATACAGATGGCCCACCACGTGTATTTGCCATGAACGTCACTATTTGATTTTCAAAAGGTGCTGGTTGGACCACTTATGAAATAGAGGACAAAAGACAAAAAATGCAACAGTAAATTATAGAATAAGAAAGAGAAAACAAAAGTTTTTTAAGTGTTCATAATATTTTATAGCAAAACTACGTTAGAATAGAATACCTGGGATTCACCCAGTTCACTATACGAACGGGCCGGCGGTGAAAAAGAAATAAGGGCTCAGAATATGTGAGGGCACAAAAACTCATCAAACCTGTTGTTTCTATATTTTAGAAATTATATTAGATATTAGATTGTTTAAATATTTTAAATAAAAACATTAAAGAATGGTTGAGAATGAATTTAAATTAACGGTTTAGATTTATCACCGTTAACTATTTAACTTCAAGTTAACAGAAGGATTTATTTTAATAATTGTAATAGTTTAAGGATTAATTAGGATGAAAATAAAATTCAAGGTGTCTATTTACAAAAGCTAAAAAGTTCAGGGTAGTTAGATGCTCTTTTCCCTATTATTTTTGAGGAAATTGGAGTGTAGTAGTGAGATTTTGTTTTTTGATTTTGTTTTCACATTATATTAAATTATGCAGAATCAGATTTTATTTTCTGATTTTTTTGTTTAAAAAAATTAAGAGATAAAATTAAATAATAATCTTTTTCATGTGATAGTTTACACGTCACAAAATTAAATCCATGCCAGCAAACCCTGCTAAATATTTAATGGGAGGCTAACGGTATGATTAAATTTGTTCAATTTTTAAATAAGAGGGACCAAAATTAAGCAATTAAAACTAGAGGGACCAAAATCACCCATTTACAAAAGTATAGGGACCAAAATTGAGCAATTAAAACTAGGGAGACCAAAATCACCCATTTACAAAAGTATAGGGACCAAAAATGTATTTAAGCCTTGAAGTTTTTGTCCCCTCGTCTCATCTCGCGACACCTCGAGATATGTTGTGACAGTTTGACAACTCTATTAGAAAAATTTGAGAGTCAAACATAGTTTATTGCGTAAATTGTTAATAACGAGAACGTTTGTGCTTTGGGTCACTCCATATTGTGGTGTTACTGATTACCAGAACGTTTCAGACAACTTGGTGTGTGTTTGATTTAGCGTTGTAACGTGATAAATTCACGTTTTCAACATTACAAATAGTTGCGTTAGGAGGTCCAAACTTGAGTTTGAACACTCCTCAATGCCAAACCAAACATGTACTTAATCTATTTTTTTTTTTTGTTAAGACATGTCTAACAATTAAATTGCCTCAAAGGGATACTTGTATCTTTATATACTCTGTGACACCCTTCTACCCCAACTCTTATATAATCAACGAAGCGGAAGACTTAGGAAAATAACGAATCACATTGGGTAAAAAGGTTCACATTTCAACTCAATTAAAACCTCAATTCTTTTCAAAGTCAACTTATTCAAAAATAGAAGTTGGAGTCAAAAGGTTTTCAAAGTAAATAAAATATTGCTACCTCAAAAGTTAACAGTAAAACATCATTCTTAGCCTTATAAGACACTTAAAACCGTTTACACAATCTCTCCAAAATAGAAATATAAAATAAAACTCCCACTACTAAGCCCTGATGTCACATGTATCAGAACGACACACATCAACTCAATACTCGACACCTGAGGTGCCATCGTCATCACCTGTAAATAATAACCACAGATAGAAACGGTGAGGAAAAGAACACCACTCATACATACACATAGGAGACTACTCTATCCTCACCCTCATGTAAACAACATCATCATATAACTTATTCTAATATCAAATGTAAAACATAATCATCATCATCATATACACCAACAACATCATCAATATCACCGCAATCATCATAATCCCCATTATCATCACAATCATCATTATCATCATATCATCATACTCATCTTTATCATCAATATCACCATACTCATCATATTCATCGTAATCATCATTCTCATCATATTCATCATAATCATCATATCATCATACTCATCATTACCATCAATATCATCATACTCATCACAATCATCATTTCATCATATTCATCATAATCATCATATTATCATCACCATCATGCACCTCCCTGAGTTGTACTTCACCCACTCTAGGCTTGTACACTTCAGGTACCATATTCAATTACATAATCAATACTCACCTCCCTCAGTTACACTCAGGTACCATAATCACCAACACAATCAATACTCACCTCCCTGAGTTACACTCAGGTACCATAATCACCAACATAATCAATACTCACCTCCCTGAGTTACACTCAGGTACAACATTCACCAACATAATCAATACTCACCTCCCTGAGTTATACTCAGGTACAACATTCACCTCCCTGAGCTACACTTCACCCCTTATTGGGCTTGTGTATCCCAAGTACAGTCACCTCCCTGAGTTACACCCCACCTCTCACTGGGCTTGTGTATCTCAAGTACAATCACCTCCCTGAGTTACACCCCACCCCTCACTGGGCTTGTGTATCTCAGGTACAACATCATATATATACTCAAGCATCATTTACAACATAAGGTTAATTAAATCATCATCACCATTATCACCTCCCCTAGTTATACTCAGGTACACTATTCACCTCCCCAAGTTATACTCAGGTACAACACCAACATCATCATCATCAATCATTCTCATCATGGTTCATCATAAATATCACCACTCATCATCATCATCATCAATCATTATAATTAACACCATTCATCATCATCCAAAATCATCATAATTATCACCAAATATCATTATCATCATAATAACACCAATCATCATTAGTCATATTGCATATTATGCACACCAAAATATCATCAATCACATGACATATTCACCAATCATTATGCACACCCAATCATCATCAATCACATTGCATATTCACTGATCATTATGCACACCAAATCATCATCAACATCGTTAATCACCATCATCATGATCATAACACTCATCGCATGTTCAATGCATCATTATATCATCATTATCACAACACACATTATATGCTCAATGCATCAATATATAATCATTATACACCTCATACCTCATACACTCAATACCTCAATATATCATCATCACACATCTCATACCTCATCATCATAAACTCAATACCTCAATACATCATCATCATGAACTCAATACATCAATACATCATCATCATACATCTCAATATTATAAACATCTAACATCACATGGGAAATTCATATCATCACACTCACATCACAATCAATGTATAAACATAGGATATCACATAAGATATTCACATCACAATATTCATATCATAATTAATACACTCTATGCATCCAATTTAATTTCATCAATAAAAACCCCAAATATACAGCTACAGTGCGAACTAAATATCTCCCAACCCAGACTTCGTATCGAAGATCCAACCGTTCAGAATGAAGAACCAGATGTTCCGGATCAGCTGTCAAAATTTCAGCCCGATCCAACGGCGAACGAATTAGCAGTCGCTATTTTACAGTCACTGCTATATGTAAAAACGGGAATGATTTTCTTCTAGTGCGAACTAAATATCTCCTAACCTAGACTTCGTATCGACGATCCAACCGTTCAGAATAAAGAACCAGACGTTCCGAACCAGCTGTTAAAATTTCAGCCCGATCCAACGGTAAACGAATCCGCAGTCGCTGTTTTATAGCCGCTGCTCTGTGTAAAAACGGGAATAACTTTTCTCTACCCTCTTCTTCAATCCCTACTCAAATCATCAAGTTCCTAATTCAATTAAACTCGTTTTTACCGATTAAATTCACCGAAATCCTCAATCATTCCTACAAATTACAATAAATTTAACATCTCATCAATTATGGTTCCTCATCTCTAAACCCTTGTTTAACCCCTTTTCGCTATCCTCGCTACCATCACCCAATTCATCAAGGTCAACACATGCATACATCAAATCAAACACATTCCATACACACAACACATGATTCAAGATAGGTTCTCAAATTTAGAATTCTTAGAGGGTCTTATGGTTGCCCTCACTACCCAAACACTCCCACATGCACATACAAGCAGCACCCCTTCCCCCACCATACCTTGAAGTGAAGATCGAACAGCAAGAAAGACTCTTTCTTGATTCTTGATGATCACTCTGCAGCAACCTCCTCTTGAGACTTGGTTTCTCCCCTCCTTAGCGTTTCGCTCTCTGACGATTATACGAATAAGGATTAGGGTGAACTGATAACCCCTCCTTACTAGAATGCCTAATTGGGCTTGAGCCCACCCTCAGCCCCCTTATCTTCTTTTTTTAAAATGAATTAGCTTTATAGATAAAACTAATAATAATATTAATCTTATTATTTATTCATCTATTTAATTAATTATATCCTTTACTTATTTATTTAATTTAATTAATATTTTACTTAATAAAATTTAGGATGTTACAGCTGAAAATTTACCATAATTATAATTCTATATTTCCAGCTAACTAGGAGTTCAGAATGGGTAAGACATGATGAAGGTAGCATTTAAGTTTTAAGATGTTGGGAGATCATCTGATGCACAATACAATGAAGCACTATTGCTGGATGGGAAATTATACTTTATGCTGATGAGGTATAGCATGAGGTTCAAGATGCCAGCTATCCTCCGGGATACCATACCTTTCAATTCCAGGCACTCTGTAAGCTAGAACCCTATGAGAAAAACTTGGCATCTCTACTTCAGAAATTGTACAAGATAGATAAATCCCTCATGTTGTTGCCTATGGAAGAAGGTTAGACAGTTATGTACCACTACAAGCTTGGCTACTTTTATCCCATTTTCTTTAGAGAAATCTGAAATAATTTCTACCCTCTGACATTGACATTTTTCATAATCATTATACTCCCATTTTCTATTCCAATTCTTGTACATTGCCCAAATCTCACCTTTCTGAGGATAAATCATATAGTGTGGCCTAGTTGTGCCTTGCACATGCTTGACCAAATGGGAGAACTGTGACATACTGAGGATAACATTGCTATTACCTTGTTTCAAAGTTCCACACACAATGGGTAGATCTTCTCTCCATTTGTTCTCATCTTTGAGAACTAGTTCAGCTTCTAAAATTGTTACACAAATTTGATTGTTAGAGACCATACTGTTAACTAGAACATATTGACGAGGCATTACATCTTTTCCGCAATAAATTGCCCAAACTTGACCAGGGGCAAAATCAGCTGCTGATATATTATTGTATTTCAAGAATTTACCATCTAATTGGAACTCCCCAACACACAACTTGTTCTCACCACAATTACTACTATCTTTAATAGGATTTCTGTTACCAATATGTTGAATTAAATTCTTGGGCAAAGCCATTTGGTCCAATTCATATAAAACTTCATCTTTCACACTCATAAGCCTTTCAGTTGGGATCTTTTGAGAGAAAAGTAAATGATAAAGAGAAATGTGATCTACTTCAATGGATTTCTCCCAATTACTTTGTTCAACATCAGGATATGAGACATCCTATTCCAAGAAATGAGACCATTGTCATGCCTAAAACCATGATACAAATGTTTTTCTCTGTCTGAAAGCATGTTCAATGCATTCTGTACAACTTCTAGAGCTAACTCAGCTCCAGGGAACTCATATTTGACACCATTTATTGAGGTGACAAGATTATGGAGATAACATTTAGCATCAGAATAAGTTGCTGAGGGATTTATTAAATCAAGAATGCAGAGAAAATCAATCTCATTATATGATAACCTGACACTGGAAGCAAGCAGTAGTATGTCACGGATAGTCAACATTAGACTAATTTGATCAAGTTCTGGGTATAGTTTCTGGGCATTAAGTAACTTCTGCCTTGCACCAGTGTACTCCTCATTGTGCATCATGATTGTAGCAGCCCACTTGTCCCGAAGAGCCTCCACCTTCTTCTGATTCAACTCTTTCATATGATTCCCAAGATCCATTCAAGTAAATAAGGTTCTTAGAATTGCATATGCCATAAAAGTTATTAAAAAAGAAAATAACAAACTCAAATGGAGGTTGAGAAACACATTTTACCTGTACTTATAACTTATATATAGAAAAAATTGTTCATATTATCAAGAGTGTTTCTGTAAATCCAATTCAAAATCAGTCACATCATGACCCTATTTCTAGTCAAACTGTACTAATGAATTTCTCAAATGTCAAATTCCCTACAGATTGGAGGTTTATGAATAAACTCAAGAGATTGGGCGTAAATTTTTATGCCAAAAGTAGATGTAAAATATTTGGCAAAAGCCAAAACAAAAATGTTGAGCTTTTTATTTGATTTTGGTTTTGATCCTAAGGACAAAAAAAGAAGATAGAAAATTAGGATGTGGCTATTTAAACTTGTAGCATTTACCTCTAACTCTCAGGAATCAGTAGAAAAAGAATTCCTCATTCACCTAGCCTGGTATCATTTTTTTTTTCCATCTCAAAAAGTCCATCAATAGAAGCCCAAAAATGTTTAGAAATAAGGAGAAGATAAAAGGTGCAAATGATCAGAAAACTTTGGAAAGCTTCAGCTCCAGCACTAACTCAGCTTAAAATTGTGAAAGCAACACACTAATTGTGGTATAAGGTATCTGTCACTGTAAGTAGTGTAGTGTCCCACAAGATAAGAACAAGTCCTGCGTGCATGTGCATGTAAATGTGTCTCGGACAAGACCCTCGTTTTAGTCCTTTTATTTCATTGAAACTTGGAATGGATATTGCTAACAAGAAATCAAATATGTAAAAATTGTCTCCCCCCCAACAACAATCTAGCTAACTGAAAGAAAACAAATTTTTAATTTCAAAAGTAATCAAGGCAAACCAAAATACAGGGTTGGAGCGGTCAATATTATGATGGAAAATAGATAGATAAATGGTCAAAGCAAAAAACCACATGTTGTTAGTTGGGTTGTGACACGGTGTATGTCTAGAGAGAGAGAGAGAAAAGTAAAGGGCAAGTTGAGAATTGAGATTCGTTTTCGAGCTACAGACATGAAAAATCGCAACCACTGCTTCAAACCTCCTTTGAATATGCTCTGAATAGTTTTCAACGAAAAATAAAAAAAACAAATCAACCAAATACCTTTTTCTTCTTCTTCTAACAGTTACTTTTATCTGCAAAACAAAAGAAGAAGAAAACAATAACAAAAAAAATCCAGAAAGAATTTTCATCAACAATGTTTTTTGATAATGTATTTCACAAAACTCAATGGCCCGCCAATGTTCCGACAACAGGCTCTGTTCTGTTTATGATCTCTTTCCTGTTTGTCTAAACATTGTTATCTTGTTGTTAGGGGTGCTTTGATTCTTTAAAAACAATTACAGAGGAAAAGAAAACGTTGGTGTTATGTAATATATGTTATAGTTACGTAGAGATTATGCGTCTCGTGATTAATGCTATTTATTTGCATGGTTTATCCCTTTTTGTTTAGGATAGTCATATTATCATGTGTTTTTATATGAATTGGTTGCTTAATTATGAATCATGAATTGCTATCTATATATGGATGCAGCTCCAGTACATGGAAGAAAGTTCAGAAGCCTTACTCTCGAGATGTTGGAAGTTCTACAAAGGATGTGGAAAGCACACGTGGGTTTAATTTCCATGCCATTTGTTTTATTCAATTTTGCACTTTGTATGTTCTGTTTGGGGCATGTTGAAACTTGAAATTTCTGGAAGGACTTAACTCAAACGGTTAAACTGTAAGTCTTAACAGCTAAACAGTTTTAAATAGTTTAAGAGAAACTCTTGTGTACACTTAATTAGGGATTTAGGGTACACAATTTGTGTAAATTAAGTCCAACAGCAAAATATAGTTGCCTGAATTTTTGTGTACAATTGTAGTTGATTAAACTAATCAAAGGATACTTTTGAGCATTGTGGCTGATTATATAAACAGAAGTCTAGCAAGGGTTCTCCCGTTCTTAAATTTCTAATGCCTTATACTTTTCACTTTTTTTAGGGAAGGGCTTGGAGAGGCATATGATGGAGACATTGCATTTGCAAGTGCCCTTGAAAATTTTGGAGGAGGGCATAATGATCCTCTATTTGTAACTTTGGGAGGTAAGTCTTGTTGGTCTCTTCCCTACCTACTCTGCCTTTTCTTATAAAATAAACCTAAATGATTTTCTTTGTTGTATCATGTATGCTTGCTGCTTAGTTAAGAGGCATTGACTGGAGCTGTGTACTTGGAGGTTATTCCTTGGGTTATATATTGGCCTTGACCTAAGTTACCTAACATGAAAAATTTAGGTTGAGCATAACAAGTCATATTGTTAGTGGATTTATACTCGAGTTTTGTGCGTGAAGCATGATATTTTAGGCCATTCAAGGAGGTTCCAAAATTCCTTGGAAAATATGGTCAAAGATGCTTCAAATATTTTAGTCTTCAATATGAATTTTGATAAGTTTTGTTTTGATATTATCAGGAATCAGTACATTCAAGGAACTTCTTCGGTCACAGGTAATGATTTGTCCAGTGTTGTCATTGTCTTATTAAATTTTTAGCAATGTATGTGTAAAACTTGAGCTGCTGTTGGGAGTTTAATGTGTCACTTGACTCTTTCTCACATATAATGATATGTCTGGGGTCCTATTGTCTATCTATGATCCTTCAAAATTGAATTAAACTAGAAGATAATATTGTTGAAAATCTTTTTTTTTAAAAGGTTTTTTTAGTGAGGTAGAAACCATTGTTCTGATTACGTTAAACTGACTGCACTTGATGTGGCTTCTTAGGTGGAGCACATGCTGAATGACCGGTTACTGAACATTCTAAATGTCGAAATCCTTGATGTCAAGGTATATTGTGAGTAGCAGAAATTTTTAAAATGTTTATATAATCATTAATAGTGTTGATTACTATATGCTAAACTTATAGAATGTTAAGCCATCATACTTGATGATATGGCCTATAGCTCCAGTAGTTTCTGTAGAGGTCCTATAAACTCATAAATTAGTGTGATGCTACCCTTCCTTTCCTCAATAATCTAATGTACAGTTCTTTGTATGTGACAGGACTTTAATTTGTATTCTACAACATATCACCTGAAATTGAAATAATATGTCAAAAATAAAATTCTCAAAGGAAATGGAATATTTTCAGTTCTATTTTATATTTGAACTTATAGTACTTTGGGAATAAATTATCAATATGTAAGCACAGGAAGGAACTCCTTAAATAATTGATGAAATTAATATTCAAGCTTGAGGAAAAGAGTTTTACAATGGTGAAACATGGGAAGTGTGGAATTTAAAAATTATTCTCAGGAAAGATAGATTAGCAGGTACTGGAAGCATAAAGATCAACCTATTATACAATACTCTAGCTTACACAACGAAATACTCTAGCTTACACAACGATCCAGATTAAATTGCTGACAATGATGTCTGTGGTGCCTTATCTCCACAATTCCATACAATCTTAGAGTCTAGAAAATGAAATTATATTTCCAGCATCACACAACTAACAGGAGGAAAGCAAAAGTCAGAGCTTAAATTAGAAGAAATGGATGGTGAAGGAATTGATCAACCATCAGTTGACAGATGAGCATAGGAGCATCAACTGAGAACCACAAATTGCTTTTTCCTCAAATAGTTGGCTTCTAATATATGGTTCTAGACCAACTGCCCAGAAAAAATAGACACTTGCAAAGGAATCTCAATTTACTTGAGAAAATTGACACTCAGAATTTTAGGGCTCAAATTAGAAACTTAATGTAACCAAAACTTCATGTTCAAACCTTTTCCATCATCTATTAGGGGATAACCTTTAGCTTAAGAAAGATTCTGGACTTTGAAGCAAAGCAAAGCATACCAGACCATGAAATCAAATGCTATTCATTTGTCTTTGGTGCATCTTCTACCTATGATTCAACAAAATGAATTATGCTATACTTTTCTTGCTAACATGGAGAATCAATCAGTGGAAGTTATGAAATCATGACTACTTCAAAAACTATGATGAAATAACTTCATTACAAGACTATCAGTCAAAAGTATGGACAATGAAAACTACCATTGGTGGAATTTGGTTTTAAAGATAACACTTTCAAGAAGGATAATGCTCCCGAGAGTTGACTTTCATATTCAACAAAATATTCATAATTCCTGCCTTCATATGACTCGTAAGGTTTCTTTTTTTGTTTTCCCTTTTAATGCTTCAAGTGATGTTTGCAGGAAGCTTGGAGGCGTTTTGAGAAAGCTTCCCTTGTATATGATCAGGTGCTTACAAAAATTGCTTAGTACAATGATATCTGCACCCACATTTTTCCTTTCCTTCTTCTGCATGTGTAAATTTATATGATTTATTATATAAGAAACATAAGGTCTACCTGGTAGATTTTAGGTATATAATCGTTTACTCTTTCTAGTATTCATTTTATTTATTGGGTTGATTAAAACTTTCTCTTAATGACTTATACCAGGGGTAAGTTTCTCAATGTCATTTTTCCAAATTCATTTGTTCACTCAATTGATATGATGGAAAAAGTTCAAAGTTTTTGGTGAATGACGTGCATGAGTTGATTTATGTTTTAAGATCTCCAACTCGCTTTGAATTTTGTATATTGATGTTCCTAAGTTTGATTAGTGAAAGAGGAAGAAATTGACTTTTAGGGTGTGTTTGAGAATTTGAAGGGAAAGGAAAAGGAAGGGGAAAGGGAAGGGAAGGGTTAGGGGCGAAAGGAGGGGAGAGAGCTTCATAACCTAACTACACTCACAAACACAAGGGGGGAAGAGTTTCCGATAAACCTTTCCATTCTCTCCCTTTCTCTTCATTTTCTCACTCGCAAACATACCCTTGATGAATATAATTTAGCATCAGGTCATGGAAAAGGATCTTCTAGTGGTCTGGTTAAACTTTCAATCATTCTCACTTTATGGACCTTCAAAGCACTTTGTATTGTAATGTTTTAGTTAAAATGTAAAATTAATTCGAGTTTGCACTTTGAATAACTCTTTTGAAGAAATTTCAAAGGAGTAAGATGCCTGTGTAAATTCAATGTTGCCAAACCCAGAAAAAAATTAGGACATCATAAAAATAAATTAGATATGTTGGAAGTTCATTAGCCTATCTCTTGATGATAACAAATAATACAACATGGATTTTATGCTACAGGCACGTGAGAGGTTTATGTCATTGAGAAAAAGCACTAAGACTGCTGTTGTCACTGTCATGGAAGAGGTGGGTCCATATCTTATCTTTGGCATTTGTATTCATAAACACTGTATTACATACCTCGTCATGGGTTATCATGATCTTTTTTAATCTAATTTGGTAGAGAGAAATTCCAATATGCTTGCTGCATCAGATAGTCCTCTGGCACTGCATACAGGGACTGCACTAATTGGGTTGAGTTCTGGTTTCATATTTGCTGCTGCTGTGTCTGTTACATCTGAGCTGTTTGGACCTAACAGTGTGGGTGTCAATGAGTGGTGGGAAGAGACTGACAAGGACACTACATTTGATGCATATGTGGTTGGTTCAAGGAAGGATATCCGTAGAAGCCAACTTGCTGCAGTTGTGAGAAGCCAAATCATCATAAAATTTCTAGCACAAGTTTCACTTGGAGCTGTAGAAATTGCTCTTGTTTTTGGCATGGCATCTGTTTTTTTGGCTTGGGTTTATTTTTAATGATACAGTGATTGAGATTTATCTAACACTTACTATTAATCACATTGCTTACTTCACTGCTCAAAAGGGTGCAGATGTTTCTGGTGTTTTGACAGTATGTCATTGGGAATGCTCTATTCTGCATTTGTAAAGTCAGGCTCAAGCTCTCTGTACAGCAAAAGTCAAAATTGCCCATCCTATATTTTACTTTCGTTATTTGGTAGGTGACCAAGAGGGTAATTCATGTTCATTCCGAGTTCATATTGGAGAAGCCGGGGAGGAAGAGGGAGACGGCACTATGGCATTACAAGTAGGCCTAAACACTTCCAAGGTTATCATCCTTATTGGAGCTGGTTTGACTGGCTCTGTTGTTTTGAGTAGTGGGCAGCTATCTGCTGTCATTGCAGAGCTTCAAAAATTGTTGAAAGTTGTTGATGAGGTTGGTAGTATGGGTGTAGAAGGATACTGTGTGAATATTCCATGGAGTCGAGAAGGAGTTGGTGATAATGATTACAGTTTTGCATTTCAGCATGTTGTCCTTCCTATAGCTCCTGAGTTTGCTCCAGATTTTACCATAATATCATTTGATGCTGCAAGAGGTGATCCCCTATGTGTGATTGTTGCTTGGATTCTTGGTTTCAAGCTGCAATTCCTCATAACAGAAAATGATTGTAATTGAATTCCTCTCTTGATTTCAAGTTGGTATTGGTTGATATCAACTACCAACTTGCGGGAGGGTATTAGAATTGTTAGAATTCTGTTATGAGTATCTTTTCTGTCATGGTTTGTTTAGTGTGTTAGTGTTAAATGGGTGAGTAGTTGAGTCTTATAAATAGTAGCTCCTTGTATTCATTTTGTATTTTTTTCAATCAATATACCAATGAGTTTTCTTAACTCTCTTTCTGGCTATCTTTGGGATGATCCATGGGAGAACTCATGGTACTCATCTTCAACCTACTACTGCCTCTCTGCTGCTCCTGCTCCTGCTCCTCCATCTTATTTTACTAAGAATTTACATCCTTATAAAATTGAACCAAATAATATAACACTAACTAACTCGATAAGTCTTGCGATTGTCATTTGTCACTCTGCTCTTTTGTCTCACTGCTTGCATCTGTCCTCCAAAGAGAATTTTTATGCGCGCATTCATCGCTTCTTAGATTATCCACATCCTCAAATTATTGTGATGATACTAAGCGCCATCCATGGTCCATGAAAACTAAGACTTAGAACTAAGATGCACAAAAAATTAGTAAACTAACACTTTCGTCCTCGACTTTTACAGCGTCTTGCAATTTCATCAGACTTTTCTAAAATAGCACTTTAGTCCCTGACTTTTTTAAAAACATACACTTTAGACTAAAGTGCTATTTTGGAAGAGTCAATGATGAAACTGCAAGACGTTATAAAAGTCGAGGACAAAAGTGCTTGTTTACTCCACAAAATATTTTAGGTATTGGCAATAAGTTTTCTGTTTTAACTCAAAGAATTTATACAAAGTATATATTTAGCTCATACACTGACCATGCCTTGCCTAGCATAGGCTACCCCCTCTAGTAGTGAATGATATTAAATTGCAGGGCACGTAACAAGTCCAAGAACTTGCCAAAACTTTCTAAGCATAGCAAGGACCATTTGCATACCAGGCAAGCATATGCACTAAATGGTTGTTTTCTCGTTCTTTTTGGCTTCTTTCTTTCTCTTCCTCTCAGATTGAGGATCTTTGGCTTTTAAATCATTGGCGAAGGTCCTCAACAAGTCAGATAGATGTTCATTTCGATGTGCTGAAATCAGAATACATACATACACATGATTAATTAAATAATGGAGAAGAATCTAGAATATTCTCCCTGAAAAGCAGGCAAATTAAGATGATGAAACTGACCACAAAGTATGACATCTTCCACATTTACAGATTTACGATTTGCATGCTGCGCAAATAGATGAAGATCCTTAGCCAGCCGCTCTGTTAACAAAACAGTTTCTGCTTTAATTTCATTAACTCACAAATATTGATCATCTCTTGTGAGCATAAAGCATAGAAAACAATTGAACTATATCTTAATGCATCGTCAGAGGAATTTGGCGTTGTTACTTAATTGAAGAAATGCAGTATATATGCACCGTATTGATAAGAGACATTATGTCAAACACATTGTGATCGTACTGATCTTAATATAAGGCATTTCCGTTTGCTGTTGCTTATGGTAATTCCGGCGGAAAAAGAATTAAGCAGTAAAATGATAATGACATTACCCGTATACTTGAAGGCTAAATCAGCAACGCAAGCGACTACGACTTTTGATACTTCCATGCCGTTTTTGTTTGCTGCGCAAATGTACCGTCGTTCGGGAGAATCAGGAACTCCAATTTCGGGCGATTTTTCTCGATTAAAAAAGTGAAATTCACAAAAAGTGAGTGAGAGGAGAGAGAACTGAACCTTGAGATTCGGCGATGGAGATTGCAGAGAGCCTGAATCTGTCTCTTAGAAGCTTCGTTTCCGAGTCATTTTCGTTGCTTCCACTCCCACCCGCCCCTTCCATCGCCTTTGCTTCCTAATGGAGGGAAATCTAATCACAGAACTATAGGGAGGGAAAATTAATGGGCTCTACTGACAGCGCATATTCCTAACCCGTTACCATAATGGGCCCAATCTCTATCAGTCTTTCTTTTGGGTCCATAATCTCTATCAGTCTAACGACTTAGTCCACAAGACGTCAAGACGATATGCCTTTGCTATTCCCACCGGTCTTTTTACTATTCCCACTCCCCACTATTTTTGTCTACCCAGACTACCCCCTCCTCCCCACTGTCCCGCCCCTTTCCAGCTTCCCCTTCCAATGCCACTTTCCCATTTCCCCTTCCCCCTATCCCCCC
The DNA here is from genome assembly GCA_026901365.1 of Sesbania bispinosa. NCBI lineage: Eukaryota > Viridiplantae > Streptophyta > Magnoliopsida > Fabales > Fabaceae > Sesbania > Sesbania bispinosa. Next base: position 691,002 of record QLOH01000141.1, read on the forward strand.
CCCCCACACACCCTCACCCTCCCGCCCCCCTCACCCTCACCCTCCCCCCCCCCCCCACACACACTCACTGTCTCACCCCCTCTCTCTCTCCCTCTCCCTCTCCCTCTCACCCTCCTCGCCCCCCTTTTCCCCATTTCCCCCTACGGACAAGGTTATTTGGGAACTATTTCCGGACAGTCTTGTCCGTAAGCTTTTTTTTAAAATACGGATAAGGGTGTCCGGAAATCATTCCCGGACACCCTTGTTTGCAAGCCAATTAATGAAGAGCAGTTTTGGTTTTTAAAATTTTTTAAAAAAATATAGGGGGTGGGAATAGTAAAAAACACGATGGAAAAAGCAATGGCCAGACGATAACCCGATTAAATGAAAAAACCTTGACCCAAAAAAGTCACTAAAAAACTATGATAATTCGATCCAACTCTTTGATACATAAAAGACATAAAAGTCACATTTTGAATTACTTGTTCTCTATAAATCTAAGTTGTTAATAGAACTTTTTGATCCCTCTCGTTTATTTGCGTGCTATTTTGAGCCTTTATCTTTTTTTTTTTCAAACTGATCAAGTATATGAGGGTTTATGATGAATTTAAGATGTAAAATCATTTTAAAAGTTTTTAAATAAAAAATTTGGTAAAGATTTATTAAATTTTGAAGGATTTTGTAAAATATAAAGATTATAATTTGAAGAAAAAAATTAGATTTTTTGGGTGAAATTTGATGTTTTAGCTGGTGAGCATTTTTTTTTATGCAAAATCACATGCATTTTCCGCGGAAAACAGTCATATTCGAGTATGTAAGACCACTATGAATGACTAAATTCTCTATCAGAGTATTTAGTTGGTGAGCTTTGAATAGAAGAAAGTTTAATACAATTTAATAAACTCAATTTGTGAATGTTTTGGATAGAAAATGAGTATTTGTGTTTCAAGTTGAAGGAAATGATGGAGGGACTCTATTGTAACAATGAAAAAAAATTATGGGATTAAATTCACCTGAAAATTCTCAATGTCATCGGTCATCAACCTTACTTTCAACAGCGATGAGTTGTATGTTAAGGACACCCATTGTTATCGGTGCTTTGTGTTGCCGGTTTTCCAAAGTGAACACAAGGAAGTCGCTCACATGCTTTGCATCAACAATGAGCAAGTCCTCGTTCCATGAAGCGTTGTCGGTTCGAGTAGCAACCATTTTTTACTTTTAACAGCTGAAATCCAAGTTGAGCTCTAACATGAAACCATGCATCCTGGATGACAATAACCACATAATGTCTTGAGCTTCGAGAACAATGGTGCAGAAAACAATGGTGCAGAGATGTTGCCTTTTCTTGTTATTGAGCACACTTATAAGGGTAATTTGGACATTACAAAAGCAAAGTGCACACTCTAGTAAACTTTTTATAAAATGTGAATTTGACCAATCCAACCATTGAACCACATTATATTATCTTCATGATCATGTATATCAAATTTCAAATAATTTGGACATATAGGTATGTTATCTAATATTAGACTTTTACTTATATTCTTAAAACATATTATACGTTAAAATAAATTAGTTTGATGAAGTATCAATTAGTTTTCGATTTTTATGAAATTTTATAGGCTTGATCTACTTTATAAGAACTTTCAATTCAACGGTTGGATTGGTCAAATTCATATTTTACAAAAAGCCATTGAGAGTTGTAACTCATAAAGTTTGACATCTGGTGTTAATGGATCCTGATTCTAACAAAAAACATACAACAATTTGTACAATACACATTTTATCTCTATCTCTTTCCATCACATTTCATACTTGAAAGCAGGGGTGAGCAAAACCTGACCCGTCCCACTGACACGTCCCAACCCAAGCTACTCAGGTTGGATTAGATCATGTCCCACATGAAAGATTAGGGTTAAATCGGGTCTCATTCAATAACCCGGTATTGTGGTTGAGGACGGGTTCAGGTTAATCTTCGGGTTACCCAACCCGTCCTATATAAGTAAGTGTGTGTGTGTGTGTGTGTGTGTGTGTAATATTTAATATTTATAATTTTATATTACTCTAAGGCTTAACATCATTTTAATTTTCTGGGGATTTTTTAATTTAACTTCCCTCTATGATAGAGACTCTATCTACTTTGAAAACACATTTCATACATAAAGTTGTATAATGATATAGTGATATTTTTCTCTTAACAATATTTGAAAGTTAATAAAAAAGTAAAAAAAAAAAAATAGGATTTAGGGTTTTTGGACGGGTTTCTTCGGGTTGAGGACGAGTTCGGTTATGAAAATTTGACATGATAAAAAAATCGGGTCAGGTACAGGACAGACAAAACCCGTCCCATGCTCACCCCTACTTGAAAGTTTACTTAGTAGCGGTTTGAAACTGTCGCAAAAAACAATTGTCTTTTTTTAAAAAGACTGTTGGAGCAACGGTTACCAACGACTATTATAGCCATTGCTTAATGACCAAATTGTTTTTTTTTTCAATTTTAACACATGTATATAAATCTCAATTTTCTCTCATTTTTAACACATAATATTTCCCTTACACCCTAAATTAGCAATAAAACTCTCATTTTTTTCATCCATAATGTTTTACCCACCCTAATTGCTCATATACTAATACTCTCATTTTCACCCAATGGATGCAAACCGATATAATGATTTCTTAAGGATTTTGCTACAAAATTACCCACCCCCCAATTTTAAAACTCCCAACCTACAAAATCCTCCATTTTTCAAAAATTCAAAATCCCCTCCATTTCAATATTCATTTCAATTTCCAATATTACAATCACCACCTAGTAACCCCATCATGGATCATGGGACTTCTACGAATACTAATGGAGGCTATGCTACTGAAAGGGAAACACCATATTTCTGATTTCGTGTCTGAAACTCCACCATTTTTCACACAAGGTGGCTTAGAAAATATTACGCTTGAAGAAGAAGATGATGAAGGGTGTCAAAGAACACGGAGATTAAGGTTCACTACGGAATAAGATAGACTTCCAATCCAATCGTGACTAAATGTTTCAAAGAATAGTGTTGTCAGCACAAACCATAAAAGCATATTCATTTTGACGAAGAATTAAAGATAATTACAATAAGCGTCATGGCCATTTGGAGGCAAAGGAAGTATCACAACTAAAGTGTCGATAGCAAAAGTTGAACAAAACAATGGCTAAATTTGTTGGGTGTTACACACAGGCTACCCAAAGAAAGAAAAGTGGTAGTTGTGAAAATGACATCGTAGCCGACACATATTTGATTTATGATGAGGAGGTCGGTGATCAGTTCAAATTGGAGTATTCATGACGCTTGTTGAAGGACGAACCAAAATTGTCAAGCTCTTTAAGTTATAGTCATAGTAAGAGAACAAAAAAATGTGTTTATGGGACATATTCATCATCTTCCAATCCGGAAGCACCAGAAGATGGTGAATATAGCCCAACTTCACCTCTTATGGCTCGTCCAATTGGGACAAAAGCAACCAAAAGAAAGGGAAAAGCAAAGTCAAATGAGCCTTCCTTTTCTCATATTGACCTGAGTGGAATATAAGAGACGCAAAAGGGCAAAGTAGGCATTAAGGAAAAAGTTACACTTTTGAAGGAGAAAGAGATCGAGATGCAGACAAAGCAGTTGGAGTGGCAACAACAACAGTTTGACATGCAGATCCTCTTTAAGGATACAACTCGGGTGAATGAGAGACAATTACGAGATCATGAGCAATTGTGTCAGATTATTAGGAATAAACATGGACTTATGTGATGTAATAATGGCAATGAAAGTAGTTAGTTTAACAAAGTAGTAGTTGTTATTGTAGTCATTGTTGTATTAATCAAAGTCATTATTGTATTTGTGAAAATAATCGTTATTGTATTAAACAAACTAGTCATTATTCAAACTAGCTGTTATAAGGGTACTATTCAGTAGATGATATTTATCGAGAATGGGCTATGATTATCAAGACCATCCAAATGCCACAAGAAGATAAAAGAAAATTATTTGCTTAAGATAAAAAAAAAAAAGAAGCAAGAATGGATGTAGTGCGGGCATTTGGAGTGTTTCAATCTCGATTCACTATTATACGTGGATCTGTGCGTGATTGGCACATGGATACAATTAAACATATATTATATGCATGCAGCATATTGCATAACGTGATTGTGGAAGATGAACGACACACTTACACTGTTTAGTTGGACTATTCTTATGATCGTCCCAACAATGATGTCTCAATGGCCGATGTACGTAATGGTCCTCATCTCAATTTTACAACATACCTTCAGGGAAGAGCTCGTATTCAGGATAGGCAAATTTATCATCAACTTCAATTGGACCTTGTGAAGCATATTTGGGAACGTTTCGGCGGAGACAATGCCCAAAAATAAATATCATTTTTTGTGCAATACCACGAATATCCTATTCGAGCTTTGTGCATGCAACTTCGTTAAATACTCAAAGGGAAAGCTTTTCCGCCCATAGAGGATTTATGTAATTAATTATTTGTCATTATTATTATATACATGTTATTATTCAATTAATTTTTAATAAAACTTTATTATTAGGTAAAATACAATATTCATTATTTTCTCAATTTAATATTATTTTATTATTTATTAATTAAAATATTTTTAAATTTAAAAATTAAATAATGAGCGATGTGTAATGATGAGACCCATTTAAGATATATGAATAGTAAAAAAGTGTTGTGTTGGACTAGAGATAGAGCTGTCAAATTGGGTTAACCCGACTCACCCGAGTTACCTTACCACAAGTTGCTCAAAAAGTGAGTCGACCTGGGTTGCCTCATTTTTTTTTGTGGGCTGAAAAAATACCAACCCGACTCGAAACCTTGAGTTGGTGGGTTAAGTGTCTTGGTTCACCCATTTTAAGAAAAAATAAAAAATTTGTAAAATCAGAATAATTACAAAAATTCAAAAAATTGCACAAAACAAAGTCGGAAAAAAAGATCCCGAGCAGGAATGAAAATGGCAGAACTTGATTGAAATAAGTAACAATAAAATTCAAACAAATAATGGACAGTAGCAGACCAAGCTGAAAATGGCAACAAACAAGTGAATGTGACGATGAACAACAGTCGCGACAAAACAGCGCCGCAGCAGAAACAACCATAGGTTGGCGAGCTTTAGAGCGTGACAAATAGGTGATTAGCAGCAACAATGATGCATGAACGACAACAAGTTGAGCACGCGATGAACAAGTGGAGGTAGGAACTAGAATCAGAACCGAGCGACAAATTCAACAATGATGGAGCTTGGAAGGGGGAGGAGAACCAGAAACAGAAGATCACGATTCGCAAGTGGAAAATATGCATAACAGAGAAGGAACGATGCCACAAATAGGAGTGGTGCGACGAACATGATGGTTGATCAGTGACTGATGGAGGTGGCTGTTGATGGGAAAAAACGCTTGTGGTGAAAAAGGGCATGGGCATAGAGGTGCTGTGAGTGAGGAGACGCGTGAAGGGTAACACGTTTAGGGTCTGTTTGGTTTGTGTTTTCATTTCCTGTTTTTATTTCTTTTTTTTCATTTTGTTTCCTATTTTCTGAAATTTTACAAAGGAAAAAACTAGAAATATTGGAAACAAAATTGTTCTATTTCCAACATTTCCAGTTTTTCTTTTATAAAATTTCAGAAAACGGGAAATAGGAAATAGAAATGCAAACCAAGCAGACCCATTTCCTATTGTCATTTCCATTGAAAATAATAAATGGTCATGAAAAAGTGTTTGGCTGGATTTTTGGAAATATTTTCTTTAAAAACATTTTCAAAATATAGCCTAAAAATGAAAACAAAAAAGACGTTTCCATGGTTTTCACTCAAAATTTGGAAATGAAAAGCGGAAATGTTGAAAACGCGATGGCATAAACCGTAACTATCATGAACTTATGACTCAACCCTCTTTTTCTTTTCTTTACGCGTTAGCATCGCTCTCACTTATTTGTGTATATGTTATTCACGCTGCTTCTTCTTCAGTTACCGTTGTGTGCCCTAGGTATGCCCCTCACCCATCTCTTCTTCCTCCTTTATCTACTCATCTATTTCATCCTTCTCTTTTCTCCATCGAAAATTTTTCTCTGAAACAAGGTTTCAACAATTGAAAAGAGGCGCCCCCAAATATTGGCTTTTAAGGTCAGAATCAGTCCATTTTTCTTTATACTCTTCTTTAATCGTTATCAGTCTGTTCGATTTATGTATGATTATTAGTTTGTTGCTGGTCTGTTTGATTTACTCCTCCCAATCAATTTTTTGTACACATAATTAAAGAATTAAACCCAAAGTAGTATGCTTAACATGTTTGATGAATCACAGTATCAAGCTGCCCTCTTCGATTTATATATGATTTTAAGCTTAATTTTTATTTTGATTAAATTATTTTATAATAAAATTATAAAAGGAGTTAAACTTTAAAAAAGCGTGATTGATGTTGTACGTGATTGATGCTTGGATTTGAATATATTAGTTAATATTTTTATTTTGATATGCTAACAGGAGCATATTCTTTCATTCATGGGTTTTTGCTTCAAACTTTAATCGGAATACAGGGTTGTATCAGCTTCATATTAGACCCCCTCTGTTTGCTGATTGAAGCATATTCTTCTATTTGGTTCATGAAATGTTCATTTCACAAATAACTTGGGCTTAATTGAATTATGCAATACCGACTCACAATATATGGTTAGACATTTGCTTATCAAATGAATTCAATAACGGAGGAAAGAATAACTACCAAAACTTAACCTCAAAAGTAATGATTTGCAAGAACTGAGGAATAAAGGAAAGTTATAGATTTTTCAAGTGAGCATCAACGCAAAGTGGTCAAAAATTCTAGTAAGGACATGTTAGAAGTAGCTTTAAGCTTATGGACTAACTCAATGGGTGCAAGATCAAAAACATCTAAAGCAAGAACAGAAGCATCAAAAGTTAAGCCAGACCGATATAAGGCAAAACTTGGTCAAGCTACCAGCCCAATAACTGATCCTTATTCTACAGAGGCATGCATGGAATTGTTGGACTCCATAGAAGATATTTCCATTGAAGTTTACAACAATGTGTTGATGAAGTTTACAAATAAGGATTGGAGAGTCGTGTTTATTAGGATGCCTTCATTTGGGAGGAAGAATTGGCTAGCTTCTCTTAAGTAGATTTAATGAATAATTTGTGTCATTGTGTTGCAACTTAAACGATTTATTATCTTGTGTTTTGACTTGTTTAAAATTCAATTGTTGGATTGGTAATATGTTTTATTTGTACTACTTGGTTGATATTAATGTGTGTTATGTTTTAATTTGTGTATAGATTTTACCCTATTTAAACTATTTGAATGTTATCTATTATTTGCACTAGTTAACATTATCATTTATTTGAACAAGTTAATATGTCTTTGATTCAATCCACAGATAGTTCATCAAGTGAAAGTAGCTCTGATTCTGATTTGGATGATTTTGGTGATTTAATTATGATTTTAATGATCATGGAATATGGGAAGAATTTTATTAGTAAGACACCATGTAGAACTTCTATGTTGACTGGAAAGAAGTATACTCTAGAATTTTTTGTCGGTCATGAAGCTAGATGTTATGAGAATTTTAGAATGAAGAAGGATGTGTTTTTCAATTTTTGTGAAAGTTTAAAGGATGTTAGAAATTTGAGGGATGGTAAAAAGGTCAGCTTAGAGGAAGCAGGTGCAATGTTTTTTTTTTTTTAATCATAGTATGCCATAACCTGCGCCATTAAGTCGTTGCAGAACGGTTTCAGCATTCCTTACATACTGTAAACAAATGGTTTAGAATTGTTCTAAGAGCGGTCTACAAGTTGGGCACAGGCATTATTCAACAAGCAAATTAGACAACTACATATCCTTATATTATGGGCAATCGAAAATATTATCCTTATTTTAAGGTAAATTTCTATACAGGTATTCAAAATATTTAGTGAATTTTTTCCTTATTTTTGTACTAAAATATTATTTATTTTCATAAATGTAGAATTGCATTGGTGCGATTGATGGTACGCACGTATCTGCTTGGGCTCCTACTTCCAAACAAACTGCTTTTGTGGAAGAAAAGTCTTGGTAACACAAATGTTTTAGCAATGTGTGATTTTGATATGTTATTTACATTAGTTTATTCTAGCTGGGAAGGGATAACAAATGATTCAAGGGTGTTTTTAGATGCTTTAACTCCTGAAAATAATTTCCCAAAGCATCATGGATGTATATTTCTTTTTTGTTCACTATAATATGTTTTTTGTTGTTTCATACTTTTGAGTTATTTAATGGGTGCATGGTTTATTTTGCAGATCAATTTTACCTTGTTGATTCTGGATTTCCTAATATGCTTGGCTATCTTGCCCCATTTCGAAGGCAGAGATATCATTTATGTGATTTTCGTGATGGAGGAGGAAGACCACGGGGAAAAAGAGAATTGTTTAATTACAGGCACTCTTCATTAAGGAACATTATTTAAAGATGTTTTGGAGTATTAAAAGCAAGGTTCCCAATTTTGAAAATGATGCCAAATTATCTCGTTCGAAGACATAGATTAATTCACATTGCTTGTTGCACTATACATAACTTTATTAGAATGCAACATACCATAGATAGACTCTTTGACCAATATGCTGCAGAAGACTTGGTTATGGATGAGCAAGGCTTAAGGGTAGACCAACAAGGTGTTAATGTTGACGCTAATCAAGCTGCTGAAATGGCACAAGTTCGAGAGGCTATTTCAATCAAATGTGGGAAAGTTACCATAGATATTGAGACAATTGATGTGTTTTTTTTAGATAACTAGTGTCATAATATTTATATTACGTTTTTGTTATTTTTGAGACCTAGTGACATAGTAATGGTTGTATTTAACACATGATACTTGTTACTTTGTTATTTTATTAGCTATAATTAACACATCGAAATCTTTATATTAAAGTTTACGGTTAAATATGTTTTTGGTCTCTCATTTATTTTTTCGTTGCTTTTAAGTCCTTCATTTTTTAAAATCACACATTTTTAGTACCTCTTATTAATTATACTCCGTTGAGTCACGTTTGCAGCTCCACTACAAATTTTCTTGGGTAAAAATTCACAGCAAATTTCTTGTGATTTCTTCTCTAAAGAAGTCATCTGTAGTAAATTTCCACAAAAAAAAAAAAATTTTACATAAAAATGCTGCTATAAATTTTCTCTACTTTGTTGTAGAAAAATCTAATGTAAATTTCATGCAAATTTTAGAATTAGGACAATATTTTCTTTGAATTTCGAAATGTGCAGGAAACTTCGAAGAAAAATCTATGAGAAATATTGCTACATCATCACTTAGCGGAATATAACTAACAATTATGACTAAAATCTGTGATTTTAAAAAATAGAGGACCAAAATCAATGAAACAATATTATGAAAAAATAATTTTGAGAGACCAAAAACATATTTAACCCCTAAGTTTATTTAACTATTAAACAATACGATTAATTGAATATTATGAAAAATAAATATTACAATTTTTTATTCATAAATGACATCCTAAAAAAGAAAAATATGCTTATTATTTCAAAATTTTATTTCTAACTTTATATAAAATATATAAATTTTTAATTGAAAACAATTCAACCAAACACATTTTTAGTATTTTCATTTTTTGAAAATAAAAAACAGAAAATCAAAACAAATACGTTTTCTCAATTTTTAAAATTTAAAAATGAAAACAATTTTTAGAAAATAAAAGCAGAAAACATTTCCTCAAACCAAAAGGCCCTAATGTTTCATTTTTTCAAATTGAAGAAACTGTATAGATTTTATTATAATAATTAAAAAAAGGGTTTAAACCCATTTTAACTCCCGAGTTAAATGAGCTGGATTAGATTGACATGGGAAAAGTGAGCTGGGATTTTTACAACCCAATTTAGCGATGAGTTTGTGGCTCACCAAAATGAGAGCAGGGTCGGCCCAACGCATATGTAGGCCTAAAACAAATTATATAATGAGGCCTAATTTTAAGAGAAAAAAGTATTTTTAATTATTATCTATTAACTAATAATTAGTAATATTTTTATATTTGATATAAAGATTTTATTAAAATTTGGTTAAAAAATGTTTTTAATCCTTATAAATGAAAGCACATTTGAGTCTGGTTACTATAATTTAAAACTAATGTATTGAGGTTCTCTTTTCATAAAATCACCTCAAATTAATCTTTCGCACCCCTCTTACTAGAGACTAAAACTACACTTAATAAAAAATACTAAAGACTAAAAACACATATGATAAAAACTAATTTTGAGTGATTTAAAAAAAAAGAGACTCAACGCATTTTAAGTTATGAGAACAAAAAAAAAATTATTTAATTTTACAGAAACTACAAATATATTTTACTATTAATTTTAATATATAAAATATATATAAAAAAATTGAGGCCTTGTAACAGGGGAGGCCTAAAGCGATTGCTTTACCAGTCTCCCGTGGGGCCGGCCCTGAATGAGAGGAATGACTAAGAACTTGATGTGTAATGATGAGACTTTTTAAGATATTTAAATAATAAAAATATGGGATATCTTTATCTTTATCTTTATCTTTATATATATAAAAGTAAGGTAGTGAAATCATCCTTTAAAACATAAAAAGGATAAAAGCGTAAATTTCTTTCAAAAAAAATTTCTAAAAATAGTAAGTCACTATCCCACTTTAAATTGTTAACATTAGTAATCATAAATAATTAATTATAATAATTATATTAGTGAAAATATCACTACAATTATTAACTTATAATAATAATAATGTATGAAAAATAAATAAACATTTAGCTTTTAAAAATAAATAAATATTTTTATTCATTTATTATAAAAACATTTTAGTACATTTTATGAAATGTATAAGAAGAATAAAAATATAATATGAAATTTAAAAATTCTAAAGCACTTATTAAAAACAAAACCCTTTACAATTATGATAATAGTAATTATTTAATTTTGGTTATTATATCATAATTAAAGCCTTTTTATATTTTTATTATTAAATTTATCTAAAAAAATCTTGCAAGTTTTGCTAAATCATTGTAACCAAAAACCTTTTGCTAAATTATAGTCAAATGACAAAAATCCTTTATTTGAAGTTGATTAATTATTTCCTATTATTATTTTCAGTTTCCAATGACAATAAAAAAAATACGGATCAAATATTTAAGTTACATGTCAATAATTACATGAAAATTCTTCATAACAATTAGTTTATAGAGTAAAACCAAATCAAACAGGAATGCAATTTTACAAGAAAACTTACTAATAATTTAGTTATAGGATGAAGGTAAATCACACATGATGAAAACTTTAAATAAAATAAATTTAATATTTAATTTACTCAAAGAATGGTATTAAAATAAAGTATAAATATTAAAATTTGTATTGATCATATATTGTATGATAATTTATTATTATTTAAATGATAATGTGAGAAAATATCATATGGAAATGAATACTTTATATGAAAGCTCATAAATATTAAATTTAAAAGTACACTCTTTTTTTGGTAAGTGGGAAAAGAAATTAAAAGTACAATTTAATTGAACTTTTTAATATAAATTTGACTTGATTGTAAATGTTACTTTTATTTTGTTGTTCTTCGGTTGTAAAAATATATTAAAAAATAATTAATAAAAATTATTGAATTGTGTATTTATTCATATGTTTTTTTAACATTTTTTAAAATATTTGTTTAAATACCATATGGGAATAGATCTTTATAATAATTTTATTAATATTTAATTATTAATTTAGTATATAGATTACAAGATGTAGATATAATTTACTCCACGGTGAAATTTTTTTACAAATTATATCTTTTAATATTTAATTTTACATTATGGGGGTAAATAGACTTATAACACAAATAATTTTTTTAAAAAAACACATTAATATCTAAATCATAATAGTACATTTGTATTGAGACATAGTAATTTAAGAGTAGAAGTATAACACATGAGGATGACTATTCTATATGAAAATAATGGTATTCATCTCATAATAATTCCGATGAATATGTATGTCTTTTAAGCAAGATTCTTATAAAAAAATAATTTTAGAGGAAATTTTTTATCCTAAAAATATTAAACTTTGTGTTGATTATATTTACTTGAAATTTTATTACCATTTTAATTATAAAGTAAAAAATATCACTCGGGATTAAACATTATACATAAAAAGTCATTAATATCTAAATTAAAAGTATGCATTATTTGAATATTTTAGTATAAATTTTTATCAATTGTAAATATTTTAATTATACTTTGTTGTGTTTAGTTGTAAAAATATTAAAAAAACACTAATTTATAAAAATGAATAACTTTTTAAAATTAAATTGTATTTATATCCATATAAATTTCCTTTTAAATTTCTATACACCGTAAAGGAATAGTTCTTTAAATTTTAAGTTTATTTGTATTTATTTGTTATATTAATATATAGATTACAAAAAATTAATTTAATTCACCCTAGTTAAGAAACAATGTTGAAAAAAATATGTTTACTTTTTTTGTTATATCAATATATAGATTACAAGAAATAAATATAATTCACCCTAATTAAGAAACAATATTGAAAAAATGTTTATTTTTTTATGTATAATTTATTTCATCAATATGTAATCAATATTGTAAGTATTTATGACATATTTCACACGTGTTATTACACTATTTTTTACCATAACTTATTTTACATTTTTTAATTCATGCTATTTATTATCATATTCATGCTCATTTTTTTATGTTTTATTTTACAATCATACTAATATTTGAATAAATATACTTTTTTGTCTATTATAAGCATTACAATTTATTTACACATTATGTAATTAATATTATAAATAATTATGACTTATATTTTACATATTTTGTTACATTATTTTTTAAATTATCATTTTATTATTTATATTTTATACCACAAAACTAAATATGTCAACACACTAGTTAGGATAAAGATTACCTAACCAGGTGATTAGAAGCGGGAGGAGCTCACAATCTATAGTTAGTGGCTACATCACATTAAACTTGAAAAAGAGCACCAAAGCGTGGCACAATTAGCAGAATTTTTGGGTTCGTCTAAGGTGACCCTGAATCAACTAGTGTGTGACCGAGCCTTCTTGCTGACAGACTTCTCCAAATTCCAGCAAATCCAATGGCTTCACTCTCCACAGCCACCACTAGCACTAGTACCCTCCTTTCCCTCTTCGGTTCGGACCCAATCCTTGTTCTCTACTCGAATCCGAACCGGATACGAGACCTCCTTCCCCTGTTGCCGGTGCAGAGAAACTCGGACGGAGCACAGAATTGGCGGTGACGGATGAACGGACCCGAAGAATAGCACAAAAAGGTTGCATTATCTCAAACAAGAGAACTTTCACGGTGGCGGATTTAAAGAATTTCTCGTGTCAACCAGTATCCTGTAATTAATCTACACCGTTTATTATTTTACTATTATATCGATGGTTAAAAAGGTGTATCAGACGAAGCAAGATTTTTTCATAAATTGTTCGACCCTTGCATGATAGGCAAGACTAGACCACAACTAACATTAACGTTAGCTTGAACGAACCTCGAAAAGGAAAAAAGTTGGAAAGAAACACTCACAATTGTAACACTCGACGTAGCTCACATGTTGAATGATGGGCAATGAAAGTTGCAGAAAGAGCCAAATAGTGGACTGCTTTAGCTTGCTTTTCATTCTTGTTCTTATTCGACGAGGCACACGAACCTTATCATTAGCTTTTTTTAAGCTTTTGAATCTCATGGAAATCCTGACTTGACAGTGACTCGTTGTCACTCTATTCACCTAACGTTCTCAAATCACAGCCAAACGACAAGCAAAACCGATTGCGGAGGATCATCCAATGCGCTCTTCCATATTACAAATATAACCCTTTCTTGTTTTTTTCCTGTTCTTCTCACTTATAGATCAAATCAAAGGGTTCTTGCTCAGTCTTGGTCACTTCAATGGAGAGTGCTGTGTGTCTATGGGTTTTACTCTTGGTGGGGTGTTTTCTTCTCCTTTTCTCGGAAGCAAAATACATAAGGTACAATACTACATCAAGCATTGTTCCTGGGAAGCTCAATGTTCACTTGGTACCTCACACTCATGATGATGTTGGATGGTTGAAAACCGTGGACCAGTACTATGTTGGTTCCAACAACTCCATTCAGGTCATTCACTCATCCATGTTCTTTCTCTCAATTAAATTAAAGGTTTTGATGTGTCATCTCATCTTTCGTGACTGTTGGGAAAGTGCAGGGAGCATGTGTTCAAAATGTGCTAGATTCTCTAGTACCTGCTTTGTTGGCAGACAAGAATCGCAAGTTCATTTATGTTGAACAGGCAAGAAACAATGTCAATTATTACTGGATATGCAGTTGATGATAATCAAGAAAGAAACAATTATGGTGAAAAACAAGGAACATAATTGCAGCCATTAATCTAAGTCAATTCTTTGTTTTTTGTTTTGGAAACAAGAATATAAATTCATAGATGTTCTTTGATTGTATTGCAGGCATTTTTCCAGCGTTGGTGGAGAGATCAGAGTGAGGCCGCCCAGGACACAGTCAAGAAGCTGGTCAAATCTGGTCAATTGGAGTTCATGTATTCATCCATCTGTTCTTCCTCTAGATTAAGATTTAAGAGTGTGCTAGGTTGAGTAGGTGGACAGTTGAGTGGACACTTGGAATATTTAAAACTTATCTGTCTTTCCACCTAAACAATAAAAAAACTGCTGAAGTAAAAATAGAAGTGTTTTTGTTTTTCATTGTTACAAGTTATGGAAAATTGATCAATGATCAATGATCAATTTATTATTGTCTGTCCACTTTAAAGTAGTATAATAGCATTCAGTTCCAATGACATTTAAGTGGTCTTTATCATCATCCTAAGATAGATATCTGATTGCAGAAACGGTGGTATGTGTATGCATGACGAGGCTGCTACACATTACATTGACATGATTGATCAGACAACCCTTGGACATCGATTTATCAAAGAAGAATTTGGTATAACTCCAAGAATAGGATGGCAAATTGATCCATTTGGACATTCTGCAGTGCAGGCTTACTTATTGGGAGCAGAGGTAACCATTTTGCTAAATTATATATAAAATATCAATTTGATGATGGGAAAATAAATGATTTCTGAAGTAAATTTACCTATAGAATCTCTTTATTTTTTCTACACCGAATTGCTACTTGTTTCTAAAGCACAACCCTTGTTCGCGTAGATTGGATTTGACTCTCTATTCTTTGCACGGATTGACTACCAAGATAGAGCTAAGAGAAAAGATGAAAAAAGTCTTGAAGTTGTGTGGCAGGGCTCCAAGAGCCTTGGTTCATCTGCACAGGTGAGTGATCCAAAGTGATTTATGTTTATGTTGATGCTACTTATAAAGTTGTATTCTTTTTTGTTCCTCTATTTGTTGTGCTTCTTCATCCCCAGTACACTTATACTTTTGGATTCTGAAAATTATTCATTGGTAAAGATATTTTCTGGTGCATTCCCTGAGAATTATGAACCTCCCAGTAATTTCTACTATGAGGTAAATGACGATTCAGTCGATTCTCCGATTGTTCAGGTAAAATCTAAAATTAAGTCAAATGTTGATGCAAGGCCAATTAGCTTTTGTTTGAAAATGTTTTAAGTAAACTTATGTTTTTTAATCTTGAAGGATGATATCAATTTGTTTGATTACAATGTCCCTGAACGAGTAAATGAGTTTGTCTCAGCTGCAATAACACAGGTATGAAACTTATCCTAAGATAGCTTGTTTGTTCTGTATACTGCAATTTGCTTTATTTAAAACGTTTTTTAAAATAAATGTACCAGGATTTTTAAATAGTTTAACCACATAGAATTGATGTGCCTGGATTTCTGAGAAATAAAAATAGAAATACTCCAAATGAAATACTATCTTTTATTCGTGTTTAGTGTCGTTCAAATGATTTAAAGCATTATCAACTGTACTTGCAAAGTGATCTGTGTCAACAACTCCACTGGCTATCCTGTTTCAGGCCAATATAACGCGCACAAATCATATAATGTGGACAATGGGGACAGATTTCAAGTACCAATATGCACATACCTGGTTTCAGCAAATGGACAAGTTTATTCACTACGTTAACCAAGTTACTTATCTTAAACTCTTAGCTTAATTCCAAAGTTTCTTTACTTAATTACTGTGTTTTAGCTATTTAAGATTCTTCTCCTTGACCTGCTAAGATAAATGGCATTTTATATAATACACTAGGCTCCCTACTTTTCCATAATGCATCTGTTCATGAGTTTAAATAAAATTCAACTTATTTTATTAAGAGTGGTTTGACATATTAATGGGACAACCTGCTAATGCTTATTTAGGATGGCCGGGTTCATGCCTTGTACTCGACTCCATCAATATATACTGATGCAAAACATGCTGCAAATGAGGCTTGGCCAATCAAGACTGATGACTTCTTTCCGTAAGTTTCAAATACAAATCATACAGTACATGAACTACCAACTCAAAATGATATTCAGTAAGAAGCTGCAAATTGTAGCTTCTACCTGCAAAATGATTTTGAGAATATCATTTGGGTGGCTACATTGCCTACCTAAACAATCATTTCATATTTATCTTCATTTAAGCATTTTTTTCTCATTCTTCCAACTTGTTAGTTCATATTTGGACCATGCATTTGTTAGGTATGCTGATCGTGTAAATGCCTATTGGACGGGATATTTTACAAGTAGGCCAGCTCTTAAAGGTTATGTCAGATTGATGAGTGGCTACTACTTGGTAAGCCTTCAAACTATTGCTTGTTGAAGTATTTAGAGTATTTGGTTAGATTTGAGCTACTCTGAGAAGATACTGAGCTCCGTTTTTTGTCTGAAAGCTGTGATTAAGACCATTTTAATTGATTTAACCTTGCCTTCCACTGGACTATTTTGGAATGTTATCAGAATTCCACAACTTACTGCTTACTACCTTCAATCTTGAAACAGGCTGCAAGGCAGTTAGAATATTTTAAAGGGAAGAGTTCCGTAGGTCCTAATACTGACTCTTTGGCTGATGCTTTGGCTATTGCTCAACACCATGATGCGGTATCTGGTACAGAAAAGCAGCATGTGGCTAATGATTATGCAAAACGGCTTTCAATAGGTTACACAGAGGTGATATTTACCTATATATGTTCTCTCTGAACCTTATTGTCTTGAATATAGCCTCAGAAATGCTTTTCATTTCACTTGTTCAGGCTGAGAAAGTTGTGGCAGCATCACTTGATAGCTTAACAAAGGCTGCAACCAAAACCGGTTATAGGGGTCCACAAATTAAATTTCAACAGGTAAGTAGTGATGTTCCTTTGTTCAACAATTGTGAGGTGCTCTACTCTGCTTCCTTTACTAGCCTACAATCTGTTGATTACTAGTCTTCAAATAACATCTTAAGGCATATGACTAATCATTATTGTGATGACCATATATCACATAATTCAATTTGTAGGATATCATCACATTCAAGAATCAAGATAAATTACCTAGTAGCATGCTAACCCCTATACTCATACCATTTTCCTTACCTTCTCTTTTTCTTTTGTATGACAAAGAAGCTCATGAACTTATGCATGTTCATATTGTGACAGCATCACTTTTAATAAAGATAATCCAAAAATTTAATGTGGCTCATAAGTCCTATACCTCTTTTCTCAACTTTAATTACATATATTTCATCAATTAGGTTATTATTATTCCTTTTGAATATTGTTTTATGAACTAAAGAACAAAATTATTATTTAAATAAATAGAATATCTACAGCTTTTGAGTTAAAGATAATAGAATGATTTAGAGGTCGTTCATGCATGCTTCACTGGAGCAGATGCATATAATAAACTAGCAGTACTTATTATGCACTATATCTATAGAAATGATATTATGTAAGAAAATTGAGGTGGTTTCATATTTCTGTTGGAGTGTCAAGTGTGAGTAAGAAGTCCACATTGGATGGAAATAGGCATGTTGAACAACATATAAATGGGAAGGAACGATAACCTAATATTAGCTTTTGGGTGATGATTATGTGGTTCATTCTTAGTCCGTTGATTCAGTAAAACTAAATCAGGAATTTATAATTCTTAACCATATCCCCCTTTTTTTTTTCCATATTGTCATTGCAGTGTCCACTTCTGAATGTAACTTACTGTCCTGCATCAGAAATTAACTTCTCAAATGGGAAAGAACTGGTGAGGAGCTACAACACCTGATCTGTTGCTTATTAGAATACAATAATTTTATCTATTAAGAATTTCTTGATATATTGTTTCCTGTAGGTTGTTGTCGTTTACAATTCTCTGGGATGGAAAAGAGAGGATGTTATAAGGATTCCTGTGAGTTTCTTCCTACAATCACCCTTCAGTACCTCCATTCTTATTTATGTTTTCTGGTTAAATTATGAACATGGTATGAGCTATATAAATATTATCTTTTATATGCACAAGCACTTATTCAATACTCTGCTTTTGTGCCAGACTGCCATTTGATTCCTTCTAGGCAAAGCACTGTAATGCATTTTTTTTCTTGTATTGTGGTATTACTTCATTTATCATCAACATGAATGAATGACGTTTCAAACTAAAAATGGAAAATCATATATTGCAAGGACGCAACACTGTCATCCTCAAATACTACTTTTGCATTACATAACTGTTCTATCAACTTTGTCATAGGTTGTCAATGAAAATGTTGTTGTTCGGGACTCCAGTGGAAAAGAAATCCAATCCCAGCTGCTGCCAATACTTGATGCTTTTCTTGGTTTAAGAAACTACCACACTGCAGCATACCTAGGAGTGTCTTCAACTGTAAACCCTAAATATTGGCTTGCTTTTTCAGCTACTGTTCCCCCACTTGGTTTTAGTACATACTATGTATCCTATGCCAAACAAAGAGGTCAGTCCTGATCAGTTATTCCTTCCTGACAGTTTGTGTCATCACTAATGCATTTACCTTGCAATCGCAGCTACATTTTCAGATAGACATGATACAACATACAAGTCAGGGAATCAGAGTGATACATTTGAAGTGGGCCCAGGAAATTTGAAACTAATTTATTTTGGGAAGGATGGGAAACTTACTCAATATATCAACAGTAGAAGCAAGGTATGTGATTTGGATGGCACATTGCCGTTTATCCCCATCTAGAGACTAGAGCTAAAACATAAACCTTTATGCTAAAGGTGTATGCTGCAAGGTTTTTATGATATGCATTCTAAATTTCTGTTCACAATGAAAGGTCAAACAATCTCTAGAGCAGACCTACAAATTTTATGCTGGGTATGGAAATGATAGAACACAAAATGCTCAGGTGATTATGTTTCTTCTATCCTTAGAATTTTGATTAGTTTTCCTTCACCCAAGATACCTTTTTATCATGATAATAAGTGGTTTGATACTTTGATTATGATTACTTATACCAAACTATTGATTTAAATGTTCTAAATTGATAAGGCGTCTGGAGCATATATTTTTCGCCCCAATGGTTCATCATCTCCTATCGAATACGGAGAGGTGAAGTCCACTATGAAAACACTTGTGTTAAATTACCAATATTCAGTGGTAGCAAGAGATTAATCAGTTTTTGTTTAAAAATTTTCAGTCTCCTCCCACAATTTTGCGGGGACCAATTGTGCATGAAGTGCATCAAAAGATCAATTCATGGATATACCAGGTAGTATGTAACAATTTTTTTTTGTTAAAATATATTTTTTATTCCTATTCATGATATTTATTTTCAATTTGGTCCATATATGAAGCAAATTTTTAATTGACTCCCCATAAGTAATGCCACCTTTGCACTTTGTTACTGTTATAACACGGTGTGTTTTTATAAGTAAAGTGTAGCGATCAAATTGAAAATAATTCTCATCCAGTTTGAAAAAATATAGGTAAAAATATAGTTTGAGACCCCATATGTGAGGGTTATTTTTAATTTGTTCTTATGCTTCTCATAATTTCACATCAATCTCATGTATAATGGCAACGGATGTCAAGGACAAAGTTGAAAACATACAGGGACCAAATTATCTTTTCTTTTCTTAAAAAAATTGAGTGTAACATATAGGCTAAAAATCTATTTTTTTCCTTATATATGGGTAGTGGAGCTTGGAGACATCACAGGAAAATGACAAAAAATAATATCTTCTATAGGTGATAATAAATTCTCAAAGCCTTTACAACTTTCTTGATTCTCTCAAACATCCTTGGTTATAATATGCTTGCACAAATTTGAGGGGCAGAGAAATGACATGAATTATAGATATGAATTATAGTTAAGAAGACGAATAAAACTTCTGCAATCTGTTAAAAAAACATGCAGCTGGCTTATTTAGTGTCCCTTATCAATAGCTCAATATTTGACCATGGCTTAATTGAACAGACCACCAGACTGTACAAGGGGAAAGAACATGCTGAAGTTGAGTTTATTGTAAGTTTTTTGTTTTATTTTCTTTTCAATTTTCTCCCAGTTTTCCTAACGCAGGTACTTCCAACCTTATTCTCGAAGAGCTAATAATCATGACAAAGCTATTGACATCAGGTTGGACCCATACCCATTGATGATGGAGTTGGCAAAGAAATTGCAACTGAGATTAAGACAAATCTGGCAAGCAGCAAAACCTTCTATACTGATTCTAATGGACGTGATTTCATTGAACGGGTACGTCCAGCGGGTTGAGTAGTTGTTTTCTAGTTACAGTTTTCCATAGTTGTTATAATAGTGCATGCCTTTACAGGTTCGGGACTATAGAAAAGACTGGGACTTGGAAGTAAATCAACCTGTTGCTGGAAATTATTACCCTGTATGTTATGTTAAACCGTGTGTATTACAAATGCTTCATTAATACACATGAAGTCAAAGTCCTTGAATTTGTTGAATAATGAAATCTAGATCCTCTTTTCAGATCAACCTTGGGATTTACTTGAAAGATAAAAGCAAAGAGTTTTCTATATTGGTAGATAGGTCTATTGGGGGTTCCAGCATCCTAGATGGGCAAGTGGAGCTAATGGTTCATAGGTTTGTTATGTTGTTCAACTGCTAATGCTCATTAATCATTCCATATTCTACCAATCAAACTCTGTTGTTTCCATTTTTTGACCCATTTTATGTAGGAGGTTACTTGAGGATGATTCCAGAGGAGTTGCTGAGGCACTGAATGAAACAGTTTGTGTCCATGATAAGTGCACTGGATTAACTGTAAGAAAATCTAAGTAGCATGTGAGTTTTGGGTTGGCAAGGATCATAGTTTTCACATCTGGCTTATTCATCATCTACAATAAAATTTGCAGGTGCTAGGGAAGTATTATTTCAGAATTGATCCTGTAGGAGAGGGTGCTAAATGGCGTCGATCATTTGGTCAGGAGATATACTCACCGTTTCTTTTAGCCTTCACAAAGGTGGTTAAAGAATGGATGTTAGAAGTGTTTGGTTTTCCCAGTGAGCTGAATTTATAACTTACTTTTGTTCATCTTTTACATATCTTCTAGAGTGAAGGTAACTGGGGAGATTCTCATGTCACAACGTTCTCAGGAATAGATTCCTCATACAACTTACCAGATAATGTTGCAATAATAACCCTCCAGGTGGGCTGATATAACTTACTACTGATGATAGCTTCCACCTTTTCAGAATGAAAGAGACATGCTATTTCTTCACAGAATTACCCAATGAACATGAACTTGAACATTTGTCCAAAATATGTTTATTGAATGCAACTTAGCACTCTCTCAAGTATAACCCTCCAATGGGCAGTGTAATCAATGAAATGAGACCTCTTGATATTTGTCCTGAATTTATATTCCCGATTTAGCTGAGTCATTTAATGGACAGTGTTGAAGACTTACATTATTTTGGCTCACTGCTAATGTTAAGCCACCTTCTTGAACACTGCAGGATCTGGGTGATGGAACAGTTCTGCTTCGGCTGGCACACTTATATGAGGTATATTCTCTTGCATCTATCTACTTGTTTATATTACACTGTAACCATTTTCCTGTTCAGCTTCTAATCCTTTCAGAGTTAAGAGGGGAATGATTCTTGTTTGGTTTGAAAAATATGCAATGATATAATTATATAAATCTGTTCTCTATAAGGGTCTTGCTTAGAAGTTAGAACACTGGTTAAGAAATCAAGAAATAGAAAACTTATTGAAAAATGCAACATTCCATGTATTGATAACACATTAAATGATACACTTCTAAATATAAATTTCTACTTTTGATTTTTTCAACAAGCTCTTAGCGCACTGCACTAGTTAGCATTTGATCTTTTTTAACTCAGAAATATGAGATGATTTAGTTCCTTTCTGCATTATGTAAAAGAAAGAACTTCTGGAATAATTCACCATGGTCCGTGAAAAGTTGTTATCCCTCTCATTTAAGCTATTGGTTATTTATATATTGCTTTCAATAACGACCTAACGATTTCTTTGAAGCCAATCAAATGATTTATCCTTCTCATGCTCTCTTCATTGTCTTTTATTTTTTTTTTTTGAGCCTTGATTTTCTAAATACTGAATTATTTTTCTTATCATTGCAAGATTGGCGAGGACATGCATCTTTCAGTTAAGGCAAATGTAGAACTTAAAAAGGTGTTCCCCCGTAAACAGGTAGAACAACATAACATGTTATATAACTTGAATTCATTTTACCTTCCTGATTTATTCTATTTGCTTCTCCTATAAGTTCTTCTAGTTCTATAAGTTCTTCTAGAGAAGTTTATACCTGTTTGGGTGGAACTTCTGCAGAAGTACTTCTAGGTGAAAAAAATAACATTATTAAAGAGGTCAAATGCATTTAACTTCTCCATAAGTTAAAATTAGTTACTTTTGGAGAAGTTAAATGGGAGAGCTTTTGGTGTAGGTGATTTACAAAGACTAATTTTAACTTATGGAGAAGTTAAATGCATTTGACCTTTTTGATTCATGCTATTTTTTTCACCTAGAAGTACTTCTGCAGAAGTTTCACCCAAACAGGCTCATATCAATAATCCTTGTGTAGCTAGTTGTTTCATCATTAGCTTGTCTTTTTTTTGTCTAAGGCGTTTCAAATATAATTCCATTATATTCACTATTCAGATAAACAAAATATCTGAGGTGAGCTTATCAGCTAACCAAGAAAGAGCAGAAATGGAGAGGAAGAGATTAGTGTGGAAAGTTAAAGGGTCACATGGAGAACCACAGGTGTCAAGGGGAGGACCGGTTGATCCAAAAAAGCTAGTTGTAGAACTTGCTCCATGGAAATACGGACCTTTATTATCAATTTTAGGCACTAAAACAGGTATGTCGGGAGGGAATGGATATTTTAGCATGACATTTCATTGTGAAAAATTGTCTCTCTCTCTTTCTATAAACATCTATAAATTTTAATAAGGTTTCACTTATTTAATAAATATTAAGAGAGATATTGATACTTATCTCAAATTTTAACTCAGGACCTGCCAATGCCATCACCACCTTGACTGAAAAATAAGCAATGTTGTCAGGAATGTCCAACATTGTGTGAGGCGTTTCAGATCCCGTTCCTCAATATCATACGGGTCAACAACCGGAAATATGTTCAGGGTTTGTTTGTTTGGCTAAGGTTGTGTGAATGAACAATATTCATTGGCAATAAAGTGCATCATTCTCTCCCTCTCCCTTGACAACAAATCAAATAACGCAACTTTTTCCTTTCTTGTTATGCATTTCGTCAAATAATCGAAATTCCTGAAGGAAAATAATACTTTAACATGCAATTTTCCTAGTGTGGAAGGTGTAGAGAAAAGAGGTAGGAAGAAATAAATTAAGGAAATGAAAAAAATAAAATGAAAGATGTGATAATTGATAGAAAAAGAGAAACCTCTATTCTTTTGCGTAGAGGTGTCAATTTGGGTTGACCTCGGTGAGCCAACCCGGTTCACCGGTGGGTTGGGTTAGTAAAATATAGGCTCACATTTTCGCGGGTTAAAAGTGGGTCAACCCACTTAACTCGCGAGCCAAAGTGGGTTCGAGCCGGGTTGAGGTGGGTTGACTCACTTTTTAATTTTTATTTATTTTTTATAGTTTTTTAAGTCATTTTATAGTTTTTTAAGTCATTTTTATAATTTTTTGTATTTTTTTTCTAATTTTTTTGACCCTTTTTATTATTTTTTTAATTACTTTTATTATTTTTTAAGTTAGGTGAGCCAGCTCGCTTAACCCACCAACCCGCGGTGGGTCGAGCCGGGTTGGTATTTTTTCAGCCTCACCAGAAAAGTGAGCCAACCCGCGTGAGCCGGGTTGGCTCATTTTGACACCTCTACTTTTGCGTAGAGGTACAGTTGAAATTTCATTTTATTTCAATTAATCCTTAAATTATTATAATTATGTCATTAATGTGAAGTTGAATAATTATATAATCAATTTCAATCTTTTAAAATTTTGTGATTAATAAATATATTAAAATCATATAAAATAAAGTTTACCAAATAAAAAATGGAAAATTGTTAAACTAAAACCTTTGATCCATCTCCAATATTTCATTTTGCACCCATTAAATGATTGATTTTGCACTCCAAGTGAAGTTGGGACGATAACCAATATTAGAATCTAGAATTGTGGATCTTGGGAAATATCTAGCCTTTTTTTTTGGTCGAGGAAATATCTAGCCTTTAAACACGAGATATATGAGAACAAAAGTAATACATGTTTAATCAACTACAAGTCAGTTGTTTAGAGCATGAAGATGATGTCTAAGAATACAAAACTTATTTAAAGAAGTTACCCCTTATTTGGCTAAAGATCAACACAAAAACTCTCTTCCTTATGAGTGTGATTTAAAGTGATACTCCAATCCTTAGCCTCAGTTTGGTGGGGATAAAATGGGGAAGGGAGGAGAGAAGTGAAGAGAAATGAGGGAGGCATGTGTGTTTGGTGAGCAGAGAAATGAGGGGAGATGATTACACTGTTCATTTCTCTGCAATTTTGTAGTGAAATGGGGAGAAGAAATGAGCAATGGACATGTGATAATCGATTTTCATGTATACATAATCGATTATCATGTTTACCCACTGTCATAAAGAATCGATTTTCATGTACACATAATTGATTTTTATGTTACCCACTGTCATAAAAATCGATTTTAATGTCCCATAATCGATTGTTGAGAAAAAAAGAATTTTTTTTTTTAAAAATCGATTTTTCAAATTTTTTTTCTTTTATTTCACACACATTTCCATCATACCAAACAACTTAAAAATATATTTCTCTCTCATTTCACACTTATTTTTCTCACACCAAACAACCTATTTCTCTTCCATTTCACACCTATTTATCTTCCCTATTTCTCTTCTTCCCACTCCTCTTCTCATTTCTCTTCTCTATTTCCCTAATTACACCAAACAAAGCATTAGAGAAAATTTCTCGGATTGTTCTAATAATAGAACCATATTTATGAAAATTAACTTAAGCATTTAAACAATCTAACCAATAAATGACTAGCCCTATAACCTTCATTCCAAGCCAATTAGAGACCACGTAAAAGAGCCAATAATTGTACTAGAATGTTATCACAAAGACTAATATGGCCATGAAACCTGCATATCCAATTACCATGACAATCTCTAATAAGATCTCCAAAACCAAAAACTCTAGGATTGTGTATTACACTATGATCAACATTCAGAGCAACTTCATCACGATTTGGTGGGATCCAACGAACTAATCTTGAGCATCTAAAAGAATTTTCTAAAGAATTATTTTGAAGATGACCCCAATCATATTGTCTTCTTGAAATCTCCTATAAGAAAATTTGAGTAGGCATCAATACAGAAGAGAAGATTGAGTTATTTCTATCAACCAAGCTTGCCACTAAGTAAATAAAACATTTTTGATTAGAGAACCAAACTGGTTAATCCAGTCTATATTGGATTAATATCATCAAGAAAACCTGGTTGAGAAGATAATCAAATGACATGTCAGAGATTAAAAGAAGCAGCACAATCACGCAAATAGTGCATGATTTTTTCTAAACCCATTATTGTAACTAGTACAAATGGATGATGAAGAAAGATGTATGTGAAATCTTAAAGAATTAGTAGGCAAATAATTTTGAAAAATCAACCAAATAAAATTCTAAATTTTTATGGAATTAGCAATTTCCAAATAAATGACCAAGCATGGTGTTGATTGATCACATTCATCTTTGAATAAGTGTTCTTGTTAAATGTTTAGCCTTAATTTGCTTATTATTGTATCGCTCATTAGTTAGAATTGTTACTTGTGATTTGTCAGAATCTATTTTTTCTTTTAAATAAAGTTTTAATTCACACAATGACTACATAAATATTATCTTTAATTCCATCTAGACTATAAGAGAGGGTTTATTGATTATAACCATTTGTTCACTTAAACCTTGTGAAATAATGAAATATAATGAATTGAAGTCTTTTCAGAAACTCCTTTTAATTTCTTTTGAAAAAAATGTGTATCAAGTCAAGTTATCTCTTTTTTAAATAATTTTAATCTGTAAAATGTCCAGATAATACTAATTGAGGAGCAAATGTTATCTTTAACATTGTTTTATTCATAAGGGGAGTTTTTTAAGTAGCTATTTGCTAACTTGAACCCTATGCAAAAGTGAAGTTATTTTTATAATAAAAATCTTTAAATTTTTTTAAAGAAATAAAATAAATCACTCCATAATCTTTTTCCAAAAATAAAAAATTTATTTTTCTAAACTTAAATCCTTATTTAATCAAAATCTTTTTTTCAAACTTCAAATCAATTGTTTTCATGATCAAAATCATCTTACTCATCTTTTTAATGGTGTTAGCAAGTGTAATAATCAAAATCAATTTTTAAAATTTCAATCAAAATCACTTTTTAAAATTCAAACAAACCTATAATTCTTTCCAAACTATATAACTTTGAATTCCTTATTGTACCATAGTTACATAAGAGTGAGAGTCCATTTCATCAAGTCAATTATTTCACAATTTAATTTTTCTTTTAAATATTATAATCTTTATATTTATTTCTTGATTAATTTATTTCATTTTATCTTACTCCTTATTATTTAAGGTTAAAATAAATGTTTTAAATTTGTTAATAATTTGCACAATCAGCTAAAGTAACATTTCTTTAAATAGTCTCCCAAAGTCCTCTTTAAAAGGCCTATTTGAAAATAAAAAGTTTTTTCAATTAGTTTCTTTAAAAAAATAATAATTAGTGGCATTTTCATTGATTTCATCATTTTAATTTGAAGTTTTTTTGTTGCCTCATAGCATCTCGTGACGCCCTCGAGATATATTGTGTCAGTTTGGCAACTCTATTAGTATGAGTGATCATGGTCGGGTTGGGTTTAAGGCATTGATGGATCCAACCCGATGAAAAGATATTGAGTTGGGTTGAGTTTTTTTTATTGTAGGGACGTACCCAACCCAACCCAACCCGATTATAGTTGGATTGGGTTTGCTGAGTCAATTGGGTCCAACATTTTAAAATGCTTGTGTTTATAAATAAATAAAAATAAAAAATACTTTGAATAGAAAATATAAGTTGTCATTATAAGTATGATAAAAATAAAAACCTATAATTTAATAATAAGAAAATCAATTTATCCAATATTAAATATTAAAATGTGTAACTTATTAGTATAAAAAATTATAAAATTTATTTTTTTATTAATGGTTGGGTTGGGTTGGGTTGATCGGGTTGGGAGTATGAAAACCCGATACCTAACCAAATCTGATTAGGTTCGTCTATATGAAACTTAACCCAACCCGACTACCCAATCCAACCTGTCTTTTTTAATTAGGTTGAGTTGGGTTGGTCGGGTTCATTGGGTGTACCAAAACCATGATCACCCCTGTTTATTAGGAAAGTTGAGAGTCAAACATAGTTTATTGTGTAAATTGTTAATAAATTTTAAAATATTTACTTTATCCTTTTTCTTTATTTTCCATATTCAAATATCTTATTATGTTTATAGCTTGTATAGTGCGATAAATTCTTATGCTTATTTCATATACTTTGTACCTATGGTAGAAGACTATCATGCTTGTATATATCTTGTTGATTGTTTGTTTTTGCAAGTTTGCATGATAAATGTTTGTATGCTTCCACACACTTCACCACCACCTATCCTCACACACTCTTTGGCTGTGGATGCCCTGAGAAAGAAAGTTTGAAATGTTAAATAGTGATCATAATATGATACTTAACCTTTCATTCCCTGAGTTCAGAAACATCCACTTCTCCCTCTTCATCTCCATAGGTATCTTTTGAAGCTTGATGAGTGTAAATTGTGGGATTTTAGCATTGGTTTGCTAAAGTTGATTTATCCAATATAACTTGGGTGTAAATCATAATTTATGTATATACACAAAAAGAAAGCACAAATTTTAAAATCACCTAGTTCTAATTTAGGGCACAGAAATTTGCTTTGGGTTACTCCATATTGTGGTGTCATGATTACCAGAACGTTTCAGACAACTTCATCTTTGTTTTTTTTTTTTTGTGAAGACATGTCTAACAATTAAATAGTCTCAAAGGACACTTGTATCTTACATATTCAGCTGAAAATTTACCATAATTCTATATTTCCACCTAACTAGGAGTTCATAATGAGTTTTTTAAGACATGATGAAGGTAGCATTTAAGGTGTTGGGAGATCATGTGTTGGGAGATCATCTGATGCACAATACAATGAAGCACAATTGCTTGATGGGAAATTATACTTTTTGCTGATGAGGTATAGCATGAGGTTCAAGATGCCAGCTATCCTCAGGGATGCCATACCTTTCAATTCCAGGCACTCTGTAAGCTAGAACTTGATGAGAGAAACTTAGCATCTCTGCTTCAGAAATTGTACAAGATAGATCAAATCCCTCATGTTGTTGCCTATGGAAGAAGGTTAGACAGTTATGTACCTCTTCAAGTTTGGCTACTTTTATCCCATTTTCTTCAGAGAAATCTGAAATAATTTCTACCATTTGATATTGACATTTTCATAATCATTATGCTCCCATTTTTCTATTCCAATTCTGTACATTGCCCAAATCTCACCTTTTTTGGGATAAATCATATAGTGTGGCCTAGTTGTGCCTTGCACATACTTGACCAAATGGGAGAACTGTGACATAGGAGGATAACATTACTATTCCCTTGTTTAAACATTCCACACACAATGGGTAGATTTTCTCTCCATTGTTCTCACCTTTGAGAACTAGTTCAGGTTCTAAAATTGTTATACAAATTTGATTGTTAGAGACCATACTATTAACAAGAGCATATTGACGAGGCATGGCATATTTTCCACGATAAATTGCCCAAACTTGACCAGGGGCAAAATCATCTGCTGATATCTTGTATTTCAAGAATTTACTCTCTGATTGGAACTCCCCAACACACAACTTGTTCTTACCACTATTACTACTATCCTTAATAGGATTTCTGTTACCATATGTTGAATTAAATTGTTGGCCATAGCCATTAGGTCCAATTCATATAAAACTTCATCTTTCACACCCATAAGCCTTTTGCGCTGGGATCTTTTGAGGAGAAAAGCAAATGATGAGGAGAAATGTGATCTATTTCAATGGATTCTTCCCAATTACTTTGTTCAACATCAGGATTTTGAGATGTCTCTGCACATCTTATTCAAAGAAATGAGACCATTGTCATGCCTAAAACCATGATACAAATGCTTTTCTCTATCTGAAAGCATGTTCAATGCATTCTGTACAACTTCTAGAGCTAACTCTGCTCCAGGAAACTCATATTTGACACCATTTATTGAGGTGACAAGATTATGGAGATAACATCTAGCATCAGAATAGTTGCTGAGGGTTTTATTAAATCAAGAATGCAGTGAAAATCAATCTCATTATATGATAATCTGACACTCGAAGCAAGCAGAGTAGTATGTCACATATGGTCAGCATTAGACTAATTTGATCAAGTTCTGGGCATAGTTGCTGGGCATTAAGTAACTTCTGCCTTGCACCAGTGTACTCCTCATTGTGCATCATGATTGTAGCAGCCCACTTGTCCCGAAGAGCCTCCACCTTCTTCTGATTCAACTCTTTCATCTCCTTGGCTTCAGCCTTAAGGATATGATTCCCAAGTAAATAAGGTTGTTAGAATTGCATATGCCCTAAAAGTATTCAAAAAGAAAATAACAAAATCAAATGGAGGTTGAGAAACACATTTTACTTATACTCATATATATAGAAAAAAATTGTTCATATTACATATGAATCAAGAGTGTTTCTATAAATCCAATTCAAAATCAGTCATATCATGACCCTATTTCTAGTCAAACTGTACTAATGAATTTCTCAAATGTCAAATTCCCTACAGATTTGGAGGTTTATGAATCGATCAAAAAGAGATGTTGTAAATTTGTATGCCAAAAGTAGATGTAAAATATTTGGCAAAAGCCAAAACAAAAAATGTTGAGTTTTTATTTGATTTTGGTTTTTTGATCCCAAGGACAAAAAAAGAAGGTAGAAAATTGGGATGTAGCTATTTAAACTTGTAGCATTAGCTTACCTCCATCTCTCGGGAATCAGTAGAAAAAGAATTCCTTATCCACCTAACCTGGTATCATTTTTTTTTCCATCTCAAAAAGTCCATCAATAGAAGCCCAAAATGTTTAGAATAAGAAGATAAAAAGTGCAATGATCAGAAAACTTTGGAAAGCTCCAGCACCAACTCAGCTTAAAATTGTGAAAGCAACACACTAATTGTGTGTATAAGGTATCTATCAATGTAACTGTAAGTACTAGTAGTGTGGTGTCCCACAAGATAAGAAGAGTCTGTCCTGCGTGCATGTGCATGTAATGTGTCTTGCAACAAGACCCTTATTTCGTTTGAGAAACTTGGCAAATTTGGCAAACCCCAACAATCTAGCTAACTAACTAAAAGCAAACAAGATTTTTAATTTCAAAAATGAAATCAAAGGCAAACCAAAATACAGGGTTGGACTTGGAGCGGTCTATTCTAATTATGAAGGAAAATAGATAGATAAATCATAAATGGTCCAAGCAAAAAACCACATGTCGTTAGTTAGTTGTGTTGTGACACGGTGTATGTATAGAGAGAGAGAAAAGTAAAGGGCAAGTTGAGAATTGAGATTCGTTTTCGAGCGACAGACATGAAAAATCGCAACCACTGCTTCAAACCTCCTTTGAATATGCTCTAAATAGTTTTCAACAGAAAAAGAAAAAAAATCAACCAAATACCTTTTCTTCTTCTAACCGTTACTTTTATCTGCAAAACAAAAGAAGAAGAAAACGAACAACAAAAAAATCCAGAAGAATTTTCATCAAACATTAATTGTTTTTTGATAATGTATTTCTCAAAACTCAATGACTCGCCCATGTTCCGACAACAGGGTTCTGTTCTATTTATGATCTCTTTCCTCTATACGTTCTTGGTTGTTAGGGGTGCTTTGATTCTTTAAAAACAATTACAGAGGAAAAGAAATCGTTGGATGTCATGTAATATGTTACAGTTACGTAGAGATTATTCGTCTCGTGATTAATGCTATTTATTTGCATGGTTTATTCCTTTTTTGTTAGGATGGTCATATTATCATGTGTTTTTACATGAATTTGTTGCTTTAATTATGAATCATGAATTGCTATCTATATATGGATGCAGCTCCAGTACATGGAAGAAAGTTTCAGAAGCCTTACGCTCGAGAGTGTTGGAAGTTCTACAAAGGATGTCGAAAGTACACGTGGGTTTAATTTCCATGCCATTTTTTTTATTCAATTTTGCACTTTGTATGTTCTGTTTGGGGCATGTTGAAACTTGAAATTTCTGGAAGGACTTAACTCAAACGGTTAAACTATAAGTCCTTAACAACTAAACAGTTTTAAATAGCAAGAGAAACTTTTCGGTACACTTAATTAGGGATTTAGGGGTACACAATTTGTGTAAATTAAGTCACAACAACAAAATATAGTTGCCTGAATTTTTGTGTACAATTATGGTTGATTAAACTAATCAATGGATACTTTTGAGCATGGTGGCTGATTATATAAACAGAAGTCTAGCAAGGGTTTCTCCCGTTCTTAAATTTCTAATGCCCTTATACTTTTGACCTTTTTTTAGGGAAGGGCTTGGAGAGGCATATGATGGAGACATTGCATTTGCAAGTGCCCTTGAAAATTTTGGAGGAGGGCCATAATGATCCTCTATTTGTAACTTTGGGAGGTAAGTCCTGTTTGTCTCTTCCCTACCTACTCTGCCTTTTCTTATAATTTTATAAATAAACCTAAATGATTTTCTTTGTTGTATGCTTGCTGCTTAGTTAAGAGGCATTGACTAGAGCGTGTGTACTTGGAGGTTATTCCTTGGGTTATTTATTGGCCCTGATCTAACATGAAAAATTTAGGTTGAGCATAACAAGTCATATTGTTAGTGGATGTATACTCAAGTTTTGTTGCATGATATATTTAGGCCATTCAAGGAGGCTCCAAAATTCCTTGGAAAATGGTTCAAAGAGATGCTTCAAATATTTTAGTCTTCAATATGAATTTTGATCAACTTTTGTTTTGATATTATCAGGACCTGTGATGACCAAATTCTCTATTGCTTTGAGAGAAATCAGTACATTCAAGGAACTTCTTCGGTCACAGGTAATGATTTGTCCAGTGTTGTCACTGTCTTCCTTTTTTTTCTTAGCAATGTATGTATGGAACTTAAGCTGCTGTTGGGAGTTTAATGTGTCACTCGACTCTTTCTCAGATTGTAACGATACGTCTGGGTTCCTATTGTCTATTTATGATCCTTCAAAATTGAATTAAACTACAAGATAATATTGTTGAAAATCTTTTTTTCTAAAGGTTTTTTAGTGAGGGTAGAAACAATTGTTCTGATATTGCTAAGCTGACTACACTTGATGTCGCTTCTTAGGTGGAGCACATGCTGAATGACCGGTTACTGAACATTCTAAATGTCGAATCCTTGATGTCAAGGTATATTGTGAGTAGCAGAAATTTTTGAAATGTTTATACATAATTAATAATGTTGATTATTATATGCTAAACCTATGGAATGTTAAGCATCATACTTGATGACATGGCCTATAGCTCCAGTAGTTTCTATAGAGGAATATAAAGTCATAAATTAGTGTAATGCTGCCCTTCCTCTCCTCAATATGCTGTTGTGCAGCTCTTTGTATGTGAACAGGACTTTAATTCGTATTCTACAAAATATCACCTCAAATTGAAATAAATATGTCAAAAATAAAATTCTCAAAAGAGATGGAATATTTTCAGTTCTATTTTTGTATTTGAACTTATAATACGTTGGGAATAAATGATCAATATGTAAGCATTGATGACATTAATATTCAAGCTTGAGGAAAAGAGTTTTAAAATGGTGATGAAACATGGAAGTGGGGAATTTAAAAGATATTCTCAGAAAAGAAAGATTAGCAGGTAGTGGAAGAAAAGCATAAAGATCAACCCCTTATATAATACTCTAACGATCCAGATCAAATTGCTGAGAATGATGTCTGGGGTGCCTTATCTCCAAAATTCTACATGATCTTAGAGTCCAGAAAATGAAATGCTATTTCCCAGCATCACACAACTAACAAAGGAAAAAGCAAAAGTCAGAGCTTAAATAATAAGAAATGGATGTTGAAGAGAAGCTGATCAACACAGTTGAGCATAGGTGCATCAACTGAGAACCAC
This sequence comes from Sesbania bispinosa, assembly GCA_026901365.1. NCBI lineage: Eukaryota > Viridiplantae > Streptophyta > Magnoliopsida > Fabales > Fabaceae > Sesbania > Sesbania bispinosa. The sequence continues at coordinate 724,733 of QLOH01000141.1, forward strand.
AAGTTACTTTTTCCTCAAATAGTTTGGCTTCTACTATATGGTTCTAGGCCAACTGCACATAAAAAATAGACACTTTCAAAGGAACCACTTACTTGAGAAAATTGACAATGTCAGAATTTAGGGGCTCAAATTAGAAGCTTTATGTAACCATGCAAAACTTAATGTTCAAACATTTTCCATCATCTACTAGGTGATAACCTTTAGCTTAAGAAAGATTCTGGACTTTGAAGCAAAGCATACTTGACCATGAAATCAAATGCTATTCATTGTCTTTGGTGCATCTAATATCTATGATTCAACAAAATGAATTATGCTTATTTTTCTGGCTAACATAGAGAATCAATCACTGGAAGTATGAAATCATGATATATAACTTTATTACAAGACTACCAATCAAATGTATGCAAACTACCATGGGTGGAACTCGGTTTTAGAGATGACAACACTTTCAAAAAGGATAATGCTCCTAAGAGTTGACTTTCATATTCAACAAAATGTTCATAATTCCTGCCTTCATATGACTTGTAAGGTTCTTTTTTTCTTTTTCCCTTTTAATGCTTCAAGTGATGCTTGCAGGAAGCTCGGAGGCGTTTTGAGAAAGCTTCCCTTGTATATGATCAGGTGCTTACAAAAATTGCACAGTATAAAGATATCTGCATCCACGTTTTTCCTTTCCTTCTTCTGCATGTTTAGATGTATATGATTTATTATATGAGAAGAAACATAAGGTGTAACTGGTAGTCTTTGGGTATTCAGTATGATCCTTTACTCTTTCTAGTATTATTTTTATTTATTGGGTTGATTAAAACTTTCTCTTAATGACTGATACCAGGGGTAAGTTTCTCAATGTCAGTCATTTTTCCAAATTCATTTGTTCACTCAATTGATGTATGTAATGGAAAAAGTTCAAAGTTTTTGGTGAATGACCTCCATGAGTTGATTTATCTTTTAACATCTCCAACTCACTTTGAATTTTGTATATCGATGCTCCTTAGTTTTGATTACTGAAAGAGGAAAAAATTGACTTTTAATGGACATAATTAAGTATCATGTCATGGAAAAGGATCTTCTAGTGATCTGGTTGAACTTTCAATCATTCTCACTTTATGGACCTTCAAAGCACTTTGTATTAATGTTTTAGTTACATTGCAAATTCAACTCAAGTTTTCACTTTCAATAACTCTTTTGAAGAAATATCAGAGTGAGATGCATGTGTAAATTCAATGCTTCCAAACCCAGAAGAAAATTAGGACATCATAAAAATAAATTAGATATGTTGGAAGTTCATTAGCCTATCTCTTGATGATAACAAATAATACAACATGGAATTTATGCTACAGGCACGTGAGAAGTTTATGTCATTGAGAAAGAGCACTAAGACTGATGTTGTAACTGTCATAGAAGAGGTATGTCCAGTATCTTATCTTTGGCATTTGTATTCATAAACAATGTATTACATACCTCGTCATGGGTTACCATGATCTTTTTTAATCTAATTTGGTAGAGAGAAATTCCAGGAATTGAACAATGCAAGGACCTCATTTGATGAAGCTCGTTTCAATCTGGTAATTTTAGTGGAAGACATGCTACTTTGAATAAGAGTATGAAATGTGTACATATTTATCTCTTAACCACAGAACATATTTCATCTTCTATTCTAGGTTAGTGCTCTTCATAATGTTGAGGCCAAGAAGAGATTTGAGTTTTTGGAGGCTGTCACTGGAGTTATGGATGCTCATCTCGATACTTTCAACAGGTGTGTGAATAGTCATATATGGCAATTTCCATATGCAATTTTGCACTTATGCTGTTTTGAAAAATCCTTTCTCTTGCAGGGATATCATCTATTACATGAGATGGAGCCTTTCATTATTGAGGTTTAACTCTCCTTACTTCTTTTGCTTTTAACTTGACTGAAGATAGGAAACATATTCTTTCACAATGACATGAAGCAAAATTGCTGGTTTATAGTGTGCCTGATAAATTTTGACTGAATGGAAGGTTTCTTTTCTTATATCTGCTATGTTGCAGATTTGGCTTATGCACAAAAGGCAAGAGAAAGTTACAATGAGGAGCAGATTTCTCTTTGTGAAAGAATGGTAGAGTACAAAAAAATAGCTCATCAAGAAAGTAGGTTGTCTTCCTGAGTGGCCCCTTACTGTTCTCCCATTAGAGAAGGTGTGCAGCCAACAACCTTTTTCCAGGATATCAAATAATAGTAGTAGATGCAGTAACAGAATCTGCTGCAAATGGAAAGGTATTTCAGGATATGATTATGATGTTTCTCTGCAGGTTCTCAGAAAGAATATTCATTTACTTCATTTCATTTCACATAGTTTTCATTTATGAGTTCTATATATCCATTGGCATCTCTCTCTTCATATCATAAGGTGCACTATTTAATTTTAGGTTCGAATCATTCGGACAAGGGTATCTTTCCAAACGTTCCTCCAATTGAGGGCTGACTGGAAGAGAAGGTATTTCGTTCTTGATAGTCGTGGAATGCTTTACTACTATCGTAAACCATGGAATGGTTTACCTGTAAGTATCTTAGTCCAACTAAATGTTAACAGTTAACTAAGTATTATAGTATCTCTAAGTTAGGTAATGCACATTTCATCACCTTATATCTTGTTAATAAATGTTGAGCATATATACCATTTCAGAGTGGCAATCAACCACCTTGGAATTATGCCAATGATAATAGTGCTGGAATTCTGAGTCGATTGCTTTCTTCACTTACCATGGAGTTGTCCATGATGACAAATCTGTGGCACGTCATACAGTGAACCTTCTCACATCAACAATCAAGATGGATGCTGAACAGTCAGATTAAGGTTCTGCTTTAGGATTATTTCACCATCAAGAGTTACACATTGCAGGTACTCTACTCATTCCCAAAATCTTATTATTAAAGGGTAGTTAGGCATTTATTATTACTCCTCACTATACTTAGTAATACAAATATAATTTGCAGGCAGAAAATGCCCTGGACCAGATGGATTGGATCGAAAGATAACTGGTGTAATTACTTCCTTGTTGACTGTACAGCCACTGGAAAGGTAGCACTCAAAATTGATCAATCAATAGATTATAGAGCTATCAAGTCAATTGCTTGCTCAATGTTATTTGACTACTATAATTATACAACAATTATGTGACAGTCTTTCTCAGCTGACTCAGAAAGTTGTGACTGGGACTCTGCTAGCAAAACTGATGATTCGGTACAAAGTTCTCCTGATCATGATCTAGCAATGACTGGAGATTTTGCAGCCAAGAACTTAATCAATTATAGATCACCTGAAGACTGCAGAAGAATAAGCTGCATATAAAAGTTGAAAAACCAATTGATGTTCTTAGAAAAGTTAGCGGGAATGACAATGTGCTGATGTGGTAAACCTGAACCAGACTGGGCATCCTTAAACCTTGGCATCCTTATATGCATTGAATGTTCTGGTGTTCACCGTAATCTTGAGTGTGCATGTATCAAAGTAAGTAGTGTGAAGTTGCATATATGCTAAGTGTTGCACATGGTCCATGTGTTATCAAACTTTTATTTTATTGTTCACATTTTTGTTTAGTTTGGTATTGTTTTGTTTTTGTTTTTTCATTGAAAACAGTATGCTTTGTTGATTTATGCACAGTACCTTCTTTTTTTTATTAAAAGTGGAAACAAGAGGCTTTCTGTTTTCAATCCTTACTTTTGGAACTAAGGTGGAATGGCATTTTTGCAGGTGAGATCACTTACACTTGATGTGAAAATATGGGATTCCTCAGTCTTAACCATGTTTCAGTCATTAGGCAATCTCTTTGCAAACTCGGTTTGGGAGGAGCTGTTGCATTCCGACAAGTAGTTCGCATACAGATGACACTCCTGATGGGTAAGTATTCCCAGGGTTGATAGGATTAACTGTTTGAACTTTTGCTAACATGCACCCCTGCAATGTAGTTCATCCAAGGCAAACAAAGGCAAGCTATTTCATGCAAGAAAACCAGAACATGATGATCCTATTTCATTAAAGGAGAGGTTCATTCATGCAAAGGTAATATATAGTGGAGATTGTAAATTATTTCCTAGTTAGAAAGCAATATTTTGGGAGGGGGGGGTGTTAAATGAACCCTTCAAAGTTTTCAACTGATGAATCTATTATTATGTATATCAGTAGGTTGGCTGCCTAAAGATCTCTTAAGGTATATGAAGGTGATTGTAAAATTCTTGATTGTCAATTTTTGGAAACTATGCAACCCTACATACAGACTGCTACTTTCTTTATGATTTGTTATTTTCCTGTTTTGTGGACCTTTATAATAATAACTTTCAGTTGAGTCCCTAGTTCATTGGTGAAGGGAATTACTACATAATTATATTCAATGCTACAGTATAGGGCTCCAATGGTATCTTACCACACAGTACAAGTTTTGGTCAACAAGTTCTGGGGTTTTGCATAACTAGACTACTGTTTTTTTTTTTTTTTTTTTTTTTTTTTTTTTTTTCCAAAATAAGTACCATACTTGTAGAATGACCAATATGAACTTAACTGCTCTACTTGTGTCACCATTTGCTAACTCAAATTCTGCTGCTCGGAGTGTTATGCTATTTTTGTCCCATGCTACATTCAGTGTAAACTGTAAAGTAGGTGAAGAGATGCTTGAAAGTAAAACATTCATTCTTCTTCAATACATCTTAGGACACCTTAGGGAATGGATGTCTACCCTTTTTCCTTCACTCTTTCCTTTACTGTGAAACAAGTATTTTTCAATTATTTAGTAAGCTATTTTTTAAAATCCCGATACAATTAACTAACTTTAACCACTTTTATTAATCCGTGTTATTCAGTTAAGTGTCTTATAAAAAGGAACGGAGGGAGTATGTGGTAACTCTATCTTATTTTCTATTTAAACTTAGATGTTGTTTACTTTTTCTGCCTTGATGACAAACCTCTAGTAGCTGGAAGGAATCTTATTCTTAAAGTATTACTTGATGGGAGATAGAACTGATGGTTTGTTTTATTGCAGTATGCTGAGAAGTGTTTGTTCGCCGGGTGAAAAAAAACCACCGTCTCCTTCAGTGGCACAACAGGTTTGGGAAAGCATCTGCGCCAATGACAAGAAAGCAGTGTACAGGCACATTGTCAAATCAGATGTGGATTGTCAATACTATTAGTGGGGAAGCATTATGTGGTATGTCTTCTTATCCCAAAAGTCTCAAATCCTGGAAAATTTTTGCTGTCAGGATAGGAATAATAATTATAATTAATTGCTATACAGGCCTATTCTTCCAACAAGCCTTCTTCTTCAAGTAATTCAGACATATCTAAAAGTAAAAATTCAACTAATGGAGGACATACAAGAAGGTTCTAGTGTGCTTCACCTGGCATGCCTAAGTTGTGATGCTGGAATGGGTAGAGCTGCTCATACAGTATGGAGCAGATGTAAATGCTCTTGATTTAATAGGTCGGACACCATTGCATTACTGCATTATGAGAGGGAAGAATGCAGCTGTAAAAGTGCTTATTGCAAGGTAGTTAGTTATTTTGGAAGATTTCTTAGACACTTATTTTTTTCAAACTCCACTATATTTTCAATCATTGGGAGGGGAGCGTTGACACAACTATTGGAGTTGCAGTTTGGAGATATATTTCTTTTGGGTTAAATATGTGAAATATAGTCGAGATTTGAGTTTAGTCCCCCTAATTTAAAACCGATGGATTGGTCCCTTAAAAGTGAATAATACCTCTGTTCAGTATAAAAATTTTTAGCTAATCGTAACAAAATTGTGTCATGAGTACTAAATTGATACATTTTCAATTTTTAAGGATTAAAAAGTCAAAACCACCGATTTTAAATTATATGGACTAAAACCAAATTTTGATTATATTTCAGGACTAAAAATATATTTAATCTATTTCTTTTATGTATAGTTTGAGCACATTAGTACTTAATATATTCTTTTATCATTGTATTGTGTTCATGCTTGGTATACTGTGTTTTACTATGAAATTTACTAAAATAATTTGCCAATTATTTTCAGGGGAGCCAATCCAGTTGCTGCTGATAAAGAAGGCAATACTCCTCTTAACCTTGCCCCAGAACCTGGCAATGTTGGCAAAGATATTCTTGCTCTCTTATCAAGCAGCAGATGGACATGCCCTCAAAACTTGCCATAAGGGGTCAAAAGATTCCACGTCTCATTCTTCAGAAAACTGGGGACTAACAAGCCCAAGGGCCTTGGAACTGGTGGGTTGGGCCTTGGAACCTGTTGTAAGATGGGACAGGCTGTTTAATGGGGCTTCATGTCCATTTCAATTTTCAACTTACAGATGCATAGTTTTGCAACATTCATCCTTTTCAAATTTTTGGAGTGTATCATCATCAAAGTTATACAGGCTTTGTATATAAGTTACTTGAGTAATTATTCAACAAGGTTTAAGTTCCTTGATGTGAAAAGAAAAAAAAAACAGAGAGAGATTCAAGACTCTCTTGACTTTCCATTTAAATCACATGATTACATATATTTGATTTAACGTTTAAAAATAACCAACTCAAATTTAGATTTTTTAACACAACTTTCATAAAGTTAAAATTTTTAATTTTATTACATTTCAATGTTAAAAATTACTCTATATATAAGAATGAATTAAAAAAAAAGAGAAATATGGAACTGGGAAGATCGTAACTATCTGGCTGATTATGACAGCATTTGCTAGATTCACGCACTTTGCATTTTTTTTGGGATCTGTTAGATTCAACGTTCGTAACATATTATGAAATTCAGCACATTTTAATTTGCACATTTAACTGTAAGAGTCCATAGTTAAATCTTGATTTTGAAAGGTTCACTTAACCAACATTTTTCCATGTTCATAATTTGTCCCATGTAACATACTTCTATGATGAATATACCCTTATAAATTATATATGCTTTATATATTACATATTAAATGAAAATAATCACTCTTAAATTGTTAGTGAGAATTCTCCGGCTAAATTCCTAATCATGTGGCTTTTTTTAAAAAAAAAATACTACCACATAATCTCTCTTTTTTTTCTTGTTTTATTTACTTTTACATAATTTTTTATCTTAATTTCTTTTTTAATGATCCCATGATATTAGTTTATTAAATTTTAATTCAAACTAATTATTTCATAATATTGGTTCCGTTTAAGGTACACAAGGAGAATTCTTATGTAGTAGTAAGTAGTAAACAAATTATTCAAAACCATTGATTTAATATTATAAAAAACAAATGGACAAAACTAATTACTTTGTTACCTAAAATTTAAAAAAACAAATAAAGTCCCCTTATAATATTTACATACTGTTTGATTGGAGAAATTTGGAGGGAGAAGAGGGATTTTAAGAAGGATGTTATTTTGGTTTAATTTTTTAGGAGGGAATAGAGGGGGAAGGAGCCAAAATCTCTCCGGATAGCATTTTACCCCTTCCAAAAGTGGGGGATTTGGAGGGTAGGGAAGGGGGTTTAAAATAAATCAATCAAAATTATTTAAATATCTCTCGATTCATATTCATAAAGTTGGATGTTATAAAAGTATAAGGATATCAAAATAAATTGGTTTTATTTCCTTTTCCATCCACTTTTGAACCAATTAAGAAAGGTCTCCCCTCCCCTCCCCTCCTCCTCATACTAAACAAATAAAATATCATCTCACCTCCCCTTCCCTTCATTAAAATTCATTTTTTCTCCTCCTTTATTTAAACCAAACAAACCCTTAATTGTCATAAGATCCTTAAAAGCAGCAATGCAAGTTTATGTGGAAGCCTTAATAGAGTTTCAAGCCGATTCCCCTCAACTAACTCTATTGGCTCCTCGGAGATTTGGACAAATGGGAGTCCACCCTCAAATCACGTGAGATAAATGGCTTGGAGATAAATGTATTCCTTATTACTAAAAAAAAAAGTCGTGGCTTAAGATTGAACAAATAGAATCCCTCCTAGGATTCATTTATCTCAATCATAACTTGAGATAAATGAATACTAGGAATTACAAACTTCAATTTAAATGTATTTATTATTAAATAGGCACCAATTGTTTTCTTTCTTACAAAATTAGAGAAATAATTTCCAATATATTCCTACCCTTAACTAAACTTGGCCATATGATCATATGTTCTAAACCGAATGGAAGTATGGACACCAAGAACTTTGACACAATATATTCTTTATTATTAATTATAAGACAAAAAATTAAATGTGTATTTCAAGCACATATGAAGTTTTGCTTCATATATCATTATATTATTATTATTATTATATTATTTTATATACTTAATATCATAATTTATTCATCCACCCATATAATTAATGCATGGGTCTTAATCTAGTTCACAAATTAATTGTTACCACCACTTCTTTTCAAGCAATAAAACAATATTAATATTCAACACTGTTAATACTCACTCTAATCTAAAATAATAGTAATTCGTTAAGGTTTTGATACAAGAATTAAGAAATGTAATTAATATTCTTAATTTATAAAAAATATTATTTAATTTTTATTATACCCTTTGTGTCTATATTCATTAATTTTCATTCTCCATTTATTAACTCATTTATTTTCCCTCTTCGAGGAGTACTAATTATTAAGAATAAAATTGATAAAAAGAAATTAAATTATTCATTAAAAAGGTAAATAAACAAATAATTTTAAAAATAAAATTTATTTAATGAACTATTATTTTGAACGGGAGGAAAAACAACATACCTTCTCTCTCTTCTCTTGAACAATTATATTTTTAAGAAAAGCCTTACTCATTTTCCTAAAACGAGTGGGTTGGGCAAGTGGTGACATGTTCTGTATAGTTTCTTCAGTTGATTGGTTGGTCTTAATAATGAAGAACTATAGCAAACAACCACACATTGTTTGACCGACAATAGAAACTTTAGGTATCACTTATTAAGTTATTGGTTCCGAACCCCCCCCCCCCCCCCCCTCCCTCCCACAATATTATTATAAAATGTTAAAAAATAAATGTGAGTTAAGTCTTATATCAATTAGAAATGAGTTAATTAAATAAAGGATTATATACTCATTGTCTTAAATTTTGGATCAAAATAATGTGAAGTCCATTATTATATTCATGATAATTTTCTACCCCCTCTTAAAAGTTTTTTTTTTTTGGTCAAACACCTCTTAAAAGTTAAAACTCCCAAATTACAAACAAAATTCAATACCAAATATTGACCGGTCCATTATTATAGTATGGGCCTCATAACACAGCATATATAAATGTGGTGGAGAGAGAGATCAATCTAGTTGTGGGTGAGGAGGGCATGATCAATCTAGTTAAAGAAAGTGATATCCTCTAGTAGTAGTCCAAAGTTCTGTTTTGCTTTCGGAGAGAGAGAGAGAGAGCAGCTCCTTCTTGTGGAGAAATGTATGTGGGCATGATGGCTGTGAAGGTGGCCATGGAACCTTTCCTTTCCCACACCAAATCAAATCAAATGGGAAACAAAGACATTTTAGTATTTGACCCATTCGGTTCCGGTACCAATTAAGTGTTTGAGGTCATGTAAACTTGCCATCCTATTTTCTGCATTAATTTATAAGTTATATCTAATAATTAATTTTATGTTTCTCTCTACAAGACTTTCTCAAGTGGGCCAATCCGATGAAAAAGGACTAGTTATCCTTACGCTTCAACATTATCCACCATGACCAACAAAATGTGGAAAACATATATATATACATACATGTTTGGTTCATCTACTCAACCCTCTTTGAAAGCTAAAACTTGTGTGAAGACTAAACAAATTAAAAGATATGTCGGTCATATGATTGGCCTACAGGGATCATCACAGTCAAAAATGATTACGACAGAAAGAGAATTAGACACTCAATTTTAATATCAAACCAAAACACAAGGCGGTGTGCAATTTAATTATATGAATAAATCTTGTGAGGTTCCAGCTTCCATTGCCAACCTTTAATCCAATCCTGCTTTGTGTTTCTCTTCTCTCACTTACAAACATGCTTCCTTTTATGCCTCCCTTGAGTTAATTATATATAATATATATGGCTAAGTTAGTTTATTACCACATTTGAATTTGGATCATTTATATATCGACGTTGGAAGTAAACAAATTAAGGTATATAATGTGGCGCCTTATCAATGGGGTTGGTTGTATATGCTTGATTCCTCCCTCAAATAGGATGGTCTCACCTGAAAGATATTTGTGGTTAACACAAAAAAATAATGCCCACATCATGATTTAATTTAAATTGTTTTTTTTTAACCACAGGTATCCTCCACAAGGAGACCATCCTTGTTTAAGTCGGAATATCCACATCATGGTGAGATGACTACCTCTCCCAACCAAAAACTTTTTTCATTCACAAAATTCGAACCCAAGACCTTGCTTAAGGAAAATAAGCATGTACCCACTTGAATCAACTCATTGATATATTTTTTTTATGGTTTGATATCCTTTATAGTTGAAAAAACAATAGTTAGAATCATGATCATATCTTATACCCCATTTTAATGCTATTTAGATAACAGGTTTAATTAGTTTTTTTTTATATTATACAATATTTTCTTTTCATACGTAGAGATATGGATATGGATGGGTTGCACAAAGTGAGACGGTCACAAAATGCCAGACACGTGTGGGATGGAGTTTTAGGTTTGTTTATCTTAGAAACTAGCTGTTTAAGAAAAGAAGAAATAAAAAGTAAAAGAATGACATCTTCATCTTGCTGCGCCATATTGAAGCTTATCTTCTTCTTCCCTTAAAATAACAATATTATCTGCTTTAGCCCCATGATCTGCTGAATGAGCTGTTGAATTTTGGTCTTTTCTGTGGAATACAAGGAAGCATGGCCTTCGTGTTTCTCTTGTTTTATTTTGTTGTTATGTGACATGCCGTATTTCACTTTAAAAAAGAATGTTATATATTTAACTGTGTGTATTTGCATGTTAATTAGATTTAAATAGTAAAAATTTATTAAGTTCAACCTCATTAATTTTTTTTATTCTACCATTTAATCGATTTAATTTAATTTAGAATTAAATTAAATCCAATTATCTAAAATAATTTGATATGGTTTCTTTATATATATATATATAAATTAATAATTAAATTATATATTATCATAAAAATTATTTAAAATATTAAATATCTAATCACATAAAGCATGAATATATTCTAGACTAGTAAAATATACCACTTTTCATCATTTTATTTATAATTCAACTTGTATTAATGAATGCTTATAGTATGTGAAAACAATTAATATAAGAATGGGTAGTATAATAACTTTGTAAATAAAATTATATAAACATATAAAAAATTGATTTGAATTAAATGGATTTTATAGTATTTTTAATAAAAAAAATTAATTTAAATTAATTTAATATTATTTTCTGTTTGATTTTTAAAATTTTATTAAATTAATTGTTATATATATATATATATATATATATATATTGAAGCAGTTCTTTTGGTTCAAAAAGAGTATGAAATAGTAAAGCCACTTCTGGTTTGATTAATTCCATTCACATATGCAGAAGGAAGGATTCAAAACCCACAGGAAAATGCGCCCACGTGGTATGTAGGGTTAAAATGCATAATGTATCATGGGTCCTTCTAGGGTGTGTCACCCACATGGGTGATACACCCGGTGTATCATTTTTGTTACAGGTTATAGCAGGTAAGTTGACCTGTTGAAATAAAATAATAAATTTTACTAATTTGCAGAATAGGGCCTTATGGAAAAATACTGGGCAGCACCCCTACCAACCTTGCTGCACGTTACAGAATTTGTTGGAGCTTAATTAATTGGACCATTGCCCCTACCTACCAACTGCACCAACCACCATTATGATGAGCGACTCTCCACACTTTGTTGATGAGCTCTCCCTGTGCGACGAAAATCAGACTGTTGCGGGTGGTGAAAAAAAGGTAAGTTTATTTTTTTTTTGTTGGTTTCATCCATTTGTTACAGAGAAAATTTGTATTGTCACATTCGTTATTGTTTTTGTTCCTCTTTAAATGTTTTAGTCTATGTATTACCGTGTTGAAGTTGCTCTCCGGCGTCTCTTCCATTTGCCTACTCCGGTGTGTGTTTGGCTTTTCGTTTTTTATTTATAATTGATTCGGCCTGCTGCCCTGTGGGTCGGCCTGCTGTGTCCCTGTTTTAGTGATGTAGAATGGATGGGAGATGGTCTATACATCTGCTGCTTCCACTGCATGCTTTCCTGAAGGAGTTGAGTAAGCTTCAATTAGAAACTAAAACAGAAAAGCTCTTGAAAACAGAAGCGGAAAAAATAATTGAAGAAACAGAGGGTTGCATTAGGAACTACCTATGGCGGTTTAAGCGGTTTCCAATTTTAAGCATGTTATTGTTGAAGAAACTCAAAGATATGCAATCCCTTTGTTACGCATCAATTCAGAAAGGAGATGGAGCTCTGTCTTTGAGTTTAATGACCTGCTTAAGAGGAAGGACGAGTATGTTTTAGATTTATTGATAGAGCTGATGAAAAGTCAATAAACTGTGTGTATGCTCTGCGTGTAAAATGCGAAGGAATGAAGAGTGTTTGTTGTGTTGTGTAGAATTAAAAGCCAACAACTGTTACATAACATATACACTTTTTTTTTTCCTCCTCTTTCCATGTGGTCGGCTTGTTGTCCCTGTTTTAGTGATTTAATTGCTTTAGCTTGTGTCCCTGTTATTCAATTCGATTAAAGTAGACAAACACCAATCATGGATACTTTAACCAAGAGACCGCTATTAAGCATTAATGGACACTTCAAGGTTAATATGGCTAAACACTGTCACTATTTTCATGGTTTCATCTTAGCAACCCTTCGAAACATACTGTTGCTGGAGTGCTAAAAACCATTGCCCAGGGGATATCATTTGAAATAATCAGCGGGGTCACCTTAGCAAATTTGGGTGCAAACCGGATGACCAAGTACCGGGTTACATATCACAACCGTTCATTATAATACTAATAAATCTAACAGTAGAGAGGAGGTGAAACACCGGTGTGTCACCCAGAGGGTGGTTCACCCTAGACGTGCCCATGTATCATTTGTACCCTCATTTTCTCACCAAACACAAACCTCCAAGTGTGCCTCCTTTCCTTTCCAAATAAATTTTACTTTTTTTACATTTCTGTTTTTCTTTCTCATTTACCTTTTTTCCCTTTGTTTTTCTTTTTTTGGTTTTTGAAAAAAAAATTACCGCATATAGAAATGGGAATAAAGATGAATTGCTCTGTCACCACAAAAACTGCATATGGAATTGAGTTGTACATGCGTGTAATGATGAAATGAAAAATTGTACAATTAAGTTAATTAAAAGGAATCAAGCTCAACTTTTAACTAAGTAGACGTAATTCAATATCATTATAATTAATCCTTGTTGACTTTATTTTTTTTCAAATATAAACATCATGAAATTCCTCCAAAAAATACTGTGGTGGAAAAGACGTAGTATTCCTTATTAAGAATATGGTCAGCCATGTTATGCAGCAAAATAACTTCACAAACTTTATAATAAATGTGATTCTTTCTGACCAAAAACAAATGTGATTTTTTTTTTTTAAGTTTATTGGTCACAATTGCTTCCGAGAAAGTTATTCTTATTTAATGAGCATATCAATCTTGTCAAATAATTCATTAATATGGAACCCCTAATACTGCTTAAATTGGATTCATAGCCACCCTAATACATTTCCAACTTTATCATCACTCCAAATTAATCCATGTTGTTTGTAGTGAACAAGCTTATAGACTGTGGTTAGTAGTGATTACCTACCGACAGCCACTAATAAATAAGCTGACCCAACTACAAATACAGATGAGAGGTGCTAGCTAGCTATGCCCACTCATTTATCAGCGTCATTGTATCATCATCGTTATCTTATGGACGAACAGAAACCCAATGTCACCCCATACATAGTACAAATTAAATACAATTATAATAATTTTAATTTTTATACTCCCTCCGTCCCACTTTACTCATATTTTTAGAGAAAAAATTTATCTCATTTTACTTGTCATTCTACATTTTTAAGAAATATTTAATTATTTTTTATCAAATATATCCTCTACAATTATTATTTGAGTAGCTTGGAATAAGGTGTCAATAATTTAATATACTGCTATGAAATAACTTAATTAATGAGTAATAAGGGGTATATATAATAGGAAATCAATTAGAATTTTTATGAAAATAAGAAAATTAATTGCATTTCTTAATTCCTGTAAAAAATCTTAAAAAATAAATAAAGTGGGACAAAGGAAGTAGTACTAATCTTTTAGAGAAAAATATAATTTTACTAAAAATATCATCCAGGTCAATCACTTTAATTCCTTAAAAATGTAAATTATCATTTTGATTTTTATAGATAAAAATATTGATTAATTTAATTCTTTTTAAATATTAATATTTAGTACTTAAAAAATTTAAATTGATTGAAATTTTATTTTTTAAAGATTGAAATAATGAATCATATAGTTTTCGGAGACTAATTTGCTCCTAATTCTTATCAATAATAGTTCGCCGACCACTCCTAATAAATTTGATAAGCACGATGTCATAAAGTGGTACTTTTTTTTTTTATCGGTTTTTCTACAGTGTACTCCAGGACACACTTTAACAATCATTAAAGTTTACTTTTCAATACCACTTTTAATACATTTATTATGAGAGAGATTAACTAATAATTAAAGAGCATTAAGTCTGATTTGAGAAATTAATTTACTTCCATTTTTAAACCCTATCATTTTCACTTCTATCATCTTTTATATTTTTTTTTTGTACTAAAGCACCTAACACTTGCACGCTGGATTTTTTTTCAACCAAAGAACCTCTGTTTTTTTTTTTTGAATTTTTTATTATTATTTGTTATATCCTTTAAATATTGTGATTAACTTTGAACATAAACAAACTTTTGTGCAAAACATTTGAGCCCATTCCTATTCCGATTACCTTTATAAATTATAATATTCAAACTTATTTTTTGCATTCAATTTATAAAGTCTAACAGTTTCTTACAACAATAAATAAATGGTAAAATATAATATTCCTAAAGGGATAAAATAATTTTAATGCCAAATTGCATTAAATAATATAATAAAAAATAAAGGAACAAAATAATAGCTAGCATCCTACTGCACCACTCTTTCTATGACCGCCATCCAAGAAAATGGACATAAATACAACACCAATATGAAGCAGTTTATGGTAAGTATGAAAATAGTATTAAAACACCAGTATAATTTGAAACATACTACCATACAACGGCAGCAATAGAAGTGAAAGAATATAATTTTAAAGCAATTGACTCACTCACAAAATAAAACAGAGTTCGAATGCAGTTCCCCGTGTGAAAGAAGATATAGATATAAAGAATTGAGAGGTGATTGGATAGAAAATAGTAGTATAAATGATAGAAGTGAAAAGGGTAGGGTTAAAAATGGAAGTAAATTAACTTTAAATACCAGACTTAATGCTCTTTAATTATTAGTTAATTTCTCTCATAATAAATGTATTAAAAGTGATATTGAAAAATGAATTTTAATGATTGTTAAAGTGTGCTCTGAGACACACTATAAAAAAATATTTTTTTATTTCAAGTTTGCATAAACAATTACCAAATCATCTCCACTTCTATTCTCATAGGAATTAGGAAGGATGCGGGGAAAAGTTCAAAAAAGTTAATTAGTATATCTTGTTTGAACCTCAAAATATCGCAATTGTTTTATTTGATCTTTTATTTTTTAATTTTTAAAACAGTTTATCTAACTTATACTGTATTATACTAAATCATAAGTACAAAAATTTTATTGAAAAATGTAACTATCACAATATTCATTGCTACATGTTTTTAATAAAAAAATTTCACTTTAAATTTATTTGCACATATTAGAAAAACCATTTTAAAATAAGTTTTTTACAAATTATTTTTCTAGAGTAAATGACTTCAATATCCCCTCTATTTTATATTTTCAACATAAAATTAATTCACTCTAATTTTAAAATTTACACAAAATTCCAATTAACCAAACTCTGTTAGGAATAATTTATTAGATTTTTTTATTATTTATAAAAAAATATTTTCTTTGGAAATATCCAAAATTACTCTTTTTATTGAATTTTCAAATTACAAATTTCTTCTCTTTCTCATTCAAAATTATGGATGTAAACTTTTTCCTTCTCATTCATAATTATAGCCCCCGCTAAGGGTGGGAACAGGCAAGACCGCTCGTCAGGGGCCTACTACCCGGCCTACATCAGGCCCAAGCTAGGCTAGGGCAATTTATTAAATAATTGAGCAGGTCAAGGCTTTTTCAAAAGCCTATATAGCAAAACAGGTCAGACTTCAGGCCATCGAAAAAGTCTTTTGAGCCTATCAGGCCGGTCTATTTAACTAAATATAAATAAAATACTAATAATTTTTATATTGCTATTATTATTATAAGATTTTTTATTACTTTTCCTTTTAATTATATACTTATTAGCTTGTATAAACATTTAAGTATGTTAAAAACTTGAGCCTTTATCTATTCATATACATGTTTATGATATATTCAAGTACCTTACTATAAAACATGCTTTTAAACAGGCTTTCAGGCATTGTCAGCCTTTAAATAGGCCAAGCTCAGACCATAAAATAAAGCATATGTCAGGTGACAGGTCAGGCTTAGGCCATGAGTTTAAGGTGTAGGTCAGGCTCAGGCCTTGCAAAACCTAGTTGGGCTCAGCCTATTCTCATCCCCACCTCCACGTTGATTGTTCTGTTAACATCCCTCTGGTATAGCAATTCGTGGTTGACAATTGCACACCTCTTTTATTTGAATAACGGTGTGAATAAAATATATAATTTTATTTTGTTGAAATCTCTTAGTTATATATATTTCATCTTGTATTTTTATTCTAAATATTATATTTCACAAATCATTAAAGAAATAAACTCCTGTTGTATTTATATTGATCTTTTATTTTGTAAAGCATTAAATAAATAAACATTTATTTTTTTATTATCACTTAATATTTAAAAAAATTATGGGACTAAAGTTTTACTAAATTTAGTTGTTATTTTATTTTATTTTTGTTATGGATTTAATTTTATTTATTATAAGTATTTTATGTTACTAAATTTTATTACGATAAATTTTTAAAATAATTTTCTTTATTTTATAAATATGAAACTACAAATTTTGTTATCTTAAATAATGTTATTTGAAAAAAAATGTATCAATATTTATAACTTTAAAATTTTATTGGAATATAGATTTAACTATAATATCTATTAAATATAATGGGTTTTATGTAAAGTTTGAAAAATAGGGAAATTATTATGAGGAAAAACTATAGTTAGTATGGACATTTTGTCAATTTAATACAAAATATAATTGTTGATTATTGAGTATTGACTAACGTTTCCATTAAGTGTATTATAAAAAATGGATTTACATGTCATTTATCTATAAATCGAAAAAGGTCCTATGTAGATTTTAAAAAATAAAGAGTGATTTATGTTAGAAGTGCAAAATAGAGGGAAAGGTTGGAGTAATTTATTCTTTTTTCTATTAAACTCAAGACAATAAAAGAGGAGAAGAAATTTATTCATCTCGGCTAGGATGGTTTCTTTTTTTTTTAGAAGTTTTCGTTTTAAATTAAAAAAAATGGAAATTATTATTAAATATATATATTGACTATTGAATAACCACTTTAAAATATTGAAAAATTGTATCATTTCTAAATAGGAATGTAAATAAATCAGGTCGAGCACTTAAAATTTGAGCTTGACTTATGAAAACAATTGGTAGCTCAAGCTTGACTCGTTTATTTAAATGAGTCAAACTTAAAAAATATGAGCTTGATTTGTTAAAAAAGAGTAAATTTTGAGTTTGACTTGTTAGTTTATAAGTAACTTAATTATGTTTTCTTTTAAAAAAATTCCTTAAATCATTTTTTAATTTTATCAATTTAGTATTAAATAAATATTTTAATATTAAATGATAATATAAAAATCAAAACTTGTTCTTAATACATGGTATGTTTAGTTCAAATATTTTAGAGTACTATATTTTGAAATGTAGTACAAAACAATTTATAGCTTTTGAAAGTTCTTCAGGAATTCCAACAATATTTAAGTCATCAACATGAACAACAATTATGACAAATTATTTGCCAACTATTTTTTATAAAAATTCATGGACAAATGGTGTCATTAATTCTTATATCATTTCTTCAATAAATATTCATTGAGATGATTATACCACATGCGTTCAAATTGTTGTAATCTATAAAGAGATTTATTCAATTTGATTAAATAATTTTCTCGAGAACTTGGATTATATGTTTCAAGCAAATTAAATCTTTCAAGGTGTTTCATATAAATATCATTTTCCAGTGGGCCATACAAATAGGTCATAACAACATGTAAAAAAAAAGTTTTTCACGTATTGCCAGACTAAATAAGCATCGAAAAGTACTTGCATCCATCACAAGTGAATATGTGTCTCCAAAATAGATGTGTGGTCTTTTGCAAAAACCGTTGGGCAACAAATCGTGTTTTATATCATACATTTTCACCTTTCTCATCTCATTTTCGCACAAAAACCCATTTGTATTTCATCTGGCTTTACGACTTCATGTGTGCAGACTACAGGGCCAAAAGCTTTGCATTTTGCAAGCGAGTTTAATTCTACCTCAATTTCATCTTTCTACTTTGACCAATCATTTCTTTGTCTACATTCTTAACTGATTTTTGTTCATGATCCCCACTATCATTTATAACACCAACTGCTACTTTAAATGCAAAAAATATAATCAATGTTGACTTTATATCGGTTCCATTGTATCCCATTCATGACATAATTTATTGATATCTCTTTGTTTTCACCAATTTTATGTACCTAAGTTTCTTCTGAAACTTAAATATTAGTTATATTTGGGGATTATTCTAGAGTCTCTATATCCTTGATTCAACCATATTGATTCTTAGCTCATTTTCCTTTTAAGGATGTTTATGTTTATCTTTGGAACCAATGTGTCTAGCACGCTTCATGCGTGCTTTAAACTCATTTGAAACTGTAGATTGTCCAATAGAGACATCGATTTCAATTAGAGCATTAGCAGGTAGTTCATGTGATTTGGTCATTCTTTTTTGGCCAGTAAATACATTTGATAATTGGCAAGTCAAGCCATGAATAAATCTTTCATCAATGGTCAAGATATTTTATTATAGACGGTGATTCATAGCCTATATATATTTCCAACCTTCTTTGAGTACACATCTTAGTGTGTTATGGTGGAACAATAAGAACATATACTGCACATCCAAAAAATTTTAGATGGAAAATATTAGGTTTCTAACCAAAAATCAATTGTAAAGGGATGACTTATGATAGCTTGTTAGCTTGATGCGAATATGTGTTGCAGCATGCAAGATTGCATATCCTCAAGTAGAAATCAAATGTTTTTCTTATCTCATTCATAATGGCCTTGCAGTTAATTTTAAACAATAAATGATTCTACAATATCACTTTGTGTATGAACGTGTGTTTATGGGATGTTCGACATCAATTCTAATGGACACATAAATGACACAATATTCATTAAAAGCTTGGGATGTAAATTCACTAGCACTTTCGAGGCGTATTTTCTTAATTGGATAATCAGGAAAATGAGCTCTTAAACAAAATAATTGAGCAAGCAATCTCGCAAACGCCTAGTTGCGAGTTGACAATGAACAAACATGTGACCACCTAGTTGATGCAACAATTAAAATTATAAAATATCTAAACAACCCATATGATGGGTGTATTGATCTACAAATATCACATTGTATATGTTCCAAAAAGAGAAATGTTCACTTCCAATTTTTGTTGGTGATGGTCAAATAATAGATTTTCTTTGTGAACAAACAACATGTGAAAAATCACTGGACTACTGGAGAATCTGTTGGTTCTTCAAGAGACGTTCACATATTATTGTTCACTTCAAAATTGACCAGGGATGGCCCAATTGTTCATACCTAATAACATATTTATTATTATATGTGAACTTATGGTTTACTATAGCATTTGTTTCAATTTTACTAATATAGGTGTAGTACAAATCAAAGGAAAATGAAGGTAATTTTTTCAATACACGTGTTTTGTCTAAAATAATTTGCGTGATGTAAAGATATTCAATATTTTCTTCATTTGTTATCTCGATATGGTATCCATTTCTACAGATATCCTTAAAATTTAATAAGTTTCTATGAGTCTTAGTAGAATATAAGACATTGTTAATATATAATTTTGTTCCTCCAAGTAACAGAATATTAGCTCTACCGGAGCCTTCAATAATCTTTGTACTGTTGAAGATTAGGGGTGGCAAAATAGACTGGCCCATCTCGGCCCGCCGTCAGCCCGCCAGAAAATGGGACGGAACGAGCTGACCCTAATTGAAAAATGGACAAAAAATGTCAACCCGACCCAACCCATATTTGAACGGGTTGATAGGTCAACCTTTATAACAGAGTGAAATTTTAAAACGGGACGGGTTGGGATGAGTTAAATGATTTGACCCACCCAAAAAAATAAAAAATTATAAAAAAAATAGTAAACATAACAAAAATCAATAAAAGCTTAAAATTAACAAATTAAAATATTAAGAAAATAAATAACACCATCCATAATCACTGTAGAAAATTAACAAACACAAAATCCAAACTTAATTAATAAACACAAATTAACAAACACTAATGAAGGAGGAGGAAGTAGTTAGTAGCAAACACCAATTAATAAACATAAACTACAAACACAATCGGTGGCTATAGCCATAGCAGACCAAAGGAGTAAACAGACTGGAGGAGGAAGCAGAAAAGAGGGACACAAAACGCAAATTGGAGAGGGACACAGCAGAAGGACGTGCGTCGTACCACTGTCGCCGCTGTTAGACATCGTGCCGCTACTGCCTGTTGGACATCGCAAGAGGGTCGTGTCTTTGCTACCTGTTGGACGTAGCAAATTGTAATTAAGGGTTTCGGGAAGGGAATTTCTGATTCTGAATTGAAAAGGAAGACTTAGACTATAACCCTAATTTTTTTAATTCCAATTTTTTTCACACCAGTAGCACCAATGCTCTCGCTCCGCTCTCCAGTTGTTTTTAAATTTTAATAATTTCAATTTCATTATTTTCAGCCTACCTTCCGACCCTAATACTTCTCCAACCCATTTTAGAACGGGCCAAAATGAGATGGGTTATACATGCCAATGGGTTGGGAGTCCCTAACCCAGCCCTATAAAATTAACGGGTTTGGATGGGTTGGCCCGTTGGGTCAAGTCTGTTTTGTCATCCCTATTAAATATAGTACTAACATTTGCTTCTTGCATTATTAAATAGAAAAAATATTTTCTATTCTTAAGAATGGTATGAGTCATTGCGCTATCTATGAGACATATATCTTTATTAACTCAATCCGGAGGCTAAGATAATTTTTTCCTTAAAAAATATTTCTATTTAAGTAGTTTCCTTAACGCTTATCTAATATTATACCTAAAATACTTTTGAACTTCCAATTGATACCAAAAAAGCTAATGATATATTTTCCGCATAAACGTATGATTTCTTGTAATTATTCATATAGCTAGTGGCATGCTAATAACATGTTAAATGATACTAAGAAAAAATAGAAAAGTAGAGAAGAGAGTGAAAAATCAAATAAGAATATAAAAGACCATGAGCAATCAAATATTATACAATTCACATAAGGAAGTATTGATATAAGTGAATGGGAGCTAATATATTTTTGGTATAAGGATGGGAGCTAATATATCACAAACTAAAAAAACTTATGATTATATCGTATTTAATCAAAATCATACATTTTATTAAAGAAAATAGATAAAGTCATATTAAATCAAACTAAATATGTTTACGAGGTGCCTTTTACCATGGGCTCCTTTTAAAAGTCCCCACCAATGGTTCCGGTTTTTAACCTAGAGTAATGGGTTTGTTGACTTGCTAGACATTTTAATAATAATACGTTGCTATTTATTTTATAGAGTAAACTAGAAAATTGGTCTCTTACTTTTTTAGGGTCATGTAATTTAGTCCTTATGAAATAGAAAACCACAATATAGTCCCTCACATTTTACTTTTTCTTTCACTATAGTCCAACTGTGTGTTTCCCGTTAATTATTTTACGATGTGTCACATTTATTGACACTTTGTCACACTGTTTGCTATCGGGACATGAAAAAATAACGTCATTGAGGTTGAGACCTTCCAATGAAGAAAGGGGAGAAGAGAGAAAAGGGGATAATAGGGAAGCACATGACTGTGGGAGTTGAAGCCTTTCAAGCTATAAATTTGACAAAACCACATCATTTTTATGTCATGGTGGACACTTTAGTGACAAACAGTGTGACAAAGTGTCACTAAATGTGACACGCCATAAAAAAATTAACGGGAAACACACAGTTGGACTATAGTGAAAGAAAAAGTAAAAAGTTAGGGACTATATTGAGGTTTTCTATTTGTTACGGACTAAATTGCATGACCCTAAAAAATCAGGGACCGATTTGCTAGTTTACTATTATTTTATACTGTAAATATGCCCTTATTTTAGTTCATATAGTTTGTTGGTCTAGACTTTGGGAAGTCATTTTGTGGACTTCTTTTTAAAGGGCTTTGGTTTTTGTAATTACATAATAATTAAAATTAATCCAATCAAATTAATGAAACTATCCATCGTCAAATGATCCCGTAGCTACCAATAGGGTTGGTTCAAATGGTACATGCTTGATTCCCTTTAATAAGGTCTCGGGTTCAAGTCTTGTGGATGGAAAAAATCCCCGCTGGGAGAGCTAGCCCCACCCATGATGTGGATGTTCCTACGGCTCGAACATGATTCTCTCCTGTGGAGGATACGGTTAAACAAAAAAAAAAGATCCTGTAGCTTGTACCAGACATTTGTGGGATCATAAAAAGTGTCCAAATCAAATTTGGAGGTTCTCCACCAAATATATTATTTATGAATTTTTTAATGAAAAAACTTTTAACAATCACTAGAAATTAGGTTAAGTGGCAAATTGGGAACAAACTTGAGATAAACATTCTACATTTCTACCCTCCCTGGTTGGTTCAGTCCATGTCATCAATTTCAATGACCCTTATGTTCCTACCTCCAGAGGGTTGCTCGAAACGATGACAATGAGAACCCCATTATGCATGTTGGCTTTGAGTTGTTCTATATTACTATCTCCGGGCATCTTAAACCTTCTCGTGAAATTGTCACTCCCAACGCTTACCCGCAACACCCTTTTCTCTTTGAGCTCAGTCAGCACATCTTCATTCATGAAGTCAGGAAGCACCACATTTCGCTCGTCTCGAGCGAACAAGGACAGGTCGAAGGGACAAGAGAATGATGGTTATGGATTTAAGATCAGGGAGAAGGGATGAAGGGTTGGATTTAGGATGGACCATGGTTGAACTGTTGCATTAGGGAGGCTCGTCGGAGTAGTGGTGGCGGGTCGGAGTAAGTGGCAGTGGGTACGATTGCACGGAGAGAAGAACAAAGGGGACACTCTTATATGTTTTAGGGATTAATTGAGTATTTGTGGGGAAAAAATCACAACTTCACAAGTTTTAAAAATAGAAGCACCATGGAAAATAAAAAAGATGTTACCGGAACAACATATAACTCTCTTCTTATTACATACATTAATGGTGAAATAAGATAATCCAATGGTCATAAATGAGGGCACCATCAATAGTAAAAAGGCACCATGTTTACGATGGTCATCTACACATGACGAAATCGTCTCTAATTTTATTATTCAAAACAAAAAGTCATTTTTCTCAAAATATAAAAACCTCTCTAATTTGTGACATTTAAATCGAAGAATTAATATAATATTTGGCAATTAAACATTTCCTTTGAACCATATTTTTGGTAATAATTTACAATAAACATCCTAAAAAATACCGGGGAACAAAATAAA
This sequence comes from Sesbania bispinosa, assembly GCA_026901365.1. Lineage (NCBI taxonomy): Eukaryota > Viridiplantae > Streptophyta > Magnoliopsida > Fabales > Fabaceae > Sesbania > Sesbania bispinosa. Next base: position 748,710 of record QLOH01000141.1, read on the forward strand.
TCATTGGCTTAAATATGTTTTTGGTCCCTATAAATATAGGTCATTTTGCGTTTAGTCCCTATAAATTTTTTTTTGGTTTTTAGTCCCCGTAAAATTTTTGTTAGTCCGTTTCGTCCTTGACGTTAAGTCCTGCTGATGTGGCTAACGGGAGAAACACATTACCTGTACACGTGTTTTAACCTAACCCTTTTACTGAGTAGGTTAAAAAAGCCCAATTCTTCTCTCCTTTGTTCGTATAATTCCAACTATTTCTCTTCCTCACATCTCCATGCGCAACGTCCCTCATCGCTGGAAGCTCCAAGTCGTCGTCCGCGTCTGGATTCTCAAGGAAGAGTTGTGGCTGTGGTGATGAGGTAGTTGTCTTCACGGCTGGTAGCAGGGCGAAAAACCCAGGGAAGAGATTTCGAAGGTGCCCTAACTGGAAGGTGTGTTTTGGTGATTTTTTCGTGGCTTCATTCTCCCCCTTTTGGTTTCTGAATTTTGATTTTTTGTGTTTGAATTTCTTGCTGTTTATTGGGAAACGCAAGACGTGAATAGGAGTTGTGGTCTCTTTGAGCGGGTGGAGGAAGATGACAAGTTAGAGGACTTACTTGGTGGAGGTTGCTGCAACTCATCAGAGATGCTGATAGAAACTCTAAAGCTGAAGAATTCCAAGTTGCACATGAAGTTGGAGAATGTGAGGACTTCATCTAGATTGACCAAGAATCTCCTTTTAATGTCATGGGTCATGTTGTTCTTTGTATGCATGTGGTGTTTGTTGAAATGCCACTGTGGAACAAAATTTGGGGTTTAAGGGGTGTTTTAATTTGTGTTGCCATTCGGTTGAGACATTGGTTTGTAATGTGAGTTATGAAGAGTTGGTTTTGGCTATTGTATTTTGAGTTTAGCACTGTATTAAAAAGGTGACTTTGGGAATGAAATGAAATATTCTTATTCAGTTGTTATTAGCCTCATATGAAAGTGGTATTTTGAGTTTAGCACTGTATTAAAAAGGTGACTTTGGGAATGAAATTAAATATTCTTATTCAGCTGTTATTAGCCTCATATGAAAGTGGTATTTTGAGTTTTGCACTGTATTAAATTGGTCACTTAGGCTATTGTATAATTAGTAGCCTCATCTAGATGTTTGTGGTACATTATGATAGCAAGAAAAAATAGAATAAAATAGGAATGTCACCAATTTGCATAACATACAACTTCTTTACTTTCCATCAAAGAGTTAATTACATGTCATTAAACTGTCTTTGGTAAGCATCACTGCAGACTAATTAAAGCTCAAAAAAGGTGTCACTAAGCTTGCACCACAAAATACCAATGAGACTAAAAAAAGGTGTCACTAAATACAACCATATAATACTACTGATAGTTGAATAAGGTGTCAATAAGTTGCACCACAAAATATACCAATGTGACTAAAAAAAGGTGTCCTGATTTTGCACCACTCATTACAGTAGGAATAATTTGAAAACAAACTTAATCTTCTTTGGGGTTTGTAGGCCCATCCTCATGTTCTTGACCAACCTCAGAATTTTGAGTTGGCATCACACCACCTTGTTCTTGCATGGTGACCTTATTCTGGGTTGTCTGAACTTGTGCCCATGTGTTACTAGCTGCCATCATCCTTGCCAGTAGTTGTGCCACAGTGAGGTTTTTGGCATATTCTAGAATTTGAGGGATCTCAAATTGGACTCCATCCACTTCTATTTGCTGTCCACATTCATTCCCTGCCATACTTGGTCCATGTGAAGCAGTTTGTGCTTTTTTAGACTTTCCCTACAAAAAACCATTTTATCAAACTTTGCTGAGCAGTCCAAATGAGGAATATAAATCCAAAAACACAAATCTGCAGACCCCTAACCTTTGCAGTATTTGAGCTGACAGTTTTTTTGGATTGAGTTGCAGGGTCTTGGGACTGAGCTGCAGTTTTCTTAACTCCAGTTGCAGATTTTTTTGCAGCAGCAGTGGTACTGGCAGCCTTCTTGTTACCAGCAATAGTCCCAGTAGCAACCTTCTTCTTCTTAGATGGAGTAGTTGTCCCTAAAGTTGTTCCTTATGCTTTTTGTTTCCCTTTGTCTTTAGTCTACATAGTCCAATCATTATATGTTAGTTGTGTACAAATTATTTAAAATGTTACAAAAATAATTAACTGATTTACCTGAGAGTTCTTCTTAGATGCAGTAGTAGTCCCTGAAGTGGTACCCTATGCAATTTGTTTCCCTTTGTCTTTAGTCTACATAGTCCAATCATTAGTTGTTAGTTGTGTACATATTAATTAAAAATGTCACATAAATAGTTAAATGATATACTTGGGAGTTATTATTTGTTGCAGCTGGTTGGTTGGATGTATCACCTTCTCTTTCAGCCTCCTTTGGTGGTAATTGACAACTCCTAACATTATGGCCATACTTGAGACATCTTCCACATCTGTTTGCAGTGTGACTTCTCTTCAACTTATGTTGTCATCCTCCTCAGGCAATCTTCTTCTTAATTTTTTTGGCCTTCCAGGTGCTCTTTTGTAATCAGGTGGCAAGATATGCTCATTGTCAACTACTGGCCATTGTCTCTTACCATTGATAGGGCTTATAGTGTGCTTGTAACACTGAACATAAGTTTCCCTCAAGTAATACATGTGCACATAATTTTCTGGATGATCTCCTTTCATTGATATGACTGCCACTGCATGCCTACAGGGTATGCCCACTAACTCCCAATAATTACAGCTGCATGAGTGTGCTTGAAGATCAACAATAAATTTGTCAAATGCCATTGTATGTGTAACTTCAAACTTGAGTTCTCCAGCCCATGTAGCCAGCCGATGCCCACTCATCAGAATTTCTCTATCTAGCCTCTTCCTTGGCTTAGGCATTATCTTCCCAGTATACTTGTGAACTTTCTCATTGAGAGTTGCATTCCTTTGCATGATGTAAGTCTTGATCCACTTGAACATTGTGATGATTGGCTTATCTCTTGCCAGTAAAATGGTGTTGTTGAATGCTTCAGATAAGTTGTTCATAAGAACATCACACCTTGGGTAGAAAGTAAAAGCATGTTTACACCATGCTTTTGTTGGTACTGCAGCAAGCCAATTTGTATGTGGATATTCTTCCAACTTTGCTGACAAAAGCCATAAAAGCACAGTCTCTCTTGCACTTCACCCTCACCCTCACTGAATCATTCTTAACAAAAACCACTTCCCTCCTATTAAGAACATAATGCTCCAGAATGGCATCTTTGAACTCTTTCAATGATCTAAACTCCATCCCAAGGGTAAATTTAAATTGTTTGCACATTTCCTCTTTCTGGTATGTGGGATATTTGGGGTTGTCATTATCAGATTCACAATTATCATCTAAGTCAGAATGCAACTCATCACTCAGATAATCCTCATCAATAGCATCCTTGCCTGCCACATTTGGTGGAATGAAGACTTCAGGATTAACCTCTAATCCATGCACACCACTAGACTGCCCCTCAAATATTTTCCTTTTACCTCTCTTTGGTGTCATTTTTCTAGCCCTTTTTTCAGGACTCAGTATTGGATTCTTCAGTGGTGTGGTTTTGGTTTTCACTTTCCTTTCTTTTACCACATTCTGTTGATCATTATTGTCCTCAAAACCATCATCCAACCCCAAGTCCATGTCTTCCTCACTATCAGAACAATGCACATCATTAATGCCATCATTAGACTCACTTCCATCAACAAAATCATTAACATCAACATCCCCACCACCTTTTGAATTAACATTGACATCATCACCTTGTTCAACATCTCCCTCATCAAATTTTGTATCCCCTGCTCCACCTATCCCATCACCTTCAACATTTTCATTTTCACCATTTTCCTTTTATGTCAACAAAGTACTATCCTCAAGTAATATAGGCTCAACAATCTGTGTATGCTCAACATACAAATCCACGTCACAGTTATGCAGCAGTGCATAATTACCCATTTCAAGTGCATAGGAGTCCCAACTAATGCTTCTAAAGGTCCTATTCATTTTGCCCTTAGCCACATTCCACCACAAGTTAACTTTCTCACGGTACCCTAAGTCCTTAACCAGTCCTAAAGCTTCAAAATAACTCCAATTATCAATGTCTATGTTATGAATTGCATAGACTTCTCCACCCTCATACCTCACTGTACGACCGTTCACAAAGCCCCCCCCCATGATGCACCACTACTGTAAAACCCATGCCTACAGAAGTAAATTCACATGAAAGGCACATTAATAAACAAATATATACGGTCCCCACACACCCATTCAAAACATTTATTTACTCATCCCTAAATATCATCTCATTCCTACCCGACAAAACTCGTCCCCACCCACATGGCAAGAAAGAAACTATTAAATTAGGGCATCATTTACTAACCTTTTGTGCCTCGGGACGCTTTCAAACGGGATGATGAAGCTCACACATGTCTTCCACATGCTGACCCACGTACGTCGCGCTAAATCCACACAATCACCCACGTCGGAAAGGCTCCACAGTTCTTGCACCAGATGCTCACAGTGAAAAGATTCTCCACAGTGACAAATTGTGACCTTGGAGAAGACTTCAAAGTGTGCCTCTATTTTTACGGATTAGGGTTAAAGAAGGGTTTAGGGTTAATATCGTCATTTACAATATGTAAAATTTTATTAAGTAAACAAGAATAAAACACGTGTACAGGTGATGTGTCTCTCCCGTTAGCCACATCAGCAGGACTTAACGTCAGGAACGAAACAGACTAACAGAAAATTTTACGGGGATTAAAAACCAAAAAAAAAAATCTAGGGACTAAATGCAAAATGACCTATATTTATAGGGATAAAAAACATATTTAAGCCTAAATCATTAATGTCACGAGGGAAAAAAAGCCTTTGGAAAGTGGGGAAGAGGGGGAAAAAAGCCCGCAGGGACAATGGTGTTAGAATTAGGTGGCCTCTGTCTTATGTAACCTACCGGTCTATTTCGAGGGTGGAGATCCTCTCCATTTACTGGACTTGTCCAGTAGGTGAGAGAGTGTCACACCCAATATATGGGACCCACACAGGTGGGTCCCATATATTGGGTGTGGCACTCTCTGACCTACTGGACCTGTCCAGTACTGGAGAGAATGTGAACCCCTCTTTTGAGTCTTCTCCCCACTATTTTTACAAAGGAAGGAGAGTTAAATAATTGTGTGTGTATATATATATATATGTTTTAATTTATCTCCTGATCACACACATACACCCTAACTAACCTAGAAGCCTCCACAACTTATTATTCCCGATAATTAACAGTAATGTAATTAATTAAATTAAAGATCGTGTTAAGACTCATGTCACCTTATATATGGCGCTTTAATTTGGTGCAAAACTGAAAAATCTCTTTCCTCCCTCTCTACCGATCCTACTGCTCTTGCCTACCTCCCAAAAATGGTCAAAAAGTCATATAAAGTATAAACCTATAGTCTCTAGATCACCTCTCATCAGTCATCTCTTTCTTTTTTGTTTGTTACTTTTTTAATTTCCTGCTTTTCCTCACACCAATGAGGATTTGCCTCTATAACTTTTCTGTTTCACTTGCTTGCCCCACCCTTGTCTCGCCTTTTATCAATAGTTTACTCATTAGTTGTGTTTCCTTCCTTGCTAATTTCTTTCATTAGCTTTATTCCAACCTTGCTTAACTACTCATGACAAATGATCATGATTAAAGTTCAGGTGGGGTGAAAAGGGGTAAATAAAGGAGTGGTGAATTTTGTTGTACTATTTTCAATTCACCTTGATTAATATTACAATTTTTTGGTGAATATAAAAAGTGTAGCATAAATTGGGATGAATATGAGACCTATCCGATGAAATATGTGAAAAACAAGGCAATTTTTCTTTGTGTGTGTTCTACCCCATTCCTTATAAACCTTGTATATATACATGAGTGTATCTAGGATTTTGTGGTTGGCGGGTATAAATAAAATACTCTCTCAATTTCTTGTTTAGGACCATTTAAATTTTTTGCTTAGTCCTTTTCACAGACATTTTTTACTAAAATTTTAGATATATTTATGTTATTTTTTTTATCTTTATTCTTCATATATAATTATTAAATCTTTATAGTTTACATGTTTTGATTAATATGAAAAATTTAATAAAGTTTGACTTAAAATAGAAGTAAACATAATGGTTGTACTTGTAGGATATTTTAAAAATAAATACATTAAAATATCTTTCCTTAATATGTGTTTTTGGATTAAAAGGGTCTTATAATTAAATAGGATTGAGAGAGTATTAAAAAATTATAATAAAAATATTAGATAATTTAAATAAGAAAAATAAACTTTATTTAAATAAAACCATTCGTTCTTTCATAGTACTAATTTTTTTTATTGATATATTGACAATGAACTTTTAAGCAATTTTTCTCTAAATGATTTATACTACCACCGTTTTTATTTATTTGTTTATTTTTAGGTAAAAAATGTATTTCTATTTAACTGTCCATTTACAAAATCAATGTAATAATAATTATATCTTTCTTTATTTTATCCTTATATTATTAAATGACCCACTATTAAAAATTAATGAGATCCAATAATACTGAGAGAGCTAACAGGTAAAAAAAATATAAAATTTATTTCCATGAAAGCAAGAGTAATAATTATATTCCTTATAATATGTGTATTTTTTTGTCCAAATAGACAGTTAAATAGGAATGGAGATAATACTATTCTTCAATCCGTTAAATCAATATCTCATTTAAATAGTGACAACACTTGAAAATAGAATATTATAATATAATAATTTAAATAAAATCAAGATAAGGATTGTTTTTTACTTTTTGTCACCTAATCCTAAAGTAAATAGTAAAAAAAGAAAAAAAAGTACTTATAAATTAAATAAAAGGATTCTTTTTAGATTAATTCTTTTTATCTCTTATAATCTAATCCTAAAGAACTTTTTATTTTTTTTAATTTTATCACCTAATCTTAAAAGTCAAACTCAAATAAAAATGTGGATGTTCCCGGCTCGAACAGGATTGCCTCCCGTGGAGGATACTTGTGGTTAAACTAAAAAAAAAACTCAAATAAAAATAAATAAAATTCCTTTTTAATTATTCTTTCAGATTTTTTATTTTTTCTTAATTATCATATAATTCTAAAAATCAAATTTAAATCAAACAAAATCTTTTTAATGTTATATTTTATCAATTCCTATTCTCTTTACTTCTTTCATGTTTCCTTCTCAATTTTTTACTTTTTAAAAATTTATATTTTTCAGTAAAATTTATGTTTAATCCTGAATGTCACCCTAACATTTCTAAATAAAGAAAAGAAATTAATATGAAGATAATATAAAAAGGATAGGAGAAATTTGAAAATTATTTTTTAAAAAAATAAACATAAGTAGTGAAATAATGTAATGAGGTAATATTAGATTACCTACAAAATATTTGGAATGGGGTAAAATAATAATAATAATAATAATAATAATAATAATAATAATAATAAATAAAATATTTTATGTAAGATCCACAAACACACTAAAAAATTTTCTAGCAATATCTATATTATAAAATGTTCTATTAATATTAACCCATTATCTTTAATTTTTGTATGTTTTGGTCAGAGCGTAACATGTTTGTTTATTAGATATATTCTATCTATACTAATTTTTTCTTTTCATCTATCTCTTCATTTTTCTTCATTTTTTATCGTATCAATTATCACATACTTAACTTTTGAGTGCAAAACGATCGTTTTCCAAAACCCAAACACATTTTGTAGAGATATGTGAAAGATGGATGGAGCGCGTTCAACCAGAAATATAGTAAATCGATCTGATCAATCATTATTTAAAAAATCAAACAAACTTTAGTGTTCATAGAGAATCGGCCAAGGGACAACTTTTATAAAAATATTTTCTTTGAAAAGTTTTAATAGAGATTATTTTTTGGTTTAACCAAAAGTATCCTCCACTGGACATAATCTTATTTGAGCACGTACCACTTGAACCAACCCTCGTTGATTAATCAAAATTATTTGAGTAATAAATAATTTATTGTTAATTTTTAATAAAAAATTGTGTATTAATTATTTGATAACATATTTACATGATCATTTCATTGAAAACTTTATTTTATTTTAATATATGATCAAATCAAATTTGAATATTTCTCGTTTAAATCATTTTTTAACAATTAAAATATATTAAAAAAGAAAAATATGAATTAACTGTAACATGAAAATTAGAAAAAAATTTGGTTCGAAATGCAAAAAAAAAAAAAAACTAATAATATATATAAGAAATACTTTATTTTATAAAAATATTTTAAGGATATTAAAAATGAATTACAATATAAAAGATATAAATACTTTATATTTTTATGTTAAAAATGTTAAAATATAGGGTTAAATATTATTTTAGTCCTTGAAATATAGTGGAAATTTGATTTTAGTCTCTACAGTTTAAAACTGGTGGTTTTGGTCCTTCAAAAATTAAAAATACACCAATTTAGTCCTTATTGCATAGTTTTACTAACAATTAGCTACAAATTTTTATCAATAAGGACTAAATTAGAATATTTTTAATTTTTGAAGGATTAAAACCACCGATTTTAAATTGCAGGGACTAAAATCAAATCTCGACTATATTTCAGAGACTAAAAACATATTTAACCCTAAAATATATAATTTCTTTGAAAATAAAATTATTTTATTGATAAATCTCATTGATTATTTTTCATATACATTTTTACTGAAATTTAAAAATAAAATTAAATATATATAATAAATATTTTGATAACATATATTAAGATTCCATGCATACCATAAATAGAATCCTAATTAAAAAAATAGCATAAAGAAGTAATTTGAATACTTTGTATGCGGTTGTAGTTTCATATTTTATGGTATAATTATTAAAAATATAAAATGTTAAAACAGAATAATCAAGGTGAGTTAGCTTCTTGAACGGAAAAAAAAAACGTAAGTAACTTCACTTCGAAATATGGTATTGAACAAATGATACTAAAAATGACAATAATAAGTGTTAGTAATATAAGATTACGTGTTTAAAGTTATATACATATTATTTTATTTATTTATGTAAAGTAATGAAGAGAAAGAAAAAGTTTAGGGTGATTATTATAAATGGAGAGAAATAAAAAAAATAGATGTGATAATTAAATATATAATAAAAAAGAAATATAGAAAGATAAAGAATACTAAATGAATATTTAAAATTTGAGATATTTACATTTCATTTTTTAAAAAGTTTAAAATATTGTTTGGTTGGACGGATTTGGAGGAGAGTGGAGGGATTTTAAGAGGGTTGTTGTGTTTGGTTCAATTTTTTAGGATGGGAGGCGTTCAAAATCCCTCCTAATAGCATTTTGTCACCCTCCAAAAATGGGGGATTTGGAGGAGAGGGAAAGGAAGGGGGTTTAAAATAAAACAATCAAAATTACTTAAATATTCATCTTTTAATATTAATAAAGTTAAATGCAATAAAAGTCAAAGGGTATAAAAGTAAATTAATTTTATTTTCACTCCCCTATCCTTATGAACCAAACAACAAAAGTCTCACCTACCCTCCTCGAATTAAACAAAATAAAATATAATCTTACTTCCCCTCCCCTCACCTTCATTAAAATCTCATTCCCTTTCCATAGTTTGAACCAAACACACCCAATAAGTGTACGTTTGAATTAGCGTTTGTAAACTTGAGTTTGAATGAACGTGGATTTAGTGAACTTAATTTATGATAAACTTGAGTATGAGTAAACGTGATTTCATGTTTGGATATTTTGTTGCAAACGTGAGTTTTAGAAAGTGACTATTAAAGAAACTCAAGTTTCACACGCAGAAGTTACAAATACCTACGTTTCATCTCAGAAGTCAAATAAGATACATATTTTGTAAACTCACATTTACGATCAAAACGTGAGTTTAACTTTGTAGAACGCCAATCCAAATATACTCTAAGTAGATGATAGTACTACTAGTATTTGATTTGCGTGAGAATGTCGTCATGATCCGTAACGCTGTTTCATCCATAGTTTAACGCTGGCCTAACCATCCTCACGGAATCTGCGTGATTGGATAACGACGTCGACGGACGTAACCAGTCGTAACCAAACGGGTCCGGCTGCCTGCGTAAACCACGTGCCTTTCCAGCTGAGCTGACTCTTCTGCCACGTGGCACTCCACTTTTGGCATCTCGCAAACAAAGAAAGAAAGAATCCCTTTTTTCAGCTGAAGAAGAAGAAGTTGCTTCAACAATTCTACGTTCTGCTTCTCCTTCACCCACACAAACTAGAATCAGCGTCTACATCTTTGTAAAGGAATTACCCGAAAATAAAAAAGTAAAAAAATAAATACAGAGAGAGAGGATCCAATACAAAAATAAAACTAGAATGAAGCCCCGTTTGAAGTCCGTGACTGTTGTAGACGTAGAGAGAGGTGAAGACCAACGTGTAAGGTGGGACTGTGACGAGTGAGGTTAGCAAGCCCACCTGAAAAGGGAAAATAAATAAATAAAAGAAAGGATGCGTTGTTTAATAAAATTAAATAAATAAATAAATAAAAAGAAGGGAAATAGGGTTTGGTCTGTGGGTTAGGGGTCAAAAAGAATAGGGCGAGGGATTGTGGAAATTGCTGAGGAGAGAGGAGGCATACCCTAAATGGGCCCCACTACATGGACTGGATCAACTGCAATGCGATCTTAATAGGGGACATTCAACCGGGACCCACTAACTTCACCCCGTTAACTCTCCCCTCTTTTGAGTTTTGTTTTGTTTAGTGTTAATTATTATTATTATCTTATCTAGTAATCATTCCTTCCTTTTAATTTATTTTATTTTATCATTCCCAGTAATTAAATTAATGTGATGCTTTGATTAATTGATAACAAACGTGAAATGCCTCTAAAATCCTATACACAAAGAAAAAACAAAAACAAAAAAGGAATTTCCAACAAGGTACCTGCAACCGACGCAGTCCCAGATATTATGTTGTAATTCCTTATAAACCCCTGAACTGAATAGTTGATAAATGATAATGGTCAAGAAATGCTTTACGGCCTCGCTGTCTGATTGCCTGCTTTGCAAATCGCTGTCTCCATGACCCCTCCCAGCTCCCACTCTTCTATGTAACAGTTACACCGACGCTCCACTTTTTTTTTTAATACTACCAATTTCTTTTTAAAAAATATAATTAACTGAATCGTTAAATAAGTTTTTAGTCCCTCCAAATATTATAAAATTTTATTTTAATCCCTTATTTATTTATTTATTGGTTTTGATCCTCTATTTTTTAAAATCACATGATTTTAGTTTTTATCATTAGTTATATTACGTTAAGTGATTATGTAACAATATTTCTTAGATTTTTCTATGTATTTTTCTTCGATTTTTTCTGTACATTTTAAAATTCAAAGATAATTTTATTAAAATTTTAAAATTTACAAAAAATTTACTAAAATTTTTTTACATCAAAGCAAAGAAATTTTATAGCAGCATTTTTATGTAAACAATTTGTAGTTTTTTGGGAAATTTAATACAGACCACTTTTTTAGTAAAACAAAATGCAAGAAATTTCTTGTAAATTTTTGCACAGGAAAAGTTGTAGTGGAGCTGTAAAAGTGACTTAACATGGTATAATTAACAATAAGAACTAAAAGCGTGTGATTTTAAAAAATAGATGACCAAAACCAAATAAAAAATAAATGACGGACCAAAACCAAATTTTGTCATATTTACAGGAACCAAAAACATATTTAAACCTTAACTCAATTATACATATTAATAAAAAAAATTAAAATTAATTAATTTTATTGGAGTTTTAAAAAATAGTTTAATTTTCTACTTTTATTCTTATTTAATACTACTATTATCTAACCCCACTATTATTTGATGGTTGTAAAGACATTAAAGCTAATAAGGATAAATAAGGAAGGTGTTAATAAATGTTGCCTTGAAATTGTAAAATGTCTTATAAAAATGACCATTAAAAACTTGTAAGAAGTGTCTTATAAAAAAGACCGGAAGAAGTAATTATATAAACTTTACATTTTTGTTTGATAAATCTTAACAAGAATTTTAAAGAGAATTGCTACAAATTAAAAATTTTTAAAAAGTCAAAATTATAATAATCAAATGCTACATATTTAAATTTTTTACTTTTAATAAATAACCTTAAAAAGATTACTTATAATTTTTTCAAAAATATGAGTGAATTTGACTTCATAACTTTAAAAAGTGCATATAAGATTTTTCAATTTCTCTATTTTCAGTAAAAAAATCCGGTTAAGTCTAGGGTGCATAAGTTTAAAAACTGTTGCACAGTACAAAATTACATTTTAGTCGTTAAAAATGAGTTTAAAAATATGGATGATAGACCTTAGAAATATTTAATGGTTAAAATATAGTTGTGTATGGTGTAACAACTTTTATTCTGATGCATCCAAAAAAAGCAAAAAAAAAAAATATTATCTATTTTTATACATTAAATTTATGATTTAAGTTCTTATTATTGAATTTCAAAATGTTTATTGTGTCATTTTTATAGAGAAAAGAGTATATAAGTACCCTTAACTTTTACCCTTTTGCAAAAAGGCACCATGAACTTTTATTTTGTCCTAATTAATTCTTAAATGTTCATCATTGTTGCAATATGTCATTTCATTACCATGAAGTTAAAATATTAACAAATATAATCTCAACCCTTCAAAATTGTATTTAACATATTAAAATTGTATAAAATAAAGTTTCAAAAATTAAAAAGTAGGAAAAAAACTCTAAATTAAAAGAACACGTTGTCATATTTCGTTTTTAAAATTTTAAATATGCTTGAAATTTGACATAATTCAAGAATAAAAAATGTAAATTTTACTCTTTTATGTCTTTTTAATATTCGAAACACAAAATCTCGAAAGATTGAGATTGGTTATGTAACGTCCAAATTTCTTAATTCAAGAATATTGTCCGTTGGAAACACTATTCCCGAATTTCTGAAATTATTTCGCGCCATTTTAAGTATCGTTGTACAAGTCACACAATTGCTTAGGCAATCCAACGTTTGCTTAAGCTTCCAAAAAAATTCATACATCATTGCTTTCAATACAAAACCTTAATAAAAACCTAGGGAACGAACCTTCCCCTTGGGGTGTTATGGTTCATAAAACTCCTACCCGAAATCCAGCAGAGTTTCCCCTAAAAACTGGATATTTCCCAATTTTCCAACTTAACCTGAAATCCAGAAAAGTCCACCAATACAATTAATAATAGCACAATACAATATCAACTACAACTAAGCCTCCATGGCCAATCTAAAGTGTCTATATTAATACATCATTAAACTATCAATTACATTTAATCCTCCACTAAGAATCTCTCTCTGACCACTGGGAGTGGATGGATCCACTCCAAGAGCTCTCTTTCCCTTCTGAACACAAAGATGGAATATCCTGCACAACTAAGATGTATTCCCACAACGTGGGGTGAGACTACGGTCTCAGTGAGCAAAGCATGCAGGAAGCAGTGTGGGGAAGACAAGCATATGAGGTGCAACACAGAACACAAGTCAACATATAATTCATTAATCATTCTAGTCTCTTTACATAATGAAATCTTTTCTTAACTTAATAGAAGGAACATGTAAATGCAACTCATGATAGTTATGCAACAGTCATACATCATATAATATAAGTCAAATGCACAAACATTCTCATCTCATGATGCAATTCTCACTGCTGTGCCCAGCAGGCATGTTCTCACAGTTGTTCTCAGCCGACAGGGTCTTTTCACTGATTCTGGAGTAAGACCTGAGCTCAGACTACAGGGAACGTCTTCCCTGGGGACAAATTCCACCCATTATTCTGGACCGAAGTCAAGTTTTCATACAATTCTCATGACCGAAACTGGCTTAGTTATTCTCACGGTCGAAGCCAAAAATTCATTTTTCTAACTGAAAAATACATATGCATAATCTAAACTGAAATTTGGAAAAAATGCCAGGAACAACCGACAGATAATATTCTCATTCAACCATAAATCATGTATACTCAATAACTTACGAAATCATCATAGAACATCAAGAATCATTAGTAAAATCACCTAATAACAGTTGTTCCCTCAAAAACCCAAAATCCCCAAATTGCTCTAACCTAGGGCTTCACATTCAAGCTCATAAACAACTCATATCATACATATTATCTAATACATCAATGAATCAACATCCACATACCAAAAGGGAGAGGGGAGAGGAGAATAGGGGTCATAAGAGAGGTATACACATGATGAAGTGGAAGTGTGTGAGCTTTACTCACTTCAAAGGATGCTCAAAGAGGAGGGAAATAAGGTTGGGGAGGGTTAATGTTGGAGATCCTTGGCCTTGATCCACTTCTCCAAGCTTCAGTGGAGTTCCCCTCTCTAGAAATCTCTCCCTCTCTCTCTCTCTAAGGACGAAGAACGGAAGGAAGAACGCGAGAAAAGCCCTAAAAACGTGTGTTTATAAAGCTGAATTCGTGTTCTCTCGCTCAAACGAGGATTTCTCGCTTGAGCGAGCCTTTACATTCTTGCTCAAGTGGGAGTATTCTCGTTTGGGCGAGAAAACCAGAAAAATCCCCCTGTTTCTGTTGATATTCTCGCTCAAGCAACAACATTCTCGCTTGAGCGAGAATATGCCTGTTTGGAGGTGCAAAATAGATCGGAATACTATCGTATTATATATAAAACTGAAGCCCCGGATCTTAGCTTTCTAATCCAAGTGAAATCACCTCAATTGGACACCTACAACTCTAGATATTTGAGAATTAGTTCACCAAGGTCATTAGGCTTAAAACCCAAAATTAAGCAACGACCTTGGTTGAAACCCAACGGGGCACACTTTTCATGAATCATGTTATAACTCATCAATTCACTCCAATAAGGCTAACATTAAGGGTTCTAAGTGTCCATGAGACTATGCTTCTCTCTTCCCTTGTTCCTTTTCATCAACCCACCTTCTACCCTGGTTCCCTGAGTCCACGTCTCTCCTCTTCCTTCCTGTCAATTCGTTTAAGCTTAGTTCCTTCCGTCTTAATCTAATTCCCTCATTCCAATGTCTCTACTTCCTTCCTCACCTCTTCACCATGCTAGCCTTTCTACCACCAAGTGTGATTCTTCCTATGCTAACCTTTTAGTTAGGTTTGGCTTAAAACTTATTTTTTCCCTTCTCGGTTCACTTAAGACTCATAACTCTTAATTGATTCCCTAACTCTCATCTTATTTTTCCTTCCAACCCCTAAGTTCTCAGCTCACTTCAATCTTCCCTTCTTGCGGTGGGATTCACAACCTAAGGTTTCCACGGTATTTCTAGATTCTAATTTCCAGGATGTTACAGGTTGTGGTAATTATTTAACTTGATATTAATGAATGGACATATTGTAATAATGATAAGAGTTTAAGGGTTAATTGGGACAAATTAAAAGTTCATGGTAACTATTTACAAAAGGAGAAAAGTTCAAGGTGGTTTTATACTTTTTTCCCCTTTTTATAAAACCTCATGTCTTCCATACATTAACTTTCACAATAAATAAAAAATAAGTGAACATTAATTACCTTCCTTAAATAATTATTCAATATTAAATGAACTAATTTTTAAATTTCTTAATTGATCTTTAAATTTCTTCAATTAATCAACACTAGTCACTAGATAGAATGAGATAATTGTAAATTATTACTATTGTTGTTACTATTTAACTGTCCATTTGGACAAAAAATACACATATTAAATAATGCATTTATTCATTTTGTTTTCATGGAAAAAGTTTTGAATTTTCTTTTTTATCCTTTATTTCTCGTAGTACTAGTGGATCTCATTAATTTTTAATAGTAGTCATTTATTAACTTAAGGGTAAAATGGAGAAAAATGCAATCATTATTGTATTGGGTTTGTAAGTAGACATTTAAATAGGATCACTTTTTTTCTCTAAAAATGGATAGTTAAATAGGAACGGAATTAGTAATAAACTAGTATATTAATTTGCGTAATATGCGGATAAATATATATTTTACATAATTAAATTTATAATAAATTAATATTTTTAAAATTAGAAAATTAGAAATTTTGAAATTTAATATACATTATCATTTGATGATATTTTATAATGATTTTGAAATATAATTTACATTATTTTTTTTGTTACATTATTGTTTGATAATAAGGTATAATGAAGTTAATTAAAATCATAATGATAAGAATAATGATTCAAATTAAAAATAAGGGTTGGAATGAAAAAAGATATGATGAGATTTTGAATATTAATAAATTTCAAAATTTAGGATTAACATTTATTAGCATTTTAAAACTCAAGTAGGAAGAGAGGGAAAATTATTATTAAGGATTGAGAGGAAGAATCTCACTCTCACAAGCAGTGACTGGAATTCACCATCCAATAAGAGAAAGAGATAAAATGTTGAAAGTCATTTAGAGGGAGCGTAGAGTGACAAGACATATGAGTTGTATTCTATGTTTGGTGTATTTTAAAAGTAGAACGGAACAGGACATATCATTGAAAGAGTGAAACACTTTGGTTCTATTAAAAAGGTGGAACCAAAGAGAACAGAATAAAACACTCATTGTTAATTTTTTATTGACAAAACTACCACCGACTCTCATAACCTTCTTCCCAAAACTGATATTCCCCCACTCTCACGTAATACATTTTACCATCACCATTGTCGCATGACACCCCACACCACCACCGTTGTCGCCACCACCGCTGCCACCGTTATTACCACCATCACCATCTTTGTCACCGTCGCTACCACCTAACACATTTTATCACCACAATTGTCGCTCGACACCCTACACCACCACCGTCGTCATTGCCGCCACCGATGTCGTCGTAGCCACCACCACCACCACCACTGCAATTGTCATCGTCATCATCGCCACCACCATCCCTGTCACTGTCGCCATTACCACCTAACACCTTTTACCACCACCATTGTCGCTTGACACTCTACACCACCATCGTCGTTGCCGCCGCCGCCGCCACTGCCAGTGCCAGTGCCACCGCCGTCACCACCGTCCAACACCCCATATTAAATTTTTCAATACTTAATTAAATAATAAATAAGATAAGGATATATATGTAATTTAACACATATCATCATGTTCTATTCTGTAGTTATCAAACACAACACATAAAATATTTTTTGTCCCGTTATATTCTGTTCTAGTTCTGTTATGTTCTGTTTCGTTCTATTTTGTTTCATTTTGTTCATCTACTAAACGCTACCTTAAGTGTCTCACTCTCCAATGTGACCTTTCAAAATTATAATATAGAGAGTTGATTAATTTTTTATCAACTGGATTAATATTTAATTTTTAAAATGAAAGGTTTTAAATTATTTTGTATATGTAAATTTAGTTTTTTTTATATTTTATAAAAGTATTCTTATAATGCATATTATACTTGCTACTTTATAATAGGGATGCAAATGGGTCTGGCTGACCTGAGCAACTCAACCGACCAACCGACACAAAGTATATTTGGTGGGTTAAGTTGGTTAATTTATTAGATATATATGTTTTCTAACAAAATGAACCCGAATTATATTGATTGGATAATGAGTTTAATTTTTTTTGTGCCCGAAAGATCCAACCTGACCTGACTCAATAACTTATTTATAATAAAAATAAAAAGCAAACTACTAAAATTAATAAACCACATTAAAAAATAGGTGCTTGCTATGGTGCATTTAACAAATTTGGGGTACTGGTATATTGAAGTCAGCCACCTATAATATCATGCCACGTGTGAATATTAATCCATGTCAATCTTTTTTTCCCTAAACTTATTTTTATTTCAAAATTTCCCCATGTTCCCTTGTGTAATTTCCTAAAAATATACAATTCTAACAACTTATCAATCAACACGACATTAGACACAACCATTTGGCCACCCTTATAGCTCACTTGCTTCCCTCTACCGCCACCACCACCATTTCTTTCAAGCAAAACTTGTAAGTTTATCTCTTTCTCTCTCCCTAGCCCGCAATCAAAATGTCACAAGGGGTTACTGTTAATTGCTACCAGATAGCTAATAAAGTTTGCACATGTAAATGATTCATAGCAAAACATCCATATTCTCCAAACTTCAGATAATGCATAATGTAACATCCCAAATGTTATTAAATAAAATAAAATTAATAAAATAAGAGAAATAAATAAATAATAGTATTAGTAATATTAGTATTTTTATTAATAATGTTATTTCTAATTAAAAGAGGATGAGTGGGTTGAGGGTGGGCCCAGCCCAGTTAAGAATTTAAGTAAGGAGGGGTTACCAATTCACCCTAATCCTTATTTTTCAAATCGTCAGAGAGCGAAACCATAAGGAGGGGAGAAACGACATCTCAAGAGGAGGTTGCTGCAGAGTGATCATCAAGAAAGAGTCAATCATTACTATTCGATCTTCACCTTCAAGGTACGGTGGGGGAAAAGGTGCTGCTTGTATGTGTATGTGGGGGTGCTTGGGTAGTGAGGGCAACCATAAGACCCTCTAAGGCTTTAAATTCGAATTTGATATGTGCATTACATATTGTATGATGAAAATCTGTTGTTTTAGTGATTGAATGTGTTAATCTTGATAAATCTTGGATGAATTGAATGAGGGTAGCGAGAAGAGCGAAAAGGGTAAATAAGGGTTTAGCGATTGCGGATTATAATGGAATAACTGTGAAAATTTGTTGTAAAGATTGGTGTTTTTGTTGATTTTGTTCGGTATAAACGTGTATGATTGAAGTATTAACAATGTGAATTGATTAGAGGTTGAAGAAAGGGTTTAAAAGGGGTAAAAATCGCAAGAACTGTCGTCTCGTGTCGCGAGTAATCGATTACAGAAGTCTGTATTCGATTACAGGGTTTTCTAGGCAGCATGGAATGAGTTTGGCTTGCTGGTAATCGATTACAGGGGGTCTGTAATCGATTACCAGAGAGTTGGCTTGCAGGTAATCGATTACAGGGGGCCTGTAATCGATTACCAGAGAGTTGACATGCTGGTAATCGATTACAACACAGTTGTAATCGATTACCAGAGAGGTGATTAGCTGGTAATCGATTACAAGAGGCTTGCAATCGATTACCAGAGTGAATTTTGTGTCCCAGAGTTGCTGGTAATAGATTATAGTTGTGTGGTAATCGATTACCAGGTCAAATTGTGTATGAGAGTGTTGTTTATATGATGATTGTGACCCTTTTATCTATTGATGTTGTTTATACAATTTATTTGTGGAATTTGTAACATCCTAAATTTTATTAGGATAAATATTAATTAAATTAAATAGATTAATTAAGGAAATAATTAATTAAATATGAAATAAATAATAGGAGTTTTGCTATTGTTAGTTTTATTTCGTAAAGATAGTTTTAATTGAAATAGAATAAAGGGGGTGAGAGTGGGCCCAAGCCCAATTAGTTATTTCTGTAAGGAGGGGTAATAGAGCACCCTAATCCTTATTCGTATCATTCGTTAGTAAGCGAAACGCTAAGGAGGGGAGAAACGAAGTCTCAAGAGAGAGCTGTTGTGGAGTGAACGCCAAGAATCCAAGAAAGGACTTCCTTGCTGTGATCAAGCTTCGCTTAAGGTACGGTGGGGGAGAGGGTATTGCCTGTATATGCATGTAGGGATGTTTGGGTAGTAATCTAAGAGCATAATTCCTAATTGATGAATGTATGACCTAGAACGATGATATAATCTGTTGATTGATGATTGATTGTATGTAAATTGAAGAGTATTGGATGACATTAAACATGATATTGAGAATAATGGGAAAATGGGTGATTAGGGATTGAGAAATTGGGGATTTTGATGAATTGATGGTATAATCTGTAATTGATTGTTGATTTACGGAGTATTGGATGCTAATAATGATTATGTATGACGATTAGACGTAAAAGATTGATTAGGGATTGATTGGATGAGTTTAGAGAAGTTTGAAATCGTGAACTCTGCGATCTGCGTCGTCGCGGGTAATCGATTACCAGGAGTGGTAATCGATTACCAGAGTGTTCTGGGCAACCCAGAAGCACTGTTTGATTGCTGGTAATCGATTACAGAGGTGTTGTAATCGATTACCAGAGAGTTTGTTTGCGGGTAATCGATTACAGGGGTGCTGTAATCGATTACCAGAGAGTCTGCTTGCGGGTAATCGATTACTAGAGGTTGGTAATCGATTACCAGAGTGGATTTTGAGATCCTAATTGTTTGATGATGATTGATGTTGTTTGAGAGTACTTTATAATGAGTATGGTGTTGATGATTATTGATGTTTGATGAGGATTGCGATGCTTATGATGATGAATAATGATGATATTTGATGATGAGTGTGATGATGTATTATGATGATAATTGATGATGAGTGTGATGATGATAATGATGTCAGTGTATATCACTTTATTATGATGATGTTTAATGATGAGCATATTGATGTATGATGATGATGATAAGTGTATATCACTTTATAATGATGATGTTTGATGATGAGCATGTTAATGCATGATAATGATGATTTATGATGATGGTGTATATCACATTTTGATGATGATGTTATCTAAGTTGTGCGGGCCCATAGAGGGGGTACAACTTAGGAGAGATGCCTTGAGCATATGTGATGAGACCTGAATTGTGTGGGCCCATAGAGGGGGTACAATTCGGGAGGTGAACTGAGTTGTGCGGGCCCACAGAGGGGAGTGATTGTACGGGCCCATAGAGGGGGTACAACCTAGGGTCGAATGTCGTTGTGCGGGCGCATAGAGGGGGTACAACCTATCGGATAGTGTGTGGTAACACCGGTAGATTATTTTGGTACTAAATAGAGTGATTGATGTAACATCCTAAATTTTATTAGGATAAATATTAATTAAATTAAAGAGATTAATTAAGAAAATAATTAATTTAATGGGAAATAAATAATAGGAGTGTCATTATTATTAGTTTTGTTTCGTAAAGGTAATTTTAATTGAAAATAGAATAAGGGGGTGAGAGTGGGCCCAAGCCCAATTAGTATTTCTGTAAGGAGGGGTAACAAAGCACCCTAATCCTTATTCGTATCATCCGTCAGTAAGTGAAACGCTAAGGAGGGGAGAAACAGAGTCTCAAGAGAGAGCTGCTGTGGAGTGAACGCCAAGAATTCAAGAAAGGATTTCCTTGCTGTGATCAAGCTTCGCTTAAGGTACGGTTGGGAAAACGATATTGCCTGTATATGCATGTAGGGGGTACTTGGGTAGTAATCTAAGAATATAATTTTGAATTGATGAATTTATAACTTATAATGAAGATATAATATGTTGGTTGATGATTGATTGTATGTAAACTGATAAGTATTGGTTGAGATTAATGATGATATTGAGAATGATGGAAAAAGGGTGATTAGGGATTGAGAAATTGGGGATTTTGATGAATTGATGGTATAATATGTAATTAATTGTTGATTTACGGAATATTGGATGCTAATAATGATTATGTATGATGTTTAGACGTAAAAGATTGATTAGGGATTGATTGGATGAGTTTAGAAAGGTTTGAAATCGTGAATTCTGCGATCTGCGTCGCGGGTAATCGATTACTACGTGTGGTAATCGATTACCAGAGTGTTCTGGGCAACCCAGAAGCACTGGTTGGCTTGCTGGTAATCGATTACAGAGGTGTTGTAATCGATTACCAGAGAGTTTGTTTGCGGGTAATCGATTACGACATCGATTACCAGAGAGATTGCTTGCAGGTAATCGATTTCAGGGATGCTGTAATCGATTACCAGAGTGTTTGGTTGCAGGTAATCGATTACCAGAGACCTTGTTTGCGGGTAATCGATTACTAGAGGTTGGTAATCGATTACCAGAGTGGATTTTGAGATCCTAACTGTTTGATGATGATTTATCTGTTTGAGAGTACTTTATAATGAGTTTTGTGTTGATGATTAATGATGTTTGATGAGGATTGCGATGCTTATGATGATGAATAACGATGATATTTGATGATGAGTGTGATGATGTATTATGATGATATTTGATGATGAGTGTGATGATGTATAATGATGATGATTGACGATGCTTGATGTTGTTTATGATGACTATGATGATGATGTAAATGATGATAGTGTGTATGACTTATGATGATGATGTAAATGATGATAGTGTGTATCACTTATGATGATGATGTTATTGATGATAGTGCATGCCACTTATGATGATGATGTTATTGATGATAGTGCATGTCACTTATGATGATGATGTGAATGATGATAAGTGTAAATCACTTTATTATGATGATGTTTGATGATGAGCATATTGGTGTATGATGATGATGATAAGTGTATATCACTTTATTATGATGATGTTTGATGATGAGCATATTGGTGAATGATGATGATGATAAATGTATATCACTTTATAATGATGATGTTTGATGATGAGCATGTTGATGCATGATAATGATGATTTTTGATGATGGTGTATGTCACCTTTGATGATGATGTTATCTAAGTTGTGCGGGCCCATAGAGGGGGTACAACTTAGGAATGATAATGATGATTTATGATGATGGTGTATATCACCATTTGATGATGATGTTATCTAAGTTGTGAGGGCCCATAAAGGGGGTACAACTTAGGAGAGATGCCTTGAGCATATGTGATGAGACCTGAATTGTGCGGGCCCATAGAGGGGGTACAATTCGGGAGGTGAATTGAGTTGAGCGGGCCCATAGAGGGCGTACAACTCAGGGGATCAAGATGGGGCGTTCGATGCACGGGCCCATAGAGGGGGTGCAACCTAGGAGTGATTGTACGGGCCCATAGAAGGGGTACAACCTAGGGTCGAATGTCGTTGTGCGGGCCCATAGAGGGGGTACAACCTATCGGATAGTGTGTGGTAACACCGGTAGACTATCTTGGTACTAACTAGAGTGATTGACGAGGTGCGCCCATTGTGTGGAGTTCCAAGTCATGATCTTTGGGTAGATGATGAGAGGAGTATTGATGTTTGATGATAATGAGTATGATGATATATGAATGATGTATGGTGATAATGAGTATGATGATATATGAATGATGTTATGATGATAATGAGTATGATGATTGATCGAGGCCGTACCCAATCAAATAATATGAATTAAAGTGTAGTGAGGGTTAGACAACCCAAAGTCGTCTCTCAAGGAATTCAATAACAATTCAGAATATCAGATTTCAGACCAAAAATTTAGAACCAGAACTTCAGATTGAACTTAAGACAAATGACTTCAGACGGTCTTAAGACTTCAGACTGTCTTAAGACTTCAGACAGTCTTAAGACTTCAGATGGTCTTAAGACTTGGATTGTTTTAACAGTGCAGAATTTCAGAACGTAACAGAAAGAGGGGGTTTTGGTTGTTTGTTTAGAAACAGAGTTTCGCAAGTAAAGAAGAAGGAATAAAACGATGTAAGAAAACAAATTGATTCTCTTGTTCATTAACAATTGGATCCTTCATTGGTTAAAAATACATCGAACTCAATTTCCAGAATAAATTCGAATTAACCGAACAAGCGTCAATTAATTCAACAATAATCTCACTCAAGAACTAAGCGAACTTGCTAAATCAGACTAAGCGTACTGGTGACCAGACTAAGCGTACTGGTATGAGATTTCTAATCCTTTACCTCCTGAATTAAGGAAACACTTGGTTGTTTAGAATGAAGCAAACTAAACCAGCTTTCTTAGTGTAGAACAGAATTGAATCATCAACAAGCGTTCAAATACAACTCAAGATTCAAAACCAGAATTCTAAAGGAGAAGATGAAATTGAATTTACTGCAGAAATTGAAATACAAATTTGAGTTAAAATGAACCTCAAAATCCAATGTAAAATCACTCAAGAATCAATCCTCAAGAGTTTAGCAATCCATAAGAGGAAGAACAACAAAATGAAAATGCAGAAAAAGAAGAAGAAAACCTAGAAAAACAGAGACAAGGGAAAGCAAGCGTCTCCTCAACTTCAATCTGTGTAAAGGCGAAAAATATGAAAAGTCTCCCCCTCAGAATTTTAACAGCCCCTATTTATAATAATCCCTAAACCATAAGATTAACCTAATGGATGGGGTAAAATGGGCCCAGACTAACAAGTTTCAAGCCCAAAAATACTAAAACTACTTCAGCAACTACTTAAGAAACTTGTTGTTCCCGCTCATGTTCTGACAGCATCTGAACGTCAACTTCAAACTAAAAACTGCACCTCGTCTCTCAGTGGAGTATAGCCAATTAGCATATCAAATTAAAGCCCCAGAAGTTAGCTTTCCAATGCCATTGGAATCACCTCAATCGGACACCTACAACTCCAGATATCATCAAAACAAGACAGGTAGGTCAGTAGGCTTAAAAATCCGAATTTAAACAACATTTCTAATTAAGGCTCAATTAAATCCAATTTGGTAAATTCCAACTAAAACAGTGGATATAATCACAATTAGAGTCCAAGAAAGCTAAGATTAATTATGCAAAGTGTGAATAAAAATATGTTCATCAATGATATATGAATGATGTTATGATGATAATGAGTATGATGATATATGAATGATGTATGATGATAATAAGTATGATGATATATGAATGATGTTATGATGATAATGAGTATGATGATATATGAATGATGTTATGATGATAATGAGTATGATGATATATGAATGATGTTACGACGATAATGAGTATGATGATATATGAATGAGATTATGATGATGATGAGCTTGGTGAATGTATAAGGATATGTTTATGTGTTGTGAATAGGAATGATAGCATGACATGTATATGTTGATATAGATGATTGATTATATGTTGAGTTTAGATGAATGTTATTCATTGGTGATTTAATGTATTGATGGTATGATGTAATGATGTTGTGGGTGAGGATGGGTATTCTCTATGTGTATGTATGGGTAGTGTTCCTTTTCTTCACCGTATTCTGTGAATATATTTTACAGGTGTTGATGAGGACACAACTGGTGTCGATTATGAATAAAAAGGGGTATGCTCTGATAGATGTGACATCAGGGTGTGCTTAGGGGTTTTTACCATGTTCCTAGATTAGGAGTATTTTTATGAACTTCTGGATGCCTTGTATGGCAGGAGATTATTAATTGTTTTTATTCATATGGAGATTTCCGCCGCTTTATATTGGAATTATATTTGGAAGTTTAATTTCTTTAATAAAGTCATTTTCGAACTATGAGTTATTATAAGAGTGATTGTGAACCTTTTTACCTAACGTGGGACTTTCCCTTTTCCGATCTTCTATTTACGAAACATATAATAGTATGAGGTAGAAGGGTGTCACATTAGTTGGTATCAGAGCAGGTCGGTTCACCGGCCTTGAGTTATGAGTTTACTATGCTTTTGATGTGTTAATCTAATTGATTGATTGATTGATTGATTGTTTGAGTGAATTATGTTGCTTTGGCTTAATTGTTTGTTTGATTGGTTGGTTCATCAACTTTGAGTGATGTATTTGTTGTGCTTCTGTGGTGCTAAATTGTGATGTAGATTGAGTAAGGTGTATTATTAATTTTTCTAGATTTTCAGTGTCCTGCAAGGTTGGTAAGTCTTTGATTATCTTGCTTCAAGTGATTGGGACTGGCCACGCTAATGATTTGAACATGATAAGAGAAGAGGTAACAACTTGAGGAGAGTATTTTGTCAATAACATTGCTAGAAGAAAATCTTTGCGAAAATGTTTTAAGAAAGAAAATTTAAATAAAATTTTATGTGTGAATGATGATATGATTATTAAATTATATAATTGTGATGATTGATTGATTGAATTGTGTTGTCTTGATTGGATTGTTTGTTTGACTCCCCTACTTTTCTGTGAACCAAGAAAAGTGATGGATAGAAGAGGTAGGAATGATTGTGTGATTGCTGAAGCCTTAATGGCTATGGGACAGGCTGTTGGCAACCTGAACCAACATCATGAGGTGGATTGGCTTGCTCGGTTCCAGAGGAACCATCCACCTACTTTTCATGGGGGTTATGATCCTATGGTGTTGCTGACTGAATCTTCGAGATCGAGAAGATTTTTAGAACGATGGACTGTCGTTGGTGTAAAAGGTTACGTTGGCTGCGTTCATGTTATCAGGTGATGCCGGGTTCTGATGGCAGAGCACTTATCAGAGGATGATCGATGAGGGCACCGCGTTGAGCCGGGATAACTTCAAAAGAGCGTTCTTCGAGAAGTACTTTGCCCATGATGTTCGTAACAAGAAACAGATCGAGTCCCTTGAGTTAAAGCAAGGAAATGGCACCGTGGCAGATTACGTATCCAAGTTTGAAGCGCTAGTACGATTCTGCCCTACATATGAGGGAGCTGCCAATGAAGAGTCCAAGTGTGTAAAGTTTCTCAGCGGTCTTCGTCTAGAGATCAAGCAAGTGTTCAACTACCAAGGGATGACGCGCTTTCACGAGTTGGTGAACAAGTAGAGGTGGCAAAATGGGCCAAGCCCATCAGGCCGGCCCGAACCCGCCCGTTAAATTATAGGGCTTGGTTTTTAAAAAATGAGCCCGAATTAATATAGGGCTATTTTAGCCCAGCTCGTTTTATCAAAATACTGGGCTTAGCCCGCAAAGCCCGCTAAATACCAGGCTTAGCCCGCATTTTATAGGGCTTGGGCACCATTTTTTGAGCCCTCATTAAATTTGGGCCTTTTTGGCCCGTCCCGTTTTAGCCCGCGACCCACTTCAGGCCGGCCCGCATCGGGCCGGGTAGCCCGTTTTGCCACCTCTATGAACAAGTGCAGAATTTATGATGAAGGCAACAGGGCTAGAGCGACACATTACAAGAGTGGAGGGCCTGTGAGGAATCAGAACAAGTTCCAATCAACTAACAAGGGCAAACCGTATTCTCGTGCAACGGGAGGCTCCAAGTTTGGAGGTGTCAGTAAGGGTACAATGTAGAAGAAGTGAGTTTCTTAGGTCATGTGATTTCTAGAGGAGGTATAGGCGTAGATCTTTCTAAGGTAGAAGCTGTGCTTAAGTGGGAGGCTCCTAAGTCTGTGAGTGAGATTAGAAGTTTCCTTGGGTTGGCTGGGTACTATAGGAAGTTCATAGAAGGGTTTTCTAAGTTAGCTTTGTCTTTGACCGAGTTGACTAGGAAGTGAGTTTCCTATGTGTGGAATTGTAAGTGCGAGACTAGCTTCCAAACCCTTAAGGAGAAGTTGACTAGTGCACCAGTACTAGTGTTGCCTAACCTTAGTAAACCTTTCATAGTATACTGTGATGCTTCTAAGATGGGTTTAGGTGGGGTGTTGATGCAAGAGGGTAAAGTAGTAGCCTATGCTTTTAGGCAATTGAAAATCCATGAGAGGAACTACCCTACCCATGACCTAGAATTAGCAGCTGTAGTGTTTGTGTTGAAGAATTGGAGACATTACCTGTATGGTTCCCGATTTGAGGTTTTTAGTGACCATAAGAGCCTTAGGTATCTGTTTGACCAGAAAGAGCTGAACATGAGGCAGAGGAGGTGGTTAGAGTTTCTTAAGGATTATGATTTCGAGTTAAGTTACCATCCCGGTAAGGCCAATGTAGTAGTTGATGCCTTGAGTAGGAAGTTTATCCATGTTAGTTCCCTGATGATTAGAGAGATGGATCATTTAACCCAGTTTAGAGATCTAAGTTTGGCTTGTGAAATAACATCTTCCAGTGTGAGGTTAGGAATGACTAGAGTAAGTAATGATTTGCTGAAGGATATTAGTAAGGCCCAGTTAGAGGATCAATTTTTGGTTAGTAGGCGAGAGGCTATAGAAGGGGGTAGTGGTGGAGAGTTTACACTTGGTACCGATGGGGTAGTGAGATTGGGAGATCGAGTATGTGTGCCTAGTGAACCTAGCATTAAGAGATTAGTACTAGAAGAAGGGCATAGAAGTAAACTTAGTTTGCACCCAGGATCCACTAAGATGTATCAGGATTTGAAGAAAGTATTTTGGTGTCCTATGTTGAAGAGGGACATAGAGGAGTTTGTGAGTGCTTGTTTAGTGTGCTAGAAGGCTAAGGTAGAGCATAAAAAAAACCTTCAGGATTGCTTCAACCGTTAAGTATACCTGAGTGGAAGTGGGATGGTATATCCATGGACTTCGTAGTTGCTTTACCTAAGACTGTGAGGGGGCACGACTCAATCTGGGTTATTGTTGATAGGTTAACTAAGAGTGCCCATTTCCTTCCCATTAATATTAAGTATCCCTTAGAGAAGTTGGCTCAGTTGTACATCAGTGAGATTGTGAGGTTACATGGCATACCAGCTAGTATAGTCTCCGATAGAGATCCCAAGTTTACCTCTAGATTTTGGGAGAGTTTACAGCAGGCCTTGGGGACCCAGCTTAGGCTTAGCTCAGCTTATCACCCTCAGACTGATGGTCAGACCGAGAGAACCATCCAATCCTTAGAGGATTTGCTTAGAGCCTATGTGTTAGACCAAGGAGGTAGTTGGGATAGCTTTTTACTTTTGATAGAGTTCACCTATAACAATAGTTTTCACTCTAGCATAAGTATGGAGCCTTATGAGGCATTATATGGTAGAAGGTGTAGAACCCCTTTATGTTGGTGTGAGCCGGATGAGAGTCTTGCATTAGGACCTGAGATAGTGCAGCAGACCACCGATAAGGTTAGGATAATCCAGGAGAGGATGAGGACAACCCAGAGTAGGCAGAAGAGTTATGCTGATAGGAGAAGGAAGGAGTTAGAGTTCAAAGAAGAGGAATATGTATTCCTGAAAGTCACTCCGTGGACTGGGGTTGGTAGAACATTAAATTCTAGAAAGCTTACACCTCGATTTATTGGTCCTTACCAAATCCTTAAAAGAGTCGGCAATGTTGCCTATCAGATTGCTTTACCTCCACACTTGTCCAATCTTTATAATGTTTTCCACGTTTCTCAACTCCGGAAATACATTCATGATCCTTCGCATGTGATTGAGTCGGATCATCTTGAGGTTCAGGTAAAATTCGAGGACGAATTTTCTTTTTAAGAGGGGAGAGTTGTAACATCCTAAATTTTATTAGGATAAATATTAATTAAATTAAAGAGATTAATTAAGAAAATAATTAATTTAATGGGAAATAAATAATAGGAGTGTCATTATTATTAGTTTTGTTTCGTAAAGGTAATTTTAATTGAAAATAGAATAAGGGGGTGAGAGTGGGCCCAAGCCCAATTAGTATTTCTGTAAGAAGGGGTAACAGAGCACCCTAATCCTTATTCGTATCATCCGTCAGTAAGCGAAACGCTAAGGAGGGGAGAAACGGAGTCTCAAGAGAGAGCTGCTGTGTAGTGAACGCCAAGAATTCAAGAAAGGACTTCCTTGTTGTGATCATAGAGGGGGTACAATTCGGGAGGTGAACTGAGTTGTGCGGGCCCATAGAGGGGGTACAACTCTGGGGATCAAGATGGGGCGTTCAATGCACGGGCCCATAGAGGGGGTGCAACCTAGGAGTGATTGTACGGGCCCATAGAGGGGGTACAACCTAGGGTCGAATGTTGTTGTGCGGGCCCATAGAGGGGGTACAACCTATCGGATAGTGTGTGGTAACACCGGTAGACTATCTTGGTACTAACTAGAGTGATTGACGAGGTGCACCCATTGTGTGGAGTTCCAAGTCATGATCTTTGGGTAGATGATGAGAGGAGTATTGATGTTTGATGATAATGAGTATGATGATATATGAATGATGCATGATGATAATGAGTATGATGACATATGAATGATGTATGATGTTATGATGATAATAAGTATGATGATATATGAATGATGCATGATGATAGTGAGTATGATGATATATGAATGATGTATGATGATAATGAGTATGATGATATATGAATGATGTTATGATGATAATGAGTATGATGATATATGAATGATGTTATGATGATAATGAGTATGATGATATATGAATGATGTTACGACGATAATGAGTATGATGATATATGAATGAGATTATGATGATGATGAGCTTGGTGAATGTATAAGGATATGTTTATGTGTTGTGAATAGTAATGATGGCATGACATGTATATGTTGATATAGATGATTGATTATATGTTGAGTTTAGATGAATGTTATTCATTGGTGATTTAATGTATTGATGGTATGATGTAATGATGTTGTGGGTGAGGATGGGTATTCTCTATGTGTATGTATGGGTAGTATTCCTTTTCCTCACCGTATTCTGTGGATATATTTTATAGGTGTTGATGAGGACACAACTGGTGTCGATTATGAATAAAAAGGGGTATGCTCTGATAGATGTGACATCAGGGTGTGCTTGGGGGTTTTTACCATGTTCCTAGATTAGGAGTATTTTTATGAACTTCTGGATGCCTTGTATTGCAGGAGATTATTAATTGTTTTTATTCATATGGAGATTTCCGCTGCTTTATATTGGAATTATATTTGGAAGTTTAATTTCTTTAATAAAGTCGTTTTCGAACTATGAGTTATTATAAGAGTGATTGTGAACCTTTTTACCTAACGTGGGACTTTCCCTTTTCCTAACTTCTATTTACGAAACATATAATAGTATGGGGTAGAAGGGTGTCACAATTGACGAGGTGCACCCATTGTGTAGAGTTCCAAGTCATGATCTTTGGGTAGACGATGAGAGGAGTATTGGTGTGTGATATTTCATGATGAAATGGTGTTATTAAATGATGTTATGAATATTGATGATGATAAGTATTATGTGTGAGAATAGAATATATGATTAATTGGGTGAATGATGGTATGAGAACTATATGATGATATATGAATGAGGTTATGATGATAATGAGCTTGATGAATGTATAAAGGATATATTTATGTGTTATGAATAGGAGTGATGGCATGGCATGTATATGTTGATATAAATGATTAAATATATGTTGAGTTTTAGATTAATGTTATTTATCGGTGATTAATGTATTGTTGGCATGATGTAATGATGTTGTGGGTGAGGATGGGTATTCTCTATGTGTATGTATAAGTAGTATTCCTTTTCCTCACCGTATTCTGTGGATATATTTTACAGGTGTTGAGGAGGACACGACTGGTGTCGACTATGATTGAAAGGGTATGCTCTGATAGATGTAACATCAGAGTGTATTCGGGATGTTTTAATATGTTTCTAGATTATGAGTATTTTTGTGAATTTTTGGATGCCTTGTATGGCAGTAGGCTATTAGTAATTTTTTTATGTATTGGAGATTCCGCTGCTTTATATTTGAATTATATTTGAAAGTTTAATTTCTTTTAATAAAGTCGTTTTCGAACTATGAGATATTATAAGAGTGATTGTGAACCTTTTTACCTAACGTGGGACTTTCCCTTTTCTAAACTGCAATTTCTTAAATATATAAGAGTATGGGGTAGAAATGTGTCAAATTAGTTGGTATCAGAGCAGGTCGGTTCACCGGCCTTGAGTTATGAGTTTACTATGCTTTTGATGTGCTAATCTGATTGATTGGTTGAGTAATTGATTGGTTGCTTGAGTGAATTGTCTGCTTGGTTGATTGTTGTTTGTTTGATTTCCTTACTTTTCTGTTTTACTTAGTATGTGTGCTTACCCTTTCTTAAATACAAAAAGAGTAATGGTTAGGGGTAGAAACGATCGAGCAATGGCCGATGCCTTGATGGCCATGGCGCAACCTTAACCAACACCACGAGACGGACTGGCTTGCACGGTTCCAGAGGAACCATCCACCTACGTTCTGAGAAGGTTATGACCCGGATGGAGCGGCTGACTGGATTTACGAGATTGAGAAGATCTTCAGAGCAATGGACATCCCTATGCTTCAGAAGGTGACGTTAGCAGCCTTCATGTTATCTGGAGATGCTGGTTTCTGGTGGCAGAGCACCTGCCAAAGGATGATTGATGAGGGCACCACCTTGAGCTGGGACAACTTCAAAAGGTTATTCTTGGAGAAGTACTTTCCACATGACGTGCGCAACAAGAAACAGATAGAGTTCCTGGATCTAAAGCAAGGGGACGACACCGTGGCAGACTACGCATCAAGGTTCGAAGCTCTAGCACGATTCTGCCCAACATATGAGGGAGCAGCCAATGAAGAAGCCAAGTGCGTCAAGTTTCTCAGTGGCCTTTGTCTCGAGATTAAACAAATGTTCAACTACCAAGGGATCACGCGCTTTCACGAGCTGGTGAACAAGTGTAGGATATATGATGAAGACAACTGGGCAAAGACAACACATTATAAGAGTGGAGGGCCTTTGAGGTGTCAGAACAAGTTCCAAGCAACTAGTAAGGACAAGCCATACTCTCGAGCAACAGGAAACCCTAAGGTTGGAGGTGGCAGCGAAGGCACAGTGCAAAAGAAGAGTTATGCTCCAGCAGCTGGTCGAGCATCAAAGGGTGGGAGTGTTGGTTCTACCACTCCTATTACATGCTTCAAGTGCGGAAAGGAGGGTCACCGAGCAAACCAATGCGGAGACCGAGAGATCACCTGCTATACCTGTCAAGAGAAGGGGCACATCGCTCGTGATTGTCCTCAAAAGACGCAATGAACGGTAGCGGCAAGCGGGGATGCCAATGGGAGCGCCAGTAAACCTAAGGCTACAGGAAGGGTCTTTGCCTTGAGTGGTACTGAAGCTGCTCAATCCGAGGACTTGATCCAAGTTATGGGTTTCATTGCTGGTAATCCTTTAGTGATTTTATTTGACTCTGGTGCGACTCATTCTTTCATATCACATGCTTGCGTGTCTAAACTTAAATTGCCTGTTTCTTCCTTGCCTTTTGTATTGAGTGTGGAAACACCAGCTAGTGGGTCAGTTTCTACTTCTGATGTTTGCTTAAATTGTTATATATCTGTTAATGATAGAAACTTCCTAGTTGATTTGATTTGTTTGCCTCCAAGTCAACTAGATGTCATCCTTGGTATGGACTGGTTATCGTCCAACCATGTCCTTCTAAACTGTGCTGATAAGTCTGTTGTTTTTTGTCACACTGTCGAGTGTAAGAGTAAGGATTTTATGACTGCCAATCAGGTAAAGGCGTCTCTAAGGGAAGATGCCCAGGTTTACATGCTTTTAGCTTCTTTGAAATCTGATAGTAGCGCTGTGGTGAGTGAGATACCTGTAGTGTGTGAGTACCTTGAAGTATTTGCTGATAATGTGTCTAGTTTACCACCTGAGAGAGAGATAGAGTTTGCTATAGACTTAGTGCCAGGTACAGGACCGATTTCAGCTACACCTTATAGGATGTCACCAATAGAGCTAGCAGAACTTAAGAAGCAACTAGAAGATCTGTTAGAGAAATAGTTCATTAGGCCTAGTGTGTCACCCTGGGGAGCGCCTGTATTGTTTGTTAAGAAGAAGGATGGTAGCATGAGGTTGTGTACTGATTATCGCCAGTTAAATAAGGTAACCATTAAGAATAGGTATCCTTTGCCTAGGATAGATGACTTGATGGATCAGTTAGTGGGGGCATGTGTGTTTAGTAAGATAGATCTTAGATCAGGCTATCATCAGATTAGAGTTAAGGAGGAGGATATACCTAAGACCGCTTTTAGGACTAGGTATGGACATTATGAGTATCTGGTAATGCCTTTCGGTGTGACGAATGCTCCTGCCATTTTTATGGATTATATGAACAGGATTTTTCACCCTTAGTTGGATAAATTTGTAGTTGTCTTTATAGATGATATACTAATTTATTCCAAAACTAAGGAGGAGCATGAGGAACATCTAAAGGTAGTGCTTCAGGTTCTTAAGGATAAACAATTTTATGCTAAAATGTCCAACTGTGAGTTCTGGATAAAGCAAGTAAGCTTCTTAGGCCATGTGATTTCTAAGGGAGGTATAGGTGTGGATCCCTCTAAGGTAGAAGTCGTGCTTAAGTGGGAGTCCCCTAAGTCAGTGAGTGAGATTAGGAGTTTCCTTGGGTTAGCTAGGTACTATAGGAGGTTCATAGAAGGGTTTTTTAAGTTAGCTTTGCCTTTGACCGAGTTGACTAGGAAGGGAGTTGCCTATGTGTGGAATAGTAAGTGCGAGACTAGCTTCCAAACCCTTAAGGAGAAGTTGACTAGTGCACCAGTGTTAGTGTTTCCTGACCTTAGTAAACCTTTCGTAATATACTGTGATGCTTCTAAGATGGGTTTAAGTGGGGTGTTGATGCAAGAGGGTAAAGTAGTAGCCTATGCTTCTAGGCAATTGAAAATTCATGATAGAAACTACCCTACCCATGACCTAGAATTAGTAGCCGTTGTGTTTGTGTTGAAGATTTGGAGACATTACCTGTATGGTTCCCGATTTGAGGTTTTAGTGACCATAAGAGCCTTAGGTATCTGTTTGACCAGAAAGAGCTGAACATGAGGCAAAGGAGGTGGTTAGAGTTTCTTAAGGATTATGATTTTGAGTTAAGTTACCATCCCGGTAAGGCCAATGTAGTGGTTGATGCCTTGAGTAGGAAGTCTATCCATGTTAGTTCCCTAATGATTAGAGAGATGGATCTTTTAACCCAGTTTAGAGATCTAAGTTTGGCTTGTGAAGTAACATCTTCCAGTGTGAGGTTAGGGATGACTAGAGTAAGTAATGATTTGCTGAAGGATATTAGTAAGGCCCAGTTAGAGGATCCATTTTTGGTTAGCAGGCGAGAGGCTATAGAAGGATGTAGTGGTGGGGAGTTTGTAATTGGTACCGATGGGGTAGTGAGATTTGGAGATCGAGTGTGTGTGCCTAGTGAACCTAGCATTAAGAGATTAGTACTAGAAGAAGGGCATAGAAGTAAGCTTAGTTGCCACCCAGGATCCACTAAGATGTATCCGGATTTGAAGAAAGTATTTTGGTGGCCTAGGATGAAGAGGGACATAGAGGAGTTCGTGAGTGCTTGTTTAGTGTGCCAGAAGGCTAAGGTAGAGCATAAAAAACCTTCAGGATTGCTCCAACCCTTGAGTATACCTGAGTGGAAGTGGGATAGTATCTCTATGGATTTCGTAGTTGCCTTGCCTAAGACCGCGAAGGGACATGACTCAATCTGGGTCATTGTTGATAGGTTAACTAAGAGTGCCCATTTCCTTCCCATCAATATTAAGTATTCTTTAGAGAAGTTGGCTCAGTTGTACATCAGTGAGATTGTGAGGTTGCATGGCATACCATCTAGTATAGGCTTCGATAGAGATCCCAGGTTTACCTCTAGATTTTGGGAGAGTTTACAGCAGGCCTTGGGGACCCAGCTTAGGCTTAGCTTAGCTTATCATCCTCAGACTGATAGTCAGACCGAGAGAACCATCCAATCCTTAGAGGATTTGCTTAGAGCCTGTGTGTTAGACCAAGGGGGTAGTTGGGATAGCTTTTTACCTTTGATAGAGTTCACCTATAACAATAGCTTTCACTCTAGCATAAGGATAGCGCCTTATGAAGCATTGTATGGTAGGAGGTGTAGAACCCCTTTGTGTTGGTGTGAACCGGGTGAAAGTCTTGCATTAGGACCTGAGATAGTGCAACAGACCACTGATAAGGTTAGGATAATCCAGGAGAGGATGAGGACAGCCCAAAGTAGGCAGAAGAGCTATGCTGATAAGAGAAGGAAGGAGTTAGAGTTCAAAGAAGGGGATCATGTATTCCTGAAAGTCACTCCGTGGATTGGGGTTGGTAGGGCATTAAAGTCTAGAAAGCTTACACCTCGATTCATTGGTCCTTACCAAATCCTTAAAAGAGTCGGCAATGTTGCCTACCAAATCGCTTTGCCTCCACACTTGTCTAATCTTCATAACGTTTTCCACGTTTCTCAACTCCGGAAATACGTTCACGATCATTCGCATGTGATTGAGTCGGATCATCTTGAGGTTAAGGAAAACCTAACAGTGGAAACCATGCCAGTGAGAGTTGAGGATCGGAGGGTGAAACAACTTCGAGGTAAAGAGATTCCTTTAGTTAAGGTGATCTGGGGAGGACCTACACCCGAGAGTGCCACTTGGGAACTTGAAGAGAAGATGAAGGAGTCTTATCCAGAGTTATTCGCTTCAGCTAAAATTCAAGGACAAATT
The DNA here is from genome assembly GCA_026901365.1 of Sesbania bispinosa. Taxonomy (NCBI): domain Eukaryota; kingdom Viridiplantae; phylum Streptophyta; class Magnoliopsida; order Fabales; family Fabaceae; genus Sesbania; species Sesbania bispinosa. The sequence continues at coordinate 784,705 of QLOH01000141.1, forward strand.
TTCTTTCTAGGAGGGGAGAGTTGTAACATCCTAAATTTTATTAGGATAAATATTAATTAAATTAAATAGATTAATTAAGGAAATAATTAATTAAATAGGAAATAAATAATAGGAGTATTGTTATTATTAGTTTTATTTCGTAAAGATAGTTTTAATTGAAAATAGAATAAAGGGGGTGAGAGTGGGCCCAAGCCCAATTAGTTATTTCTGTAAGGAGGGGTAACAGAGCACCCTAATCCTTATTCGTATCATTTGTCAGTAAGCAAAACGCTAAGGAGGGGAGAAACAGAGTCTCAAGAGAGGGCTGCTGTGGAGTGAACGCCAAGAATCCAAGAAAGGACTTCCTTGTTGTGATCAAACTTTGCTTAAGGTACGGTGGGGGAGAGGGTATTGCCTGTATATGCATGTAGGGATGTTTGGGTAGTAATCTAAGAGCATAATTTCGAATTGATGAATGTATGACCTAGAACGATGATATAATCTGTTGATTGATGATTGATTGTATGTAAATTGAAGAGTATTGGATGAGATTAAACATGATATTGAGAATAATGGAAAAAAGGGTGATTAGGGATTGAGAAATTGGGGATTTTGATGAATTGATGGTATAATCTGTAATTGATTGTTGATTTACGGAGTATTGGATGCTAATAATGATTATGTATGACGATTAGACGTAAAAGATTGATTAGGGATTGATTGGATGAGTTTAGAGAGGTTTGAAATCGTGAACTCTGCGATCTGCGTCGCGGGTAATCGATTACCAGGAGTGGTAATCGATTACCAGAGTGTTCTGGGCAACCCAGAAGCACTGTTTGCTTGCTGGTAATCGATTACAGGGGTGTTGTAATCGATTACCAGAGAGTTTGTTTGCGGGTAATCGATTACAGGGGTGCTGTAATCGATTACCAGAGAGTCTGCTTGCGGGTAATCGATTACAAGGGGGTTGTAATCGATTACCAGAGACCTTGTTTGCGGGTAATCGATTACTAGAGGTTGGTAATCGATAACCAGAGTGGATTTTGAGATCCTAACTGTTTGATGATGATTGATGTTGTTTGAGAGTACTTTATAATGAGTATGGTGTTGATGATTAATGATGTTTGATGTGGATTGCGATGCTTATGATGATGAATAATGATGATATTTGATGATGAGTGTGATTAGGGATGGGAATAGGCCAGCCGGCCTGTCAGGGGCCTACGGCCTGACCTGTTTATGGCCTGGCCTGACCTGACCTGACTCGTTTATTAAAAAGGTCAGGCCAAGGCTTGTTTAAAGGCCTGTTTAGTTACATAGGCCAGGCTTCAGGCCTATGAATAAGCCTATTAGACTTAACAGGTCGGCCTGTTTAATATAATAATATATAATATATTAAATTAATTATATAAATAACTATAAATATAATTAAAAAAATTATAATATAGTAAAAAAATAGAATATATTAAATAAATTATATAAAAAAATCTGCTTAAAAGGCCTGATGGCCTGCATGTGCTTATAGGTCTGTTGGCCTGTTTGTAGGTCTTATTATAAAACAGACTTCTAAACAGGCTTACAGGCTAGACCAGGCTTTTTCGCAGGCCAGGCCAAGGCCTTACAAAAAGGTCTATAACAGGTAACAGGCCAGACTCAGGCTTAAGAATTAGGAGTCAGGCCAGGCTCAGGCCTGCCAAAGCCTGGCCTGGCCTAGCCTGTTTCCACCCCTAAGTGTGATGATGTATTATGATGATAATTGATGATGAGTGTGATGATGATAATGATGTCGGTGTATATCACCTTATTATGATGATGTTTAATGATGAGCATATTGATGTATGATGATGATAAGTGTATATCACTTTATAATGATGATGTTTGATGATGAGCATGTTAATGCATGATAATGATGATTTATGATGATGGTGTATATCACCTTTTGATGATGATGTTATCTAAGTTGTGCGGGCCCATAGAGGGGGTACAACTTAGGAGAGATGCCTTGAGCATATGTGATGAGACCTGAATTGTGCGGGCCCATAGAGGGGGTACAATTCGGGAGGTGAACTGAGTTGTGCGGGCCCATAAAGGGGGTACAACTCAGGGGATCAAGATGGGGCGTTCGATGCACGGGCCCATAGGAGGGGGTGCAACCTAGGAGTGATTGTACGGGTCCATAGAGGGGGTACAACCTAGGGTCGAATGTCATTATGCGGGCCCATAGAGGGGGTACAACCTATCGAATAGTGTGTGGTAACACCGGTAGATTATCTTGGTACTAACTAGAGTGATTGACGAGGTGCACCCATTGTGTGGAGTTCCAAGTCATGATCTTTGGGTAGACGATGAGAGGAGTATTGGTGTGTGATATTTCATGATGAAATGGTGTTATTAAATGATGTTATGAATGTTGATGATGATGAGTATTATGTGTGAGAATAGAATATATGATTAATTGGGTGAATGATGGTATGAGAACTGTATGATGATATATGAATGATGTTATGATGATGATGAGCTTGATGAATGTATAAAGGATATATTTATGTGTTATGAATAGGAGTGATGGTATGGCATGTATATGTTGATATAGATGATTAAATATATGTTGAGTTTTAGATGAATGTTATTTATCGGTGATTAATGTATTGTTGGCATGATGTAATGATGTTGTGGGTGAGGATGGGTATTCTCTATGTGTATGTATAAGTAGTATTCCTTTTCCTCACCGTATTCTGTGGATATATTTTACAGGTGTTGAGGAGGACACGACTGGTGTCGACTATGATTGAAAGGGTATGCTCTGATAGATGTAACATCAGAGTGTATTCGGGATGTTTTAATATGTTTCTAGATTATGAGTATTTTTGTGAATTTTTGGATGCCTTGTATGACAGTAGGCTATTAGTAATTTTTTTATGTATTGGAGATTCCGCTGCTTTATATTTGAATTATATTTGAAAGTTTAATTTCTTTTAATAAAGTCGTTTTCGAACTATGAGATATTATAAGAGTGATTGTGAACCTTTTTACCTAACGTGGGACTTTCCCTTTTCTAAACTGCAATTTCTTAAATACATAAGAGTATGGGGTAGAAGGGTGTCACAGAATTGAGAGATTTAATTGGATGTTTAGAATGTGTTGTTTATGGCATGAGTATGGTGATATGAGTATCCCATGTGATGTTAGATGTTTATAATATTGTGATGTATGATGATGCATTGAGCATATGAGGTATGAGATGTATGACGATGATGATGTAATGAGCATATGAGGTATGAGATGTATGATGATAATGATGTATTGAGCATATGAGGTATGAGATGTATGATGATGATATATTGATGCATAGAACATATGAGGTGTGGTAACTGAGATGCACGGGCCCATAGAGGGGGTGCAACTCAGGAAGTGAACTGGACGGGCCCATAGAGGGGGTGCAGAGACCATGATGGAGATATTCGATGCACGGGCCCATTGAGGGGGTGAAACCTAGGGTTGGATGTCTTTGCACGGGCCCATTGAGGGGGTGAAACCTATCGGCCAGAGAGGGCGTTAACGGTAGGACCATCATTGGTAACAACTAAGAGGATTGATGAGGTGCGCCCATTGTGCGGAGTTCCAAACCATGATTCTTGGGATGAGTGTTGGTGTGCATGATCATAGAGTGAACCTACATTGTATTTTATGATGAAATTGAAATGCGATATGATGATATGAGTATTATATGTTGAGTGTAGAGAATGTGTTTTTCTTGATGATTTGAGAAGTGTGACTTATAAACTTGTGATGAGATAATATATTTGATAACAAGAGTGTGAGATAATATGATTATGATATGATTTGATGATGATTATGACTATGGGTGGGTGAGGATAGGGTAGCCTTCTGTGTGCATGTATGAGTTGGTGTTCTTTTCCTCACCGTGTTCTCTGTGGTTAATTTACAGGTAGTGAAGATGGCACGTCAGGTGCCGAGTATTGAATTGAAGGGGTGTCACTCTGATACTTGTGATATCAGGGCTCAGTAATAGGGTTTTTATTTCTATGATGAGAGATTATGAAAATTATTTTAAGTGCCTTACATGGCCAATAAGGATGTCTTGATATTGACATTTGAGATTTTGAGGCTTAAATTATTCTGAAAACCATTGACTTTAATTTCTATTTTAATTGCGTTGATTTGAATCAAATGACGTTTTGAAAGAAAGAGATGTGAACCTTTTTACCCGATGTGGTCCGTAACTTTTCCTAAATATTTCAAAATGCTGAATGTATAAGAGATTGGGGTAGAAGGGCGTCACACATAAAGTAAGAACGATGATGAATTGTGGTTTCACTAATTTGAAATAAAGCAATGAAATGAGATAAAAGAAAAAGATTCGGGTCGGGCATAGGACGTTCACTGTCGAGAGTTTGCTGATGTTGGCTGGGAAATGGCACGTGCGGGTTTATCTGGAACCATTTCATCGAGAACTAGAAATTTGAGCCACCTCCGAACATTGCGAGTTACAACTAGAATGGTCTATAATCTGCTCTTATTTTATTTATTCAAATTCAAATGTTCAATCATGTTCTTGTGTTGATCTGGTAATGATATTATGTATATCATGGAATATATGTTGAAAGATGAGTTATTGATTTTACTATTGATTACTTTTAGCCAAACCATCAACGTTTATAAAAGGACAAGATCTTCTTCACGTCAAGCTCTAATGGTGGCGCCTCCATCACAAGATCTTCTTCACCAGCACTGCAACCAAACTATAGAAAACAAGGACAGGATCTGAAATATTGAAAATATTTGGGTCAAAATATACCAGTGCCCCAGTTTTATTAAATGTACCATAGATTCTGCCTAAAGGATAACACACATCTTTCCACAATCATAACCTTATTTCAGTTTCATATTTGACACTTTTTACCAACGCTTTGTTTGGTGGGGTCGAAGTAATGAAGAAATTGGGAGGGGCAGAGATATGCAATGTAAATGTAAGGACTTCTTCAGTTTGGTTCAACGATGAAATAGAGAATAGATAAAAAGATAAAGTTGGGACCCACTGATTAACATTTATTCTCAGATCTATAGAGAGATGGCGAAGAAATACATCTTTGAGCCTAACATTTCTGGCTTTATGCACAACCCAAAAAATGGAGTGGAACCGAGAGATGCGACTCATCTTCACACGTTGACAATGGCCTGGAAGTATAACAACAAGATATGGCTCTTCCAACGATGGCGATAAGTTTTCAAAAACAGAGCATGATTCATCGACGACGCTACCTTCATATTCTCTGTTGAAGCTTTCATCTCTGAATGGTAAGATACGCAGATAACAGAAGAAGATGTGATGGATGAGGTGTCCTATGCACGACTCTGGATTGTGACAGCGACTCCGGACGCGACTCTGATGTGGTGGTTGGGTGGTCTGGAAGCTTTCAAACTGTACTTCAATGGTTGCAGTGCAGTTTGGACTCTGGTGAGGTGGCAGAGTGAATTCTGGATGAAAAACTTTCAAAGTGTTTAGAGCGCTTTTGTTATTTCCCATGCATGAATGTATTGATTAAGGAGGGATTTCCAACAATCTCCCCCTTCCCGACTTAATTGAGGGGCATTATCAGTCTTACTCCCTTGCAACAATCTGAGAACCTCTTGACTGGAATCGTCTTGGTCATCATGTCAGACCAGTTATCATCTGTGTGAACTTTCTCTAGCTGAAACAAGTCATCATCCAAAGCTTCTCTTATCCAGTGATAACAAACATCGATATGCTTCGAACGGGAATGAAAAGTTTGATTCTTAGCCAGATGAATTGCACTTTGATTGTCACAATGCACAACGTATTTTTCTTTCCTGTGACCCAACTCACACATAAAATTTTTCATCCATAGAGTCACCTTGCAGGCTTCAGTTGCTGCGATGTACTCTGCTTCAGTGGTTGACAAGGCAACACACTTTTATAGTTTTGATTGCCATGACACAACTCTCCCTGCAAAAGTAGTTATATATCCTGATGTAGATTTTCTAGAATCCACATCTCCAGCCATGTCAGAGCCTGTGTACCCTTTTAGTATAGGCTTAACATTACCAAAGCATAAGCACCTTTTAGTAGTTCCTCTTAGATACCTTAGTATCCATTTTACAACATTCCAGTGTTCCTTAACAGGATTTGACAAGAACCGACTCACATCTCCAACTGCATATGCAATATCTGGTCTTGTGCAAATCATAGCGTACATAAGGTTGCCTACCATAGACGAATAAGACACATTTCTCATATCTTGCTTTCCTTCTTCATTAGTTGGACTTTGCATCTTGCTCAACTTCATGTGACCAGCAAGTGGAACATTTACTGGTTTTGCTTTGTCCATATTGAAACCTCTTAAGGACTTTTTCAATATAATTCTCTTGTGACAGCCACAGTAACCTCTTGGGACGGTCTCTAGCAATCTTCACTCCATGGATTTGATTTGCAAGAACTAAGTCCTTCATGGCAAAAGGCTTGCTCAAGGCTTTCTTCAAACTAGCGATCTTGCTCTTATCATGACCAACAATCAGCATGTCATCAACATATAGCAGCAGTATGATAAAATCACCATCGTCATACTTCTTTATGAATACACAGTGATCAGATGAGGTCCTTGAAAAACTGTGCTTAGTCATAAAGGATTCAAATTTCTTATACCACTGTCTGGGGGCTTGCTTTAGACCATAGAGAATTTTCTTTAATCGACACACAAGATGATCTTGGCATGATTTTTCAAACCTTTCTGGTTGCTCCAAATAGATCTCCTCTTCTAGGTCTCCATGCAAGAATGCAGTCTTCTCGTCAAACTGCTCTATCTCTAAGTGTAGGCAGGCTGTCAGACCTAGGACTACCCTTATAGAGGACATCTATACCACTGGTGAAAATATCTCTCCAAAGTCTATACCTTTTTTTCTGGTTACAACCCTTTACCACGATTCGGGCTTTATATCAAGGCTTAAAACTCCCTTCTTCAGATTTCAACTTGTACACCCACTTGTTTTTTAGAGGTCGTCTTCCCTTGGGCAGCTCTACCAGACCGTATGTCCGGTTCTCATGTAAAGAGGCCATCTCCTTATTCATGGCTTTGATCCATTCTTCTTTCTCCTTTGTCTCTATAGCTTCTGAAAAACTTTGAGGTTCACCTTCACTTATGGGTGTAACATACTGGTCTGGTGGGTACTTGGTGGAGGGTATTTTTACTCCTGTTGACCATCTTGGCTCAGGCTACGTATGATCTTCTTCCATTGCTTGGGGTTTTGGATTTGTCTGAGCCTCTGGCATTATCTGATCATCTACCACCTGAGGTTGCAGTTGCTCAGGATTTATCTGATCAAGAATAGTTTGCCTTTGCGAGTCTTCTCCCCCTGAACTGTTGGTTGTTGGATGGGTTATCACATCATCGTTGCTCACCTTGGACTTCGCCTGTCTTTTCTACTGAAAGTCCTTGATGGTCTGGTTTTCAAAGAACACCACATCTCTACTTCAAACAATCTTCTTGTTTACAGGATCTCATAGTCTGTATCCAAATTCATCCTTTGGGGATCTAAGGTATATGCACTTCTTGGTCTTAGAATCAAGCTTCATTCTTTCGTCTATGGGTACATGGACGAATACTCTGCATCCAAAAACCTCCAGGTGGTTGTAGGAGGTTTTCTTCCCATACCATACTTCCTCTGGAATCTTTCCCTTCAAAGGTCGTGATGGTGAGAGATTTATCAACGTTACTACGGTCTTCACAACTTCACCCCAAAATGACTTGGGGAGGTTTGCATGATTTAGCATACATCTGACTTTTTTTTTTCAATCATCCGATTCATCCTCTCAGCCACTCCATTCAGCTGAGGAGTATTTGGTGAGGTTTTTTCCAATATGATACCATGAGTCCGACAATAAGCCTTGAATGGACCACGGTACTCTCCACCATTGTCTGCTCTTAGGCATTTCAACTTCTTCCTAGTCTCACGCTCTATGAAAGCATGGAATTCCTTAAAAACTTGAAGAACCTGGTCTTTAGTTTTCAACAGATATACCCATACTCTTCTAGAGAAGTCATCAATAAAGGTTACAAAGTAGTACACACCTCCATGGGATCTTTCAGACAGTGCACAAACATACGAGTGCACAAGTTCAAGTGCCTCCTTCCTCCTTGAGGGATTGTCTGATCTATGAAAACTGACCCTACACTGCTTCCAAACCAAACAATCTGTACATGATTCCAACAGTTGTCCATTTATGCTAGGGAGATTATCTTTGGCAAGGATCTGTAATCCTTTCTCATTCATGTGGCCTAATCGTATGTGCCAAAGATCTTTAAAGTCGTCTAGCACATTTGCTTCTCCACTACAGATTCTTCCCTGCATGATATACAAAGATCCTTCCTTTGAACCTTTGGTAACCACCATGCTTCCTTTTGCCAGTTCCACTTTCCTGCGCCAAAGTGGCTCACAAGTCCAACATCGTCTAACTTTCCAACTGAGATGAGGTTCAGACGCATGTCAGGTACATGTCTCACCTCCTTCAGCACGAGCTTGCTCCCTATGTCTATTGTCAACACCACATCTCATATGCCAACAATCTTGCTTGTGACATGACTCCCCATTTTAACTGTACCAAAGTCTCCTCTCTTGTAATTTGAGAAGTAACCATCATGTGGGCTCACATGGAAAAATGCACCAGAATCTATAATCCCTGAACAATCACCATAAGCAACATTTAGGTAATTGTCTTCTCAATTAAGGAAGATGTCATCACTGTCTGCTGCGATGACTGAAGTAGACTTATCATTTTTCCTCTTGGGCTCTAATTGATCTTCGTGGACAGTCCCAGCCTTCTTATCTCTCTTCAAGAATCTACATTTAGACTTTTTATGTCCTCCCTTGCCACAATAGTAAAAACATACTTTAGAACGAGACTTAGAATGTCCTTTTTCCTTGCTTTTGCCTCTTCCATGTAACTCATTCTTCATACGGATTTCACTTCTGCCTCGTTTATCAACAACATTTGCCTCAGACTGGAAAGATATCTCACGCTCTTTCTGTCTGGATTCTTCATTCAACAGACTATCTAAAACGGTATCCATTGAGAGTTTTCCATCGAGAACTGAGTTACTGAGAGTGACCACCAAAGTGTCCCAGCTCTCAGGCAACGAACTAAGGAGTATAAGTGCTTGTAACTCATCGTCTATCTTCATTTCAATCTTTGTCAATTGATTTTCAAGACCTTTGAAAGCATTTAAATGCTCCATCATACCTTGGCCATCCTTGTACTCTAGTTTCACCAATCATCTGACAAGATGAGCTTTGTTTCTGGGAGTTTTCTTTTGAATTATGGATTCAAGTTTGGACCATAACTCATAAGCATTTGTGTACATCGACGCGTGCTCGAACAAACTTCTATCAATATATTTCCGAATCATCGCCACGACCTTTTGATTCAGAAATTCCCATTGTTTGTTAGTTTTCTCTTGCGACTTCTCATTACATGTTATTGGCTCATGTAACTACTTGAAATACAAGTGGTCTTCCATCATGGGCTTCCAGTATGAGTAATATTGTCCGATGTTAGCTTGAACATATCTCCATTATGCGAAATGACCCATTCCATCTTAAATCACATAGGCTTAAGCTCCCTTGAACCAGGCAAGCTTTGATACCACTGTTGGGAAATCAGACCAAAGTTCGTGGAAGCCAGATTTCCCTCTGTCTATGTGATTTAAAATAGGCTTAAGAGAAAGTAAATAGAAGAGAACAAACACACAAGAATTTTAACGTGGAAAACCTCCTCAATGTTATAAGTAAAAACCACTGGCACTAGCCAGTAAAGATCTCCACTATCAAAGTAGGATTACAATGATTCTCTCTTAATACAAGAGGATAACACTCAACCTCATCACCCTTCTAGGATGGAATACAGATCAATCTATCTCACCAAGTGTGGTAAAATCACTCAAACTCTCTCTCAAAGAGGATTACAAACTCTCTCACTTTCTCACTCTTAATTCTCAACTTTCTGGTTGGATTGATGATCCAAGCTTCTCTCAAATCCACTATTTATAGTGAATGGGTGAGACTTCCATCAAGAAGAGATAGTGGGTATTAAATGCTTTTCACCTTTCCAAAGATGAATGTGCATTTTCTCAAGAGTCAAAGAATTAATTCCAAGACCTTGGATAAATCCATTGTTTCTTTCCCATGCATGAATGTATTAATTAAGGAGGAATTTCCAACAAATCCATGCACTCGATAGTAAACTTTTCAAACATTTGAGAAAGAATAATTCTAAATTCTTCTACTTATTCCTCGTACAAATCCTCTCAATTACTAAATAAAATAAGTATTAATTTCTTTTATGTTTTTAAGATATTAAGTGCACTCAACTTCCATTTAATACTTTATTTAATTTGTATAGAGGATAATTAGTTGGAGGGTGAATAGAAAGATATAACATTATTCAAACAAATAGTAGTAATATAATGTTGTGTAAATAAAATTAAAAAATATATAGTTAAGGATTTATTGAATATACATTATTAGTGTAAAAAATTACATTTTCATTCAATGATGTGTTGTCATGTCATTTCATAAATATGATGCCTCATTTGTGTTTAAACCTAATATATGACGTGGTAGCTCATCATTTATTGTACACTGACGTAGCATATTTATTAAACTATATAATTAATCAAGTGAAGTAAGTAAGGATGTCATCCATGATGAGTTATGATTTTGGGTTCCCACCCCTTTTAAAAAAATGAGAAAAATATATGTACAAAACCTTTCTTTGAAATGGGGATTCAAATCCCCCGTCTTATCTTCTTGTCCCCCCAACAATAATATGAAAATTAAATTAAAAGGTTCAATTCAACATCCCCTTATTTTTAACACAGTTACTTATAAAGTAAACCATTTCTTTTGTCCCCTGAAAGAACTAATAAAACAATCCCTGAAAGTGTTTACCGTCAATCACTTTAGTCCTTCTCTTAGTGTGCATTAGTTAATAATAATAGAGACCCTAATTCGGCACTCTCTCAGTCTATGAAACATTCAAAAACTAAATTGAAGTATTATTAAGTCAACATCTTATTCTTGACAAGTTAGTGTTTAAATTTTGGGGGGAAAGTTGAACCATGATTATTATAAAGTGACAATGTTAGGAAATGGATCATCAAACCCTAACATTTATCATGAAAGAAGAGGGAAGATCCCTATCTGGAGCTCATCAGCTTCATCAATGGCGAATACAACGAAAATAAAAAGATTCAAGGCGCTCTATCGTCACTGTGGTAGAAGAGCGTGCCAAAAATAGTAAGCAATATGGGGATACTCTTATACTTCTGTTCTTTGCCAAAGGTAAATCAACACCTGCTAAGTTCTTCTTGTTTTTAATTTGTTGTCATCTTCAATAATGACTTTATGTTTGATATACACATTCTATGTCTGCTATGTTTAGTAGGGACCAATTAGACTTCAAAATTATTTTTTCAGGGACTTATTTGACAGTAAGTGTGTACCTTTACGGACTAATATGATGTGTGTATTTGATTGTGTAGGGTTTGATACCTGTTATGCGAGAGGTAATGTGTGACATGGATCATAGATTTTTTGCAATGCACATGTAAAGGAACTTTACTAAATAGTTCAAAGACAAAAAGTGTAGAACATTTGTTTGGGAGTGTCCTTGATGTGAAATCAATTTTCTAGGTCTTTAGTTGGACTTGAATAAGTATTTTGGATGTCAATATCAATTGTAGTTTCAATTTATGTAAATGCAATAAGAATACGCAATCCCTCGCGGGTTGGTTACACACCTAGAATTTGGATGCTTTTGAGGCTTCCACTTTTACTAATTTGGATGCCCTATTTTGTACATGTTTCATATAACTAGTCAAAGTACATTATGCAGTCATTATCTTAATGATAACTCTGTGATTAGTTTGAGCACTAATTATCTTCAATTCCTTCACTAATCCAACTCTTAATTATATTTATATTTTCTGTTAACAAATGGTCAAGTTAGTTGTTATAAGTGGTTAAGTCAGTTGGTTAGTTGTTAATTCATTCAGTTGGTGAACTAAATCGTAACTACCCTATTTTTCATTCTTTTCTCTTCTCCATTGTATCTATTAAAACCTTTCAGACGATAATAATAATGAGTCTTCAATTTCTCTATTTAGTCTTATAATAATTTGCACCACATTGAAAAACATTATCGTTCCATGAGTAGTCATAATACATATACCATATTTACCAAAGTCATAAACTTTTGGAATAAGACATAGAGTCTCCCTGAACATATCGATCCATATATACTATTTATCAGTCTATATATACCCTACACGATCAAATACACATTTTATATTTGTTCCTGAAAGAATGCACTTACAGTCACATAAATCCCTAAAAAATAAAATTGAAGTCTAGTTGGCCCATACTAAATATATCATTCATAAAGTGTGTATGTCAAACATAAAGTCCCTAAAACAAGTCCCAGTTAAAGATGACAGCAACTTAAAACAACCACAAAAACTTAGCATATGTTGATTTACATTTGGCAAAGAGCAAAAGTGGAAGAGTCTCCCAGATTGCCTATTGTCTTTGACACCCAAATAATGACTCTTTTACCACAGTGATAATGGAGCACCTTGAATCCCTTCATTTTTGTCACATTCATCAATAATCAAGCAAACAAGCTCCATCTGGGGTTCGTCCCTCTTCTTTGATGATGATTGATGAATATAAGGATTTGATAATCCATTTCCCACCATTTTCACTCTATTTTGATTAAGGTTTGGCTTTTCCCCTAAAATTGAAACCCTAATTTGTTAGGAAAAATATAATGAGTTAATAATACTTTGGTTTAGTCCCTGAATGTTTCTTAAGAGAGTGCCAAGTCAGCAAGCCAAGTTGGGAGTTAACGTGACAAATCAGCATTTGTGTTACTGTTAACTAACACACACACATACTAACAATAAGACTAAAGTGAATGACGATGAACACTTTGAAGGACTATTTTATCAATTGATTCCAATCAGGGGATAAAGTGACCGATGGTTAGAGTTGTTAAAATATACTACCTGGCCCCACCCGATATGGTGGCAGCCTTTTACGGGTGGGATTAAAAAACCTGGCTAAATTTTGGTCCTGTCAAATAAAAGCCCTAACTTGATCCTGTGCGGGTAGCAGGCTTGTGTGGGAGAACACGATTAAAACTTAGTTTATTAAAAAAATTTAGCTCATTAAAAGTTATAAAAAAAATCATATTTCTACAAAACTAATAAAAATAACAATATAGTTATAAAAAACATTGAAAAAGAGTTCATACAACCTAATAAAACATATCAAATAAATTTAAAACACATTCTAAATTTCCAACATATTCCAAAATACATTGAAGCTTATTCGGTCGGCCCGGTTAAATGCTTAAGAATAGGAATTTTTAAGAAGTAGAGAAATTGTTTCAGGAAATTGAGAGGATTGTTGTTCTCAAAACATAGTTACTTATGAAATTGTGACACACTTCTGCATAGTTTATGCAAAGATAACAAAATAATTTACCAAAAGATAAAAGATGTGCATGCTTGTTTGCCGTCACCATTTTGTAAACCCATCTTAATGGTTTTATGCAAACACTTGTGGCAAATCTAATGCAACTCTCTTGCATGATGATATCGATACTATGGAGAGGTTCATGTTTTGATTGATTTGGACATTTGAAAAAGATGTAATGCATATATAGGAAGAGAACTTCAACAAATGTGTTTTTGTGTTGTGTCGTTTGAGGTCTTTTTTTACTTAAGTAAAGCTACATTTTTTGTGTCACACTTAGATGACATTTCTCTTTTATTTATTTCCTAAGTAAAAGAGTAGTCTGAAGCTTGTTTGGGCTACCTGGCCTGAACCCACCTTTTTGTGGGCTTGCTTTTTTAGGTTAAAAAATCGAGAAAAATTCAAACCTTAAATTTTAGTGGTCAGGCCCTATAACATTTGTGGGTTCAAGCACCGATGGTAACAACTTTTCAGTGATTAAAGTTATTATTTACTCATTACTTATATGACTATATTTTGCAATTCAAATATGTTGCGTCCCTATGTTTTTCACCTCAGCAATTTTACCCGATAAAAAAAGACCTAATTTAGTAATTAGGGTCATTTTAATAATTAAAATTTAATTAAAAAAGATTAATTAGATGAGTTAACTATTTGAGGCCCATTATTGAGGTTGACATGCAACTTCTGTTAGCCAGTTCATCACGTTAACAGATCTCACTAACGACAGGGACCACGTATTAGGGGTTTAGAAAGTTTAGGGATAAAAAACACAGGATTTAAAGCATAGGGACGAAGACTAAAGTTAACCAAAACTACAGGGACGAAAAACATATTTTTCCCAATATTTTTCCTAATCTCCTACTCTTTCGCACATGCATATTTCTTTGTTCCTCTCTCTCTAAGGTTGGTAAACTTTTGTTTATGTATTACCTATGTCAATTCATAAACCATTAAAAAGAGCATGAGGAGGAAAGACAATCTAAAAATAGAAGATTTACTCAGTCAATCGAGTGCACATGATACATTGGTATAATGATTAACAAAAAATCCGTAATAGTAACCAATAAAAAGAAACTGCAGTTTTGTCTTCCTGGTGACAATTTTTACTGCAACACAACTAATGGCTCTTAATGGCACAAACCAATAGGTTCCAAGGGTAGGATTGGTTACAAATTCACACGCAAAAGCAATAAAAAGAAATGATAAAAACTAGGGATGCTTCTCTTCAAATTCTATCCCCAACCCTTATATTTCTCAAAGAACATGTGTTCATCTATGATATAATACTCAAACAGAGAGAGTGGTACTATCAGAACACAATAAAAACTAGAAAGTAACACTTTTAAGAATTTTTAAGAGAGACAGTCCCACTACATCAGAGCCACTACTCGAGGAAGTAGGGATCTTCGGGATGAGAATAAGCCACTGTCCCACTTTTAGAAGATAAAACGATAAAGAAGGGAACCATTTTGCAAAAGGAGGGAGGGATTAGGTCACGACCGGTTAAACGATGTTAATGAATTGTTAAAGTAGATGGAAATCTGACTTGAAAATTTTAAATTGTGTCAATATTTAAATGGCTCTAATTTACTTGAAGGAATTAATGTCTGTTTGATTTATAGTTGAGTAGAATTGATTCTAGAATTAATGCTTGAAATTAGTGATACACAATTTACGAAGCACATTGGACGGAAATGATTTGAAATCAATCATATGAAATTGATTCTACACTGTACCTAATTGGGAAACAAACAGACACTTAATCAATTGACAATTTTGCACTCTCTTAATGTTTATAACATATTATTTGAATTAGAATATATTAAATTTATATGACTTATTTACAAACATATATTTAAGTTATTAAAAATAAAAAATAAAAATAGAGAATGTGAGATTCTCGTGGGTTTTTCTGAACCCGATAGGGATCCACTATGTAACACCCTGGAAATTTGAATCTAGAAATATCGAAGAAGCCTTTGGCTGTGAATCCCATCCCAAGAAGGGAAGTTAGAAGTAAAATGAGAACTTAGGGGTTTGAAGGGAAAATAAGACAAGTTAGGGAATCGATTAAGAGTTGTGAGTTTTAAAAGAATTAAGAAGGGAAAAACCAAGTATCAAGTCCAACATGACTGTAGAGTTAACCTAGGAGGAGTACCATCCGATGGTAGATAGGTTAGCATGGTGAAGAAGTGAGGAGGGAAATAGAGACATTGGGACTAGGGAATTAGATTGAGACAGAAGGAACTAAGCTTAAACGAATTGGCCGGAAGGAAGAAGAGAGGCGTAAACTCAAGGAACCGGGGTAGAAGGTGATTTTATGGAAAGAAACAAGGGAATAGAGGAGCATAGTCTCATGGACACTTAGAACCCTTAATGTTAGCCTTATTGGAGAGAATTGATAAGTTATAACATGATTTATGTAAAGTGTGCCCCGTTAGGTTTCAACCAAGGTCATTGCTTAATTTTGGGTTTCAAGCCTAATGACCTTGGTGCATTAATTTGATGATATCTAGAGTTTTAGGTGCCCAATTGAGGTGACTCCACTTGCATTAGAAAGCTAAGATTCATTGCTTCAGTTTGATATGTCATACGATAGTATTCCGATCTCATTTGCACCTCCAAACAGGCTTATTTGTGCGCGCTCGAGCGAGCGAGTGCATGTTGTTAATTTTCCAAGTCAGAAAGTTTGAGCACTCAAGCGCGCGAACGCGTTTTTTGTTTTTAAAAACGCGTAGAACCCTCTCCTCCCCTCACTTCTACCTTCATCATTTGGTTCTAGAGAGAGGGAGAAGGGTTTAAAGAGAGAATGTGCTAGGAGAAGAAGAGGAGCTAGATTGGAGGCTTCTCCACCACCCCTTGGAGCTTGGATCTTCATCCTCATCCCTCCATTCTTCCTATTTCTCCATTAAAGGTGAGTGTGGTTCACCCACTCACTTTCATTTTTGAATGAATCCCCATGTATGCTCCCTATTCTCACTTCCCTTGCTTACATTTCCTGTTTTTGTTTGATTAGAGGTGATTTTAGAGTTGTTGCTTGGATTGGTTGTTGAGATTGTCATTTTTTGCCCAAATCCTAGGTTAGGAGAACTGGGGATGTTGTGATGTTCTTGAATGTTGATGAGGAGATTTGGGGAAAAGCACATGATCATGTGATTATTCATTTTTATGAGGTTATAATGGATTTTTTATGCTATTGAAACACTCATATTTTTGGAAGAAAATGATTTAAGTCATTTAGACCTCATGGTAAACCTAATGACTTTTGAATCCTTGGACTTCATGTTAAAAGGAATTATTTGGGTCCTTGGATTTCATGTTTAAAATGATTTGGGTCTTTAGACCTCATGTTAAAGAATAGGATTTGGGTCCTTGGACTTCATGTTTAAAGATAATCTTTGGGTCCATGGATTTCATATTTAAAGATAACATTTGGGTCCATGGACTTCATGTTAAAGATAATTTTCGGGTCCTTGGACTTCATGTTTAAAAGAGGGATTTAATGTTTGAATCTATTACGGTTAAGGGTAAGGTCTTTATGGCATTCAGGAACGACGGTTCCTGTTAGTCTGAGCTCGGTCTAGCCTCATGTTAAATGGAAAGACCCCGTGGGTGTTGGGTAAAACACTTCATGACTAACATTGCATATATGATTGTCATTGTGAATGTCTTACGAATTGATTGAGTTATGCTATATACTTGTTGCATATCATGTGCTTGTTTCCCTATACTGCATGTTTTGCCATACTCACTGGGACGCTAGTCTCACCCCACGTTGTGGGAAATATATTCAAATGTGTAGGTTGGCGCCCGGATACTGGATTGGAGGGCTCATTTGGATGAGTGTTTTTAGTCCTTGATATTGTATTCACATTTTTGGAATTGTGGTGTAATGGATAGGATGTGAATTTGTAACGTTGTAGTTAAGTCACTGAGTAACATTTCAATTGTAATCATTGAGTTGTATTCGGTGAATTTATGCTTAAGTAACGGTTGGATTACATAAGCGTTGTGATGTTATGGTTGTCGATATCGATAATGCGCAAAATAATTTCAAAATTTTGGAAATGGTGCTCCATACAGACATTATTTTATTAATTCAGGAATTAAGACGTTATGCACAAAGATAGAGTTGAGGTTTTATTTCATAATTTCACATCTGCTGTTTTTAAACCCGATCTCACCTAGACTTTTACGAGACGGGAATAGGGAGAGCAAAATCCGACCCCACCTACCCGTTATGCGCAAAGTAAAAGAAAAAACCTAAACAACAGTCAACCAAAAAAAATCAACACACTACGCAACAGAATTATAAGACTGAGCAACTACCACTGTCCACTGCTTTTCACACGTTGGTCCAAAAATATAGCTTTACTGCTTTACTAATTACTACAATTCCTTTTTACCTCTCATTTCACTAGACACTATACACTGGTTCTATAGAAGGACGCGTTGGTAGCACCGAGAATTGGATAATTTAACGCATATTCCAGTCCATTTCTCATTGCTTTTCGACTTGTCCTTGTCCTTTGATTTTTCCACTACCACGTCCTAGTCCTTACTCAATCCACACAACACAACTGAGAAGACAGTTGAAGCACGCCCACGTTTATGTCTTATGGTTCTCAGGTAAGTCACATGCACAGGCAGAGTTTCTTTCCTTAATTGCATTTTGTTCTTTTTTTCTATGTATTGTAGTTGTGTGATCCAAATTTTGTTGTGTTATATCAACACTTCAAAATATCAACACTTGACAGTACTTCACAACATGTAGTATTTTTTTTAAGGCGTGTATCATTTAAACCTCCAAAGAAATAATTAAATTTAGGTGCGTTCTTAACTTACCTTCTAATACGTAGCAAAAAAATTATCCTCTAAAACAAGCAATTTGTTTTTGCGGTTTGATCAATTGGAGCTTTTATATATATATATATATATATATATATATATAGTCTGCGCACATACTACCTCAGGTCCTATTTATAAAAACTTTTTGGAGAGTTGCTCTTTGTCCTTTTTTTTAAGAACCTTTTTAAGTTGTACACTGCATTAATTATTTTTTGACAAAAATACCCTATTAGTAGAGGTAGGTGAATAATTAGTTAATAGAGAGAGAATGACAAAATGAAGTAATAATTAAGTGGAAAGAGAAAAATAATGGATCTCAATAAATTCAAGGGTAATTATGTAAAGATGGTACGCATTCATGACAAATTTATGGTGATAAACTAAATGGGTTTTTCTAACATGTGCAACCCTTGCACTGGATAATAAAACAAAATTAGAAAGGTTTTATTGGGAATTGCAACTATCACAACACTCAATGCATTGGTAATGTTAATGGTTACAATTCCCAATAAAACTTTTCTATTTTTGTTTTATCATCATGTGCAATATTGCACAGGTTAGAAAAACCGAAACTAAATTAACCAACTTTTTTAATTCTTGTGAAGTGGTTAAAAGGTTGTTATAATTATGACCGGAGGCGGGGACAGATCCAGGATTCATAGGAAGGGGGACCGAAAAAATTTTTTAATAATAAATATTAGATAGTAATCAAATTCATCATATTTTTTATTTAAGTTATACATATAGTATATTCATGTTATAAAATTTATGAATAATAACATTTGTATCAAATAATTTTTTTGATAGAAATCACTTAAAGAGATTAAATTTTAATAATAAATATTAAATAAAATCTATATTATAAAAATTAAATGTATTACACTCATTTTATTTAATTTATTTTCAATTATTACATATATATTGATAATATTTTAATTTTTATATATGTACTATATATGTAATATAGTGAGGGAGGGGGGCCAAGGCCAATGCTTGCCCCCTTCCATCCGTCCCTGACCGGAGGTAGAATTATTTTAAAATACCCAATGTTGTTATACAAACAGCCACAGTTGTTTTAGAACACCCTTTGATTTAGAAAGGCTAGCTCCTTTTATAGTTTCATGGGCAATCATACCATGGACATGGACAAAGATTTAACTATGAAATAGATATGGTTTACTTCTTATTGGCTGCGATTTAGCTACGGATATAAAACCAATTTTCACAATTAATAAATTGTCATGGTGTTTAATAATTGAGTTAATTATAAATTAAGGGTGTGTTTGGCAAAACTAGCTGATAAGCTAGCTTATTGAATTAGAAGTGTTTGGTAGAACTAGCTAATAAGTTAGTTGGTAAATATAAAATGACATAAAAAGACATAACTACATAAGTTTAATTATATAAATACTCTTTGTGGTTTTTAGACAAAAATATATTATTATGCCATTATAATTTTAGATTTTTAAAAAAACAATTAAATTCTTATTAAACCTTTTAGTGATAAAATATTTAATTAAAAATTAAAATAAATAGTGAAATTGATAAAATAAATAGTATAATATAAAAGCAATTTCATAAAATAGTGAAAAGAAAATAACAATTTGATTAATTCGCAATTTTTTAAATTATTTATTATATAGGTAATAATAGGTAAAAATAAATTGAAAGATTTTTGTCATTAAAATTGAAAATAGATAATAATAGGTAAAAAGAAATTAAAGATAATAAGGGAAATGTATTAAAATATAAGGGATAATGATGAAAAAAAATTAAATAAGTTACATGCTAGAAGCTAGGTGAAGATGTGAAGTAGCTTGTAGTTTATAAGCTAGAAGCTCCTAAAATAAGCTACTTTGAGGTACCTACCAAACACTTTTGTGTTGGTCAAACTAGCTTATAAGCTAGTCAAATAAGCTAGTAGCTAGCTTATTAGTCTTGCCAAATACACTCTAAGTATGCAATAGTAGTTGTGTGCGTTAAATTTTTTTTATTTTTTTAAAAATTAAATTATGTTTTTAAGATCAGAAATAGGGAATGGGGAAAACAAAGTAGAAAAAAAAAAGAAAGTATAAATTTTATTAATGTTTAAAGAATGCATAGATGGGCTAGATTAATATGAAAATAGGAAAGGTAGTTTGGATGTTTGTCATTCTTCCGAGTAAAGGTTCAATGGAATCTGAGGTTAAATACAGATATAGAAAGAAAAAAAAAAGGAACAATATAAAGAAATGGTACTGAATACCGATATATGGTAAAAGAATGATAGAGACAAGATAAACAATTCAAGAATAGACAAAAGATGAGAAGCCTAGGTGGAAAGAACTTGTGGTCAATGCTGATTCCAATGGGTTTTGAAGCCACAATTGAAAATGTTTCAATTTTTAAATATAATAAAACTCAAAAGTTATGAGACTATTTATATTTTATAAGTACCTTTCATATATATTGAAAAAAAAATGTTTAACCTAAAAATTAATAGTCATGCCACAGCCATATATATTTATTTAATTTGTTTATTAGTTTTATAGTAAGCATTGAGAGTAAATTCTTTTTGAGCAATTTTAAGAGTGCACATATATTTACATAATTTTGATAGCAAAATGTTTATTTACTGATAGAGTTTCTGTCCTTGTTAATGGTAGTCATTCTAGTGAATTTAGGGTTGGCAGAGGGCAGAGGCCTGCGACAAGGAGATCCTTTGGCTCCTTTTTTATTTTTAATTGTTGTGGAAGGGTTAAGTTCATTGATGATGAAGGTTGTGCATGAGAGGGTATTTAAAGGCTATCCCGCTGGCCGGATTGGTGTTTTAGTTTCACATTTCCAATATGCTAATGATACAATTTTTGTGGGTGATGTTTCTTTAAGCAATGTTTGAGCCATTAAAGCTATATTGCAACTATTTGAGTAAGTGGCTGGTTTAAAAGTTAACTTTTACAAAAGCAAGCTTTTGGGAGTTCATGTTGATAGAAAGTGGTTGGAGTTGATGGCTCAGTTTCTGAATTGTAAAGTTGGGTCTTTACCATGCTCATATTTGGGTCTACCTCTTAGTGCAAATCCTAATAGATTGAAGACCTGGTCTGTCATTCAAAAGGTAGAAAAAAGACTTTCGAGGTGGAAGAGTACATTGTTGTCTTTTGGTGACAGACTTGTCCTTCTGAAATTCGTCCTTAATGCAATCCTAATATATTTTCTTTCCTTTTTCAAGGCTCCTAAAGGTATCATTTCTCATCTTGAATCTTTATTTACAAATTTTCTTTAGGGTGGGGATGATGAGCATAGGAAATTAGTGTGGGTTGCTTGGGAAGATGTGTGTAAATCAAAATAACATGGGGGCTTAGGTTTGAGGGATTTAGGAGCTTTAGCTCTTTTAGGGAATTGGAGGTGGCGTTTATTAGTTGAGAGGGATAGTTTTTGGAATATGGTGTTATCTTTTATCTATGGTGTGTCTTCTGTAAGAAGGGAGGGTGCGAGGGTGGTTGGTTCTAGGTGGTGGTTAGATTTGTGGAGTATTGATAACTGTGATAATATTTCTGTTGATTGGTTTTCTAATATGTGTTAGAGTTTTTGGGGAATGGGAGTAATACGTCTTTTTGGAGAGATGCTTGGTGTACTTCTATTCTTTTTTGTGAGTGGTATAGGAGATTCTCCATTGCTATTAATAAGGATAACTTAGTTGCGGATATGTATATGAGGAAAGAGGGGGGAGTGGATTGGAATTAGTGTTGGAGAAGACAACTATTTCAGTGGAATTGGCACAATTGTCTTTGCTCTTGCTGGATCTAACACTGATATGGGTCCATGAGAGGAACGACAACACTTGGCTTTGGAAAGTTGATCCAGAAGGTTTCTATTCAGTTCAAT
This sequence comes from Sesbania bispinosa, assembly GCA_026901365.1. Classification (NCBI taxonomy): domain Eukaryota; kingdom Viridiplantae; phylum Streptophyta; class Magnoliopsida; order Fabales; family Fabaceae; genus Sesbania; species Sesbania bispinosa. Next base: position 806,971 of record QLOH01000141.1, read on the forward strand.
CAGCTTATCAAGTCATTGTAAATGCTACCATATTTGCAGATATACCATTGCATAAGTTTATGTGGTGTACTTTGGTACCGTCCAAGGTTTCTTGCTTTGCTTGAAGGGTGTTGTTAGACAAAATTCCCTCTAGAGACAATTTAGTTAAGAGGAATATTATTCAACCATCAATTGCTGACTATGTTTGGTGTAGTCAGGTTTGGGAGACTTCTTCTCATATTTTCTTTGAGTGCCCTTTTGCATACCAAGTGTGGATGCTTTGCTTGGAGTGGTGTGGCTTCTACTCTGTATTTCGAAACAACTTTACTGCTCATTTTGAACAATTTTTTGGTATTCCTAGTTGCATTTCAAAATTGCGGTACAATTGGTCTTTTATTTAGCTTATTGTTTTGTGGAGCCTTTGGTTGGCTAGAAATGAAGTTGTGTTTTCAAATAAATTTTACTGCTTTTGAGATCTTAGAGTTGATAAAGTTGCGTTCTTGGAAGTGGCTAAAATCAAAGGACAACAACTTCTCTTATTAGTACTCTTCATGGTTAACAAATCCTTCTGTTTGTTTGAATTTTGGAATGGATTCACCTTAGGTGTGGCTAAGATCTGGATCCTCTCCAGTCGTGCAGCTGTCTCCAGCAAGTTTAGCTACCGAATAGCTACGGAAAAAATTTCGTAGTTAATGCATAGTTGTTTCCTAGCTATTATGTAGCTAAACCTGCTGGAGAGGCAGGACCGCATGAGAGGATCCATACATGGTGTGGCTATGGCGTTGTTTTTATGTGGAGCGCTTAAGTATTTAGTTGGAAATTTTTTACTGTGACTTCTGTTATCTGTTAAATTCTCTGATGTGTCTTTAGTTGGTGGAGTATTGGAAAATTTTTAACATGTAGCTTTTCATAGGTTGCCATTCTTGTTGCAGATTAGTATTGGAAAATTGGAATTTGTCTTCCTAATGTGTGCATCATAAAAGCTGATGGCGTGCCTTTTCTAGGATATTGGCTACTGTAGTTGTCCTGTTTTGCTTCAATACGGTTCTCTTTTATACTATGATTATCCTTTTAATTTGGCATTTTGCAAATTAAACTTTGTAGAGGGGGCAAATGTATTGGTGATTGGGTCGTGCTTGTATTATGTTAATTCACTAGTGTCCAACTCGTGCAATGCACGGATTTATTATTCAAATCGATTAACAACTTTGAATTTTAATGAAATATTTAACCTATTTAATACATGAAAATATTAAATGATAAGATAAATTAATTTTTAATATTAAATTTGATACTTGTTAGTAAATTAAGAACAAAACAAAATAAAAAAGTAAAATGGATTTGGAAACTTGAAACAGTCAAATTTAATCATTACAAATGAACACTATAATTACAAATGAACCCTCGTACTCCTTTTTTATTAACTTCTATTTGGTTAGCAAAAAATAAAATATTATATATAATTAGGGCTTATTTAAATTGTGGTTTTAATAAGATAATTATGTAATTAAATTATTTTATAGTTTTATTTTATTTAAATTTTGTTTTTTAATTAAATAAATATATAATTAAATTATGTCATAATTATATAATTTATTTGTTTTATAATTTTATTTAGATTTTGTTTTTAATTATATAATTAAATTATTTTATAATTTTTTTAAATTATTTTTTAGCTAAATAATTATATAATTAAACTTAAATATAGATTTTTTTATTTGGTGAAATTATGTTGTAGGGTTTAGAATAATTATTTAATTGAATAGGTTTAGGATTTAATTATGTAACTGAATCTTGTTTTAGGTATAATTTTATTTAGATTCTGTTTTTTAATTAAATGATTACATAATCAATTTTAGGGTTTAAAAAATTATTTAATTAGATTGAGTAGGTTTAGGATTTAATTATGTAAAAAATTATATTTTGGTTTTAGTTTTATTTATATTTTTTAGATGCGTACACGTGGTCAAGGTGGTGTCAAGTTTCCACCTGTTAGGATTTAATTACGTCGCGATAGGATTGCTACCCCTATTCCTACACCACATGACTAACCTACCCCTCCCACTACACCATAGGATCAGCCCACCCCTCCACAATTGGTCCAGCCTACCCCAACCACAAGACCAACCTACCCATCACACCATTGGTCCAGCCTACTGCATTAGACCATCCACCAACTGATGGCATGAGGTTCATCCCTATTCTGGGATTCCCTACCCCTCCACCCGAGTTTCCGTATGGGGATGAGGTTGAGGATGAAGATGAGCATGTCCCAGGTCAGGGTCCCAGCACTAGTGTTAGTCATGAGCGGGATCCTCAGGGTAGGGTTGTTATCCGACCTTATGGAAAATGGTGAGTTTGTATAATTATGTTCACTTCTTTTGTATAAATAAACAACTGCTTTTACTTTTATAAGTGATTATTAAGATTGAATTTCTTTATTTTGCAGTTGGGTGCCTAACAATCCCCTCATCGCGACCATTGGCCATGCGACATGATCACAGTTCCAGGTACGTCCTCACTAATTATGGGAGGTCATCCCGAAGGAGGTGAAGGACAAGTGGTGGAAGGAGTTTACGGTAAGTTATGTTAACTTAATTGTATTAAGGTTATGACATTTGTAAATACTTACCATAATTATTATTTGGCCTAAATATTTTTTAGTACCTCCAAAATACACATGTTTTTATTTTAGTCCCCCTAATTTCTTTTTAGCTTTTCGTCCTCACAAAATCATTCCTTTTTCAAAATAGTCCTCATCATTAGACTAGCTTAACAACTTGTTGATGTGGTAGTTACCATGTTAGCTGGCGTGACAATCTTCTTCTTCAATCTTATTTTTATGAGCTAAGACATACATTCTACCATTTTTTAGGTCCCTACCTATTCTTCCAACTCTCAACAACCCTAAAACTCCATTGTTACACATTTGAGCCAGGTAAATCTCACCTCAATCAAAGACTGCACTTTCTATCAGAAAATGTTAATCCCTTTCACATTTTAATCACTGTCAGCACCCTCCCCAACATCATTCTCATCCTTAACACCCTGGCTAATATTACCCTCATTTACAATCTCATCCCTATTACCTCATTCAACATCACCCATACCACCCTCCTAAAGCTCTACATATAATATAAAATGATCATACCATTAATCACAACAAATCTAACATAAGTTGTGGCGTGCACATCAGAAGTCAGTGGGTGGAATTTACCCTTATTATTCAAAAAGTGTAATTCATTTTTTATTTTTTAGGTTTGAAAAACTATTTTTCTATTTATTATGTTATTTAATAAATTGTTGAATTTGTTTATTGAAAAATCGGATGCCACATAAGAGAGAATGTCATATCAGCTTCTTTACTAACGAACACATCAGCAAGACTAACAACAACTCTAATAGCAAGGACTATTTTGAAAAGGAATAATTTTGTAAGGATGAAAAACTAAAAAAAAAATTAGGGGGACTAAAATGAACATGAGTGTATTTTGGAGGTACTAAAAACATATTTAAACCTTATTATTTTCTTTTGCAAAGCAAAATTACTTGGGCGCCTTCTGATGACGCCCAAATAAAAAATGTGTATGAGCATAGGATTTTCATATGCTTTCAGGATGTGCTCACCAAGGTCCGGTCGAGTGGGACTAGGCTTAACTCGATTGGTGAGGAGGCATGGGCAGATCTTTTAGCCTATTGGGCCTCTGATGAGTTTAAGGAGAAATTTGCTCGTAATAAGACCAACAGGGCTTCCCGTCGAGGCGGAGTAGTCAACACGACGGGCAGTAAGGCTCACATAGATGTGGCCCTTGATATGGTATGTATAGACCTATTTTTTCATAAAAATATTTATATGTTATAAAAATATGTAATTTGTGTAATATTTATGTGTAGGCTCAAAAGCTTAGGAGAGCTATTGATCCTGAAAAGTTTTTTGTCTCCACTTATACAAAGAAAGATGGTGGTTGGGTAAATGAGACCTCTCGCTCCACATATGTAAGCATTTGGTGTTTATAGTAACGATATTTATATAAGTTGGTTTTGCAACAAAATAAGTAACTAATTATAAGTTTTTCTCTATTCACCAGACACATTACCAGGATCGTTTGAGGGAGCTGGAGTCATAAATGGGGGACAACTCCATCACGGGGTAGCGTGATGTAGATGGGTCCACCAAGTTACAAATATAAAAGGATGTTGCTGGTGGCAAGACACATAGCCACTGTTATGGCACTGGGGACTTGACATCCAACATTCGACCCGGTGTGACCAACCTCATTCAAGAGTCCCAAGCCAATACCAGCACTAGTGACGAGTCTCGTTCATCATTCTGCTGAGTCATAAGCATTAAGGCAGGAGGTCATCCTAGCTAGGCAGCAGACCAATCAAGCTAATGAGAGGGCTATAAAAGCCCATGAGATGTATGCACACTTGGAGGAGGACTTCTTACAGATCTAACAGCAGCTACAAAGTACAGATAATGTTGGACCACCGCAGCACATGGGCTTCGACTAGTGTTAGTAAGGTACACCCGCACTATGACGATAACATGGATGATCAACCTCTCGATGATGGTTGTGGCCCACCTTAGCAAGGTCGTCGTCATCATCCTTGATCTTTTTTTATTTACTATGATTTTACTTTTTGTATGTATATTGTGTACTGTTTTCATATAATATTATTTTTTATACTGGTGTTTATATTTTTGTTTTTATGTATATATTTGTCGGATTCATAAATATACACTTTTATATAATGTAACAGTAGTCGTTGGTTTTAAAAACATGCCATAAAATTTTTAAAAAATATATAAAAGTGGAAACCCTAAAAAAACAAATTATGTTAGCGTCGGTTGTTGCCGACACAAAGTTTACGACGGTCACAGCCTTCACTAATTAGTGATGACTTAGTAACGACCTTTTGATCAATTCACTCTGTGAAGATCATTTAAATAATGTCGACCTTAGCGTCCGCCTAGACGATGCAACGTAGAGTTGGCCATTTTTACTCATCACTACCGTATTAACGTCGAGCTTATTAGCATCATTCTTGTAGCCGATGCTAATAAGAAAGATAGCGTCGGCCAATAGTCAACGCTAAAATTAGAATTTCTTGTAGTGATTTTTATTTATAAAATAAAAATAGAATTCACTCGTATAAAAATTTATATAAACATGGCTTTTTATATTATTTTATATTTTTTAAAATATTAGCAATTAATTTTATCAAATACTTCTAAATTAATCAATTAATTTATCAACTTTTAATTTTTAACTAATAATTTATTGAGTTTTAGCTAATTTATTGGTTAGTTTTGTTGTACATGGTCATAATAAGGATTTTTTGAGTGTGGACCACATGTATCCTTTATGGGAGGCAATCTTGCTCGAGCCGGGAATATCCACATCCTGGTGGGGCTAACTCTCCCCGCGGGGATTTTTTCCATTCACAAGACTCCCTCCGAACTTTAATATAAGAAAAAAACTAAATTCATATTAATTAAGAAAAATAGTTAACTTCATTTAATTTTGTTGTTTTCATCTTCAAAAGAAATTGCATTCTCTAAATTACTCTCCATATAATATCAATTTTATTGAAACTTGTTAATAGTGGACATATTTTTTTCCTATTGGTACATGATTTTTTAAATATGATAAAATTTATTAAGATTCATTTATATTTTAATTTACCGTATGTAAGCTTTTTTTTCTTCTTATATTTAAGTTTGAATAAATTACTGAATATGTATTTGTTTACCTTAATATCACATGATGTCACGTTTATAGTGTAATTTTAGATAAACCAAACAACATCTCAATTGTTACTAGCGTTCACATGTTCGTACTTTCCCAACTATCACAATAGGATAAAATACAAATTAATGAGAAGTAATGATACGAACCAAAAGCGTAAAGATAGAAACGTCTTGAAGATCAAATAACGGTAAATAATGGTAACGAGCTTGACACAATCCAAGACCTGCTGGAAGCACCAAAGCTATCAAAGATAAGAACTTGACACAATCCGTGACCTGCCGGAAACACCAAAGTTATCAAATATAGGAACTTGACACAATCTGTGACCTACCGGAAGCACCAAAGTGATCAAATATAGGAACTTGACACAATCTGTGACCTACCGGAAGCACCAAAGTTATCAAGATATAAGTAACTAGACCCTAACCAAGTCCTGCTGGTAGAACCTAAGTTATTAAGTAGTTCTTTAATCCAAGAACAAAGGATAAGCTCTCACAATGAGAAAACTCAAAAATTTATTGATAAAAATTGTCTACAATCTGATTCTCAATGTTAATATATAGCAAAGGGAATTCCTAAAATAAACTATCTAAAAGATACAGTCTTAAATTAAATAGATTTAATTCTAGATAAGATAAAATATAATCCTAAAAGATTTAATCCTAAATAAGATAAAATATAATCCTAAAAGATGTAAATATAATCCTAAGAGATCTAATATTGATTCCTAACATATCTGATCCTAAATAAATCAGTTACGATCTGATTAGATACACTTTCCCGAAATAGGCTCTCCTAAGATTCGGATAACAGACATAACCGATTGTCAGATCGGATAGTACTCTTGTACTTCAATACGAGTTAAGTTAAAACACTTCTTTGATTTTTCTTCTGCTCGGTGGTGTACTTTCCTTTGGACTTCAGTGATCAAGAGTTGCAAATCTCTCTTTAATCGCTCAGATTTGGCCCCGGTCATTGGATCTTCAATCCCTTGCAATGCATCCGAGGCATCCTGGTTGAGGTCGGACAGGATCGTGTCATTCCCCCTTCTTTGAAAGGATTCGTCCTCGAATCTGATTCATCACCTACATCAAATAAGGATAAGTCAGTTACCTTGAATGTTGCACTAACATTACCATATTTACTTGGAAGATCTATCTTGTAGGCATTGTCATTGATCCTCTCTAGAACTTGGAATGAACCATCTCCTCTTGGTTGAAGCTCATTCTTCCTTTGAGCTGGAAACCTTTCTTTCCTTATGTGAATCCAAACCCAGTCGCCTAGTTCAAATATTACCTTCCTCCGCCCTTTATTGGCTTGTTTGGAATACTGCTCATTTTTCCTTTCAATATTAGCTCGAACCTTTGCATGTAACTCACTGACATAACCTGCTTTCCTTTTACCATCTAAGCTGGAAAATTCAGAAATAGGTAATGGCAAAACATCCAAAGGAGTTAGTGGATTTAAACCATATACAACCTCAAATGGTGAAAAAGAAGTAGTATAGTGTACCGTCCGGTTATATGCAAACTCAACATGTGGCAAACATTTTTCCCTTAATACCTTAAAAACAACATGTAAGTGTTCAACATGTGCATTATAATTTTTGTTGTAAACCAAAATGTCATCAAAGTAAACTACCACCAATTTTCCTACGAAAGAGCGCAACACATAGTTCATTAACCTCATAAAGGTATTGAGTGCATTAGTTAAGCCGAAGGGCATCACTAACCACTCATACAAACCATACTTTGTTTTAAAAGCAGTTTTCCACTCATCACCCTCTTTCATTCGAATTTTATAGTAACCACTTTTCAAATCAATTTAGAGAACAAACAAGCACCATGCAACTCATCAAGAATGTCGTCCAACCTAAGAATTGGATAACGATACTTTACCGTAATCTTGTTAATGGCTTGACAATCAGTGCACATACGCCAAGAACCATCTTTCTTTGGTACCAATATTACCGGTACAACACATAGACTAAGTCTCTTCCTTACATACCCTTTTTTCCATTAGCTCACTGTCTTGTTTTTGGATCTCCTTGGTCTCATCCGGGTTGGTTCTGTATGCTGGACGATTTGGTAGAGCACAATCGGGTACAAAATCAATCTGGTGTCCTATACCTATTGAAGGCGGTAATCCTTGAGGTAGCTCATCTGGAAAGACTTCTCCAAACTCCTGCAACAAATTTTGAATTTTAGAAGGTAAAGAATTGTTAGAGTCATCAGAGAAGTATAGGTCTTTAAAAACAAGAATCAATAGTTGTCCTTTATCTAACAATACACTTTCAACTTCCCTTTTTCTTGCAAAAGCGTTCACTTTTCTTCTGCCCTGGCTCGGTTGTAATGTTGAACAGACATCCAATGTTGAAGTCGGATTCGATCTCATGCCCATTTCTCTCTTCTTCTCTTTTCTTTCCTTTTCTTGAACAGAAAACCGTTCTTCCAACTCCTTGCTCTCCCTAGCAATTCTTATTTGATCTGCATATACTTCAGAAAGTTGAAGAGGGGTTAACACAAAGGTTTTATTATTCAATATAAAACTATACCTGTTGTGATACCCATCATGAGTTACTTGTCTATCAAATTGCCATGGTCGGCCAAGTAGAATGTGTCCAGCATTCATAAGTGCAACATCACACAAGACTTTGTCTTCATATTTTCCAATGGAAAATGAAAGCAAAACTTGTTTTGTTACCCTTATGTCCCCACAATCATTTAGCCACTGCAGCCTATAAGGATTAGGATGTTTTATGGAAGGTAATTTTAATTTCTCAACCATCAAAATACTAGAAACATTGGTACAACTACCACTATCAATTAAAAGACTGCAAACCTTATCACTTACGCGGCACCTTGTATGGATATGTGCTCACGTTGCTCCTTAACTCTTCTTATCTTTGGTTGTGCATTCAACACCCTCCTGGTGACTAATGCATTACCGTGGTCTGGCTCGGTGTATTCCACTTCACTGCAATCCTCCAGCTCGAGTATTTCATCATCTTCGTCTTCACTTGCACTTTCCACTTCACCATTGTCACGCATGAGTATGGCCTTCTTATTCGGACAATCAGAAGCAATATGTCCAAGACCTTGACACCTGAAACATTTAATTTCATGTGCTTTAGAAGATAAACTTAATTCAGACTTACCTTTACTGGCTGAGGTCGGTTGTCTGATCTTTTCCTCTTCTTTTGGCCGAGTTGCCGGTTTGCTGGTTGGCCAGGATTTTCAAGAGGTAATAGGAGTTTCTGGAAATCTTACAACTCTAGATTTGAGTTGTCTCTCCACTTGGATTGCTTTGTGTAATAAATCCTCCATCTCCACATAATGATGGGTTCCACTACATTTGCAATTTCTTTTTTTAACCCTCCAATGAATCCAGCCATTGTTGCTTCTTGGTCTTCTTGCACATTGGCTCTCATCATGGCTATTTCCATCTCCTTGTAGTAATCATCTACACTCATAGAACCTTGACGTAGGTCCTGTATTTTTTTGTACAAGTCTCTGTGGTAATGACTTGGTACAAATCTCCTTCTCATCACGACCTTCATCTCCTCCCAAGATTGAATCGGTCTTTCTCCACACTTTCGCCTGCTCAACACATATTGATCCCACCATATACTTGCATAATCAGTGAATTCTACTACAACCAATTTTACCTTTTTCTCCTTGGAATGATTGTGGCAATAAAAAACATGCTCCACCTTTCTTTTCCACTCCAAATATGACTCAGGATCTTTCTTCCCTTGGAAAGAAGGAATGTTCATCTTGATGTTTCCAAGATGATTATCCCTGTTTCTTTCTCTTCTAGAACTACTTCCCCTGTCCTCTTCTTCCTCTTCCTCTTCTTCAGTTCGGTTAGGAGACATTCTACTCCTTCTCCTTGGAAATAGGTCTTCTATCTCATCCATTCTTGCACCCATTCTCATAAATTTACTTTGTAGTGTCTTGAGGAACAATTTGAGGTCTATTTCTCCAGCATCCTCCTCGCGTTGGTTTACTGTAGTCATGATTAATGAAAAGAAATTTGCCTGCAAATCAAATAATGTTGTGATAAAAAAATAAGAATCCTCACAACACTTTCTTACGTGTTTTCACTCAAAAGTTTTGATTCTCTTGTGTATCACTCTAATTTTTGGCATTTTCTCACTATATTGTACTCACTACTCTTACCTTTTTCCACTCAACTTATCCTTACAAGCTCTTGAAATAAGGAACTTTTGGGATAGATTCTACTAACAAGTAATAGAAAAGGTGTTGGTGATAACTTGACAACTTTTAGTGACAAAACACAAGCCCGGGAAGTAATCAAAATGTGTAGCCGGTTACAACTCTTCACTTCAGATGGATTCGTTACCTCGGATGAAATCTTCTGCTTAGAATAAATATTATGGACAACAGAACTGGATTTATTGTTTAGAAAATTTAATACTGCACCTTTTTTTTACTATCTGTACCTTTCTCTTTTTTTACTACTGCAGATCTCCTTTTTTTTGTATTGTCTGCACCTTTTTTCCTAAATAATGCATTTTTTAATAAGATAAAGACTAAAAAAGATAAGGATGGATGTTACCAATTGATCTCAAGAGTCGAAGCTCTGGTACCAAATGATATGAACCAGAAGCGTAAAGATATGAACGTCTTGAAGATCAAATAACGATAAATAACGGTAAAGAGCTTGACACAATCCAAGACCTGCTGGAAGCACAAAAGCTATCAAAGATAGGAACTTGACACAATCTGTGACCAAGCACCAAAGTATCAAATATAGGAACTTGTCACAATCCGTGACCTGCCGGAAGCACCAAAGTTATGAAGATATAAGCAACTAGACCTTGACCAAGACCTGCTAGTAGAACCTAAGTTATCAAGTAGTTCTTTAATCCAAGAACAAAGGATAAGCTCACACAATGAGAAAACTCAAAATTTTATTGATAAAAACTGTCTACAAACGGATTCTCATTGCTAATATATAGCAAAGGGATTTCCTAAAATAAACTATCTAAAAGATACAGTCCTAAATTAAATAGATTTAATTCTAGATAAGATAAAATATAATCCTAAAAGATTTAATCCTAAATAAGATAAAATATAATCCTAAAATATGTAAATATAATCCTAAGAGATTTGATATTGATTCCTAACAAATCTGATCCTAAATAAATCAGTTACGATCTGATTAGATACACTTTCCCGAAATAAGCTATCCTGAGATTCAGATAATAGACATAACCGATTGTCACATCGGATAAAACTATTGTACTTCAATCCGAGTTAAATTAAACCACTTCTTTAGTTCTTTTTTGCTCGGTGGTCTACTTTCCTTTGGACTTCATATCAAGAGTTGTAAAGCTCTTTTTAACCGCTCAGATCTAGCCCCGGTCATTGGATCTTCAATCCCTTGCAATATATCCGGTACCGTGGTTGAGGTCGAATGAGATTGTATCAAGTAATGTATAATAATACTAATAGTTTCTGAAAAAAAAATAGAAAATAAAATTAGTAGTGTACTATCCTGGATATTGGGCCGGGAACCAAGCCCAATCCTCGGCCCATATCTCTTGCCTTGCCCCCCAAGTAGCACTAAGGAAATGGGGGGTAGTGGGCGTGGAGAATGGGGGGTGGATTGCAATCATGGGTAGATGATGGTTAGGAAAGCAGGCTATAAAGGAGCGAAGAGGCTAGGGGCAAAGGACAGGTTCACAATAGACAGCAAGGAGCCGAGGTAACTGTATTGTAGTTAGCCCGGAATATTCTTGTTGAGAACATTTGGCGCCCACCGTGGGTGGGCGTAAAACTCTTCCCGCCGACCACTCTTTCATTGATTGCACACAATGGTGACACGACGGAATCCCGGTAGAGCTTATGGGCACGTCGGAAACGGAGAGGAGACCTCGGAGACCACCCCAGACCCTTCAAGAACAAAACCATACGTTGGAGACACAGGTCACGACCCTGGCAAAAGGACGGACTGAGGAGGAGTTACCAGAGACAGATACGGGGGAGTTTCACCCAATTTCAGCGGAGATTGCGGAGACCCCCTACCCCTCCGACTTCAGAGAACCTCCTTTGAAGGATTATGATGGAACCACCGATCCTCAGGCACATGTCACAGGTTTTAAAACACAGATGTTGAAGAGAGGTATAGAAGATGCGATCCAATGCAAGATGTTTTCGGGAATATTATCAGGAGCTGCTTTGATTTGGTTCTCACACCTACCTCATCTTTCCATATCCGGCATCTCCGACCTGATCAAGAAATTCCTGGCTCAGTTCTCTGCCATAAGGTCGAGGATGATGACTTCGGGGAAGCTCTTCAGCATTCGACAATGAGCGGATGAGTCCCTGCGAGACAACCTCGGGCGTTTCAATGATGCTTCTCTGTTGGTCATAAACCCAAATCCCGAGCTCCTGGTGTCAGCATTCGAGGAGGGGCTACAACCTGGAACATTTAACGAATCTCTGGCGCAGAGACCGACACAGTCCATGCAAGAAATCAGAAATAGCGCAGACTGCTACATTAAGGGTGAGGAGAGCAACGCGGAGAAAAGAGAAAGGTCGAATAGAGAAGGCGTGTGTATTTTAAAAATCAGTAAAGAGCAGGGACATGTATACCAGCAGCATGAACGGACGAAAAAGGGTAACGATCACCGAGGAAGGAATTTCCCAGCCAAGAAAGAATGGGTCGTCCTTCAACGTTCGGAACCTGTAGGCAATTACGGGTTAGTAGCGTTAACACCCCTAAATACGACCAGAGCCCGGATTCTAAAGGAGGTGTATCAGTATGACCTTATCAGGCTACCACCACAGGCAGAGGGACCCAAGGGACCGGATATGAGCAAATGGTGTGACTACCATCGAGCAAAGGGGCATGACACAGAGGACTGTTGGACGTTGACAAACAGGATTGAAAGACTCATCAAAGAGGGTTATTTGGGGAGGTACGTCGAGAAAATGAGAGATAGGGGAGATAGGGACCGCAGAAAAGATGAGGAAGGTTCGGGGTCGAAGAGACGCAGAGATGATCGGCATAAGGAGGGAAGAGGTAAGGAAGAAGTTAGAGGAGTGGTAACCACTATCGCTGGTGGGTTTACCGGGGGTGGAGAAACCAGTTCGGCCAGAAGAAGGTATGCCAGGCAGGTGATGACTATACAGACTGATTTGCATGCGCAAAGAAACGACCATCCCGTCATAGCATTTACAAATGAAGATTTTCAAGGAATCCAACCACATTAGGATGACCCCATGGTGATAGACGTGTTAATGGCCAAGTACCGAGTTCAGAGAGTACTGATCGACCAGGAAAGTTCAGCTGACGTCTTATACTGGAGTGCTTTTGAAAAATTACAACTCCCCAAGGAATGTTTGTTGCCTTTTGCAGGATCTTTGATAGGATTTGCAGGGGATTCAGTGGAGGTCAGAGGTTACCTAGAACTGATGACGACTTTTGGCGGAGGAGGAAGCGAAAAGTCAATCCCTATCAAGTACCTGGTGATCAATGCCCGATCTTCTTACAACATCATCATCGGGAGATCGGCCTTAAACACTTTGGGTGCAGTAGTGTCAACAATTCACCTTACCATGAAATACCCATTGCCAAATGGCAAGGTAGGGGTAGTGAAGGCAGATCAGGAAGCGGCGAGGAGGTGTTACCGGGATAGCTTAAAAGTCAGAAGGAAGAATTGCCCAATACCACAAACTAAAGAGAAGGATCTGGCAGAGGACCACAAAGTGTTTTTTGCAGAGCTCGACCCCCGGGAAGACTTCTTCGAGAGGAGACCACAACCAACTAATGAATTAGAGGAAGTACAGATAGGTGACCAGGTGGAGCAGAGGACGAAGATTAGTTCAAAGTTAACAGGAGACCTGAGGGAAGAATTGGTGAAGTTTCTAAGGAGTAATGCAGACCTTTATGCGTGGAAAGCTTCTGACATGTCGGGAATTGATCCCGATTTTCTCTGTCACAAGTTGACAATAGATCCAAAGGCCAAACCAGTGGCGCAAAGATAGAGAAAGCTCGGCGAGGAAAGGCATAGAGTTGTAGCAGTTGAGACTCAGAAGTTAAAAGAGGCTGGCTTCATTAGAGAAGTCACCTACCCGACGTGGCTAGCTAATGTGGTCCTTGTCAAGAAAGCAAATGGGAAGTGGCGTATGTGTACAGATTACACTGATCTCAACAAAGCTTGCCCAAAAGATCCTTACCCATTTCCTAACATAGATCAACTTGTAGATGGAACAGCTGGACACAAAATCCTGACTCTGATGGATGCATACTCAAGGTACAATCAGATCAGGATGCATGCTCTGGACTAGGAGCGAACTGCTTTTATCACAGGGCAGTCCAATTACTGCTACAAAGTAATGCCTTTCGGACTGAAGAATGCAGGAGCAACTTACCAGAGGTTGATGGATAAGGTATTTACCAACCAGATTGGCCGGAATCTTGAAGTTTACATAGATGACATGATAGTCAAGTCGGCGTCAGAGACCGAACACTTGGACGACCTGAAGGAGGTGCTTGCAGAAGTTCGGAGATATCAGATGAGGCTGAATCCACATAAATGTGCCTTTGGAGTCCAGTCAGGTAAATTCTTAGGTTTCATGCTGACTGAAAGAGGAATAGAAGCCAACCCAGATAAATGCGAAGCCATAGTAAACATGAGGAGTCCGGCCACTGTGAAGGAGGTGCAACAACTCACTGGACGGATGACTGCCCTGTCTCGATTTTTGTCCAAACCCGGAGAGCGCGCTCTACCGTTCTTCAAATGTTTGAGGAAAAATGACAAGTTTATATGGTCCGATGAATGTGAAGCAGCCTTCCGAGAATTGAAAGAGTTCCTATCTCGACCACCCATCTTGGTCAAACCGACCCCAGGTCTTCCTTTACTACTCTACTTATCAGTTAACAATGATGTTGTCAGTACAACTTTGGTGCAGGAACTAGGCGGGGAGCAAAAACCCGTCTACTTTGTAAGTAGAGTACTACAAGGTCCTGAGAAAAGATACCAAAAGATTGAAAAGCTGACCCTGGCTGTCATCACCTCGGCAAGAAGGTTGCACCAATATTTCCAAGGTTTCAGCATCATAGTCAAAACAGATCAGCCCATTAAACAAGTGTTGCAGAAGTTAGATCTAGCCGGACGGATGGTGCGATGGTCTGTAGAATTGTCAGAATTCGACATCGGTTTTCAACCCAGGGGGCATATCAAAGCACAGGTTCTATCAGATTTTTTGGCTAAACTCTCTACTCAAGAGGAAATGGTCGTAGGCCCAAGCAAGCAGATTTGGGTGTTATCTGTCGATGGGGCATCCAATTTGAAGGGCAGCGGAGCAGGAATAGTACTGGAAAGACCAGGGGGAGTCCTGATAGAGCAGTCCCTGAAGTTCGACTTTAGGGCGAGCAATAACCAAGCAGAATATGAAGCCCTAGTAGCAGGTCTGCTCTTAGCAAAAGAAATGAGTATCTCAGACATCCAGGTGAAAAGCGATTAACAGCTAGTGGTTGGACAGGTCAATGGTGAATTCCAGACAAAGGATGCGCAACTAGGTAAGTACCTTTTACAAGTTAAAAAGCTGATACAAAACTTTGCATCTATTGAGTTGCAGTATGTCCCTAGAGACCAAAACTCTCGAGCCGACCTTTTATCCAAACTCGCAAGCACTAAGAGACCCGGAAACAACCATTCAGTCATCCAAGAGACTCTGCAGAGGCCTACTGTTGAATGCCAAGAGGAAATCCTGTGCATTGATCAGAAGGAGGAATCTTGGATTGATCCTATCCTGCATTACCTGACCAATGGTTCTCTCCCAGAAAATTTGGAAGCAGCCAAAAAGATTCAGAAAGAATCAGCCAAGTACGCCATCATTGGAAACCTATTGTTCATAAGGGGTTTCTCGATCCCATTACTTAGATGTCTGGATGTCGACCAGAGCCAAAGAGCTATGGCCGAAGTGCATGAAGGAATGTGTGGAAGCCACATCGGAGGGGGATCCCTAGCATTGAAAATACTCAGACCCGGGTACTATTGGCCGAAACTCAGGCAGGACTGCATCAGATTTGTGAAGAAATGTGACAAATGCCAACGCCACGCAGACTTGCATAGAGCTCCTCCTGTCGACTTGGGGTCTATCTACGCACCTTGGCCTTTTTCAGTATGGGGGGCCGACATCATTGGCCCTTTCCCTTAGGCTCCGGGACAGGTTAGATTTTTGTTAGTAGTTGTTGACTACTTTACAAAATGGATTGAGGTCGAGCCTCTTGTTTCCATTACATCGGAAAAAGTTAAAAGGTTTTATTGGCAAAGGTAATATGCCGATTTGGGATACCAAATCGAATCATTTCTGATAATGGTACCCAATTCGTTAGTCAGGTAGTCCAAAGCTTTTGCAGGGAGTTAGGAATACAATTGGTTTTTTCATCAGTAGAGCATCCTCAAACCAACAGGCAGGCCGAGGCAGCAAACAAGGTGATTCTGAATGGTTTGAAAAGGAGACTGGATGAAGCAAAAGGAAGGTGGGTAGAGCACTTACCTCAGGTTTTGTGGTCTTACCACACAACTCCCCATACCTCTACACAAGAAACTCCCTACAGATTAGTGTATGGAACTGAAGCAATGATTCCGGTAGAGATCGGAGAACCTACTTTGAGAAGCATGACATATGCCGTAGAGGCAAGTGAGATGGGCAGGAGAGCAGATCTGGATCTGATTGATGAAGCAAGGGAGATGGCCCATATAAGAGAAATTGCAAGTAAAGAAAGAGCAGCAAGAAAGTACAATTCAAAAGTTGTTCCGAGGAGTTTCCGAGAAGGAGACTTAGTAATGAGGAGAGCTCTAAATGATGGGACTTCAGGAAAATTGGCTCCGAACTGGGAAGGACCTTTTCGGGTTAAATTGGCAAAGGGCAAAGGAGAATATAAATTGGAGTCTTTAGAAGGAAAAAAGGGTACCTGGGACTTGGAATGCAAGTAATTT
The DNA here is from genome assembly GCA_026901365.1 of Sesbania bispinosa. Lineage (NCBI taxonomy): Eukaryota > Viridiplantae > Streptophyta > Magnoliopsida > Fabales > Fabaceae > Sesbania > Sesbania bispinosa. The sequence goes on from QLOH01000141.1 coordinate 823,687, forward strand.
ACGCTTTTATTACAGTTAGATTGTTGGTTTAGGTTGTTCAAAAGTCTGTCTTGTTTTTCGTCTTTTATTCAGAAGTCTACTTGGTTTGTTTAGGTAGTCTACTCTTATGCTTGTCATTTTCTTTTGGTATGTAATATTTAGGAAGTAGTAAGATTATTTTGGATGTAATATTCGAGTCTGTAACAGTTTGACAGATTTTTGAGTTGATTAGGATCAGTTTCAATTTGTAATATTGGCAGCTGGTTAATGATAAGTAGATGAGCACTCTTTTCTCTCCTACTTTGGGAGAGTTTTTAATGAGGCTCTAGTTGGTACATCAAGGTGTGATCAAATATCTTGTCCTCTCATACACTTTAACAGCTAATCTCGGTAAAGCAAAAGCATCAATAACCGGTCGACTTCTAAAAGCATCGACCTCAAATTTTCCTAAGTTATTGACTTCTAAAAAGCATCAATAACCGGTCGACTTCTAAAAGCATCGACCTCAAATTTTCCTAAGTTATTGACTTCTAAAAAGCATCAATAACTGATCGACTTCTAAAAGCATCGACCTCAAATTTTCCTAAGTTATTGACTTCTAAAAAGCATCAATAACTAGTCGACTTCTAAAAGCATTGACCTCAAATTTTCCTAAGTTATTGACTTCTAAAAAGTATCAATAACTGGTCGACTTCTAAAAGCATCGACCTCAAATTTTCCTAAGTTATTGACTTCTAAAAAGCATCAATAACTGGTCGACTTCTAAAAGCATCGACCTCAAATTTTCCTAAGTTATTGACTTCTAAAAAGTATCAATAACTGGTCGAATTCTAAAAGCATCGACCTCAAATTTTCCTAAGTTATTGACTTCTAAAAAGCATCAATAACTGGTCGACTTCTAAAAGTATCGACCTCAAGTTTTCCTAAGTTATTGACTTCTAAAAAGCATCAATCACCGGTCGACTTCTAAAAGCATCGACCTTAAAGTTTTACTAAGTTATTCCTAGAAGCAACAATTGATTTAGCAGAGTGATCGGTTCAAGTAAGACCTTACTGAGTCGACGACTGCATAAAATACTTTGATAAAATCTGTTACGATTTAGCAATAGGGAAGAAAATAACCCTATAAGGGTCTAACATTAATCAAATAGTTCAAAGTACATGATCCGATAGAGAATAATAAAACATATGTGTGTGTTACATAAGCCAAACACCTACTCGTCCTCATCCTCGGACTCATCTACAATTTTTCCTTCCACAATCTTCTTAAACCCCCCCCCCACACCCTCTACATTTGTTGCCGGGTCCAGGATCTTCACCTGATCAATAGCTTTGCGAAAACCCCGGGTATGCTGAATGGCTATTTCTGTTTGGAGAGCTTTGAGATCAACTTCAAGTTGGTTCTTCTGCTCAGTCACCGCCAATAGGTCCTCACAAGCCTTACTTTTCTCATTTAAAGCAGCGGCCAAATCCTTCTTTAACTGCCCTTGTTGAGCAACGACGTCAGACTACTTGGTATTCAGATCGTTGTACTTAGTTTCAACAGTTTTCTTATCATTCTCGGCAACTTTCTTGTCATTCTCAGCAGAGGTTAGCTTGTTCTTGTACTCAGAAAGGGACTTTTCAAGAGAGTTGATGGTTTGGGCAAAAGACTCCAGGGCTTTCAATTTCTCAGTTAATTCTTCAATTCTACGAGCACGCTCCTTTAGCTCCTTATCAGCCGAGCTCATCCCGCTGTCAAAACAGTATCCAAGAAAAGCAGTCTGTGCGCCCATAGTCATCAAGTGTTTCCCAACATTGCGCATCCCGACCTTGTTAACTCTAGTCCGGTCTTCCTTTTTGTTGAATTCCCGAGACACAACCCGTTCGACATTGAACCTATGGTCGAAGATGGAATTGACTTCACTCCCCTCTGCACCCTCGAAATTATTAAACAGGGTCCACCACTTGTCGCCTAAAGGAGGAAGAGAAGAGGAGTCAGCTTGACCCTGGGCGCCCGAGGAAGTATGAGTTCCGGTTTGAGTAGGAATAGAAGTTGTTTTAGTAGTCGGTTGCTGAGGGGGAACATTTTGAACAACTGTTTTAGTTGGACCGGCCTCAGTAGTCGTCGGCTTGGACTGATTCTCGCCTTGAATATCAAGCTTCTGCTTTTTACGCCGCTCATTGATCGAGACCGCCGGCTGGTTAACATTTCCACCAGTATTCTGACCATCGGGTTCTCCCCCAGCTTCCTTAAGCCAACACCTCATGGCCTTCTCATTTACCACAGTCCGGGGTACAGTCGCTTTTGGAGGCATCTTATCTGCATAAAAGGAGAGATGATCAGAAAATCATTAAGAAGACGGCAAAAGAATAATATTGATAAATAGATATTTCATAAAAATACCCAGTATTTGGCGTAGCCGATCTGGGAGATCTTCATTTTCCAAAAGGAAACCACAGTCTAAAGGGGCATTGTTGCGTAAGAAGGCTACATCTATCTTTTCATCAAAAGATAGATCCTCATAATCAAACCCGGGCACCCTCCTAGGTTCCAGGGACCAAAAAAGTGGAAAATGAGGAGTTCCATCCTCGGACACAAGTAGAGTAGACATGGCTCCCACTCCCCGGATCCTAAAAAACTTTTTTCCATTTTTTATAAGAAGAAGTATAGGCGCTGAGCACGCCTTTGTTGGGGCTACTATTGAGAGAGACCCATCCGACTTCGTTCCCGGTGGGTAATTTAACTTGAAAAAAACAAAAGATTTTTTCTAAACTCAAAGTCATGTTGTAAAATTGACATATTATCTGATAACTCCTAACAAAGGCCCAACTATTAGGGTGGAGTTGTGAAGGGGCGATGTTCAGAAACTTTAACAATTGTTTTTCAAAATTAGAAAAAGGAAGGAGGAAGTGTAACTTAGAAAATATGGTATCATACATATAGGTGAAAGGGGAAGAAGAACCATGGTCGGGCATGTTAAGGCAAATAAGTTCTTCTTTCTGGCAAGGATCTAGCAGAATTAAAAGATCCGAGGTCAGATTAGAAATGGGGGTAGACCTACGAAATTTGGTTATGGAGGCAGGGGTAGTATAGATCGAATTAAAGGTGTAGACTTCGGTAAGAAAGGTCTGATACACCGGAGTGTTCCTATTTTCTTTAAGGTCAGTATCGAGATCGCTCTCGGTCTCTTCAGAATCCTCTATATTTATTACAGGAACTAAGTTCTCGGCTTGAGGAGGATTATCACTTAGTAAAGCAGAAAAGGAACTAGATGAGTTAGCCTCTGTAGGGTCAGTCCCAGAATCAAAATCCCCCGAAGACATCTTTTGACTTTAAAATAGTTAAAGATAAGAAGTAGGTACCTGATAAAGGGAGGCGGAATTACGACCTCAGCCACTAAACAACAGGGGATAATTTCAGCGAGAAGGGACAGACACAAAGGGAAAGCTTGGATGTGCAAGAATGAGGCCCTCAAGGGGGTATTTATCCCCTCTCAAAAGGTAAAAACGCGACGATTCCCGCCTTGGGGGGCATTAATGGCGTCGTTCCGAATGTCATAGGAAGTAACGTTCCACGAGGGGAAAGCAACGATGCGACGCACCCCGTGTCAGAGCCGTTTCTCGAGACGCGAAGGGCCACCTGCTTTTGCAGAAGGGTGACGTCCCTTCATATCCCAGCTTTTCAGACAGCGTAGCATTAAATGTCATAAGTGCCATATATTTAAAGCCTCATAACGGCTAGTTCCTCAGCAACTAAGAACAACCAAAAGTTTCATTTACCGAACGCGCGAAACCCGGTCCAGGCAGGGCAAAAAGAAACAAGGCATTAGTCTAGGGAGGGTAAATAGATAATCAACTCGAAACTTACGCAACACCCTGTAAGATGGCCGAGCATTATAAGCCCTGCGTTGTATTCCCTGAATACACCTAGGCTTGTAGGGTTGTGTACTATCCTGGATATTGGGTCGGGAACCAAGCCCAGTCCTCGGCCCATATCTTTTGCCTTGCCCCCCAAGTAGCACTAAGGAAATGGGGGGTAGTGGCGAGGAGAATGGGGGGTGGATTGCAATCATGGGCAAATGATGGTTAGGAAAGCAGGCTATAAAGGGCGAAGAGGCTAGGGGCAAAGGACAGGTTCACAATAGACAGCAAGGAGCTGAGGTAACTCTATTGTAGTTAGCCGGAATATTCTTCTTGACAACAAGTAGTGAATTAGTAAGTGAAAAAAAATTGAATTGGGGACATTTTTGTTTGTGAAGATAAGATTTACACGCGTTGAAATATGAGAAGTAATTAATTACGTATAAAATTGGGAAGTGAACTGATCATATGCAGCAGAACGCGGTGTCGCGAGGGTTGGAGACTGTCGTGCGCGCTGTGGCACGTAAACGGACGAAACGCAACGCAACAGCAACTGGTGCAGTGCAGCCACCTAGCCTAGCCAAAAAGAAGTTACTAGTAGTGAAGAAAATGGTAGAAAATTATAATAGAAATAGAGGAGTATTAGGAGTATTATAATATTACTATATAATTACGATTTTTTTAATCTAGGTAATGTTACACAGATAATAAATAAAAAATTATTAAAAAATGTAACATTATATAATTGTTAATATATTACATATTATGATAATTATAATTTTTAATAAAATCTTTACAATTCTGATTATATATTTATTTATTGATGATATTTAGCGAGTTAAATAGTAATAAATATTTGTGCGGGGACAAAGATTCCTCTCTCCTTGTTGTTGCTTTGGATTGGACCATACACTCTCCTGCTATTAGACAAACACAAGTGGGTCCCACTCACTTTCCTCTCCTTCTACCCTCTTGCCTCCTCCTCCTCCCACTTCCTATCTACACGTGGCTTCCTTCCCCACTTTCTATTTCTCTTCTCTCCGTTTTCTCATTCTCTTTCTCGTATCGCAATCTATTTACCACGGGAAAGGAATGATTTCTCTTGTTTCAAACAAAAATTCACGTGAACTTGTACTATGAAATTTTTGTATCTATTTTTAATAGTAACTTTTATCTATTTGATTTTTTGTTACATTTAATTAATGCTTAATAAAATAAGAAAGTATAATAAGAAATAATTCATTATCCATTACCCAATTTTCACTATGTAAGTATACTCATGGGCTTCTTTAATTTTATTCCTTAAAAAATTAATTTTTTTCTAAATTATTCCACATAATAAAAAATATTAAAGAATTGTGTGATGAATTTTATTTTAAGACTAATATTTTGAAAGTTGAAAGCAATTTTACAACGATGATAGTAATTAAATATGACAATATACAGAGGCAAAAATGACTACGACATTTCGAAATGAAAGTAGAGAAATATTCATGAAAACGAGTTAAAGAAAATAAAAACAACTAAAATGTATTCTTAATTATTTTTCTTGTTTGAAAATAGTTCTTTATGAGTAAAATATGTTTTCAGTCCCTGTAAATATAGCGAGTTTTACTTTTAGTCCCTGTATTTTTTTTTTGTTAAAGCATCCTCCCAAATTTTTTTTTGCAATTAGTCCTTCCCTTCAATTTACGTGTGTCGGGTGCTGACATGACACATTTTCTCTCTCCTATGTGTCAATAAGTGTGTTTCTGGCGGTCTTAAACCGCCAGAAATATACCCTTTCTTTTCCCTTTCTCCCCTACTCCATTGGTGGCAGCTTCAAGTTCCCTCAACGTATACCATCTCCCCAACCAAGATGCGAAACTTCAGGCCCAATGCTACCGCTCCCCAAAGACGACGCCGTTTCGCAGACGCTGGTGGGTCCCTTGCTCTCCCCGCCGGTGGAGGCACGATGGTGGAGGAGCTCAAGCTTGACGGTGTCAACGTGGATCTCCGGCAAGGGAGGGACGTGGACGATCTCCTGGATTTCCTTGGAGACGATGGGGGTGGCGACGGAGGAAGGGTGACGAGCTTGCAATTGGAGTTGCAATTGGAGCCACAATAATGAATCCAGGAAATAAACAAACCTTACATGCAAAGCATAAATCATCGGAGATGCTGGATATATGGGACAAAGGAAGAGAAGCATTTATGCAATATACTCTTCTAAAGCCCATTCTTTTCCCTGAAACACGCTCCTTAAGTGGTTCAAACTCGCGCTCAGCCAAGTACCTCGCATGATCCTAACAGAACTTGACAAAGGAATGCATCGTCTTATGTTACTAGGTTAAAAAAAGGTCACTCTTTGATCACAATTCAAGCATGCCCTTTTGCGATTCGATAGCTAAAAACTATGCTTATAGCTAAAATTTCAGATTTAAGAATTGAAATTTGAATTTTCTTTTAAGAAACAGAATGAAAAATTGACTCACTTGGACTCCGAAGGTATCGGGGCGGAATTGGTTGAAGGAACGGACGTGGAGGGAGGCAACGGCCCAGAGCTCATCTTCGTAGAAGGACTCTACGATGGTAAGCAAAGAAGTATTGATTTTTTGGGTGAAAATGTTGGTGGAAGCTGCAGAGGATTGGATTTGGGTCCTGAGGTTGGAGAAAGCATAGGAATTGGATGGTGGTAATGTAGAATTTGGAAAGGGAGAGGAAGGAATTGGAGGATAGGCACAAAGAGCAGAAAAGAGCGCTATTTCTGGCGGTTTAAGACCGCTAGAAACACATTAATTGACACATAGGAAAGAGAAAACGTGCCACGTCAGCACCTGACACACATAAATTGAAGGGAAGGACTAATTTCAAAAAAAAAATTGGGAGGACACTTTAATAAAAAAAAAATTACAGGGACTAACACAAAACTCGCTATATTTATAGGGACCAAAAACATATTTTACCGTTCTTTTATAATATTTGATGGAGACCAAATTGTTAAATACAATAAAATAAAAAACAAACATCAAACAACTTTTTATGCTTTATTCCAGAAAACAACAGAAATCATTTTTTAAATAGTAACAAAACATGGCTATAAGTTTAGAAGTTTTTAGTTATGCGGATAATGTGTTTGGTTTACCTTAAAATTACGTTTTAAATATGTATCTAGACAAACACTATAAAAAGTAGCATTAAGTAATATCCACATTTAAAATGTGATTTTAAGCTATATTAAACACACTAGTACATCTCTTTAATGTGTTTATTTTTCCATTGTTATCCACGGTCACCGAATATAGGTGATCATAGCCGAGATCAAGGGAGTGGTCCGAGGTGTAAAGACGAGGTGCTCCTGGTGGCCGGAGATGATGGGAAGGCTCGGAGATGGATTCGTGGGATGGTGGCGTGATAAGTGAAAATCATATGATAAATTAGAGCACTTTTTAGTTCACTTATCAAGGATAAAATGATATTTTTGCCCCAGTTTACTCCCTTTTTATTAAATATTAGATAAATTGTATTTATTAATCTTAGATTTGAATTTGATGCTATTTTGATAGAATTATTGCTGATTTTTGCAGGATATTGCAAAGATTTGATTTGAAGGAAAGATAGCATTAAATGTGGGAGATATCTGCAAGATTTGAGTTTGATTAAAGACATTTAAGAAAGATTTGAAGAAAATTTGAGGCAATCAATGAGGAGATCACTGCCAATCAAACAAGGATTCTGCAGACAACCTTCCTAAATAAATCAAAGATGCTCAATAAATGCAAAGATTTCACCAAGAAAAGGGAAACAAGGAAAGACAAATCAACCAAAACCAATCTCGGGGAGAGATCAAGTTAAAAGGAGAAAGATTGGAGCTGCAGGACGCATTCTGCGCTTCAACCTACGCTGTAGCGCAGGGTGAAGCGCAGCTCTCTGGAACCTACGCTGCAGCCTGCGTTGTAGCGCAGCTTGAAGCACAAGTCACGCTAATTCTTGCCCTGTTGCCATTTTTAGATAGATTTCTCCCCAATTTTCTTTGTCTTTCCTTAGCCTATAAATAGGACGTCATTGCACCAGATCAAGGTGTGCACGATTATTGTAATTCATTCATATTTCAGTGATAATGCACCAGAGCTAAGTTTAGAGTAGGAGAGGAGGAGCGCTTCACAAGGATTGAAGATGGTGACAGCATCTTCGGTGGTTTGTATGGCTACCTTGCGTAGTTAACTCTCCATTAGGATTGGATGTAATTGATTCTATCCCCAAGTGTATATAAATTCTATTTTATTATTTCATGAGCTCTCTGTCTATAATATTGGTAATCTTATTCTGTGTTTAATTCCTAACTTCCGCGCTTGCGCCGGAGTTATAGGCTAGTTTCTACTAGGATTGAGGATAGGGGAGCGGATTCTAAAGAAACTCATTCTTTGAGTGAATAAGAGGACTCGGTAGCCAGTGAACCGAAACCTGGGCGTTGCTAGTGATTGATGGGTAGTGTGAGTACTCTAATGAAGGGCGTCTACAGGATAGGCATGGTTATTAAATTACCGATAGCAAAGAATTAGTTGATTGTCAATCCAGGAAGCGATAACGTGGATGTATTCTAATGAGTGATGGGTAGTGACAGTACTCTAGCGAAGGTACGTCCAGAGGAGTAGGCCTCATTTATCAATTAATTCTTTTACAAACGGAATAAAAGAAAGTAAAATAAGCCGAGGGTAAGTCTGTCGCTTGGGAGAGTCCGCATGGATTACCTTTGAGTGTGTAAGGCTGCTGGTAACTCGGGGTCTTAGCAATATAGTTTGTCTACAGTATTATAGAGTAAACCTAAAATAATAGATGATTTTTACATGCACAAAGGGTGTGAAGATATGAAGTTCAATCCTAATCCAAGTAAAGTGTCTCTAACTCTTCCTTTCTAATTTCATTGATTATTTGTTATTTACCATTTACGCAACAAAACTCTCATAAATCCGTTGTTTTCCTTGATAAATAGATCACAACTATACGCGAGTTGACCGTTCCCTGTGGATATGATACTTTACTTACTATTATAATACTGGATTTTTGGTTCGCTTGCCAGAAACCCATCAAGTATTTTTGGCGCCGTTGCCGGGGAACAGTTTCCAATTCGTGTAGACCTTGGCGGTCTAGTTATCAAGTTTTTATTCTAGGATTTTTTTATTTGTTTATTACTCTTATTATTTTTAGGATCTATTATTATCTTAGAAAATTTATTGTTTTTTCTAATTCTCTTCAACACTTACCTTTTTCAAAGTTTCTTGTTTATGCTTCTGAGAGGTCAGGCGTCTCCCAATCAATTACAGTTCGACCCGGAAATAGAAAGGACGTCGAGAAGGAACAAAGGTAGAAACTCGAGAAAGAGAAGAAGGATAATTGTTGAGGAACCCAAAAATATGGCAGCGGAACGTCCAAGAAGGACTCAAGGAGATTATATCTCCCATCAAGGACCACGTCACTTCTCAAGCATTGTGTTACCACCAAACGCAAGAGCTTTGGAGTTGAAGACTACACACCTCAACCTCATCAATGCACATCAATTCACTGGATTGGATCATGAAAGTCCACATGCTCATCTCTCTAATTTTTATGAATTGATTGGTACTATGGGTTTCGAGGAAGGTAATTTGGAATCTGTTTACTTGCGCTTGTTTCCTTTCTCTTTGATAGGTAAAGCTAAGGAATGACTGCAATCACACCCAAATCAAAGCCTAACCAATTGGGGTGTAGTTGAGGAGAAATTCTTGTCAAGATTCTTCCCAACTAGGAAGCAGATAGAAGCCAAAGCAGATATTTCTACATTCAGACAAGGGATTGATGAGCCACTATGTGAAGCTTGGGAAAGATTCAAGTCTATGCTGCGCAAATGTCCCAATCATGGCTATGAGGATATAGCCCAACTCAACATATTCTGTACGGGACTTCGTTCAGATTCAAGGTCATTCATAGATGCGGCAGCAAGATGAACTATCTTATCCGCAGAAGTTGATCGAGCGATAGAAATCATCAACCATTTTGCACAGAATGATCAACAAGTTCAAAGTGGAAGACAGCCCGCACAATTACCAAAGAAAGGGGTGATGGAACTCAATCAAAGTGATGCTCTGTTAGCTGAGAACAAGCTCATTAAACGTCAACTAGAAGCACTCACTGAGACATTGAAAACACTCCCTCAACAACTCAAAGCTGTCCACTCACAACCCATCCAAGCCCAACCATTGATTTGTGATTTCTGTGGAGGAGACCATCTAAATGGTCAGTGTGATAGCCAAGGAACACAACTAGAACAAGTCAACTTCATGGGAAACCAGGGAAGGCAAGGGAATTACTCCAACAATAACAACAATCAATATTCACAAGGTTGGAGAAATAACCAAACTAAGGTTGGAGTCAGAATGGAGGAACAAGACAACCACCTTACCAACAGCAGCCCTCAACATATGATAAACTGAACACTTTGGAAGGTAAGATTGATGACCTTGTGCAAAAATTTAGTGGATTCAAGACAACTACTGAGGCATCAATCAAGACTCTAGAGAGTCAAGTGGGTCAGTTAGAAACTGAAATGGCAGAACACAGGCGACAACACTTCTCAGCTGTAACCCACACCAATCCAAAGGAACAATGCAACTTGATTGCTACTGATGACAACAAGTCAGAGGAGGAGGAACTTGATGAGGAAGAAGAAATCATCTTTGAAGAACAATTGCTTCAAGAGGAAGTTGTTCAACAAGATGAAGAAGCAGCACAAAAGGAACATCATGAAAAGAAGGTCTTAGTCACAAGTAAGTCACTTGACCCAGGTAAGTTTACTATACCCATCTCTATTGGTAATCTACCTCCTATTCATGCTTTATTAGATCTTGGAGCGAGCATCAATTTGATGCCGCTATCATATTTTAACAAGTTGAGTAATGTGAAGGTCAAGCCTGCAAATGTGAGGTTACTTCTTGCAAATAAATTCGCTCAACACCTTCATGGGATATTAGAGGACATTCAAATCAAAATGGATAAATTTGCATATGTTGTAGATTTCTACATTGCAGAGATAGCAGAGGAGGATACTGAAGTCCCCCTAATTTTAGGAAGACCCTTCATGAAAGCTGCAAAGATGATCATTGATGTTGATCGAGGAAAATATGAATTGAGCTCGAAAGATGAAAGTATTACGTTTCATAGAGGTACGCCCAAGTTACAACAAACTGAGGCTATTTCAAAAAATCCAACAAAGCTTCCAGGCTCCGAATTTCTGAGAAAGCCTAGAATAAGGGTAAAGCATCCAGAGTCAATATGGGAGTTCAAATTTAATAGGAAAAGGAGATCAACATCTGATACTGAGGAAGACAGTGACAGTGATGGAAGAATCAAAAATTGGCATGGAGGATGGGAGCTCAAAGGAAGAACTGGTATGGAGTCAAACATCATCCTCCACTTGAGGCCGCCATAAAAGGGTTGAGTAACCAGGCGTCGAGCTAAAAGACGTTAAACAAGCGCTTCTTGGGAGGCAGCCCAGTCCTTGTAAGTTTTTAATTTTCATTTTAGTAATTTTTAGTTTTAGGAATTACCTGTGTAATTAGGAAATTGTTAAAATGGAGATCTAAATTCAAAAGGATGGTATGGAATCAACTAGGAGTAGCAGAAGCAGAGAGAATACTGCAGATCTGCGCTTTAACCTGTGTTGTAGCGCAGGTGAAGCGCAGAATTAAAATTAAAACCTGACTCTCTGACTTTGCGCTTCACTCTGCGCTGTAGCGCAAGGTGAAGCGCAGCTGGGCGCTTCAAATTCTGAGGCAGAACGCGTTCCACTCTGCGCTGTAGCGCAGAGTGTAGTGCAGGAGGCGGGATTTTAAATCCTGAAAATTGAACAAAGGAGTTCATTTTGAACTTCCTTCCGTTCTCTTCCTTGCGTTTTCTCTGATATTCCTAACCTTTGCTTTGCCTTTTCTCACTCATATAGCCTTCATTTCAGTTTCTGAACTTACACCAGGTATGTTTTTATAGTTTTCTTTCTTCTTGACCGATTGAAATTTTGATTTTTTATTTTATTTGAGCATAACCTTAGGATATGAAAATCTTAGGATTCTAGGAACCTTTAGGAAAGCAATAATTGTTCATAGTGCTTTAAATTAGATTGCATGTGGTTAGGATTCTTTGTGAGTTATTCATGTTTGCTTAGGTGGTAGTTTTTGAGTGCTCAATGATTTCTGCAAATTATTTTGTTGGTGCATGTATGTTCAATTAATTGCTCTAATATTTTTGCATGCCCATACATAAATGATTGTGCAATATTGCATGTTACTGATGACATGATTTTTTGAGCATGAGTTTGATTCTCACTTTGCCTGTTTAGAATTATTTAGGACTTGCTTTAACTGATCACTTTAGCATGTCTTAATTAATTAATTGGAATTTATTGGGTAATGTTTAAAATCAAAAATTTTTATGCACATTTGTTTGGTTAGTTGATTGCTCTAAGAATTGAAATTTATTGGCCATTTATTTCATAATTATGAGCAATTAAATATTATGATGCATAAATAATTTTGAGTTGCTTTTGCTTTACAGATGGTTCGCACAAAGAATGTCAGTGGTGCTAGTTCCTCTGGGAGGGGCACAGGGGGTGCCAAGAGGAAGGCCCCCCAGAGGGAACCTGAGTTCGACCCTCATCGCTTCAAGGACCTCAAGTCCTTTGAAGCATACACTAACATCACCGATTGCAAGTTCATCCTGGAGCGACCAGTCATCCTCCAGGAGGGGGAATATGAGGAGTTTTCTGCTGAGATTCACAGGAGGTGTTGGAACCGCCTCAGCCGCCCTGACAACTACTTTGATCCAGACATTGTCAGGGAATTTTATGCTAACGCTATTGGAGACCAATGCGTTAACTACAGGAGGGAGTCCTATGTTCGAGGACAGGTTATCAGATTTGATTGCGATGCAATCAATGTACTTTTAGGACATCCCATAGAGGAGGACAGAGACCTCGTGGTGTGCCAATACCACGAAAGGATGCAGACTGTGGGGCTTCATGGCAATGACCCCCTTGACATTGAGACTGGTCAGCTGCTATGCTTACCAGGACGTTCCTTTGAAAGGAATGCATATCAGGAGGCTGCCAAGATTCACAGGCATGATATGACGAGTATCACACGGATGTGGATAGTACTGACGCTGACCAACATACATCCTACAGGGCATGTTTCTGATATCATTATACTTGTAGCCCACCTCATTTATTGTATCCTCACCGGCTCTACTATCGATATCTCATGGGTTATCACTAGTAGGATATCAAACTTTGCATCTTCTGTGGGGCGCCGGACTCCTAACTCCAAGATCAGGCTTGGCTTCCCCTCTCTTATCACAACACTCTGAAGATCTAGGGGTGTAGAGGTGAACCCCAGGGTTCGCATTGCACTTCCCATGACCAGAGCATATATTGAAGCCAACTGTATCCCAGCTGAGGAGTTACAGGTTGAGGAGCAGCAGCAGCAACAGGCACCACCAGCAGACATGGACGCTCCAGTCTGGGCCCAACGACTTGAGGCACAAAACACTCATCTGATGGCTCAGATGTCCACTATTCACCGAGCAGCTGTTCATTTTCAGAGTAGACATTATCAGGCTCGTGTGGACCTCATGACCCCTGCACAGTTTCATGATTATTTACAGTGGCCTGGGGACAGGCCTATTTTCCCAGGAGGGGATGGAGTAGCGGCTTACATGGATCAGGACCAGGATGAGGACTGATTGTTTTCTTTCCTATTTGGTGTTTTTCCTTCTTTTTATTTTTTTTTCTTTTCATTTATTTTCTTATTTCTTTTGATATGTACTGTATATTATTACCATTGATACATTATGTAGTACTCATTCTGTTATTTTCTGTTTTTCTGTTGAATTTTTAAACTTTTACGACTTTTTAGGACCTTAGGAAATTAGGATTTAAGGTAACTCTTTCAAAATTCTCTGTAATTAAGTAGTTTAACTAACCAGATTAGGAAAGATGATAGGGTTTTGTGATTAATTCCATAATCAGTTAGGATCAGGATGCTTCTCAAGAGAACCTATCAGGATAGTTAATTAAAACCAGTAAGTGCTTTATCAAGGAATTTTAGCCAATAACCGGTGAGTTGAGAGCCCAAACACTGAAATTGAGAGTTTTTCATCCGCTGCTTGTCAACTGTTATTGCTTGAATTTCTGAATTTTGTCTTGCTAGTAGACGATATGGAAGTGACAAAGGCATATTTTGTGATTATAATATTTTGCTCAGTGCCAAATAGCCAACTTTGATTAATTTTTTCCAATTTTTGATTGCCCATTTGAGCCTTAATATTTCTTTTGAATGCACCCCAGCCATGATTAATGATCATACCATGTCCCTTCACACTTGGGATAGAGAGCAAGGTGCAACACAACAAATGGGACAAGAGGTTGGTGAATTAAAAGGTCAAAGAGATTCAAAGAGCAGGCACAAGAAATCACAAAGAAGGATACTCCCCCATGAATAAATTCTCTACAAAGTTCAAAAAAAAATTCTGCACAAAGTGTGGAAATTGAATAAGTTGGGGGGAGTACTTCTTCAAACAAAGAGGCCAGCTGAAAAAATGTGACAATTCAAGAATGACATGGCAGATGGAGAGAAGTCCCAAGCACAATCACAAGATGCTCTCTATTCAAAGTGTTCTTTGCATATCCAGAAAAACCATGATTTCTTGATAGCCAAGCCTCATTACAACCAAAGAAAAGACCTTTTGGTCTATGTTAACTGCTTGTAGGTTCAGATATTGGAAACGACTATCCATTCTAGTTGTTCAACGGTGGTGAAAAAGACTGAGGGAAACACTTACCCGTGAGAATGAGAGATTTCCTTGGTTTATCACTTACTGCTTTAATTGCTATTTTTGAGAAGTTTGATTGATGTCTGTGTTCTATTCTGATTGAGGATTGGTAGCATCTCTTAATCCTGATTTTTTCTTATGTTTGGAAAGTGACTGCTGCTTAACAAGGAGATGATGTAAAGTTCTTTGAATTTGTTTTTGATTTTAGTTATTCAGGGGATAAAATTGATTTTTGATTGCAAAGAGGTCTCTTGTTTGAGGACAAGCAAGAAGTTAAGTTGGGGGGTATTTTGATAAGTGAAAATCATATGATAAATTAGAGCACTTTTTAGTTCACTTATCAAGGATAAAATGGTATTTTTGCCCCAGTTTAATCCCTTTTTATTAAATATTAGATAAATTGTATTTATTAATCTTAGATTTTAATTTGATGCAATTTTAATAGAAATATTGCTGATTTTTGTAGGATATTACAAAGATTTGATTTGAAGGAAAGATAACATTAAATGAGAGAGATATCTGCAAGATTTGAGTTTGATTAAAGACATTTAAGAAAAATTTGAAGAAGATTTGAGGCAATCAATGAGGAGATCACTGCCAATCAAACAAGGATTCTGCAAACAACCTTCCCAAATAAATCAAAGATGCTCAATAAATGCAAAGATTTCATCAAGAAAAGGGAAACAAGGAAAGACAAATCAACCAAAACCAGTCTCGGGGAGAGATCAAGTTAAAAAGAGAAAGATTGGAGCTGCAGGACGCATTCTGCGCTTCAACCTGCGTTGTAGCGCAGGGTGAAGCACAGCTCTCTGGAACCTGCGCTGCAGCCTGCGCTGTATCGCAGCTTGAAGCGCAAGTCACGCTGATTCTTCCCCTGTTTCCATTTTTAGATAGATTTCTCCCCAATTTTCTTTGTCTTTCCTTAGCCTATAAATAGGACCTCATTACACCAGATCAAGGTGTGCAGATTATTGTAATTCATTCATATATCAGTGATAATGCACCAGAGCTAATTTTACAGTAGGAGAGGAGGAGCGCTTCACAAGGATTGAAGATGGTGACAACATCTTCGGTGGTTTGTATGGCTACCTTGCGTAGTTAACTCTCCATTAGGATTGGATGTAATTGATTCTATCCCCAAGTGTATGTAAATTCTATTTTATTATTTCATGAGCTCTCTGTCTATAATATTGGTAATCTTATCCTGTGCTTAATTCCTAACTTCCGCGCTTGCGTCGGAGTTATAGGCTAGTTTCGACTAGGATTGAGGATGGGGGAGCGGATTCTGAAGAAACTCATTCTCTGAGTGAATAAGAGGACTCGGTGGCCAGTGAACCGAAACATGGGCGTTGCCAGTGATTGATGGGTAGTGTGAGTACTATAATGAAGGGCGTCTACAGGATAGGCATGGTTATTAAATTACCGATAGCAAAGAATTAGTTGATTGTCAATCCAGGAAGCGATAACGTGGATGTATTCTAATGAGTGATGGGTAGTGACAGTACTCTAGCGAAGGTACGTCAAGAGGAGTAGGCCTCGTTTATCAATTAATTCTTTTACAAATGGAATAAAATAAAGTAAAATAAGCCGAGGGTAAGTCTGTCGCTTGAGAGAGCCCGCATGGATTACCTTGGAGTGTGTAAGGCTGCTGGTAACTCGGGGTCTTAGCAATATAGTTTGTCTACAGTATTATAGAGTAAACCTAAAATAATAGATAGTTTTTACATGCACAAAGGGTGTGATGATATGAAGTTCAATCCTAATCCAAGTAAAGTGTCTCTAACTCCTCCTTTCTAATTTCATTGATTATTTGTTATTTATCATTTACGCAACAAAACTCTCATAAATTCGTTGTTTTCCTTGATAAATAGATCACAACTATACGCGAGTTGACCGTTTCTTGTGGATACGATACTCTACTTACTATTATACTGCTGGATTTTTGGTTCGCTTTCCAGAAACACATCAAGGCGCGCGGCGGGGGTACCTACAGAAGGCACTCCGACGCTCAAGTCAGTGAAAATATAAGGTTGATGATGAGTAATGGATATATCAGTTACCTTGTCTAAGTGGGGAGGCGTCCCCTTATATAGGCGTTCTTTGATGGGTCATAGGGGTGTAGGCTTCATAGCTGGGGGAGTATGGATGATTACCCGCAATCCCTCTGTTGTGGCCGTAACTTACAGTTGCTTGTGCCAGTGCCAGTGCCAGTGCCAGTGCCGCCCTTAGCAGGAGGCATGGGGCGCATTAAATGCGTTGAGACTTGGTAGGTGGCCTAGGTCTGGCTACCTAGGGTTGGTAGGTACTGAGACCTCAGTTGGTTTGAGGACCACTCTATCGGTTAAGTCCGCGACGACCTCGGTTGGGCGATGGCTAGGGGGTATCGATGATGACCTCGTCTGGAGCCGATAGTGAGGAGTACCTCGAATGGGTCCATGATGACCTCGCTGGACCGATGGCGAGGGGCGCATCGGTTGGATCTATCATGACCTCGTCTGGGACCGATGGTGAAGAGCATATCGGTTAGGACCAGATCAATAGGTATGACCATAAATAATACTTCATCCGTCCCTATTTATAAGACCTCTTCTAGAAGAATTGAGTGTCCCTTTTTTTGGTCGAAATTGAGTGTCCCTTATAAGACCCTTTGCAAATTTTTAGATAAAACAATATTTTTTTCCATACTTGCCCTTCATTAATATTCAACTCTTTTTATTTCCCATATATTGATAAGTGTGAATAATTAATGAAGTTTTACTCACATACCCAACTACACTATTGGAAAGTGCTTTTGGAGTCTTCCACTATGTCACAATTAATGTCTCTAAAATATAGTGACTTTTAAATAGGGATATATTTAAAATGTTATTATTTTTTTTAAAAGATCAATACATTAACTGACTTTTGAAATTGTTATAATAAGGGCGGAGGGAGTTTGTTGTGGAATTACCGAATTGTTGTTTTTCAATAAATTTATAATGTGATTGGTTTTCGTCCAAACCACCTTAAATGCTACTTTCAATAGGATGACCTCTGATCCACATTTGGTGTGAAAATACATATTTACCTTGAATGTATTTGACACGTTGACTTGCAAATAATGCTTTTAGTTTTTACTATGTTTTTTACTATGGTATTCATATTTTACGTATAACATGTTAACGTTAGAACATAATAAATTCACGTTTTCAATATTAAAAATAGTTGCGTTAAAAAATTTAAACTTATATTTAATAATTTTTAACACTAAACCAAATAAACACGCAATCCACTAAGAGCGTTATAGATTATCTAATTAAACAATATGAGGAATGATGTTGTAGGAGCTAGTTTTCCTCGTAGAATCTCTTTGCAGTTTGGGGCTTTGCACCTCCTTTAATTATAAAAATAAAAATCTCTTGTTATTTTTTAAAATAGAAAAAAATTATTTATCAGGTAGCAATCGTTGTTTGAACATGTCTTATTTTTAGTATGACTAAAAAGTCTAGAAACAGCTTCAAAAATGCAATATTATATAAATTGCAAAATACTAGGATATTATGGAAGATTTCACGTTCGTACGTTACATGTATATAACAGATCATTATTTAAAAAAAAAAAAGTTACGTGCACGTTACTTCTGTTTATAATAATTAAACATCACGTTTTTTTTTTTTAATATAACCTTCAAGTGTGAAAATAAAATCGACGGAGAAAAGCCATATTCTTTAAAAAAATTGTTGAAACTGTCTCCAAAATAAATATGGGAACTTATTTCCTTGCATGACTGAATATGCATTAATCTACGCAAGCAGGTAATCGCTTAGCAACAGCACTTTTGCGTGGTTCAATTCATCGTAGCATTATTGTTTAGTGTGTGTATATATATCAAATTTGGCAACCGTAGTGGTGGTCGACGAGGAGATAATATTAATATATAGTTTTAAAATGGAAGCAGAGACCATTGGTATAAGAAAACGGAAGTTGTTTCCATGCGAGAGGCGGGGGTGAGAATGTCTGTGCAGATTGAAATTTTTATAATTTAAGAAATAATAACTATATGATACATTTTCAATTAAATTTTCCAAGTTGCTTCAATTGAAAAATGAGGGCAACAATTTTAGAGTGTTGCCCGTCGCGAGCCTTGTAAGAGGTTAACAATTTTTTTCCCACTTTATATAATTTTGTAATTTATATGAACCCTTTATTAAGTATGGGTGTATAGTAAGCTTTTTTTTTTTTTTATAAGATCATATGTATCTTTCATGGAAGATAATCATGTTCAATCACCTATATGGGTGACAAACTCTCCCTCTGAGTATTCAACACAACTGTATAACATGGTTAATTAAACTCGAGACTACTGATTAAACTGGAATAACCGAACAACTCTTATCAATCGATCCTCGTGATCGGTTTGAATCAGATAATAAGGGTCCGTTTGAGGTGGTTGTGAGTATTCTTCAATCTTTGATTTTCAAAAAATTTCAACCAAATTTTTATAACTTAAAACTGAAAATTAAAAATTACTTTTTGTAATTTGAATCAAACGTTCATTTTAAAAACCACAAAAAATAGTTTTTAGCTTTTTGTTGTAAAAGTTTAAATTGATTTTTTTTTAAAAGTCAATTAAACAAGCTCTAAAAACTCGCAATTATCTCAAGCAGTAACTAAATTTTTTGTTTATTGTTTTGTTTTGAAGATACAATACAAGACAATCCATTTACATACATGAAAACAAAAGAAACTTTTATTACGTGTATGTATACTTGAATAAATAATTTTTTCTTGAGATATATACAAAAATTATTACGACAACTTAAAATTATAATTTTATTCTGTTTTAGATCTACAGACACGACACGTAGGCATTTTTTTAAGGTGAGAAAAAAATCATACAAATAATCTTAAATTAACAGTTGTCCCTTATGGACATTTCATTGAAGTTTTCAGTGCCGGCACATGCAACGTTATGGTCTGGCCTCGCTATCCATAATTTGTCATCAAGTATGCGTACAAGGAAATCCATGATGCTGAGAGAAAAATTCTTATATAATTCCAATTTCTTTTTTTTTTTTTTTGTTCAAATATGATTCCAATTTCTGTACAGGGTGTTGCTAACAATGCTCTAACAAGACTGCCACAGTGGTTAAGAAATATATATAGTTAACATTCATATGAGCTAAAACCATTTCATCTTGCTTGTTAAGCATAGTGAAATAAGTGAAATCCAAATGAACAAAAACTGATTCTAAATTTAAATACCAATTATAATAGTTACATAAAAGTTAAATTTACTATATATATTTAAGTACCAATTATAACATTTTAAATTTAAGTACCAATCATAACATTGGTACTTAAATTATAGTTGTTACCAATCATTCTAAATTTAAGTACCAATTATAACATTCACTATATAAAAACATTTCACGCGTTTTTATTGGAAATCACAACATTGATTACACTTATAGTATTAAATGTTGCATAATTTAATAAAAATTTTCTAATTTTAGTTCCTTAACCAATGCTCTTAGAGCACTAGTGTGGGTGGAAATATGACAAGACGCTCGTAGAGGGCATACGACCTAGCCTATTTAAGATCTAACTTAGTTTGACTCGTTTGATAAAAAAGTCAGACCTAACTTTTGAAAAAACATTTTTTATTAAATATGTTAGGTTTAAACTAATTTTTTCAAAAGCCTATTAGGCATGGCGGACTAGTCTATTTATAAATAATATTTTTTAATAAAAATATAAATATATTTTACATAATAAATAAGATAATACTCCCTCCGTCCCTTATTATAAGACCCTCTTAACTGTTTCACACAGTTTAAGAAAAGTTGGTTAATTTATCTAAAAATCTGCAAAGGATCTTATATTAAGGGACATCCAATTCTTCTAGAAGGGGTCTTATAAATAGGGACGGATGGAGTAATATATAACTTTTTAATTTCTCCTGATAGTCTATTTAGAGATAAACTTGTTGGCCTATTTAAAAGCACATGTTAATAACATATTTACATTATTAAAAAATAAATTTATTAGTATGTAAACATACTGGCTGATTTAAAAATAGACCTATTGGCCTATTTAAATGTCATAATATAATATAAAATAAACTTTTAAACAGGTTAATAGGTCAAACCAGATTTTCACACGAGTCAGACCAAGATTGAAAAAATGGCCTATAATAAGTAACATGCCAAGTTTGAGCCACGAAAATATAATGCAGGTCAAACTTGGGGTCTTGCAAAACCTAATTTGTCTCGGCCTACTTCCATCCCTAGTCACTATATATAGCATTTCCCTTTTGTATATTATGAAAGGTGTATTGCATGTTGGTATCTTTTATTTATAAAACATGAATCCAAAATTTTTCTTAAAAATTTCTAGCACCGTAAAATTCACAAAGTTCCTTGTATTTATTTTGGAATGACAATAATCCTTTCACACATCATTTTAGGGTGTGATAAATGTAGAGAGGAAAAAGATAAAAAAAAGGGAAAAATTAAAAATGTGATAAGTGATGTAATATAAAAAATAAAAAATAGAAAAAAAAGGGAGATGTGATGAGAAATATATAAGAGAATAAAATGTGAAAAAAAAACAAAACTATTGCTTTTGTAAATCCTTGCACCATCACAACGTGACTATCATTTAATCCGGCGTATGTGTGTTATTTTTCAATTCTGCAATCCATCTTTATATTAAAAAAGTAGAGTGATTATTTTAATTAGTGAAATATGTTATGAATAATTATGATACATAGGATGTACATCGGATTTAGTTTGATTTAATATGACTTTACTTATTTCTTTTAAGAGAAAAAAATGATCTTGAGAAGATATTGTATAAGTGTAGGTTACTTAGTTTCCTTAATTGTAGATTATTTTGTTTACTTTATTAACTCTTATTCACTTGTATAAATACTCCCCTATGTGAATGAGATAAGACACGACCAACGACTCTTGATCTCTTCTACTCTTATTTTACTCTCTATTCTCTACTCTCCACTTTTATATATATTCTTGACATTAATTTCATAACACGTTATCAGCACGAAAAGCTCTACACATTATTATAAGAAGTCTTACGTTGATCCTACGAAAATCAAAGGTATTACTATTATTACAAGAAATCCTACATTAATGTGAAAAAGGTATGATGAGCCTTTTAGCATTCATTATCTTAAATTAAAATATAAGTTTAAGGACGAAATTATGGCTTGACTTGCCAATCGAGCAGGTAGATTTTTATAATATTTTTAAATATAAAATTATGTTTAAGCCTACAAATCGAGCATATAAATAATGATGAAATATAAAATTTATTCATTTGATTTTTATCTTTTAATTTATTAAAAATAAATATTTAAGATGTGTTGAATTTTTTTTATTATTCATGTTTCTTTTACCATTAATATTATACTCTATTGTTTCCAATCACTAATAATTATTATCATTGTTATTATAATTGTTAGAGGAATTAAATAAAAAAAAATTGATATTTTTATATGGATTCATGTATTTCTTTAAGAGATATGGATTTTATTTCTGAGATATTTCTTACATGGTTAAATTAGTAAGTTGAATAATGCATGATCCTATATAATGTTTCTTTGAAAATATTGTATGATCAGCTACATTGATATTTTTTTATTGGAAGTATATATTTCACATTATTATATTACATGTGCGAGATGTTTAGATTAATTTGATATATAAGACATGACTGGTTTACTTTAAAGAAATTAATTAATAATATTATCATATGATTTTTCAAGGCTGATATTATAATAATTATAAGCGGGAATAGAGAACATGTGTTATGTATGAAATCATTTTTTTCAAGGTTTTCAAATTTATAATTTATACATGTGTATGCTTTTGTATTATTTCTAGATAATGTTAAAGATCTCTATTACTGGATATAGTGTGAATTTTTTATATTTTTGTCAATGAAAATGGGTATAATATTATATGATGACTCATTTGTCAAATTAATATGCTTTGCTCTAAATATTTTAAGTTATTATGTTTTTTTTTTACTACACTTCATGGTTAGAGCAATTTAGTGTGATAGAATATTGAAATAAAACATCTAATCAAGACAAGGCTAAAGCCATGATCTTTCTTCATTACCTCATCCATAAAGGATTAAAGGGTGAAAACCTTACGATAAAATATTCACTCGTTCTTTGGAACTATTTAAAAGAACGATATGACCACCAAAAGACTGTAATTCTCCCAAAAGTTTGTTCTGATTGAATACATTTATGCCTATAAGACTTTAAGGTTGTAAGTGAGTACAATTCTGCTTTATTTAAAATCCCTTCTCATATGAAATTATGTGGAGAAAAGATCATTGATGATGACATAAAGTCTTAAATAAAGCTACATTGAGCTCGTTCTTTTTATAATTTCAATTGAGAAGAGATTTTAAATAAATCAGAATTATACTCACTTACAACCTTAAAGTCTCGTAAGCGTAAATGCATCTAATTAGAACGAGCTTTTGGGAGAATTACGTCTTTTGGTGGTCATATCGTTCTTTTAAATAGTTACAAAGAACAGGTGAATCTTTTACCATAAGGTACTCACCCCTTAATCTTTCATGGATGTGATGACGAAGAAAAATTATGGCTTTAGCCTTATCTTGGTTAGATGCTTTTATTTCAATTGCGTGTGGACGTGATTGTCGAGAGCTCAATTTCGTCCGATGTGGCGTGTGAACATGATTGTGTTTGAGGATTAGGTCGAGAGCTCAGCTCCGCTAGACATGGCGTGTAAACTTTGTTTGAGGGCGTGCGCGCCAAGTTTATGTATTAAAGGGCATGTGCGCCAAGTTTATGTATTTGAGGGTGTGTGCGCCAAAGCTAACGTTTTGTTACCTATATGGTATTACAAATATAATTCAAGGCTTCGACAGAGCTAGTATGTTTGTTACCTATATATGGTACAAATATAGATGAAGGCTCCGATTACATAAAGGAACAAAATCACACATTGATTGTGCCTTATATTATGACAAGTCTCATAAAAACTTATTAAGTTTCAAGGTTATCCGCAAAAATGGATACCATATAAAGACAAAAATGATGACAATGTTGAATATGTGTACCTCACAAGAATGATGCTAGATAGGGATGGCAAAACGGGCTTGGCCTGATGAGCCAGCCCGTCCCAACCCGTCAATTTTATAGGCTTGGGTTGGGGACTTCCAACCTATTAGCTCGTCTAACCCGACCCGTCCTGACCTGTTCAAAAACAAGTTTCATGAGTATTTGGGTCGGGCCAGCCTGTCAGCCTGGTAAAAAATAAAAAAATAATAAAAAAGGTACAACCGGTATTGTCTTCCTGCCTTGCTGTTCTGGGACTTAGGTTGGGTAAAAAAACTATAATATAGTCCCTAATACCATTCTGCATGTCATCTAACTTGGATTTATCTAATTTTAAAAAAGAAAATTTATTTATTTGGATTATCTAATTTAATGTTTAGGAAAAGGGAAATAGCTTACTTCAGTGTAAAAAAGAAAACTTACTGCTTAATATGTTCAGGTTTAAGAAACTGAATGAGTGTGTCCTTTTCTTTGCACGGGCATATTTGCATTGAATGGAATAGAATAATTTTGCATTTGGTGATGAATGAGTGTTTGTTTGTATTTTAATGATTTTTTTTTTTTTTTTGCATTGTCTTGGTGTTTGCAAAAAATTTGGATTTGTTTAGGAAAATATGGGTTGGCCCGTTGGCCTATTCATCCTGTTCAAATATGGGTTGGACTAGTTTTTTTCCATTTTTTAATTAGGGTCAGTCCGTCCCATCTCGTTTTTTTTACGGACCAGCCCATTTTGCAACCCTTAATGCCAGATAAAAAAAATGTGTATGGGAAAAATTGCCTTTATTTTCCTCCGAGTTATACTACACCTATATTAGTACAATTGAAACAAATGCAATAGTAAATCATAATAAAATTTTTATTTGGCATGGACGGTTGAGTCATCCCGTTTCAATTATATGATGCGAAAATGATTGAAAATTCATATGGACACCTTATGAAGAGCCAGAAGATTCTTCAGTCCAACAATTTTTCATGTATGTTGCTTATTTACAATGAAAATTGATTATTTGACTATCACCAAGAAAGATTGGAATTGAATCCCCCACTTTTTCTAAATGTATACAAGGTGATATTTATGGACTAATACACCAATCATGTGGGCTATTTAGATATTTTATGATTTTAATTGATGCATCAACTAGATGACCACATGTTTGTTTATTGTCAACTTGCAACTAGGAGTTTACAAGATTGCTTGCCCAACTAATTTGTTTAAGAGCTCAATCAAGAAAATACACCTTGATAAAGTAGGTGAATTTATGTATGCCCATTGAAATTGATGTTGAGCATCTTGTAGCGTATGTTCATGCACAAAATGATCTTGTAGAATCATTTATTAATTACAAGGTAAATAATAATGAGATCAAGACTTTCAATTTCTATTTGGGGACATGCAATATTGCATGCTGCAACACTTGTTCGCATCAGGCCAATAAACTATATATATATATGTATGTATGTATGTATGTATGAGCTATCGATTCCCGTATATGATAAAATATAGTGAACAATTGATGAGAGATTCATTCGCAGATCAATTTGTCGATTGTCATTTTGATGAAATTGTTTTCCCAGTATTAGGGGAGAAAATAAGCAGTTGGGCAAAGAAATCAGTTGGAATGAATTATCCTTATCCATCTTGATCCTCAAACAAAACTGTAACATCCTAAATTTTATTAGGATAAATATTAATTAAATTAAATAGATTAATTAAGAAAATAATTAATTTAATGGGAAATAAATAATAGGAATATTGTTATTAATAGTTTTATTTCGTAAAGATAATTTTAATTGAAAATAAAATAATGGGGGGTGAGAGTGGACCCAAGCCCAATTAGTTATTTCAGTAAGGAGGGGTTAACAGAGCACCCTAATCCTTATTCGTATCATTCGTCAGTAAGCGAAACGCTAAGGAGGGGGAGAAACGGAGTCTCATAAGAGAGCTGTTGTGGAGTGAACGCAAAGAATCCAAGAAGGACTCCCTTGCTGTGATCAAGCTTCGCTTAAGGTACGGTGGGGGAGAGGGTATTGCATGTATATGCATGTAGAGATGATTGGGTAGTAATCTAAGAGTATAATTTCGAATTGATGAATGTATGACCTAGAACGATGATATAATCTGTTGATTTATGATTAATTGTATGTAAATTGAAGAGTATTGGATGAGATTAAACATGATAATGAGAATAATGGAAAATGGGTGATTAGGGATTGAGAAATTGGGGATTTTGATGAATTGATGGTATAATCTGTAATTGATTGTTGATTTACGGAGTATTGGATGGTAATAATGATTATGCATGATGTTTAGACGTAAAAGACTGATTAGGGATTGATTGGATGAGTTTAGAGAGGTTTGAAATCGTGAACTCTGCGATCTGCGTCGCGGGTAATCGATTACCAGGAGTGGTAATCGATTACTAGAGTGTTCTAGGCAACCCATAAGCACTGTTTGCTTGCTGGTAATCGATTACAGGGGTGTTGTAATCGATTACCAGAGAGTTTGTCTGTGGGTAATCGATTACAGGGGTGTTGTAATCGATTACCAGAGAGTTTGCTTGCGGGTAATCGATTACAAGGGGGTTGTAATCGATTACCAGAGACCTTGTTTGCGGGTAATCGATTACTAGAGGTTGGTAATCGATTACCAGAGTGGATTTTAAGATCCTAACTGTTTGATGATGATTGATGTTGTTTGAGAGTACTTTATAATGAGTATGGTGTTGATGATTAATGATGTTTGATAAGGATTGCGATGCTTATGATGATGAATAATGATGATATTTGATGATGAGTGTGATGATGTATCATGATGATAATTGATGTTGAGTGTGATGATGTATTATGATGATAATTGATGATGAGTGTGATGATGATAATGATGTCGGTGTATATCACCTTATTATGATGATGTTTAATTATGAGCATATTGATGTATGATGATGATATGTGTATATCACTTTATAATGATGATGTTTGATGATGAGCATGTTAACGCATGATAATGATGATTATGATGATGGTGTATATCACCTTTTGATGATGATGTGATCTAAGTTGTGCGGGCCCATAGAGGGGTACAACTTAGGAGAGATGCCTTGAGCATATGTGATGAGACCTGAATTGTGCAGGCCCATAGAGGGGGTGCAACTCAGGGGATCAAGATGGGGCGTTCGATGCACGGGCCCATAGAGGGGGTGCAACTCAGGGGATCAAGATGGGGCGTTCGATGCACGGGCCTATAGAGGGGGTGCAACCTAGGAGTGATTGTACGGGCCTATAGAGGGGGTACAACCTAGGATCGAATGTCGTTGTGCGGGCCCATAGAGGGGGTACAACCTATCGGATAGTGTGTGGTAACACCGGTAGACTATCTTGGTACTAACTAGAGTGATTGATGAGGTGCGCTCATTGTGTGGAGTTCCAAGTCATGATCTTTGGGTAGACGATGAGAAGAGTATTGATGTGTGATATTTCATGATGAAATGGTGTTATTAAATGATGTTATGAATGTTGATGATGATGAGTATTATGTGTGAGAATAGAATATATGATTATTTGGGTGAATGATGGTATGAGAACTATATGATGATATATGAATGAGATTATGATGATGATGAGCTTAATGATTGTATAAAGGATATGTTTATGTGTTGTGAATAGGAATGATGGTATGACATGTATATGTTGATATAGATGATTAAATATTTGTTGAGTTTTAAATGAATGTTATTCATTGGTGATTTAATGTATTGATGGCATGATGTAATGATGTTGTGGGTGAGGATGGGTATTCTCTATGTGTATGTATGGGTAGTATTCCTTTTTCCTCACCGTATTCTGTGGATATATGTTACAGGTGTTGAGGAGGACACGACCGGTGTCGACTATGATTAAAAGGGTATGCTCTGATAGATGTGACATCAGGGTGTATTCGGGATGTTTTAATATGTTTCTATATTAGGAGTATTTTGTGAACTTTTGGATGCCTTGTATGGCAGTAGACTAATAGTAGTTCTTTTTATGAATTGGAGATTCCGCTACTTATTATTTAAATTATATTTGAAAGTTTAATTTCTTTTAATAAAGTCATTTTCGAACTGAGATATTATAAGAGTAATTGTAAACCTTTTTACCTAACGTGGGACTTTCCCTTTTCTAAACTACAATTTCTTAAATATATAAGAGTATGGGGTAGAAGGGTGTCACAAAAACAATGTGAACTGAAAGTTCAAAGGATAATTCATGTGAAAAGGTTAGCCAACCAATTATCAAATGTATTCACTGACGAAAAAGATGTACAAACTGTTAGTGCTCCAATTAAATAGATGTCCTTGTTGGACAATCTACAGTTGAAAATGAGTCTAAAGCATGCTTGAAGCGTGATAGACCTGTTGGTTCCGAAGATTAAAAAATCCATGAAAAAAAGAAAAGGAGGTAAGAATCTAGATGGTTGAATCGACGATACAAAGACTCCAGAAAAAAGTCCTCAAACATAATTAATATTTCAGTTCCAGATGGAACCCAGGTATTTGAAATTGATGAAAATAAAGAGATCTCAATCATGTCCTGGATGAAATGCAATGGAACCGGCATGAAGTCAATGTTGACGACATTTTTGCATTTAAAATAGCGCTCGATATTATAAATTATAGTGAGGATCATGAATCGAAATCGGTTAAAGAATGTCGACAAAGAAATGATTGGCCAATATCAAAAGATGCAATTCAGTTGCAAAACACAAAAGTTTGTGGCTTACAGCCCACACACATGAAGGTGTAAAGACAGTCAGATACAAATGGATTTTTGTACGAAAACGAGATGAGAAAGGACGAATTTGTGTGGTATAAAACATGACTTGTTGCCCAAGGTTGTTCGCAAAGACCTAGGATTGATTTTGAATAACTATATTCACTTGTGGTGGATGCGAGTATTTTTCGATATTTTTTAGTCCTATAGTAAATGAAAATGTAGATTTATATTTGATGGATATTATTTGTATGATTCACTTGAAAATGATATTTGCATGAAATTTCTTAAAGGATTCAATTTGCCTGCAGTATATAATCCAAGTTCTCGAGAAAATTAATCAAGCAAATTGAATAAATCTCTTTATTGATTAAAGAAATCTGGGCGCATATAGTATAATAGCCTCGATGAATATTTGCTGAGAAAAGATATAAGAATGATCATATTTGTCCGTGCATTTTTATAAAAAGATATGACAAAAAGTTTGTCATAATGGCTGCTTATATTATTGGAACTCTTGAAGAGCTTTCAAAAGTTGTAAATTGCTTAAAGCAAGAGTTTGAGATGAAGGATCTATGGAAGACAAAGTTTTGTCTTTGATTACGGCGTGATATTTAAAAGATGCAATTTTAATGTATCAAGAAGCATACACAACAAAGATATTGAAATAATTATATATGGACAAATCGCATCCATTATGCATTCCAATGGTTATAAGGTCACTTGATGTGGATAAAGTTTCTTTTAGACCTCAAGGGAATGATGAAGAAATGCTTGGTATAGAAATACCATATCTTAGTGCAATCGGGGCACAAATGTATCTTGCTACAATACTCATACATGACCCGACATATAATATATTGTTAATTTATTTGCAAGATATAGTTTTTCATCTGCATGGCATTGGAATGGAATTAAGCATATATTTGCTACCTTAAAATTACATTGGATGTGGGTTTATTCTTCTAAAATTGACCAAAGTCAAACCTGCTTGGTTATGCAGATGCAAGTTATTTCTCTTACCCTCATAATGATCGATCACAAACAAAATATTTGTTTACAAGTGGTGATACAACCATTTTATGACAATCCATGAAACAAACTATAACTGCCACATCATCTAATCATGCAAAAATTTAACATTACATGAGGCGAGTTGAGAATGCTTTTGGTTGATATATGTAATTCAATGTAACATCCCAAGAATTCAAACTTGTTTTTAATAATTAAGCATATAAGATAAGAATTTTTGTAATAGAGGAAAGGATTAGGTGGGAGGGAATTAAGATAGGATTAAAGAGAAGAGAAAATCAGAAAATGGAATTCTGGTATTCTCGCTCAAGCGAGAATGGCTCGCTTGAGCGGGTATATCAGTAAAAATTTGCAAAACTCTTTTCCAATTTTCTCGCTTGAGCGAGAAGGGCCTCGCCCAAGCGAGAAACAAGGGAGGAATTGGTGTGCTCTCTTGAAGAATTTCGCTTGAGCGAGAATGGCCTCGCTCAAGCAAAATTCAACCAGAATTGAGGGGCTTTCTGGATGTTTTTTGTTTGAGCGAGCTGGCTCTTGCTCAAGCGAAATCCTTCCACAGAGAGGGATACTCTCTGGAGTATTCTCGCTCAAGCGAGAAGAGTCTCGCTTGAGCGAGAGTACGGAAGAGGGGAAATCTCATCCCTTTCGCTCAAGCGAGAATCCCTCGCTTGAGCGAGAATCCCTCGCTTGAGCGAGAACACGCGTACCAGAATAAAAAAATAATTAAGGCACCAACTTAATCACTTTCTTCTCTTCCTTTTTTGATCTTAGAGAGTGTGGTTCTGGAGAGAGAGGGCCATTCAAGCTTGAAGAAGGATCCCCAAGTCAAGGGCTTCATCCCTAACCTTCCTCAACCTTCATTCTCTTCCGTTGAGCTCCAAGTGGTGAGCATAACTCACACACTCACTTCCATCTTGAATGTTTCCTCTTGAATGAACCCTAATCCTTCCTATTCTCTTCCTTTATCCTGTATGCATATGTTTGGTTGTTGTTTTCCCTCCTTTGTGGTTTTGTATATTTGTATGGAGATAGAGATGTATTAGGGTTTTTTTCCCCAAGTTAGGGCTTCTTTCCCATTTATGTTGCTTAGTATCTATTTCATAATCCATGACATATATTCAAATGTGAGTTGTGTATTATGGCTCCAGCCCAGTAAATAACTAGAAAATGAATTTGGCTTCGACCCCAGTAAAAATGACTTCGGCCCCAGTTCACCTTAATTAAACAAGATTGGACTTCGGTCCCCAGTTTATTGGACTCCAGTCCCCAGTTAAAACACAGGTTTTAGCTTAATTGGCGGTGTTATGCCCAAGGAAGACGTTCCTTGTAGTCTGAGCTCAGGTCTATCCCCAATTAGTGATAAGACCCCGTCTGTCAGGTAATGCATGTCATTCATGTGTATATTTACGTTTATGCTGAGATAATATGTTATGAATGGTGTTCCTTACTCTGTTGCATTCATTTATATGTTCCTCCACTGCATGTTGCATGGTTATATTCACTGAGACATCCGTCTCACCACATGTTTCGTGGACCACATTTTAGATGCGCAGGTACCTCCACGCACGAGCCCTTCAGCCAGGAGCTGGAGCTGTTTAGTGTTTTGTTGCAGAACTAGTATTTGGGCAATGTTAGGCCCCTTTTGATTATATAATTATGTACTGACTTCTATTCCTTTGAGAGGATATGACCGTAAATGTGATTTTCATTAGCTCTCTGTTGTCAGGACACATGTATGGGGGTATCCTCAGCTTATTATTGTATATTGAATGATTGTAGCCCATGTGGCAATTATGTACTTAGTTCACTTTCATATATTGTTCAAGTTATCGTTGGTCGCTTAAACAATTATGTGGTTGTTTGGTTTGATATTTAAAATGGCGCGAATAATTTCAGAGATTTGGGGATTTTGCTTCCAACGAGCTATAAATTCTCAAATCTAGGAATTAGGACGTTACATTCAACATGTGCAAGAAACTTGTGGTTTATCTTCCGGGAAATTGACTCTGACGATCTTATGCGAAGATAACAATGCATGCATTTCCCAGTTGAAAGAATGGTACATTCAATGAGATAGAACAAACTCATGATCTTAAAAAAAGAATTGTGATTTATACGTTCAGCAAGTTCATGAGAGGATGTGATAGATCTTTTACAAAGTCGTTACCAACTAAAGTTTTTTAGCATAACTAGTGTGACACCCTTCTACCCCAAACTCTTATATATCAACGAAGCGGAAGACTTAGTAAAATAATGCACCACACTGGGTAAAAAGGTTCACATTCCTCATCGTTTGAAACGTCAAATAATCTTAAAGTTAGCTTAATTAAAATAATAATAATATTCAACGGTTTTCGAAATAGCGGAATCTCAAATGACAATATTAAAATATCCTACAAGTCATGCAAGGTACTTAAACAGTTCACTAATCTCTCCCTAATAATAAAAAAAATCATAAAATAAAATCCCCATGATATGCCCTAATGTCACATGTATCAGAACGACACTCCCTTTACTCAATATTCGATACCAGTTGTATCATCATCATAACCTTGAATTAACCACAGTAACAGTGAGGAAAGGAACACCAACTCGTACATACACATAGGGGCTACACCATCCTCACCACACATAGCACAACATCAAGTTCAATCACATAATCATTAATCATATTCTCATCACATCGTATTCATCAATAAATCATCCTATAATAACTCATCAATATATTCATCATACTATATAACTCACACATCATATTTCACCAAGAAAGCACATCTCTACTCTCAACACATAATATTCACATCATCAATAATTCTCATATCATCACAGTATCAATTAATTTCATCATTAATGCAATGCATGCTCATTTATCATGCACACCAAACTCATCAACACCTCCTAAGGTTCATGACTTGGAACTCCGCACAATGGGTGCACCTCATCAATCTCCCTAGTTGTTACCAATGATGTCTACCGTTAAACACCACACCGTCCGGTAGGTTGTACCCCCTCGTTGGGCCCGCACAACTCATTCGACCCTAGGTTGCACCCCCTCGTTGGGCCAGTACAATCCTAAGTTGCACCCCCTCGTTGGGCCCGTGCATCGAATGTCCATCATGGTCACTACACCCCCTCAGTGTAGTATACTTGAGTTGTACCCCCTCGTTGGGCCCGCACAACTCAGTTATCAGGATACACCCCCTCATTGGGCCCGTGTACCTGATGTACATGCTCAAGGCATGTACGACATCAAATCAATTCTCATATGCTCAATGCACGATCACATCATATAGTTCATATATATCATCATCATCATCAATCCTCGTTAGTCATCATTAATCATCATAATATCATCAAACATCATCATAATAATCATCATAAATATTACAAGGCATCATCATTCATCATCATCATAGTCATCAAGTATATCATCAATCATTCATCAATCATCATCAAAATAAACATCTATCATCAAGGACACACTCATATCATCATAATCACACCAAAATCAAGGTATAACAATCACCTTCAAACATTAAGATTATTAAAACCACTCTGGAAAACTCATCAAAATTACATCAAAACAGAAATCTGCGATCTACGCTCCAACCTGCACTGCAGCGCAACCTGCAGCGCAGATTCCAGAGAGTTCCCGCTTCAACCTGCACTGTAGCGCAAGTTGCAGCGCGAGTTACGTAGAACGCGTCTGTTCTACATTTGACCCCTTTTCTCCCCTTCTTCAATCCCTACTCAATCCTCATCGTTCATACTTCAATCATATTCGTTTATATCGATTAAATTCATCAAAAACAACAATCTTAACACAGATTATACAGTTATTCAATCAAAATCCCAAACCATTAAATCTCCAATTACCCTCTTTCAATATTCTCAAAATCCTCTTCAATTTCACCCAAGAATTCATCAAGATTCATAAAATCAGTCATTAATCAACAGTTTTCATCATACCTTACTCAACATATACATATATTAAGTCAAATTTAAATGTCTCAGAGGGTCTTATGGTTGCCCTCACTACCCAAACACACCCACATGCACATACAAGCAGGACCCCTCCCCCCCGTTACCTTGGAGTGAAGGTCGAACTGCAACAATCTTTGATTCTTGGTTCTTGATTCTTGATCAATCTGCAGCAACCCTCTCTTGAGACGTAGTTTCTCCCCTCCTTGGCTCTTCGCTCTCTGACGATTTGAAAAATAAGGATTAGGGTGAACTGATAACCCTTCCTTACTAAAATGCCTATATGGGCTTGGGCCCATCCTCAACCCCCTTTATCTTCCTTTTAAATTTGAACTAGCTTTATGGATAAAACTACTCATAATATTAATTCTATTATTCATTTATTTATTTCTCTACTTTATTAATTTAATTTAATTTTATTCTACTTAATAAAATTCAGGATGTTACAACTCTCCCCTCCTAAAAGAAAATTCGTCCTCGAATTTTACCTAAAGCGAATAACTCTGGATAGGACTCCTTCATCTTCTCTTCAAGTTCCCAAATAGCACTCTCGGGTGTAGGTCCTCCCCGGATTATCTTAACTAAAGGAATTTCTTTACCTCGAAGTTGTTTCACCCTCCGATCCTCAACTCTCACCGGCATAGTTTCCACCATCAGGTTTTCCTTAATCTCAAGGTGATCCGACTCAATCACATGTGAAGGATCATGAATGTATTTCCGGAGTTGAGAAACATGGAATACATTATGAAGGTTTGACAAGTGTGGAGGTAAATCAATTTGATAGGCAACATTGCCGACTCTTTTGAGAATTTGGTAAGGACCAATGAAACGAGTTGTAAGCTTTGTAGACTTTAATGCTCTACCAACCCCAGTCCACTGAGTGACTTTCAGAAATACATGGTCCCCTTCTTTGAATTCCAATTCCTTCCTCCTCTTATCAGCATAATTCTTCTGCCTACTCTGAGCTGTCCTCATCCTCTCCTGGATTATCCTAACCTTATCAGTGGTTTGCTGCACTACTTTGGGTCCTAGCATAAGGCTCTCTCGCGGCTCACACCAACATAAGGGTGTTCTACACCTCCTACCATACAATGCCTCACGAGGCGCCATACCTATGCTAGAGTGAAAATTATTATTGTAAGTGAACTCTATCAGAGGTAGGAAATTATCCCAACTACCCCTTTGGTCTAACACACAAGCCCTAAGCAAATCCTCTAAGGATTGAATGGTTCTCTCGGTCTGACCATCAGTTTGAGGGTGATAAGCTGAATTAAGCCTAAGTTGGGTCCCCAATGCCTGCTGCAGACTCTCCCAAAATCTAGAGGTAAACCTGGGATATCTATCAGAAACTATACTAGATGGTATGCCATGAAATCTCACAATCTCACTAATGTAAATCTGAGCTAGTTTCTCTAAGGAGTACTTAATATTAATGGGAAGAAAATGAGCACTCTTGGTTAACCTATCCACAATAACCCAAATAGAATCATGCCCCCTTACAGTCTTAGGCAAGGCAACTACAAAGTCCATGGAAATGCTATCCCACTTCCACTCGGATATACTTAAGGTTTGAAGCAATCCTGAAGGCTTTTGATATTCTACCTTAGACTTTTGGCAAACTAGACAAGTACTCACAAACTCCTCTATATCCCTCTTCATCCTAGGCCACCAAAATATCTTCTTCATATCTTGATACATCTTAGTTGAACCTGGGTGAAAACTAAGCTTACTCCTATGACCCTCTTCAAGCACTAAACGCTTAATGGTAGGTTCACTAGGCACACACACTCGGTCTCCAAATCTCACAACCCCATCTATATCTAAGACAAGCTTTCCACCACTACCTTCCTCTATAGCCCCTCGCCTACTCACTAAGAATGGGTCCTCTAATTGAGCTTTCCTAATGTCCTTCAACAGATCATTACTTACTCTAATCATCCCTAGCCTCACACTATCAGAAGTCACTTCACAGGCTAAGCTCAAATCCCTAAACTGAGTTAAAAGATCCATTTCCCTAATCATCAAGGAACTAACATGAATAGATTTCCTACTCAGAGCATCTGCCACTACATTAGCCTTACCGGGATGGTAACTCAACTCAAATTCATAATCCTTTAGAAACTCTAACCACCTCCTCTGCCTCATGTTCAGCTTTTTTTGGTCAAACAAATACCTAAGGCTCTTATGGTCACTAAAACCTCAAATTTGGAACCATACAAATAATGTCTCCATATTTTCAACACAAACACTACAACTGCTAACTCTAGGTCATGGGTAGGGTAGTTTCTCTCATGTATTTTCAATTGCCTAGAAGTATAGGCTACTACGTTACCCTCTTGCATTAACACTCCTCCTAAACCCATCTTAGATGCATCACAATATACTACAAAAGATTTACTAAGATCAGGCAACACTAACACTGGCGCACTAGTCAACTTTTCCTTAAGAGTTTGGAAACTAGATTCGCACTTACTGTTCCACACAAAGGAAACTCCCTTCCTACTCAACTCAGTCAAAGGTAAAGCTAACTTAGAAAACCCCTCTATGAATCTTCTATAGTAACCAGCTAACCCAAGAAAACTTCTAATCTCACTCACTGACTTAGGAGCCTCCCACTTAAGTACGACCTCTACTTTAGAAGGATCAACACCTATACCTCCTTTAGAAATCACATGACCTAAGAAACTTACTTCTTCTAACCAGAACTCACATTTAGACATCTTAGCATACAACTGTTTATCCTTAAGAATCTGAAGCACTACCTTTAAATGTTCCTCATGCTCCTCCTTAGTTTTGGAATAAATTAGTATATCATCTATAAAGACAACTACGAATTTATCCAAGTAAGGGTGAAAAATCATGTTCATGTAATCCATAAAAATTGCAGGAGCATTAGTCACACCAAAAGGCATTACCAGATACTCATAATGTCCATACCTAGTTCTAAAAGCAGTCTTAGGTATATTCTCTTCCTTAACTCTAATTTGGTGATAACCCGACCTAAGATCTATCTTGCTAAAGACACAAGCTCCCACT
The DNA here is from genome assembly GCA_026901365.1 of Sesbania bispinosa. Lineage (NCBI taxonomy): Eukaryota > Viridiplantae > Streptophyta > Magnoliopsida > Fabales > Fabaceae > Sesbania > Sesbania bispinosa. The sequence goes on from QLOH01000141.1 coordinate 860,243, forward strand.
AATTGATCCATTAGGTCATCTATCCTAGGCAAATGATACCTATTCTTTATAGTTACCTTGTTCAACTGACGGTAATCTGTACACAGTCTCATACTACCATCCTTCTTCTTTACTAATAACACAGGCACTCCCCATGGTGATACACTAAGCCTTACAAACTTCTTTTCTAACAAGTCCTCTAATTGTTTCTTAAGTTCTTCTAACTCTATGGGTGAGATCCTATAAGGTGCAGTTGAAATAGGTCCCGTACCCGGTACTAAGTCTATAGAAAACTCAATCTCTCTCTCAGGTGGTAGACTAGACACATTATCAGCAAACACCTCAGGATACTCACACACTACAGGTATCTCACTAACAACAGCACTACTCTCAGAACTCAAAGAAGATAGTAACATATATTCCTGGGCATCTTCCCTTAGAGACGCCTTCACTTGATTGGCAGTCAAAAAGTCCTTATTCTTACTCTCAACAGGATTACCAAACACAATGGTTTTATCAGCACAATTCAATAGGACATGATTGGAAGATAACCAGTCCATTCCAAGAATAATGTTTAGTTGACTTAGAGGCAAACAGATTAAATGAACTGAGAATTCTCTATCATTAACAAGAATAAAACAGTTTAAGCACACATTAGAAGTAGAAACTGACCCACTAGCTGGTGTTTCCACATTCGACACAAAAGGTAAAGAAGAAACAGGCAATTTCAATCTAGACACGCAAGCATATGATATAAAAGAGTGAGTCGCACCAGAATCAAATAGTACAACTAAAGGATTATCCGCAATGTAACCAGTACCTTGGATCAAGTCATCATATTGAGCAGCTTCAGTACCACTCAAGGCAAAGACTCTCCCAGTAGCTTTAGGTTTACTGGCACTTCCATTAGCATCTCCACTTGTCGCTGCAGCTCCTTGCTTCTTCTGAGGACAATCATGAGAAATGTGTCCTTTCTCCTTACATGTATAGCAGGTGACCTTTGTATCTTCACATTGATTTACTCGATGTCCCTCCTTTCCGCATTTGAAACAAGTATTAGCGGCAGGTACCACGCTTCCACCCTTGGAGGCTTGACCGGTAGTAGTAACGTAGCTCTTCTTTTGCACTGAGCCCGCACTGCCTCCTCCAAACTTGGTGCCTCTTGTTGCACGAGAATATGGTTTGTTCTTGCCAGTTGATTCAGATTTGCTTTGACTCCTTATAGGTCCTACGCTCTTGTAATGCGCAACTCTATCCCGACTGTCTTCCTCGTAGATTCTGCATTTGTTGACCAGCTCGTGAAAACGCGTCATCCCTTGGTAGTTGAACACTTGCTTGATCTCTGGACGAAGACCGCTAATGAACTTCACGCACTTGGCCTCTTCATTCGCAGCTCCCTCATACATAGGACAGAATCGAACTAACTCTTCAAACTTGGTCACGTAATCCGCCACGGTGCCATCCCCTTGCTTTAACTCGAGGAACTCGATCTGCTTCCTGTTACGAATGTCTTGAGGAAAGTACTTTTTCAGGAACAACCTCTTGAAGTTATCCCAGTTCAATGCAGTGCCTTCATCAATCATCCTCTGATAGGTGCTCTGCCACCAGAATCCAGCTTTTCCCGATAACATGAATGCTGCCAACGTCACCTTCTGCACCAACGAACAATCCATCGCTCTAAAGATTTTCTTGATCTTGAAGACCCAATCAGCAGCACTGTCGGGGTCATAACCCCCACGAAAGGTAGGTGGATGGTTCCTCTAAAACCGAGCGAGCCAATCCACTTCATGATGTTGGTTCAGGTTGCCAACAGCCTGTGTCATCGCCATTAAAGCTTCAACCATGACTCGATCATTCCTACCTCCCCCAGCCATTACTCTTCTTGGAGTAAAGAAAAGGGTTAACAATCACACAAGGTAAATCAGAATAATAAAGAAATCAAACAAACAATTAAGTCAAACAACACAGTTCACTCAATCAATAAATCAGATTAATGCTACAAAAGCATAGCAAACACATAACTCAAGGCCGGTGAAACGACCTACTCTGATACCAACTAATGTGACACCCTTCTACCCCAAACTCTTATATATCAACGAAGCGGAAGACTTAGTAAAATAATGCACCACACTGGGTAAAAAGGTTCACATTCCTCATCGTTTGAAACGTCAAATAATCTTAAAGTCAGCTTAATTAAAATAATAATAATATTCAACGATTTTCGAAACAGCGGAATCTCAAATGACAATATTAAAATATCCTACTAGTCATGCAAGGTACTTAAACAGTTCACTAATCTCTCCCTAATAATAAAAAAATCATAAAATAAAATCCCCATGATATGCCTTGATGTCACATGTATCAGAGCGACACTCCCTTTACTCAATACTCGATACCAGTTGTATCATCATCATCACCTGAAATTAACCACAATAACAGTGAGGAAAGGAACACCAACTCATACATACACATAGGGGCTACCCCATCCTCACCACACATAGCACAACATCAAGTTCAATCACATAATCATTAATCATATTCTCATCACATCGTATTCATCAATAAATCATCCTATAATAACTCATCAATATATTCATCATACTATATAACTCACACATCATATTTCACCAAGAAAGCACATCTCTACTCTCAACACATAATATTCACATCATCAATAATTCTCATATCATCACAGTATCAATTAATTTCATCATTAATGCAATGCATGCTCATTTATCATGCACACCAAACTCATCAACACCTCCTAAGGTTCATGACTTGGAACTCCGCACAATGGGTGCACCTCATCAATCTCCCTAGTTGTTACCAATGATGTCTACCGTTAAACACCACACCGTCCGGTAGGTTGTACCCCCCTCGTTAGGCCCGCACAACTCATTCGACCCTAGGTTGCACCCCCTCATTGGGCCAGTACAATCCTAAGTTGCACCCCCTCGTTGGGCCCATGCATCGAATGTCCATCATGGTCACTACGCCCCCTCAGTGTAGTATACCTGAGTTGTACCCCCTCGTTGGGCCCGCACAACTCAGTTATCAGGATACACCCCCTCATTGGGCCCGTGTACCAGATGTACATGCTCAAGGCATGTACGACATCAAATCAATTCTCATATGCTCAATGCACGATCAACATCATATAGTTCATATACATCATCATCATCATCATCATCAATCGTCGTTAGTCATCATTAATCATCATAATATCATCAAACATCATGATAATAATCATCATAAATATTACAAGGCATCATCATTCATCATCATCATAGTCATCAAGTATATCATCAATCATTCATCAATCATCATCAAAATAAACATCTATCATCAAGGACACACTCATATCATCATAATCACACCAAAATCAAGGTATAACAATCACCTTCAAACATTAAGATTATCAAAACCACTATGGAAAACTCATCAAAATTACATCAAAACAGAAATTTGCGATCTGCGCTCCAACCTGCGCTGCAGCGCAACCTGCAGCGCTGTAGCGCAAGTTGCAGCGCGAGTTACGTAGAACGCGTCTGTTCTACGTTTTACCCATGTTTCTCCCCTTCTTCAATCCCTACTCAATCATCATCGTTCATACTTCAATCATATTCATTTATATCGATTAAACTCATCAAAAACAACAATCTTAACACAGATTATACAGTTATTCAATCAAAATCCCAAATCATTAAATTCCTAATTACCCTCTTTCAATATTCTCAATATCCTCTTCAATTTCACCCAAGAATTCATCAAGATTCATAAAATCAGTCATTAATCAACAGTTTTCATCATACCATACTCAACATATACATATATTAAGTCAAATTTAAATGTCTTAGAGGGTCTTATGGTTGCCCTCACTACCCAAACACACCCACATGCACATACAAGCAGCATCCCTCCCCCCGTAACCTTGGAGTGAAGGTCGAACTGCAACAATCTTTGATTCTTGGTTCTTGATTCTTGATCAATCTGCAGCAACCCTCTATTGAGACGTAGTTTCTCCCCTCCTTGGCTCTTCGCTCTCTGACGATTTGAAAAATAAGGATTAGGGTGAACTGATAACCCTTCCTTACTAAAATGCCTATATGGGCTTGGGCCTATCCTCAACCCCCTTATCTTCTTTTTAAATTTGAACTAGCTTTATGGATAAAACTACTCTTAATATTAATTTTATTATTCATTTATTTATTTCCTATACTTTATTAATTTAATTTAATTTTATTCTACTTAATAAAATTCACGATGTTACAACTAGTACAAAAGATTGGTATCCATCGTCTTATACATGATTGTCTAAATGAGGGGGAGACATAAATATGTTCTGCACTCTTTTTTCCCTCGCCATGGTTTTGTCCCACTGGGTTTTTCTGGCAAGGTTTTTAATGAGGCAATATCTAATAGCGTATTAAAGAATGATGTACTATTTTTCCTTCACTAGGTTTTTGTCCCACTAGATTTTTCCTATTAATGTTTTAACGAGGCACATTCTGAAATAATGGACATCAAGGGGAATGTTATGAATAATTATGATATAGTGGATGTCCATCGGATTTAGTCTAATTTAATATGACTTTACCTATTTCCTTTAATAGAATGAATGATCTTGAGAAGATATTGTATAAGTATAGGTTACTTAGTTTCCTTAATTGTAAATTACTTTGTTTCCTTTATTAACTCTTATTCACTTGTATAAATACTCCTTTATGTGAATGGAATAAGACACGACCAACTCTTAATCCATTCTTCTCTTATCTCTTTCTCCATTCTCTACTCTCCACTTTTATATATGTTCTTGACATCTATACTATTACATAGTAGAATATTTTTTAGTACTGTTCATTCAAGTCAATTTTTTTTGTCACTGCTTTGGGCCTTTATGTTTAGCATATTGGGCCCAATATTGGGAGAAGATAGCCTTTATTAAGGATTCGGCGACCAATATTTGGAGAACATGAGCTGGTCAAATTATTTTGTCTTACATTAATTATTTTATTAATTAATTAATTTGATTTTATGATATTGACATATTTTATATATTAATTCTTTTATCTTTCAATGTTTCTCGAAAGATAAATGTACCCTCGGCTTTAGGGATGACATTGGGTACCCTCTAGGCAGGGTACCTGCGCCCGTACCCGCGTGGGAAACAATTTTAGTGTCCGTCCCTATACCCGTTGGGCACCTATATGCCCGTACCCGTGCCCCGTTACCCGCACTTTTATTAAGTATAAAACTAACAACTCATTAAAAGAATAATAATTTAAAAAAATTATATCTCAATTGAAAAATACTCAAAGATCGTCCAAACATAATTTTTAAATATCAGTGACATAACAATTTAATTAAATTAAAACACAATTATGTTAATGTTCTAAAACACACATGATCAAATGTTTAAAATTTTTATTAAATATTACAATATACTTTTACGTCACACTATTTTATAAACTTGAATATCATGTGTTAGAATTCTCCAAGATCTGTAAAAGAATGATTATTAACACTAATTAATCATATATTATAAAATAAAAAAATAGAGAGTTTTAAAATATATTTAATTTGTAATTATATATATATATATCAATTTTAAAAATATGTATAAATATATTTGATATTTTAATAAAATTAATATATCCCTATATAATTATGCATGGTATTATTTATTAAATAATTATATATATGAGTGTGGGTATGGGGAGGGCTGGGCATCACAATGCCCCTACCCGTGCCCATCCCCATGAAAAAATGCGGCCTATTGCCTGTACCCGTGCCCGTACCCACTTTACGGGTTTTTACCCTGCCCATTGCGGGTAATTTTTGCAGGTACCCATAGGGTTTGTGCTCAATTGCCATCCCTACTCAGTTCCATGCCCTGGGAAAAAACACTGACAAATTAATGGCAAATAGTTGATGAAAACTGTTTTCTCTCATGGTCAATTATATGTTGCTATATATATCTACGGTTAAGTCTCGACAATGACTTAGGATTCTTATATGTGATTATATCTTTACACGTTATAATTTGATGAAAATATAGTGTATAAAGGGATATTTCAAAAAATATAAATGATATGATATGGTATATTTTACATTTATATTATTAATGTTTGAAATTTGTTGTTTCAAATGAATTTTCTATGTTTTAATTTTTTCAATTCTTTTTATATAAATAAGTATAAATTTTAATATAAAAAAATCACTAATCATTATCATTTTTTAAATTTTACATATTTATATTAATTAAATTAAATATATTATAATATTCAGTATAAACAATCTATTTGAATAATAATACCCATGTATCCCATGAGTCGGACACTAGTTAATTACAAAACAAAATAGTAATTTTTATACAATTTTTAATTACTTATTTTTGTTTAGTATTTTTTATTTCTTCAAAAAATCAAATGATTAATTACTTTATTTTTTTTTATGTTATCTATCTTTCTCTCAAAAGTTATCTAAATTGTTAAATTAATCTTTTTCGCTTGTTTAAATATTTTTCTTGGTAAAAATAATTTTAGGATAGTGAAATGACATTTCATTCCAAGATACGAAAAATCTCACCACTTACATAGGACTTAAAATGAAGGGTGCAGTAGAATTTCTCCTTAAAATTATTACCACACCCCAATAGTTTAACATTCTCGATCATCACCATTTGGGGTTCAATTCTTTTAACCATAGTTATGAAAATCGGACCGAACCAGACATTTTGACAGGTCTGACCGAGAATCGACTTGATAATTGGTCAATTTAACTCCAAAAAATCTCTAGTTTTCAGGTAAAAAATCGGTGTTAGAAAATCGGTCTTTTCCAAAAATATTCATTTTTTATTTAATTTAAAATATTTTTAAGATAAATAAAAACTTATATTTAATAATTTATATAGATATATATTTTTTACCGATCATTATTAACATTTTGTCTTATAAAACTTATAATAAGGTTATTTATATTAGTTTAAAATTTTATATATCTTAATTTTTTATATTTTTATATTATTTATTAATTAAAATATTATATAATATTAAAAATATATATTTTATTTATATCGGTTCGACCACGGTTCAACCATTTAACCGTAAATCAATACCCTCATCAATTCAATTACCGGTTTGATTTTTAAAACATTGCATTCAACATTAAAACTCAGAATTGCATCATCATGCTCAACCATTCCAATACCAATTATATCATGTGCAATTCTCATGATCTAGCAATCACAACATCTTTCCAACATGTTATTTCTTTTCCTTTTTTATGTAAATAAGATTGTTTTACGGCCACGAACTTTTGTAGTTAATTTTTAATTACAAGGATCTCGATCCTTACAATTAACACTTCTTTTTTTAGAGTTTGTTTGGGTGGAACTTCTGTAAAAGTACTTTTAAGTGAAAAAAATAGCATGAATCAAAGAGGTCAATAATGCATTTAACTTCTCCATAAGTTAAAATTAATCTTTGTAGACCACCTACTCCAAAAGTTCTTTCATTTAACTTCTCCAAAAGTAACTAATTTTAACTTATGGAGAAGTTAAATGCATTTGACCTCTTTGAATTGTGCTATTTTTTCCACCCAAAAGTACTTCTGCAGAAGTTCCACCCAAACAGGCTCTGTATACTTCTAAATTAGGGTGTGTTTAGAAGTAACTTAATTAACCTCTTATAACAAAAGCTCCAATTTGATAAATACTAAACAAATAAGCTCTTAAAAAAATGGATAAAAAATTGAAAATAATATGTAAAGTTCTTAAATTATGCATAAGTTATTTTATAAGTTACTTTGAGGAGCTTATTGAAATAAACTAAAAATAACTTATAAGAATGTCATAAGTTATTTCTATAATCTTATTAAAACAGTTGTATAAGTGCTTATATTATAAGATAAACTCAAATAAACGCTTCGACCCATACATCTCTTTACTATTTGTTGAGCATTCTTTTTTATTTTTTTAAAACTCAAAATGATTAATTATTTTATTATTTTTTCATGTTATCTTTTCTTCCTCAAATTTAAGTTATCTACAATCTTCAATTAATTTTTTTCAATATATATTAAACTTGACATTTTGAGATTATTCATGTTTTTTTTATAATTTTAGCATTACAAGAAAAAAAAAATTATCCCACGATTATTTAACAAGGTTTATTTTAACTATGGGTAAAATAAAGTAAATAGCATTTATTGCGATTTGTTTGATAGGGGTTGTTCAACCGTTGTGAAAAATATTTGGCCTTTATGCTAGGTTTACTAATTCCATCGTTGCAAAAGGAAATATACATTAATTATTTACTAATTCATTATTCAATATATATATTTTCAGGTCCATTTATCCTCCCGAGTAGAAGTTTGGTTTCAAACCCCGGTTCGAACAGGAGAAGTACGCCATGCTAATGTGCCTTGGATGATCAACCTCTCGGGGTCAGGCGCCGATGAGCACATTGAACTATCCATGTGACTGAGAGCCCTCATAGTCCAGGCACAACGGCGCAATTACCAGGGGCGCGCTCTACCATCGAGCTAATAGTCCGTCGTGCGGGCCTCCCGCTGGGGCCCGCTATGCCAAAAGCGAGAGAAACCCCTCCCTCTCTTTCCTTTTTTACGTCCCCCGTGTGGCGACATGAGGACTAAAAAAGGAGCTCCTATCAACTTGTTCCGACCTAGGATAATAAGCTCATGAGCTTAGTCTTACTTCACCGTCGAGAAACGAAAGAAGACTTCCATCTCCAAATTTCCCTACCTGAATTAATTGTGTCTATATCCAACATAATTTATAAGTTTAAGTATTAGTTTTTAAAGTATTTTTCATTTTTATTTTTAAATTTCACTGTGAAAAAATCAAAATGTTTTGTAATTAAAATAAGACATATTTCATAACATATAGACAATACTCCATCCAATCCTATTTATAAGACAACATTTGAATCTTTTTCATGATCCTATTTATAAGATAAAGTACACAAATCTAGAAATATTTACTATTTTTTTCTCACATTTACTATTGTTGACCATTAAAAGTTTTAAAGTGACATAATTATTATGGTAATTGTTAGAATGGGATAGTTCTCAGGTTAATTCAGAGAAAAAAGAGAAAATTTGTATTCAACTACTTCATTGAATAAATGGTGGTGTCTTATATAGACAAACCACAAGTCTCACAAACAACAAACTCAACAGAATGCTAACTAACTATCATTCAGATTTTCTAACTAACAAACTGAATTAACTTCCTAACACACTCCCTTTATTCTTAACTCCAATTTTCTCTCTAAGTTCATGAAATCTACCAGCTTTGAGAGGCTTTGTCAGAATGTCTGCAATCTGATCTTCAGTTCTACAATATACTAGCTCCAATCTTCCCTTGTCAACTTGGTCTCTAAGGAAATGGAATCGTGTTTCTTTATGTTTACTCCTACCATGAGTTATAGGATGTTTTGCAAGATTTATAGCAGATTTGTTATCAATCATCATCACAGTAGACTTCTCAGAATTTAATTTAAGCTCCTGCATCAATGCGTCTAGCCACAATGCTTGACAAGCTCCAAAAGATGCTGCAACATACTTTGCTTCATAGGAATATAGTGCCACAATTGACTGCTTCTTTGAACTCCATGAGATAGGTGTATCATTCAACATGAATACATACCAAGAAGTGCTTCTTTTATCCAGCTTATCACCACACCAATCTAAATCTGTATATCCAGTCAAGTTAATCTCACTGTTTCCACACTCATTTGAAAACAACAGCCCAAAATTCAGTGTGCCTTTCACATATCAAAGTAGTCTTTTAGCTGCTAGCAAGTGTGAACTTCTAGGTTCTTCCATTAACCTGCTAATAAGACCAACTCCATAAGCCAAATCCGGTTTGCTGTTACAAGCATATCTTAGGGAACCAACAATCTGCCTGTATAGAGTAGCATCAACAGTTGAGTCACTGTTATCTCTTTCAAGTCTTATACCTGTATCTACTGGGTTGAGGCTGAATTGCATTGGAACATTTCAAATCTTCTCAACATATCAGTCAAGTACTTCTTTTGATGCATAAAGACACCTTGCCTTGTCTTGACAAACTCCAAACCTAAGAAGTGGGATAACTCCCCCAAATCTGACATTTCAAACTCTTTCTTCATTTTTCCTTTAAAAACAGAAATATCTACTTCACATCCTCCTGTTACAAGAAGATCATCCACATACAGACATACAATGATTCAGTCAGCAACATATTGGCCTCTTACATAGACTCCATATTTCGTTTTGCACTTCACAAATCCTTGATCAACCAGAAAACCATTAATTCTCTTGTTCCAGGCTCTAGGTGCCTGCTTCAATCCGTATAGAGCCTTCCTTAGTTTAAACACTTTTCTTTCATTCCCTTTTAGTTCAAATCCAGGTGGCTGAGACACATAAACCTCTTCATCTAAGGGTCCATTCAAGAATGAAGATTTTACATCCATTTGATACAAAGACCAGTTGTGCATGGTGGCAATTCTGACTACCAATCTGATTGTCTCAATTCTTGCAACAGGTGCAAAAACCTCACCATATCCCTTCCAGGTTTTTGTTGAAAACCCCTTGCTACTAACCTGGCTTTGTACTTGGCAATCTCTCCATTTGGCTTCACTTTTACCTTGTATACCCATTTGACTCCAATTTGCTTCTTATTCCCTGGCAAGTCTACCAGGTCCCATGTGTATTTTTTTCAATAGACTCCAATTCTTCCTTCATGGCAACAATCCAATTTGGTTCTTGAATAGCCTGCTCAAATGCTACAGGTTCAGCTTCAGCTATTAAAGAGAAATGAACTAATTCTCCTTCAACAGTAACATCTGAATCTTGGGTAATTTCATAATCTCTTAGCCTTTCTGGAAATCTTCTGGTTCTTTGAGTTCTACTTGAGTGCTCAAATACTTCATATCTGTTTGTATCTTCTTCTGGTTCAATCAAAATCTTGTTGCTTCCTTCTTTTACTGGTTGATTCCATTCCCAACATTTAGTCTAATCTATCTTCACATCTCTTCCAATAGTCACCTTCTGTGTAGTTGGATTATACATTTTGTAGGTACCAGTAGGGTGATATCCTACTAGAATGAGAACTTCACTCCTGTCATCTAACTTCCTTCTTTTAGCTTCTGGTATGAAGCTATGACAGATTGCACCAAACACTGTAAAATGCCTCACATCAGGTTTCTGACCACACCATGCTTCTTCTGAAGTCTTCCCTTCCAGTCTCTTGGTAGGGCATCTATTCAGTATATAGGTGGTTGTGTATACAGCTTCTCCCCAGAACTTCTTTGGTAAAGACTTGGCTTTTAGCATGCTTCCTGTCATATCCAGAATTGTCTTGTTTCTTCTTTCTGTAGTCCCATTGTGTTGTGGAGTATATGGAGCCACTACCTCATGAATTACACATTTTTCTTCACAGAACTTCTCAAATTGATGTGAAGTGTATTCTCCTCCACTATCAGTTCTTAACTTCAATAAGGAATTTCCACTTTGCTTCTCAGCTAGTACTTTAAACCTTCTGAAAACCTCAAATACTTCATCCTTTCTCTTTATGAGATATACCCACATTTTTCTTGTAAAATCATTAGTAAATGTCACAAAATATTTATTTTCTCCAATCGAAATTTCCTTTAAAGGTCCACATACATCAGAATAGATAAGTTCAAGGGACTTACTTGTTCTGGTTGGAATATTATGAGTGAAAGTTTTCCTTGGTTGCTTACTTGCACAACATTCAACACACAACTCCTTTGGTGATTTGATGTAAGGTATTCCAGACACCATCTCCTTGCTACTCAATAGACTCGGACTCTTAAAATTCAAATGTCCAAACCTATGGTGCCAAAGCCAATTGACATCATTCAATGTAGAAGCAAAACACTTGTGATCTTCAACTTGTATGTCAACCTTGAAAGTCCTGTTGCTTGACAGTGGAGCCTTCAAAATCAATTTGCCACTACTATTTTTCACAGTCAGAGACCTTTCTTCCATTTTCATCATATACCCCCTTTCAAGAAGCTGACCCAAACTCAACAAATTGCTTTTCATGTTGGGTACATACAACACATTTGAAATGTAAGACTTCTTGTTATCTTTTCCTTTAATGAGAACCTGTCCCATACCTTCTGCCATTACAAAACTGCCATCAGCAAATTTCACCTTGTTTTTCACTGTCTCATCCAAAATCACAAACCAATCTTTGTGTCCAGTCACGTGGTTCGAACAACCAGTATCAAGATACCACACTTCAGAATCTCCTTTTTTAAAATCTGTTGTAGCCACCAATAGAACTGGATCATCTGAACTTTCTTCATCTACCATATAGGCCTCATCATCTTGTTTTTGGAGTTCAATGTTGCTGCTTCGGCACTAATTGGCAAAATGGCCAAACTTCTGACATGTCCAACATTGAATCTTCCTCGTATCTACCTTTTTCTTGTCATAATTCTGGTTGTTGTTCTTCTTGTGTGAACCTTGTTCAGAACTGGTAGAATTGTTTGGATTGAATCCTTTCTGATTTCCCCACTTCTTTGCACCTTCCTTGAATTTTCCTTTCCCAAAAGATCCTTTCTTCCCAACATGAGACAACAGTGCTTGCTCCATTGGTTTGTCATTGTTTCTTTCCATCAATCTTTGCTCATGAGCTTCCAAGGTACACTGTAAATCTTCCACCTTCAAGGTCTCTATGTCTTTTGACTCCTCAATAGCTACAACTATATGATCAAATTTTTGGGTAAGAGTTCTGAGTATCTTTTCAAGCAGCATGGTATCATTAACCTTTTCACCACAGGTTCTCATTTGATTTGTCAAGGCTTGCAACCAAGCAAGATAGCTACTGACTGTATCTTGTTCTTCCATATGCATTAGTTCATACTATCTCCTCATGGTTTGAAGCTTCACTTTCTTCAATTTCTCAGCTCCAGCATAGCACTTTTCAAGCAAATCCCATGCCTCCTTTCCACTGTCGGCGCCTGCTATCTTATCAAAATTAGTCGAGTCAACACACTGATGAATCAGAAAGAGTGCCTTGCAATCCTTCTTCTTGGCTTCTCTATAGGTAGCCCTCTGTGCTTCTGTTGTTCCTCCCTCAAGTTTTTGAACTCCATTCTTGACAATGTCCAGAACTTCTTGATAACCAAAGATTACTCTCATCTTGATGCACCATTGCTCATAATTCTTACCATTCAATCACTACAAGAAAATTATCATTTAGCTGCAAAATATTAGCGTAGGCCACGATGACCTACGCTTGTTCATTATTGTAGACTCGGCCTACCGACACAAAACGCCCGCTAAGATACTATTTTGGTTTTTTTTAAAAAAAAAAAAACAAATTTTGAGTAGCATAGGGCAACCTACGCTTGTTTGGAACATTTTCACTGCAAATCCCTTTCTTTCCCGGTCCTCTTTCTCTCTTTTCACTTCATTTGTCTTCCTCAATTCTCGTTTATCCCTCATCTGTCTCGTTTTATGATTCTATGCGAAGCAAGTTCTCCCCGTTCTCTCATTCCCTTGCATCCTAATCAGCCTCGCACCACCTTGAAGGCCCTAAGTCACTCGGAACACCACTGCTGCCCCCAACCCTAAACAGAACCCTAAGCCCTTTCTTCATCTCCCTGGTTACGAGTGAATCGTTGTTATTCACCTCCTTCCCGTTTCATTATGGTTCTCACCATACCACACCATACCTCTCCCCCACACCCGATACAACACCTGAACTCTGAATCCGATCTAATAGGAACACCCCCGTTTGAGGAACTATGCATAACTGAAACGGCGAAGAAGGGTGGAGGGTTCGAGGTGTGAAGTGAAGCCACTGGTGCTTAGAAGAGGTATCCTAAAACCCCATTTTCTCACTGCTTCTGCATGCTTCCAATCTCATTTTGTTTTCTATAATTTTCATTTTAATCTGGGTTTAACTTATTAATTTTGTTAATGTGAATTTGATTGATGTATAATTTGCTTTTTGAAATTTCTATTTTTTAATTTGTGTCAACCGTGGTGGGATCCCTTTACGCCCTAGTGATATAGCTTCTTATCCCACAACAAGCCTGGTTTGGCCATCATATAGTTCTCTGTATTATTCCTAGAGGGCTTGATCTAATATACCAACAAGGAACAAACAACTAAAACTAGCATCACCTTGAGTGCCTGTTTTATGTTAGCCCCTTTTGGTCTTTGTGGCCTTCCAAAAGATTGATACACTCCATTTTTCTGCAGATGATTCACCAACTCGCAATAATATTGGGAGGATTTCTAAAATATATCAATTGGGCTTTTAAACATGCTAAGTTTTAGCAAACATCCTGCCTTCATATGTGATATCAATTAGTTACCACTAAGCTTGCTCTATAAATGTCAGTTATGTCTTTGTTTTGAATACTACACCACGTGGGAGTCACCTGTACCTGAGACATTAACTGGGATCTAGAACTATTACATCAAGAAATGTATTATAAAGGGGAATCTTCTCATAAATTGGCATCTCTAAATGTGTTGGATGTTCTCTAACTATGGTATCATAGTGGGGAAAGGTATTATATTGGATTTTTAACTCTTAGTGCCATTAAATTCATGATTTTTTTCATTCATAGCAGGGCAATGAATATATTCTATGCTAGTATATCTTTCAACTTAATTAAGGCAACACATTTCATTTTCTTTCTTTCTTAATTGATTGGGGGCAATTAATATATTCTCGCTAGTAGATTTGCTATGTTGTTTTATTGCATATGTTTTTGTGTGTTACAAGTACTTGAATAGAGTTTACGATAAACAAATCTAATAGTGTAACAGTTAAAGTCGTCTTGTAGTTTCTTCTAATAATATGCAGTTTATTTGTCATGTTTAACAACATTTAGAAGTTGGAAAGATAAATTAATGAATTCCTCTGTTAAACAGAGAATAAAAATTGTTTAACTAGTGCTATCTAACCCATTGCTCCACTACTGTTTGTTTTCTTTCATTTATTTTTATCATTCATGATTTTGCTCCTACAATATAGATATTCAGATTTATTTGAGGTAAGTCATCCATTTTATTTTATATTCCCATTAGTTTTCAGTTGAGGATATTGTGTGTTCAATTTCAAAATTCATAATCATTATTTGATGTTGCCCTCTATGTTGTAAGTTGTAATTGTTGCATATTAAACAGGGGCCTGTTATTGACTGTCCAAGACAACCATGGGCTGATTTGCACTCCCAAGTTTATGGACCGGATGCATATGTCATCCTCACCAATTTTGAAGAGCATTGGTTAAGGGCATAAAAATGCATGGACTTCCCAAGTTTTATGTTGGAATCTTTGTTTTATGAACATGGTTCTATGTTTTTGTGAACACTTTTTTTATTGGAAGCTCATAAATAATAGTTATCTAGTTTGATTATAATAAGCTTTTAAGGTTGGAAATGAATGAGCATGGAAATGAAGAACATGCTTTTGAGATTGAGGTGGTGATTCCCACTAGAACCGTGCAGGAAAAAGATGAAACTTCTGACTTCACATGTGTCCTTGTATTAATATATTATGGTCTGTTCCCTATTACATTGATATATTATTTACCTTTAACGTACCTCAAAGACACTCATGTTAATTTAGTTTCTTTCATATGGGTTTTGAGGCTAAGAACCATTTATTATGGGATAATGTTGTGACATTAACATATTACAATATATATTTCATTTGGAAATTGACACAAATATTATACTTTGCTTGTCTAAAATGTTTTGTTTATTTTTTATAAGTTTTAGCATTGTGGGTTTTTGCTTAACTTTGTAAAATTAATTGTTTGTGGCAGTGGTAGCCAAGGAACTTTGGAGAGTCATCTTTCTAGTTGTTCAAGAGAATTTGGAGAAGCTTGCTCACAAGGTATGTGTACTAGTATTTTTCAAAAGCTAAAAAGGAACCCAATCACAAGAAGAAGGGTCTTTGATTATATTGGTACTGATATGAGTATAGGGCTCACTTAATTAGGCTAAGTAAATTGAAAGGGGTTGTTATCACTCTGTTTTTGTTGTGTTTATGAGAGTTCACGGAAAATACATATTGGCTATATAGCTTGGTAAACACTAATAATGAATAATAGTGGACCCCTGAGCATTGAGCAATCTTAAATTCATTAACATGAAAATGTTACCTCAGTGTCTATTTATGTCAATGGTATTAGAGCTCATATTTATTTGTTTAAGCACTTGATAATCTATAAAGTTAAAGAAATTCTAAGTTTCTAACCATGGAACTAGTTACCCGAAGTACCTTATGACATGTTTATCTCAGTCTCTTAGATAACATAATGCTTCCATTTAAAAATCTTTGTTTCTCTTTTCTCCACTTTCCTTGACTCTCCCTGTCTTGGAATGTCTTCTACTCTAGAAGCTTTCTATACATGCTAGTCATTAATATGTATCAAGATTTTGGAAGATTGTAAAGGCTTTTGAAATAGACAATAAGGATATAAATAAGTGAATTGAGTCTTCTTAGAATTCTCATGACCAATTGAATAACAATTAGCAGAATTATTTGGTTTAATTATATGAACTATGAAATGAATCAATAATATAAATGGAAATCTATCTCTGTTTTTTAATCTTCCCCTTTTTTATTTTTCTTTTGCTGAGTTCAAAAGGCTTTCAGATTGGGTATAATTAGCAAATAGAATCATGGCATTATTTACTTCCTAATTTGCTTCAAACTTGCATATGTCTGCTAAAATTTCAGGTGATAAGGTCTTTGAAGATTTTAGAATGTGAAAAGCAATTATTTTATGAGTTTGCACTTTGTTGTTATGAAAGTATGATGTAATTAGTGTTTGCTACAAAGAAAAGCTTAATTTTAGAATCTTCACCATGCATTAGCTTAACATATAACACATTCACCTTATTTCCTACCCAATATCTCGTGATATATGTATATGTTCTGATTTTGAACAAGTCCTTTTGAAGGCCTAGACTTTATAACTTAAGCTTTTTTAATTTCTATAGATCGACTTTAGGTCTATACTTAACTATATATAGCTAATCAATGTAAGCTTGCAAATTGTACCAAACAGCCAAGTGTCCTTGTCATACATATGATGAATGGAATTGAACATGAATTTATCTTTCTGTGTAAGTCACATCAGTAGTAATTGAGGATCATTTGATTGTAGGGAAACTGGTCTTTCGAGTACACCACGCACACCGCTAAAGTTCAAGTCTTGGGAGAAGAACTTATAAGGCACATTGTTTTGATTTCATGGTAAGATGTACAATAACAATTACTTCTAGGGGCATGCCTAATGGTTCCATTGATGTCTACATATATTATTTAAATTTTAAGTTGTCCTTAATTAAATTAAATATAAAATATATCTTGATGGTATAATCAGCTAATTAACAAATTGAGCTGTTGATTCTGGTAAACCTCTTGATTAATTCAAATGATAGAATTAGTGGGTCCGCTGAAACATATATAAAATAATATTGTTGGCTGATGCAACATTGTGACCGAGAGAAAATGCCAATAAATATGTATTTTTTGGGATAGTTTTGCCATCTCTACATTTGGAAATTAAATAAAAAGAAGTAATGCATTATACCATATTGGAAAAGGTCATCAACTTGAGATATTCAATTAAACATTGTGGCATTCCTCCTTTTGATTTACCAGCTCTTTGCTGATAGTAGTTCAGAGATCTAAATGCCCCTATTTTATCTCAGCTTAATTGTTCTGTTTTCTTAGGCCCTTCTTTATACACTAAGGTGGCAAAAAATAAGATATATAGCTAGTGCAGAAAGAAGTGCATGTAATCTCTTGCATTGTAAAGCAAAAAACTTGCTATATATTGATATATTGATTTACAGGCCAGGCTTCCTACATATGGATAAGTTTTAAATTTCCACACACACACACAACTCAATCACAAAATGGCAAACTAAAGAAGAAAGAAATTGGACAAGAAATAAAGGTGGAAAAAATAGCTTAGAGAAAACAAAACTATGGCAACTAGCTTATAGTTTAAACTAATTTAGAACAACCAAGAAGAAAATTCTGCATGCAATTATTTAGTGAGGGCCTGGCTGGCCATAGGCATAGAGTATAAAGTCCTGACCTTAATAAGTTCCTGCAAAAAAGTAATATATGTCATTGTTAAACTTAATTACTAGTTAAGACATGCAAAAAGTTTTGATATTTATAAAAGAATAGTTAATAGGGTTTAAGATTTGAGAAGAAAAAGGTGAAGCTTACTAACTCTTCAGAAGTTAGTCTCATGAGCAGGGTGCTACCCATTTTGTAACCATTCACAAGGTCTTTGGTGCAAGCAATGTCTCAAAGCTCCTTGCTAATTCAAAATTTGCTTGGGCGCTTATTACTTCTGGTACGTTCTTTTCTTCTCTGCCTCTTATTACAAGGATAGAATTGTTTTTCAATTTCAGCACATCCCTGATTACTGTTAGGATTTTAGAATTCACGGTTATGCTACCAAAATATTCTATTTTGTTTGATTAACGATACATTAGTTAGGATTAAAAGATAAAAAGAAGAACCAAAATATTTTGTTCATTAGTTAGGATTAAAAGAAAAATTAATGCGGGTCACTGAGACCTAGTTCCTGTAATACAGAGGAACCCCGTAGACTTATTTTTATACTGCTGCAATATAAGACAGTCCATTTGTGTTCAATTTCCTATTTGTTTGGCTTTATTTCTATTTTTTCTGGTGTTTATTGGATAGACAGTGAATTGTTTCTGGTGTTATCCTATTTGTTATGTTGAATGTCACTATGTTCTTATCCTTTTTTTTTAATTTGGGTTAACTTGGTTGTACACTGTTAGCTTTTTTTGCCAGGTGACTGAATTGTATCATGATAACATGTTTATGTTTAGATTTTATTTTAGGGATGGTTGCTTCTTTCCTCAGATTTTTATCATATTTTATTTCATTACTTTCTAAAAATTATTTTATCTTAGACATTGCAACAAAAATGCAGTTTTGATCCTTAAAATCTGATTTTAGAACCTCAAAAACCAATTTTGGACATAAAAAAACCGGTTATGTGGCCTAAATCTGGTTCTGGAATCAAAAACTGGTTTTAAAACTAGGTTTAGCGTAGGCCAGCCCCAGCTAATGTAGCCTTGGCTGACATTAGCGTAGGCTGACCTACGCTAACTTAGCGTCCGCCTAACCTCCGCAATTGTTAGTTTCTACGTAGCGTCCCAGTTAGCGTGGGCTGGCCTACGCTAATTAGCGTCGGCCTGGACGCAAATTTTTGCTTCCAAAGTTTTAGCGAGGGCCACAACACCGACGCTAGGCCGACGCTAATATGGTGTTTAGTGTCCGTTTTTGCAGTTTAGCGTGGGCTTTTGGCCTACACTAATGAGTGTTTTTCTTGTAGTGAATAATGGTAAATTTGCAGGGAAGTTGCCATTGGAACCCATCACAGCTATGAACTTACAGCACTACAACACATACACAGGCCCTGATCACACAGCTCTAGATACCACTGTTAGAATGTGATAGTTCTCAGGTTAATTCAGAGAAAAGAAGAGAAAAATTGTATTCAACTACTTCATTGAATAAATGGTGGTGTCTTATATAGACAAACCACAAGTCTCACAAACAACAAACTCAACAGAATGCTAACTAACTATCATTCAGATTTTTTAACTAACAAACTGAATTAACTTCCTAATAGTAATAGAGTTTAATTTTAAATAGAGATAAATTTATAAATTTCTTAAAATTCAATATATTAATTATTTTTTAATATATATGTTTTTATATAAATTGTCTTAAAAATAGTATCAAAGTGAGCCTTCTTTAAAGAATTTCTCAGGAGGATGTCCGCCTTTCCATGCATGCAAGAAACGTGACAGCCATAAGGGGAAGGGGTTGTTGGCGACAAGAAAAGTACTGAAACCCATGCCCTTTTGTAGTCCAACGATCAAATAATGGGGGATGCGAGATGCTAAATATCTAGCTAAGAGCTAATCAATTGATTGTAATTTACAATATGCAGATTTTCTCCTATATTAGTTTTATTAATTTATTTCATAAACTTTTTATCAAATTATTTCCAAATTATTACTCGAATTTTGGGTGCCCAACTTAACCGGTGGGTAGCCGATTTGTCGGACTTGGGGTTAATTTGAATAAATTTCTCTAAAAAAATTTAAGAAGAAAAAAATATAATAAATTGAGAAGGTAAAATAAGTCCAATT
Organism: Sesbania bispinosa; assembly: GCA_026901365.1. Taxonomy (NCBI): domain Eukaryota; kingdom Viridiplantae; phylum Streptophyta; class Magnoliopsida; order Fabales; family Fabaceae; genus Sesbania; species Sesbania bispinosa. The sequence continues at coordinate 880,450 of QLOH01000141.1, forward strand.
TATTTCTGAAGTTGAAATTAATATTTACAACTCAACTTCTCTATAAACTCTTTTATTTAACATTTCAATGAGTAATTAATTTCAACTTAGGAAATGAGTTGAATTCATTTTACCATTTTGATTCGTTCTATTTTTTTCTTCTATAATTTCTTTTATACAAACTAGGCTTTCATCAATTTTCAGACCACATGTACTATTTCATGCAAAATTTTTAGAATAAACCCTTTTCACTGAAAGTTTATTAAACCAAATATTAGAACTATGTCATGTAATTAGTGGGGCTCATAGTAGCTAATACATGGGTTCTGACTTATAGCGTGTCCGATTTACCCCAAAATCACGTTATAAACGTGGATCTGAGTCAAAGCTAATGAGAGTAGCGTTGGCTAGATCCACATTTGTAATGTGGTTTTTGGATAAACCAAACATATTAGTACTTTGATACATCATCGTCACTACTAATTAACTTCTATAAATAGCATGAAGGACCTCAACAGAAGATATATACATATGTGTGTGTTTGATTTCAATAAAAATCACGTTTCAAATCTGAATCTAGACTAACGTTATCCACGTTTGAAATGTGGATCAAATGTAAATCAAACACGCTATCTCTTATTCTTATACTCCGTCTGAGTACATCATTACTATATAACGCATGCTTTAGGGTGTTTTTACATGAGTTATAATAATCATACAACATGTTTTATACAACAACTCATACAACACACTTTCTCCCTCTATCCCTCTCCATCATATCTCTCATCAAACCACACACCTCCCTTTTTTCTCTCTATCTTTCACTCTGTTGTACATACAACATGTTATACAAATACATTTTCTCTTTTTACAAACACTCATCCATCACTCTCATCATAAAAAATTATCATAGCATTGCGAGAGTCCAATGGTTGAAGTCCACCCCATTTTAAACCGTCGCTAATTCATAATTAGCGACAGCCCACCAGCCGTCGCTAAAAGCCTCGTTGTTAATGCAGTAGCGACAACGTTTTATGCATGACACTATGTAGCGTTGGCCTGACCATCACAACATAGCGTCGACTTTTAGCGTCGACCATATTTAAAAAAAAATCATTTCTTCCCAGATTTATCAATTGTGAGGATTGAACCCAGAACCTGCATGATACCAAAAAGGAGCATTACCGTTATGCTAAATTTGTTTCTTAAAAGATATAGTGCAAAATATTATAGTGAAAAATAACAAGAAATTAGCGTCGGCTAGACCGACACTAACTTTACGAAGACTGACGCTAAAAATATTTTTGCCTTTAATGTTGGCCAGGCTGACGCTATTTAATAAAGTTAGCGTTGACCGACGCTACATAAAAAAATGTAAAAAAAAATTCAACTGTGGTGCCTTTTGGCGTCGGCCTGACCGATGCTACTAGCAACGATGTTGTGGTCGACGCTATCCGTTCGCATCTAAATTGTTGATTTGTTGTAGTGTTTATCCTTAATTATTTTTTACATATCAAACATTTTTTATTTAGAGTCAACAAATATCCATTTTTGTATGTAATAGTTAAGAAAAATAGATCAAATATAATTACAATTAAAAGTTAATGTAATTAATAAAATTAGTTTTGTCTTATATATTATTATTGTATTTGTGAACTAAGATCTTGAACCACCATTTTTTAAATTTGGTTATTTTTGTATACATCCTTCTAATTCTTCATGAAGGAGATCAACATTGTTCTTTTACATGTGAGAAGCTAAGAAAATGATATATTTTTTTATAAGATAAAATCTTTGAAGATGTGTTTGTTTTTAAAGTGAATAGGTAAAAATATGCTTACACTTAAGGTTGTACGTGATTTGGATAGACCCAGATGACCCGACCCGACCTAAAGTGAAAATATGGGTTGGGTTTTCAGATTCGATAAAGTTAAATTCAGTAAATTTAAGTTAGATACCAACTTTCTCTATTTATAACCCGAACAACATAACTATACATAAACTAATTAAAACAATGAAAATATTAAAATATCTAATTTTTTTATGATCTAACATGACCAAACTTATCACCGAATCAATCTATTGACACTAAGTGAAAAATTGGATTTTTCCTTTTTTCCTTCACTTCAAATTTTTATGTAGGGATAACAATAAAAATTTTGGCCCGATCGACTTTTATCGGCATTGTAGAAAGGTCGTCAGTCTTCAGGGGGCACTTTCGGTTGGTCCGATCGGCTTTGTCGGCATTGTAGAAAGGCCATCAGTCTTTAGGGGCACTTCCGATTGTCAGATATATGTAGGGATGACAATATGACCTGGCCTGCCCCGACCCTGTGGTTTTCCCGTAAAAAATAGGCCAGAACGAATTGACCCAAATTTAAAAATGAACAATAATCTTCAACCCAACCCATATTTAGACGGGTTAAACGAGCTATACTGATTGGCCCATCCAAATACAAAAGAAAAAGAACGAACAAAAAAGAAAAAGTGAAAAAAGAGAGAAAAATGGGCCAAACAAGCTAGACCAACCCATATTTTCATCAACTCATTTTTTATCGGTTATACGGACTGTTGAGTATGCTCAACCCAACCCGTTTTTCCATCCCTAGATTTGTGTTAAAAAGGAGCGATGGAAACCGACTAAACTTGAGGAGAGGGGAAAAGGCAAAAGGGGAGATTAAAGGAGATGATGGACGGAGGAAATGGGGGAGGTGATTGGAAAATTGAGATAGGTGTCAGTGAGGATGGAGTAGGTGAGGGGAGTGGCGGTGGAGAAAAACAAAACAGAGGAAAGGGAAATCCTCACTAAAGATTAGGGAAACCCCCCAAATGGGGGGGAGGCCCCCAGGGGGAGATGGTGTCGTCACTGCGGCTCTACCCTACTTTGCATTGCGGCTCGTCAGTTGAGTTTCAGGCTAAGTATACAATTTGGTGCATAACCTGACCCAACCCATCCCAAATAACTTTGATCGATGTTGGTCTAAAATGCCCCTCAATTTGACCCATCCTGACACATGTGCACCCCTACATACACTTCACGACCATGTACACCCCTACTTACACTTCATTTATTTTAACAATTTAAACATATTGAAATTTAAAGTTAAATACATTTTCATTTACCAATTTTAAAAGTATTTTTTCCTAATATGTTTGTAAATTTATTCTTTCAAAGAGTACTACTTTGTTTATGACACATACATTAATTTGAGTTGATTTGGTACATCAATATTTTAAGAGTAACAAACTCTCCCAATTTCTATTTTTTTAATCTATAAAACTCGAATTAAAAAAATTATTCAAGAGAAAGTAAATTCCTTACAACTTAAATGATCAGAGATTGGTATTTATACTCTCTTTTTATATATGTGTATCAATATTTCAAGCGTGGTGACTTTTTCTCATTACAGTAAAAATAACAAAATGCTTCCGTAGTATATAGAAATGAAATCAATACAGTTCAACTCTTTGCTGACGAGTATATGCAATTATGCATGTATTTTTTCTTCCTAAAACACGCAGATTAAACAGGGTGGAATTTGTGAATTTTTTAATTCAATATTTCCATTTCCAGCTCGACGAAAGATTCGTATTTCGCGGTGATATGATAACATGCGTAAAGCAAGGGCAAGGAAGGCAATATTTCATGACGAGATAAAAGAAGGAGATATCGCAGAGACGCAAATGGGACGAGACGACAACTGCAGTTCACAGTTCACACTCTCAACTGCGTGGTGCCCTACAAAAGAGAGTGCAAAAAAAAGAAAGAAAAAGGAAAAGGGGAAAGAAGAAACCATGGTTAAGATGCGCCGGTGGTGTGTTAAATGCGCACTTTATAGAATAGTGAATGGAATTGCATCCAATCTAATCCCATCCATGAAGAGCTGCTCGTTAATAGCACGACAGTGCCATTTCCCAATAAAAACAGAACAACTTTCCCGCGAACGTCACGACACACGCCGTTACATGCCAATCCAATCCCTCCTCGACAACGCTCTAACGCCGTTTGTACCCTTCTCTGTCCCCAGCCGCCTTTATTTATGGAAAAAAACGTTTGATCGTTATTACCGGCTCTATCCTGTCAGAAAGGGCATGGTAACCGCCAAATGCCGGTTCAATTGGGATTGGTTAAGGGGATTGACCGTGGTTGAAATCATTGCACGCTGTTTTGACCACTGGTTAAGTCTCTCTCTTCTTCATTCTTCTTCCCTTCACAAAAAGCACACCACACACGTTTTCTGAGTTTGGTTTTGGTTTTGCTGCAAACCATTTCTGAGTTCAGAGAAAGACACACAGCGAGGCTGAAGAAAACTTCAATTGAACGGTCCGTTGGTGGAATTCTGCGTGGAGAACGGTTTGAATTGGTTCTTGAGCTCTGTTCGCTTTGTGACTAGGTTTTTTGAGCGAGAAAGTGATTCTTCAAGAGTTTCTTTGACTGTTTCTGCTGTGGCTTGTTGAGAAGAAGTGAGGATAGCAAGGTAGGTGAAGCGAGGGTTTTAGCGATTGTAGAATTTGGTAAGTGAGTGTCTCAGATGAGAGATCTGTGGTGATGGCATCATCAGAGGTGACGATGAAGGGGAATTGTTTGAATCACAACGATGGTAGTAGGAACGCTACAACCGAGGGTCATTCACCCTCCACGGCGAGAGGTAGGTTACTATTTCAGAGCTAGTTTCGGTTTTGTGGAGTAGAATATCTTTTGAGTGTTGTAACCGTTTTTTCTGTGTTTTTTTTTTTTTTTTGGTAGAAGACGCGGAAGCTGCGCTTTACAGGGAGCTATGGCATGCCTGTGCTGGTCCCCTTGTAACTGTGCCCAGGGAAGGAGAACGGGTCTTTTATTTCCCTCAGGGACATATTGAACAGGTAAATCATCAATTCTTGGCTTCCATAAAATCTCGCTTATTAATCTTCATTTATTTATGTTCTTTCCTTGTAAAATAAAATATTTATGTTAGGGAGTCAGGGCTCAGATTTGTAACAAGTTTCACTTCTGGCCCTGCTCTGTTTTCTTTTTCCTTCTTAGGACTTAGTTTGTGTTCTTGATAACGGATTTGAGTCAGATGGGTTCAGTTTTTTCTTTGTTTCTTGCTGTTTTGTTTGACATGGGTCTTCTTGTTCTTGTTTTTTTCTTTTTTCTTTTCTTGATGTTTTGGGTTTTGCTGCCACGCGAATTAGGTGGAGGCGTCGACGAATCAGGTGGCGGACCAGCATATGCCAGTGTACGATCTCCCACCCAAGATCCTTTGTCGAGTCATCAACGTGCAGTTGAAGGTAGTGTTGGTTGATCTGTCACTTTTTCTTATAAAATTCCTATGCTTTCGAACAAAGCAATCTGTGAATTTCTTAACGAATGATTATTTCAGGCGGAGCCGGACACGGATGAGGTGTTTGCCCAGGTCACCTTACTTCCAGAGGCAAATGTAAGTTATCAGCTTTTTTTTTTAATTTTTTTAGGGGGTTGAGGGGTTTCTTGAATGGGAGTAATTTAGCAAAAACATTATCCTTATTATTTTTCTGTTTATGGATGTGTGTAGCAAGATGAGAATGCCGTGGAGAAAGAGCCTCCGCCTCCTCCGCCGCCGCGATTTCATGTTCATTCTTTCTGTAAAACTCTGACGGCCTCTGATACCAGTACCCATGGTGGGTTTTCCGTACTGAGACGGCATGCTGATGAATGCCTTCCTCCACTGGTTTGGTTCTTGTCCTTTTCGCTCCATTTTCTCTTGCTTCGTTTGTTTGTGTGTCTCGTAACGGCTGACGTTGGATGAATCACGTGTTTGTTGACAGGACATGTCAAAGCAGCCACCAACCCAGGAATTGGTGGCGAAGGATTTGCACACGAATGAGTGGCGGTTTAGACATATCTTCCGGGGTAATTGCCAACTGGTCATTCATTGGCCTTGTAGTTGTGTAGTTTTGTTGTCATACTCTACAGTATGTCTTTGTTCTGTCTTGTCTATTGGTTGAGACTGATTACTCCAGTAAATTCCAGGTCAACCCCGGAGACACTTACTTCAGAGTGGTTGGAGTGTTTTTGTAAGCTCCAAAAGGCTTGTTGCCGGGGATGCATTTATATTTCTAAGGTTTGTTCTACCTTGAATGGGATTTATGTGCACTGGTTTGTTACTTTTGGTTTTCCATTTGGAATGGGACTAATTTAGGGATTTGCAGAGGTGAGAATGGGGAACTTCGTGTTGGTGTCAGGCGAGCAATGAGGCAGCAGGGTAATGTTCCATCCTCAGTTATTTCTAGCCACAGCATGCATCTTGGGGTCCTTGCAACTGCTTGGCATGCCATCTTGACCAAGACCATATTCACTGTTTATTACAAGCCTAGGTTTGTAACTTAAATCCATGAAATTATATCTTTTAAGTTTACAACATGATATCTTGGTAGTTTCAGTCTGACCTATCCTGTCAGTATTTGTGTGACTGTGGGTGAGCTTGTGTTGAAGGTTTCTTTGTAATTGATTCATTTCCCACTGCAGGATTAACATTCACTGTCTCTGTTCTTTTGCAGGACCAGTCCTGCGGAATTTATTGTTCCGTATGATCAATATATGGAGTCTCTCAAAAATAATTATACCATAGGGATGCGGTTTCAAAATGAGGTTTGAAGGTGAAGAGGCTCCGGAGCAGAGGTATGAAGTGTATGCTGATTTTTGTTTTTTGTTGTCTCTCCTACTCTCAATATAATGTGATTCTGCTGTCTTTTGTTACTGCTAAAAATGCAATTTGAAATGAAGAAATCCCTTGACGTGGCTTGTTATAATTGTAGGTTTACTGGTACCATTGTTGGAATAGAAGATGTTGATTCCAAAAGGTGGAGAGAATCCAAATGGAGATGCCTCAAGGTTGTAACTCTAGTCTTTTTGCCAGTATTTATGACATGTTAAATAAGGCATTGCTTTAATGGAGTTACTCTTGTTGTTTAGGTAAGATGGGATGAAACATCTAACACACCTCGCCTGAGCGAGTTTCCCCTTGGAAAATAGAGCCTGCTCTTGCTCCTCCAGCTCTGAATCCTCTTTCAATGCCCAGGCCTAAAAGGCCTCGGTCTAATGCTGTTCCATCATCCCCAGGTTCTTCTGTTCTTACTCGAGAAGGTATGGTTATTACTTATTTGGCTCAGGTTATTTGATGTTTCAAAGAATGCTCTCCTTGCAAAAATACTTGTGGTTAAGTGAGGCCTGATATGTTTTGGGTGATTAACAGCATCATCTAAAGCAAGCGTAGACCCTCTACCAGCAAATGGATTTCCAAGGGTCTTGCAAGGTCAAGAATTCTCGACCTTGAGAGGCAATTTTGCAGAAAGCAATGAGCCTGACACTGCTGAGAAGTCAGTCGTCTGGCCACCTGCAGTAGATGATGAGAAAATTGATGTTTCTACTTCAAGGAGGTATGGGTCAGAGAGCTGGATGTCAATGGGGAGGAATGAGCCTACTTATTCAGATCTTCTTTCAGGCTTTGGGGCCAGTGGAGATCCTTCTCATCCATCCTTGGTTGACCAAATGACCCATGTAGCTTATCCTGCTAGAAAGCATTCAGTGGATCATGAAGGCAAACTTCATGTTCCTCATCCGTGGCCTGTAATGCCTTCTAGTCTATCACTAAACCTCTTGGGACAGTAATACCAAAGGTTCTGCACATGGTAGTGATACCGCATACCAAGCTCGAGGGAATTTGAGGTACACTGCGTTTGGTGAATACCCCATGCTTAATGGTCATAAAGTTGAGCATCTACATGGAAATTTGATGCCACCTCCACCCCCAACTCAATATCAGAGCCATTGTTCAAGAGAGCTAATGTCAAAACCAATGTCTTGTGAGTCTGTGAAACCAAAAGATGGTGACTGTAAGCTATTTGGCATCTCACTTATCAGTAGCTCTGTTGCACCAGAGCCTTCTGTATCTCAAAGAAATGTGACAAGCGACACAGCTGGTCCAATGCATATAACATCACACCAACAACGAATGTCAGAAAATGATCTGAAGTCAGATCACTCAAAGTGCTCAAAACAGACAGATGGTCAAGTTATCAATGATGACCATGATAAGGCATTGCATACTTCTCATCTGCATCTGAAAGATGTTCAATCCAAATCACACGGTGGTTCTGCTAGGAGTTGCACTAAGGTAAGGCCTTTACTGTTGATTGATAAATAAGAAAAGTTAGCAATTTGCAGGGAAATTTAATCACATGATGTTTGTTTTAGGTTCATAAGAAGGGGATTGCACTTGGTAGGTCGGTGGACCTTACTAAGTACAGTGACTATGATGAATTGGTTGCTGAATTGGATCAGCTGTTTGAATTTGGGGTGAATTAATGTCAACAAAAAGGATTGGCTTATTGTCTATACTGATAATGAGGGTGACATGATGCTTGTAGGCGATGATCCATGGCAGTAAGGATCTTTATTTGATTATAGAACCTTGATTAGCTGATTATTTAATGTTTAGTTTTTCCTAATTAAGTGGACAATATTCACATAATTCTATATATTTAATTCAGGGAGTTCTGTGCCATGGTTCGGAAATTTATATCTACCCTAAAGAGGAGATTCAGAAAATGAGCCCGGGTACATTGAGTTCGAAAAATGAAGAAAATCAGTCAGCTAGCGAAGGAGAAGTTAAAGGTGAACTGCATCAGAAGTTAAATTCAGACAATGGTCTTGATGCCTGATAATTAGCAGATTGATTTACATAGCTTTCAGGTAACTTTCTGCACCCAGCACTGGATTCCATGATTTTAGCTTTCTAGATAAAATTGCCTTGTGTGAGGTGAATTTTGAATTTGTTTTAGAAGTATCTCATGGTGTAACATTGTTTTTGTCCAGAGATTCTGAGCCTGAAAGTGGGTCTTGAAGTCATCCGGTAGGAGAACATGACTTGAAGACGAATTGTAATCGAGTCTGAGTGCTTGTCAAGTGAATCAGAATATAGATGGATGAAGTGATGAAAGAGTATTCATCCAATTTTGGACCTATCCTGGAATTAGTATGCCTGCCTAGTTATATATGTGTAATCAATGTGTTCTGAGCGAGGTGATATGGGGGTGATATCGGCCTTGCATTTTTTAACAATCCCACCTTGTACATAGTTGTTTCTCTCTCCCACCACCTTCACAAACCCATTAATGTAATGAAGTTCATATACAAGGGCAGCCTTATGATTTTAATTTTGATTATTCTCTTACTGATAATTTGTGGAATGGAAATTGTGTATATTTCATTTGCATTATTGCAGGGGGGGGGGGGGGTAGAACTAAATTTTGCATATATATATATATATATATATATATATATATATATATACACACAGAATTACTTGGTCCTTGCTTCATTAGATATTTGTGGGACAACAGTACGATAATAGCACGTTACTATGGGACTCGGTTGTTTCCAGCGGTCGGTGCATTAGTAACCTTATACTGACACAAGGATTTGATTTTAGATTAAAAGGAGGCTCCACTGGGTAGCGTGTTAGCTGTAAACACCTTTAATTTCTTCTCTTTGATCTACTTTTTGATTTAAAAGGGATGATATAATAAATTCGTGATAGCCATGTTTAATCGCTGGGGGAAAACACCAAATAGAAAGTCGCTTTAAAGCTGTGTCCCTTTTGAAAACAATATAAAGGGGACACTAAGTAGGACACAGAAAATACAAGCTTCACACCAAAACGCGTGTTAAGAAATGTCGGAATCTGACTAATTGAACTTGAACACGTGAATGGTGCCAAACATTGTAACTGCTATTCTTGAGGTAAAATTCATGTGAAAAAACTTCTACTTCAACTTAAACTCAAAAGTTACCAAAGTCAGCATCGTACACTTGAATTGTGCGCATTAAAAAATAAAAACTGATTAAACTTGCTAAATTGATTGCTTGAAATGGCAGCAACTAGTTTGTTCCTTGCCAAAACTAGTTAGATCATGCCATGGAAGCCAGCTGAATCCAAGAGTACTGCTTTGATCTGCTCCGGATGGACCTCCTGACCTTCTTTGCATTGCTGAAAGAGAGAGGAAGTTAGCCTTTTCATGACAAAAACAAAAATCCTACCTTCATTTCAACTGTGGTCATGAATTTTTAATGAATAATTATAAATCCCAAAATGGAAAAAATATTGAATGTTTTTATGTTTTCAAGATATTAAATGCATCGATTATTTTATTTGATTCTTTCTTAATTGAGGTTTTAGCAGCCTTATTTGGAGGATGTTTTAAGATACTTTCTTTTTAGTTCTTATTTACTTCAACACTAGTTGTGACTTGTGATCTTAAAAACTACAGAGCAAAAAAGTTGTTGAGGAGCAGAAACTATAATAGCATTTCAACACTAAAGCCATTGATGCATGTGGAAATCATTATTAAGAATATCATAATCATGTTATAATGGATCATGGCAGTTATCACACTAGGTTCGTAGGATAAAGAATTTTCACATGAAACATACCACAAGTACCGGATAGAAGGGATGCACATTTCACTTGTGATGAGCAGGTTGCAAGTGCTGCTGTGTGGACTATGAAAATGATTAATTAAACTTTCTAGTCTGGATGCAACATGTTTGATTTCATAGTGGTGTAAGTGTTGATAACAGAATAAAATTTTTACCTCAGCTCGAAAAATATCCATAGCAAATTCATTGAAACAGCTGATAACAGCTTGCTGAATGTCTAACCCAAGGTTATCCAAAGCCCTCATGGTTGACAGCAACAGACCAGGTTTGCGGGCACAAAACATGTGGATATTTACAGCCCTTCCTTCACGCAACCGAACCTCAATCTATAACAATGATGGCAAAATTGCATCAATACAAGTTTACATTAAATCATTCTAATAACAACCAAAATGCTAGACTAAACCAACATTGATAACTGATAAGTATAGACTTAGAGCATGTTTGATTTAGCATTTAAATGTGGTAAACTCATGTTTTCAATGCTAGAAATAGTTGCGTTGGGGCCAAACTTGAGTTTAACCAGTTTCAATGCTAAACCAAACATACACTTAATAAATATGATACGTGGTTCATTCCATTTCCACTCCACCCCCAAGACAAGAAAAAAGTTCAGTTCCACATGAAAGCACACAGAAAAATTTGCTTGCTGTCATCATATCCACGACTTTTTCTAGCTAAAGGAATACAAAGTAAGGAAGCAATGTCAAATTGAGCAAATATCCAAGCAAAAGGACAAGTTCCCAGCATTTACCCTAGCAGGTTGTCCATTAGGGCTTGGCAATGAGCTGGGGCATAGTTCTTCTTTAATACGGTTAGGGAGTGAAGGTGGAGTAGGTGTCAAAGGATGGAAGCTTGAGGCAGGTGTGAGTGAAGAGCCAGCAGGTGTTGATTCCAACTCGTTATGAAGGTCATTGATCCTTTGCAGGAGTTCCTTCAGATACTCAATTGCATCTCCAAGGATTGAAGCCCTGTCCATCTATCAAAGCAAACCATTTCATAGAATCTAGAGATCCAGCACAAACCACATTTACAATTTAACAACACAATTGAAGCTTTGAAGGCCATTTTATGTTAATTAGCTTCCTTCAAGTCTTAGCATAAGTAATAGTCCTTACTCCTTATCTTAATTATGAACCAATATGACACAAACATCAACCAAAAAGAACAAAATTAAAATCAAACTGGCTGAAGCTGAACACTCTAAGAAATTGAATAAAAGTGCAATTAGGCTGAAAAAAATAAAAAATAAAAAGACTCTTACTTTGCTAATCTTTGGAACAACAGACCTCAGCATATAGAGTCTATCATTTAGCTTCTTCCTACGACGGCGTTCAGCCATCAAATTCTTAGCTGGCATTCCCTTCTTCTTCCCTTTGTGATCGACACCAGTGACTGTGCTGTTGCCATTGGAGGCGTTTCCACAATTCTTGCCATTATTCTCTTCCATCTTATTGTTGTTACTCTCAGTCAAGTCATCAGAATCATAGTTCAACCCTGACCCATCAAAACTTGCATCTTCCATCTCCTCCCCACTACTCATCTTCCTTTTCTTATCACTCCCCTCCCCCAATTTCACACTTACCCCTACTTGCCAACACCACCACCTTCGGATCCCATGTTTTTTCTAAGTGCAGCTCTTTTCTGAACAGAGTGGGTTGTGCTCCAGATGGATGGCAATGATTTCAAGGGGTCTCAAATCTTGGACCTGTTCAAAAACAGAGGCTTTTCCAGAACCTTCCTCCAAATTCTGAAACCCCACAAAGCCAATGTTAGTTTGGGGCAAATGGGGCACGTTCGTTGTCGGCAACTGTGTGCCCGAACCAAGGTTTGGAAGTGCTAACTGTGGTTTTGAGCTCAAGTCAGCGAAGCCAGTACCCAGAAGGGGAGAAGCAGTGAGGGAAGCTTGAGGCTCAAGAAACCCCACCTCGCAACCCATTTCAAAAGGGTTGAGAGAGAGATAAAGTGGGTGGTTTTGGATTTGGAGGCAGAAAATACTGCACCTGTGATGATGAAGGGTTCAAGGGTGTGAAAACAGAGGAAAGAAGGAGAGCATGAAGAGGAAGAGTCCACTGTTTGGAGCAAACGTTATCGAAAGCCATGTCCCTCATGTACCATTCCTCATCAACTTCAAGCATGGGGTTTCAAGCACAGAGAGAACCCAAGTCTTCTCTGTTTTCAACAAAGCAGAGGCAACAGGAGTGTTTGGCTTGGAAGTTCTGGTCCAAGAAGCAGAAGCAGAGTTTCCGTCCTCTCTTTCTTCCATCCAAGAAGCGTGGTTTATTCTGGACATCATGGCTTTTGGATTTGATTCTTGTATTATTCTGACAAAAGATTGCAGTTTTGGGTAGCCAAAGAACTTGAGGGCCAGCTGGTTGAGTTGTGGTGAGAAAGAGGAAGAGGGAAGTTAAAGGAAGAGAGTAGAAAGAAAGGGAAAAGGACGAGGACGTTGCAGAGGAAAAGGGCATTTGGCTTTTAATTAATTATTTAAATTTTTTATTATAAAATTTGGGGGTTTTAAGATTGCGATTTTTGAGAGAGGCAGAGGGCTTGGAACGTTACACCAACCAACCACCGCTTCCCCAATATAGGGCTGCAAAAGCCATGATGCGTAGGATGGGCATCACATAGGATCACCCTTTGTCAAATGTTTTGTGGATGCTTCTGATTGGTGATTCTACACGTGGAAGAACGTTTCACCCTTTTAAGTGTAAAAAAAGGATACTACTGAGGTAAAAAAAGTATACTCATGAGTGATTTTCAGGTGTTTGATTTTTTTAATTCAAATCATGTAATAATTGTAAATTGGGTTATAATTATTAATTACTCATTGATTTTGTTTTAAATCCTAGTATAAGCATGACTATGGTCCAATCCCTATTTTTAGTAGCGTATCTCTAAACCAACGATATCGTATGTCTAGATTTGATTGGGATTGGCCGAAGACTTACTCGACCGGGCCGATACCCATGACTGATGTCGTGAATCGAGATCCAAACCGCTCTGCCCAGCTAGGGAACAACCCCAAGTGGACCCACCACCTCGGAAACATAGGCTAAACAACCTATGATACCTGACCAACCTAACCTAGGTACCTACTAGGTCCCATCAACATTTAATGCGTCCCCACACCCCTTTAATACAGGCGGCATGGCATTGGACACAAGTGATCAGATTAGGTGGTTATTACATGGGATACAACTGATGGTGACAGCGTAATCATCCATACTTCCCCAGTACGAGCCTATCACGCTACAGTGGTCGTGGCAACGTGTATATATATATAGGAGGGCTTCCCCCAAGGCCAAGGTAACTTCTCTACTCACTAATTCATTCACATACTCTCACTGACTTGGGCGTCAAATGTCTTCTACAGGTACCCCCCACCGTGCTCCGCCGTCTAAGACCATTCTCAGGAGTCTAGTGCCTCCCTTTAGCCACCACCTCCATCTCGGATCCTTACCCCGGATCTCGTGCTTACTCTGTCACGATCAGGATTAACATTATACATAATTTTAATGTAATTCAAACATGTCATAAGATATGTTATTGGTTCAGATCACAATTATAACTTTATTTTAATAATACCAAACACACATGTAGGATATTCCTTAAGAAATAAAAAAAATGATTTAATAAAAAAATATTAAGTGAAATATATTTTTAGTCTCTCGAAATATAGAGAAAATTGGTTTTGGTCACTCATTTATTTTTTTATAGGTTTTGATCATCTAGTTTTAAAAATCACATGATTTTAGTCCCCATCGTTAGTTATATTCCGTTAAGTTATGATATAACAATATTTCTTGTAGATTTTTCTATGGATTTTCCTTCGAATTTTCCTGCAGATTTCAAAGTTTAAAGGAAATTTTGTTCATATTCTACAATTTGTGGGAAATTTACTATAGATTTTTTAAATCAAAGCAAAAAAAATTTATAAAGTTTTAATTTAAAAAGTTCGTAATTTTTTTTGAAATTTACTACAGATTAATTTTCTCGAGAAAAATTCACGAGAAATTTTCTATGAATTTTTACCCGGGAAAAGTCGGAGTTAAGTTGTGAAAGTGACTGACAGAATATAATAATAAGGAGGACTAAAACATGTGATTTTAAAAATGGAGAACCAAAACTAATGAAAAAATAAATGTGGGACCAAATCAAATTTTACCATATTTTTAAAGACTAAAAAAATATTTATTATATTAAAGTATAAAAAATCTTTAATAGGAGTACTTATTTTTTAAGCAATTAAAGGAATTCAATATGTTTTTTTAAATATTTTAACCGGTGGACTTTGGGGATACAAATCTTTTGACTGATTGTGAAAAGAGTCATATTAAAACACGTTAAAGACTTAAGAAATAAAAATATTTATTAAAAACACGCAACATTTAATGTATTAAATTGTAAAATTTACATTTTTAATGAATATTATTTTGAGTCTAATCAAAGTTTTAAGTTAAATAAGTTATGTATATTTTTAATAATTTTTTTTATTAACTTTCTTAATCAAAACTCTAAAGATACTTAATTAGTTAATATTTATCTTCTGTTTTCACTTTTATATCCTTAGATAGTGGATAACATTCCCTTGTCAAATTGTCTCATCACCAATTTATTCGTTATCATTTTATATTTTGTTTTAGCAATGTTGTTTGTTTATTCTTGTATATAATACTATATCCAGTTTTTTTTATAAGCCTTATAAGATCCTTTGAGAATTTTATCTGGTATTTTTATAAGGAAATGCTAACGAGTGCCCTTTGGACACTTGATAAGGAATTAAAAGTAGAAAACTTTTATTAGAGTGTGTGATATGTAATGTCACAAATGCAATCAATACTGTGATTTCTAATAAAAACTTTCTCCTCATGAATTCTTCACCGGTGCCCTTAGGACACTCATTAGCATTGACTTTTTTATAATACCCTAGCAAGTTTTAAATTATTTATTAATTTTTTTATCTTTATCCTTTATAATTAATGAACTTTTATAATTTTAAATTTGGTTGAAGTAAAAATTAAATAGATTGAGTTTGATTTAAAATAAGAGTAATTTAGAAGTTAGAGGATATTTTAAAATTTAATATATTTAAACTATATTTTTAATATGCGTGCTTAATTTAAAAGAATTCGTTATAAATTAACTAAGATTGATATTTTTCTTGTTTTATGACTCATATTTGTACACTACGCAATTTGTAAAAATATTTCTTCTAATTCTTGTAATCAGGACTGGACTTTTCCTCCGTCTTGGCCGAAATTTGTGTCTTATTTAAGTCCAAACATTACATAGCATTAAAGAATGAAACATTTTATTCCCTTCTATGACTGCCAATGTCATCTCATTAGTCCATTTATCTAGATAGGGCTGCGACTTTGGGCACGTGAATATTATTTGATTAATGACCATACATTTTTCAGTGCCATAAAGTGATTAGAATTTTATTGATCTCATATAAGCGGCTTTTAACTTAATTAATATTAAAAAATACTATTTATCAAAATAATATTATTAAAAATATTTGACCACGTTGGGGTGTGGTTTTTGCCATTGTAGGAGAGAGGCGTGTGGCGCTAGTTGATATAGCGCTTTCATCACTCTCCTATGGCGCTACTTCAAGCAGAGACATATAGGAATCTGAAATTTTTTTATCTTATTATGTGGCTCTAGTTGCTTAGAGCCACATTAGAGCCACATAATAGACAAACGTACAACACTTTGTGGCGCGGATGGAAGAAGCGACAAAAGTTATGGCGTTGGTTAAAGTAGCGAACAATGTGTATGGCGATGTTTTGTTTTCGCGTTACATGTTTATGGCGTTGTTGTTTTTAGCGTACATGTATATGGAGCTATTCCCCCTTAGCGCATAAACTCATATATAACACGTTTTCGATCACAACTCAGATCATTTCTTCCTTGTGTTTCACTTCTTCTCTTGCTATCTTTGCTTCTTCATTCATCTGTTGATGGTTTTTTCTCACGTATTCTTGTATCAATTTGTGTTGCTTTTTTATCATTCATTCGTTGTGTTGTGTTGTGTTGTTTGTGTTATTAGTTATTTATTTTTGAAACAAATGAGTCAAATTATTACTTTTATTTACTGGAATGGTAGAAAATATGAGGGGTTACAAGGTATAACATTTGAAGGTGACAAAAGATCTATTCGAATAAAAACGCGGCATTGGTTTTAGTGTTTGAAGAGGAAGATTCATAACAAATTGAATCTTACATCCAATGAAATTGTTTCTGGTTTGACCTGTCGGTTTTTAATTTCCCAAAATCCGACCACATATACAGGTCTTCAAATTGTGATGATGAAGATGTTGAGTGTATGATCCATGCTTTTGAGCAACAATCTTTGATGACTGTGCTTGAATTATATGCTGACATTGATAATGCTGGCAGTTCATCATTACCTGTGCCATCCTATCAATTTGAAACTCAGTTGTCCATCGCTCTACCAAAGCTGATATCAACGTATGCTCAACTTGGAAAAATTCAAGTTGAGCAACACCAAAAAAGCCAGCTGCCTTAGAAGAGGTATAATTTGTTCCGGGATTTGAAGCCCACGGTCTTGTGGAGAACTTACTCGTCTAACATATAGCACTCTATCATCTCACCATTCCATATATTTTCAGAAATATGCGTTTCTTGCAAATACAACAGAGACTTATCTATTGGACCGGGATGAACAATTCTTTCTGCAGCCATATCTAAGAGATTTAGAAACAGAAAAAAAAATATCTGAGTAATAGAAAGCAAGTGTTAGTGATTCAAAACACACACACACACACACACACACATAGCCTCGGATCATTCTCACAACCTTCCTCATTTTTTTTAAAAAAATTAATACAAAAAAGGTGCCTGCATGCTAAGTTGCTCCTTCCCATACAGAATCTCTGCGTTTTTCAGCACTGCATTCCTCCTTCCCAATGGCGAGAATCTCACGCGTCCTCTCTCTCTCTCCGAATCTGCAGCGTTTGGTCTTGTCACGTAGGGGGAGCAGCACGCAAAGCATGGCGCTGAGCAAAAACGCTCCACATGTGGCGCTGCTTTAATGTGCGACACACTGCAGCTGTTGCGCTGATTGGTTCCGCGCCACATGCGTGCGTAAACAAAAAAAAAACAGATTTCTCTCTCTCACACGCGTTTATGTTGGTCAATCACCTCCCTTCTCACCCAATCACTTTCACTCATATTTTCACAACACTCTCACGTTTTCACACACTCACTCACAATTTTTCCACGTTCAACAGACACATACAGAAACCTGCCACACACACAGCACCTGCACAACTGTGTTTCACCTGACGGAGACATGCACAGTCATGTGGCGCTAAGCAATTAGCGCCACTTATTAGTTGGGCAAAAAAAATAAAAAAATCAAAGCAGTTGCTTACCTGGCCAAATTCACCCCAAATGAGTAAATAGATTTTTAACAATATTAATATGGTAATTAGTAAATTTTTTAATATTAAATGGGTTAAAAAGCCCATATAAGCACAAGAAAAAAAAAATACTAGATATATTGACATGTGCTCTCCATGAAAAGAAAAAAGGAAAAAAGTTCGTTGGTTCTGAAATTTTTACATGTTCGATTGATTTACATGATCGGTGACATTCGAAAGTATTATTCATTGTTAGTATATATTTTGAGGATGCATAATATTATAATTAAGCAGAATAGGTTGATTAGATTTAGCAATATCATTGAATGTGTTAACGTCGGGAATCTTTCTTTCAAAGTGTGGGCTATATCATATTGTTGGCGTAGGTGGGGGTTAATTGTAAGGATACACAAGTCGAAGTTTCGTCCAAGCATGTAAAACCCAACGCTTTATGGCATGGCACGAGACAAGGATTGTCAAACTTGCCCAATTTTCCGGACACTATAAGATGAAGAATATGTGCATTATTTTATTTTATTATTATTATTATTATTATTTATCTTTAAGGGTCTCTCTTATCTCTTTTACTTTTTAAACAATTAATGATGTAACTCTATAAATTTCACTATATAGACCTCATAATTTTATATATCATTTAACATTGTTTTTTAACGAATAATTATCTTAATTATAAATAAATAAAAATATTAAAAAATATATATTATATGACAGTACATCACTTTAATTAGACTAATTGTTAAATAAAATTTTAAAAATGAACTTATGAAATAAATATTTTAAATTTGTTTTAATTAAAATGAACTTATTGAAAAAAAAAATTGCTTTCAATTTGGTGCGCAACTTTTCAATTTAATTTTCAATGTGTTTTTCAATTTTACATGTATACGCTGCACAACATAAATACGGTATCCAGATTTTCTTTTCATATGTGGTCTAGTTTTTTTTGTCTTTACTAAACGGTTCCCAAAATCAGAGTTGCTTACGCAAGATATCCGTGCTGGTTAAGCACCTCACTCCAATGGTGTACCCCATTTTTTCTAGAATTGCTTAACCAGAAAAGCAACAAAAGCACTCTCCATTGGAGTTACTATTAGGGTGTGTTTGGTAAAGTCAAAAGCTAGACTAGCTTATTTGACTAGCTTATAAGCTACTTTAACTAACATAGAAGTGTTTGGTAGGACACAAGCTTCTAGATTATTTTAGGACCTTTTAGCTTATAATTAAGCTACTACCTCCGTTCTTTGTAACTGTCCACTTTTAGAGAAAAAAAAAGTGTTCCTCATTAACTGTCCACTTATAAATTCAGTGCAATGTTCATTACATTTTCTCCATTTTACCCTTATGTTAATAAATGATTCACTATTGAAAACTAATGAGACTCAATAGTACTAAGAGAAATATATAAAGGGTAAAAATAAAAAGTTTAAAATTATTTCCATCAAAATATAGTAATGATTGCATTTATTAATCTGGTGTTTTTTTTTTATCTAAATGGACTGTTAAATAGGAACAAAGGTAGTACAAACTATTTAGTTAGCTTATAGCTTCTAACTTGTAGCTTATTATTTCTCTACCATTTTATCCCTCATATTTTAATACAATTTACTATTTGCTTCTTTTAACGTCTTTTATGTCATTTTATACTTAATACCTAGCTTATCAGCTAATTTTACCGGAAACCTTTAATTCAATAAGCTAGCTTATAAGCTCAGAGCTTATTATCTAAAGAGCTTATAAGTTAGTTTTACCAAACATACTCCATCTGTATGTGTGTGTATGTATCTTTTTATGCATGTATGCTCTCTCTATATATGTATGCATAATATGTATATGGATAATTGCTAAGAACATGCATCATGAACTAAGTTACATTTCAATGATTTATATAAGCACAAATGGATTGTGGATATATATCACCACCATTAAAGCAAATCTTATAACCTAAAGAGTAAAACCCAACTAGGTACCTAAAGGATACACATGACACCAATCAGGTCCCTCAAAGATTAAATGGTCACCACGTTAGTCCCTCTGTTAGAGATATTGTTAACAGAAGCTGATGTGGAATATTTTTGTATGACATGACCTGTTAAGTGTCAAATAAGCATTCAATTCAACAATCATACATCAAAGGGCTTAAAAGTAGGGTTTCAAATTGGTCCATCTTCTTGGATGGGTCTTCTTTCACAATTAACACCCCAAATATCAAACCCTAGAGTTGTGGGCCATAAATTTGCAGCAATTAAGCATCGTGAAGACAAATTGCTCGTTTTGCTTTATTCATGACTTGTAGACTCATCCACCCATTCAAAGCACCCACATGTTAAGCTTTTGTTCATGTTTTAATGGGCATATTAGAAACCTTCTGTTAGAGTTTTCTTCAGTGGAAGAAGTAAATAATTTGGCTTCCCTTCCACAATGGCACATCCCCAATGAAATCTTTCTCCTTTTGCAATTTTCTAGATGAAGTTGAAGAACAAAAGCACGAACCGTCACTACAACATTTTTTATTTTAAACAACAACAGAAAACTGTGGCCAAAGATGCAAAAACTGTGGCCTAAGGTTTTAGGCAACGGTTTTACAGACGTGGATTTTGCTGTCGTTGCCCTATATAATAGGCAACGGTTTTTTTTTTCTTTTAGCAACATAAATTTAAAAACCTTGCATAAAATAAGAGAATAGGCCACGATTTAAACGTTGTTGCCTAAAATAAAGGAATAAGCCACGATTTTCAGCAATAACAAATAAAAATTCTTAAAATGGCCAACGGTTAGGATTCGAACATAGCTCCTTATCTTTACACCATAAGTTCTATCCACTAAGCAAACACATGTATTTTGTTATATATATTGTCAATTTTTATATTTATAGCATATGAATCTCAAATTTTAAATAAACATACACAATCTCTTAGTTTAAAATCAAAGATATAATTCTTTTATGTTAAGGTCATTGGTTTCGAAGAATAAAATTTTAATAAATAAAACTTGAAAATCTTAAACATTAGCTTAATATTGTTTAATAGTTTTTTAAACACTAGTTTTTTCTTGTTGTTTGTTAAAAATCGTTTGCATATTTCATGTTTTGACAACGGTTTTACAATAGTTGACTAAAAAATCTATAAAATTTAAAAATTGTTGTCTATTCTATGTTTTGGCAACAATTTTAATGATCGTTGACTAGAAAAAATCACAACAATTTAAAAAGTGTTGCTTATTATAGTTTTGATAACGGTTTTAAAATTGTTGACTAAGAAAGATCTACAAAACTAAATAAGCGTTGCTTTTTTCATGTTTTGGCCACGGTTTTTCAACCGTTGTCAAGAAAAATGTTGCCTAAAATACGACAACAACTTAAAATCCGTCGCTATATCTAGCCAACAGTTTTAAAACTGTTGCCAAATATAAATGAGCTCTACATATGTAAAATCGTTGCCGATTTCATGTTTCAGCAACAGTTTTTTAAATGTGGACAAAGAGAGTGTTGCCTAAAGTAAAATTTGTTGTAGTGTGTGCAATTCACATACATTGTTTTCTTAGAGATTAAATACTAGTTAATCGTGACTTGCAATTTTTCTTCACGATGCTTAATTGCTACACGCTTCTGGACTGTAACTATATGGTTTGATGTTTGGTGTTTTAATTGTGGAAGAAGACCCACCCAATACGAGGGACATAATAAAACCTTACTTTTAAGCATTTGCCATGTATAATTGCTGAATTGGATGTTTATTTGGTACTTAACGGACCAAGTCCATACAAAAATGTTATATGTCAGCTTTGGTTAATAATGTTTCTAATTGTGACTAATTGAGGGACTAATGTGGTGACCAATATAATCTTGAGGGATCCAACTGGTAATAACATCTTTGAGGGACCTAATTAATAATGTGTGTATCTTTTATGGGTCTAATTGAGGGTTTACTCTAACCTAAATACATATATTGGTCATCGATCAACGTGAGAGAAGTTAGAATGGTGATATATAGATTCTTATAAAGAAAATATCACATACAACTACTTTTGTTCCTGTGTGTATTGTTGCGGTTTGTATGACCATATCTACATGAATTGTAATGATAATTAACCCAGGAATATGCATAGGTAAATGAGTATGAGAACTGAACTTGGCAGAATGTGTGTGTAGATATATAACCCTAAAAAAATGTTATTTAATAATAAAAATTTATTTATCATTTTAAATAATCTATTATATGTTAAAATAAAGTATTATTAATTCATCTTTTATTTGTATGAATTTAATAAACTTGATCTATTGAATTAAAACCTTCAATCAAATAGTTAGATTAGCTAATTAATTTTACATTATATAGATACTATCTTCATTTCTATTTATTCATCCTATTTTAGAGGTAAAATTTGTTTTTGTTTATCAATCACTTGTAAAACCAATGTAGTATTAATTATATCTCTATGTTAATTTGATGTAGTAATAAATTATCCACAATTGAAAACTTTATTAGATAAAATAAGACCTACCAAGTAATAAATGCTCCGCTATTGGAGAGGAATACTTTAAAAATAATAAATGGTATAATAGAAAGTTTAAAAATAACTTTCATGAAAACAATAATATTAATTACATTTCTTAATCTTTGTGTTTTTTTGTCCAAATGTACCGGTAAATAGGAACATTGGTAGTTGAAGATTACGAGTATATTTGGTAAAACTGACTGATAAGCTAGCTAAAAGCTACTTGCTGGTAGCTGATAAGTAGCGTCTAGCTTATAAGCTAGCGGTTATCTGATAACCTTTTAGCTAATAAGCTCCAAGCTTATAAGCTACCATATTGAGTTTAAAATGTTTGGTAAAATTAGCTAATAAAGTAGGTAATAAATGTAAAATGACATAAAAGACGTAAAACAACAAATAAGAAATATATTAGAATATGAGGGATAAAAATGAAAGAAAAATAAATAAGTTACAAGTTAAACGCTAAACTAAAGTAGCTTATAAGCTAAAAGCTCCTAAAAGAAGATAGAAGCTTGCGCCTACTAAACACTTTTATGCTGGTCAAACTAACTTATAAGGTAGTCAAATAAGCTAGAAGATAGCTTATTGGCCTAACCAAACACACTCTAACACTCTGTTTGGTATAGGTGAGATACAAGGGAAATCGAAATTCATGAGAGAAGTAGTGTAGAAATGATCTATTTCTCCAGTTTGGTTTATCAGAGAATTGGGGTGGAGATTTTAAAAAGGTGTGGGACCCACGCTATTTTTATTTCTCCATCACAGAGGCAAGATTTAGCATAGAAATGGCAAGGAAGCACACTTATCCATATGCATTTTCTTGTTGTATCACATGGTCTGGCAACCATCGCGGGCTAGCTAGCCCCACTCTATCCCTCTATTCCCTCTGTGCATCCAGCCACCATAGCATGCCGCTCAAACCACCTCTCGACCTCAGATCTGCGACTCCGACCATCTTTGCGTGACTGGCAATGCGCCGCCATCAGATTTGTGTCAGTCTCTCTTCTTGTAATGAATGCTCCCATCTCTCGACCTTAGATCTGCGACTCCGGCTGAGCCAGCCCCGCTAGGTTCGCTGCATGTTGTTCCTAGGTGCGTTGCCATCGCAAAACACTGCCACTCGTCACCGTCCCAGCCTCCCACCGTGTCACGGTCAGCCGCAACCGTACGTCATCTTTGACACGCTCACGACTGACGTCTCTCCTCCCCCTGCTCGGCCACGGTGCCGCTGCGTTAAATGACACGTTTCAAGAAAAAAAAATCCACGTGTTCATGACTTGAAAAGGAAAAATTGAATTTTTAGTGTACATAAATCGATTATTTATGTGGTGTAATATGTGTTTAGACATGTTGACCTTTTTATTCACAAAAAAATAACAACAATCAATTTTTTTAAATAAAAAAATCGATTATATATGAGGCTATTGATGATGGAAACTATTAACTAAATTAATAAAATATATCATCTCTCTCTTATCTCTTCAATCAAACCAAACAACTCAAATTCACATTTCTCTTCTATTTCTTACATATTTCTCTCACACCAAATCATCCATAAATAATCTCTATCTCAACCCTATTTCTCCCTTTCCTACTTCTCTCTTCTCTATTTCTACACTACTACAAAACATAGGCTAAGGGTATTGACGAAAGAAAGTAATAAATACTCCCTCCATTTTTCATTTTGAGTGTGGTTTAGTAATTTTTTTGTTCATATTGATTAATGTCGCTTTACAACACAAATAAATAATTAAATATCTTTTCAATTGTACCCCTTAATGATAGAGAAATTAAAAATTACTCTCCGAGTCCTTTTTATAGGACCTTTTAGAAGTTTGTCTTGATCTTTTTTTATAATATTCCTTTTAAATTGTCTCATGTATTAATTATTTTTTGGGTTAAATATGTTTTGGTCCCTGAAATATAGTCAAGATTTGTTTTTAGTTCTTATAATTCAAAACCGGTGGATTTAGTCCCTCAAAAAGTGAAGAATACCCTTTTCAATCCTTATTGATAAAAATTTGTAGCTAATCCGTAGCAAATCTGTGCAATATGGACTAAATTAGTATACTTTCAATTTTGAATGACCAAAACCACCGATTTTAAATTATAAGAAATAAAATCAAATTTTGACTATATTTCATGGACTAAATATTTATTTAACCCTTATTTTTTATAACCAAAACACCCTTGATTATTACACATGTTTTTTTGTCCATAAACATTAAATGATGTTTAATTTTATTAGACTCTGTGACTTTGAGGATAAAGAAGATGTATATTCTATCTATTAATAAATATAAGGGTAAATTTAAAATATATATATAATTTATTGATAAATTTATTACTATTAACTAACCTAATTTGTTACCATTTTTTAAGTGTCATTTAGGGTCTCAATTTTATTTTAAATGAGTATCATTTTCAGATATCAAGACAATAATCAATGTTATTTTTTCAATTTTACCCCTATTATAATCTG
The DNA here is from genome assembly GCA_026901365.1 of Sesbania bispinosa. Taxonomy (NCBI): domain Eukaryota; kingdom Viridiplantae; phylum Streptophyta; class Magnoliopsida; order Fabales; family Fabaceae; genus Sesbania; species Sesbania bispinosa. Next base: position 905,279 of record QLOH01000141.1, read on the forward strand.
ATTCTTTTTTATTTTAAATATTTATTATAAAGATATATCTTAAATGTTTTAAAAGTTCAAAATTTTAATAAATATATTTTCTGTGTTTCCAACAAAAAATTATGGTAAAAGATAAACAATGTGAATATAAATGCATGGTGTTTATGCATAGTTATTGAGAAAATAGAAATATTAATTGTATTAAAGATAGAAAGAGATAGTAATTAATACGAAAGAGAAATTTAAAAGAAAACGATAGAGTAAGAAGTTATTAACTCCATATCATGTCCTAGTTGCAAGAAACTTTTAAATGATTCACAAGAATTAAGGAAGTTGATTAATTTAGTTAATCACAATAAAATTGTGTATCATCTTTCCAGAATTATCTTAAATTTATTGGGACACTTATCTTACTCCGTCCATCTAGTTTCTTATTTGTCTTATTCTCTTTCAACTAAATAATTATTCACTTATCTCCATAAAATTAATTACAAGAAAAGTGTACAATATATGAAGAGTTTCCATATTCTTTTTAGAGAGAAATAAAGAAATTTAAAGCATTTATTATTTATATATTGGAAAAAGATGTTAAAGTAAATGGGATTATTTTGTTAAAAAAATAATTAATGCAGGAGACAATTTAAAAAGAATCATATGAAAAGACCCAATTACCATCTCTTAATAAAAAAAACCTCCCAGTCTTATTTCTAATAAGCCAAATTTTTTATGGTCTTATTTATAAGATAAAACACACAAATTTAGAAACATTTAATATTTTTTCTCATCTTTACCCTTGTTGACCATTAAAGCTTTTAAATTGACACAATTACCTTGATAGTGAAGTTTAATTTTAAATAGAGATAAATTTGGAATGTTGTAGAGTATTTTTTTAAAAAAAATGCATTAATTACTTGTAACATATTTTTTTAATATGTGTGATTCGATCTGCATTGTCTAATAATTATAGGACCCCAATGGAGTAATTAGGACTCGAGGGAGTAATATGAGTGATATGAGCTACTCTCTTTGGTTCTTGTTATAAGACACCATTTAAAGGTTTTTGTTGATCCTTTTCATAAAGCATTTTACAATTTTATGCGGTATATATTTTTCTTTTCTTATTTGCACTTATTAAGTCTTCTACCATCTTTGTTTGTTGGTTGGTCATTAACTATTAACGAAGAATTATAAGCATTATTGCATATTCACTCTGTTTTATTTCTTTGTCATTTAAGGTTTATGCACAGAAATCAAGAAAATGATTAGTATGTTAATTTTTAAGAAAAATTATTACTTACTTTCCTATTACTATATCCCTACTTGAAAAGGTATTCAGAAAAAATATTTTATTTCTGATGGATGAAAATACAATGACAAACTACTGTTTATATAGGAATGATTCTACCTAAATAAGGAAATAAGGAAGATTTACAACCATTTAAATCTGATCCTAATCACAGGAAATCTGACCCTCATCAAGGGATCTGATTGTACAAATAAAACAGAACAAGTAAATCAGAATATTTACAATATTTACGGTAACTATGACACACACAACACTCCCCCTCAAGCTGGAGAATGGATATCTATCATTCCAGCTTGCATGTCATATCTTTAAATCTTTCTACAGGAAGTCCCTTGGTGATTACATCTGCCAATTGAAGTCTTGAAGGGACTTATAATGTAGTTATCAGGCCGTTGTCTATTTTTTCCTTAATGAAGTGCCGATCAATCTCTATATGTTTAGTTTTGTCATGTTGCACTGGATTATGAGCTATGCTAATGGCAGACTTGTTATCACATAACAGATTCATAGGATTCTCATACTTAATCTGAAGATCATCAAGAATTATTTTCATCCACAACAACTCACAAATTCCTTGAGCCATAGCTCTAAATTCTGCCTCTGCACTTGACCTTGCAACCACACCTTATTTCTTGCTTTTCCATGAAACTAAGTTGCTACCCAAGAAGACACAATATCCTGTGGTAGATCTCCTGTCAACCAATGAACCAGCATAGTCTGCATCAGTATAGACCTCCATGGATAGTTTTCCTTCTTTCTTGAATAGTAGTCCTCTTCCTGGACTTGCTTTCAAATACTGAAGGATTCTATTTACTACTTGTAGATGTCTTTCCCGCGGATAATGCATAAACTGACTCACAACACTAACAACATAAGCTATGTCTGGTCTGGTATGTGCTAAGTAAATAAGCTTTCCCACAAGTCTTTGGTATTGGGCCTTATCTATACTTGGGCTATCCTCATGTTTCCCAATCTGGTGATTTTGCTCTATAGGTGCTCCACTGTTTTTACAGCCTAACTTGTCGGTTTCTTTGAGAAGGTCAAGGACATATTTTCTTTGGGAAATAAAGATGCCTTGCTTAGAGTAGGCTACCTCTATCCCAAGGAAATATTTCAGCTTGCCAAGATCCTTCATTTCGAACTGAGCAGCTAACTTATCTTTGAGAGTAGGGGTGTTCATTGGTTCAGATCGATCCGATGAACCCGACGAACCAAAACGAACCATTCAAATTGGTTCGGATTTTTTCTCATTCGGGTCCGAACCGAACCGAACCAATTAGAACCGAGGTCTATTGGTTCGGGTAACGGGTTGGGAAATCCAAACCCGTTACCCGAACCGAACCGAACCAAACCCATATATACAAAAAAAACGCATTTTTTTACGGTTAGTGTTTATGATTTTCTTGATATCAAGATATTTGAGGACTAATTTTCCTATGATCTTTAATTAGTAATTTTATCAATGTGTTAATATGTTATGCATTATGCTGGTTTGTAATTTTCATGTTTGAATGTTATTAGTAATTTGGTTATGTTACTATTGATACTTGGTTGAAACTTGAATAGTTGGTGCAAATTTGAAGCAACAAAACAATCTTGTGCATTTTCTATATCAGGTTATATGTATTATTTTAGGCAAAATCATGTATTTTTTCTTTTATCCCGAACTGGTAAAAAATGACATTTTCTGAGTTTCTGATCCGATTGAACCGAACCGAACCAACCCGTATTTAATTGGTTCGGTTTGGTTCGGGTCAATGCAGAAAAAATAACGAAATCCGAACCGAACCGAACACTTTTGTTTGGTTCGGATTCCTTTTTCCTCTGAAACCGAACCAAACCGACCCGTGAACACCCCTATTTGAGAGTCTGTTTTTCAAGCTCATCATCACCTGTAATGATCATATCATCTACATAGACCAAGAGAAGTGTAAGTTTGCCATTCAGTGAATGTTTAATAAAAAAGGTATGATCACATTGGCTTTGCTTGTATCCTAAGGATATCATGGCTTGAGTAAGCCTTCCAAACCAGGCACGAGGAGATTGTTTAAGGCCATACAGAGCCTTCTTCAGCTTGCAAACCTTATTTCTTCCATTAGTAGGCCCATATCTAGGAGGAATCTCCATATACACTTCCTCTTCCAAAATTCCATGCAAGAATGCATTTTTTACATCGAACTGGTGCAGTTTCCAGTCAAAGTGTGCTGCTAAAGATAAGATGGTCCTTAATGTATTCATTTTTGCTACTGGAGCAAATGTCTCCTCATAATCTATCCCATACGTCTGAGAATATCCCTTTGCCACTAGTCTTGCCTTGTACCTGTCTAGGGTACCATCAGATCGATACTTCACTGTGTATATCCATCTACATCCAACTGCCTTCTTGTCCTTTGGCTTCTCAACAATGTCCCAAGTTTCATTTCGTTCCAGAACACTCATTTCTTCATTCATGGCTCGAATCCAGTTCTCATCCTTTAATGCGTCTTGCACTGATTTAGGGATTCTGATTGAATCAATGGCTGAAATAAAACTCTGGTGCTGCACAGAAAGGTGTTTAGTGGATACAAACTGGGATAATGGATATTTGACACAAGATCGTTTGCCTTTTCTCAAAGCAATTGGTAAGTCATCAAGATTAGGTTCACAAGATTCATTTAGAGTTTTAGTACTTACCTCCGGTTCGGGCGATTGAAGTTGTTGTTGGACTAGGATAGGGTTTTTTCTTTTTCGCTGATACTGTTGGCCACAGAACCGGCTCTTCTCACCACTTTCTGTTGATTCAGGATTGTTGTCCAAGATAGTACTAGGCATCAAGTCCTGTAATGGAGGAGAAGATGACAACTCAAGAGACTCGGCTTCCTCAAGAGATTCTACTTGTCCAAGATTCTCCCCCTGAAGCTGGGGACCAGTGAAAAAGGACTCTGATTCATGGAAAGTGACATCCATAGAGACATACACACGACGATTCTGACGATGATAACATTTGTACCCCTTTTTGTCTGGAGCATAGCCTATAAAGACACACTTGGCAGCTCGAGGATCTAATTTACCCCGATGAGGGCTATGAATATGAACAAAGACAGAACACCCAAAGACACGACTCTGGAGACTGGACATAATGGGAACAGAGGGATAGAAAGTAGTCATGGATTGGACAGGACTAACACCACCTAGGACACGAGAAGGTAACCTGTTTATTAAGTATGTGGCGGTTAAGACTGCCTCCCCCCAATAAGACTTAGGGACCGACATTTGAAACAGTAATGCTCTGGAAACTTCAAGGAGATGGCGGTTCTTTCTTTTTGCAACCCTGTTTTGTTGTGGGGTATCAACACAAGTCAACTCATGGACAACACCATTGTCATTAAGAAACTTGGAGAAGTGTTGATTCACATATTCTTTGCCATTGTCTGATCGTATTCTTTTGATGGGTCTCCCAAACTGTGTCTTCACCATGCGATAAAAGTTAGCGAACAACGGGAAGACCTTAGACTCGTCTTTCATAAGAAATATCCAAGTAACCCAGGTACAGTCATCAATAAATGACACAAACCACCTTGCCCCAGAGATATTACTAGTAGAGGCAGGTCCCCATACATCAGAATGAACAAGGTCAAAAGGCTCACTCATTTTATTATTACTAGGAGGAAAAGTTGTGCGATGATGTTTGGCAAATTGACAAATATCACAATAAAAAGACTCAACAGACACTTTTGTAAACAAGTGAGGAAACAATGACTTGATGACACTAAAAGGTGGATGACCAAGGCGCTTGTGATGTGGCCATATTTGAGAGGTTGCCCATGATTCTGAACTTGTTTGGTGATTGGAGATGAGTGCCTTTTGCACAGTACTACCTCTATAGTCCTTGTGGTGCAAATAGTATAACCCATCCTATTCCTTAGAAACTCCAATCGTCCTCCCCGTGGCAAGATCTTGAAAGACACAATGAGAGTGAAAGAAGGTTACTATACATTTTAAATCATGGGTAAGCTTGGGAATGGACACAAGATTATGTGATAGGTCAGGGACATACAACACATTATTCAAATGAAGAGATGGATGAATTGGGACATTTCCATACCCAACAATTGGAATATGTGAACCATTGGCTACAATAATGTGATGTTTTTCATGTGCAGAGGTGTAGGAAGAAAAATATGAGGAGTAAGGTGTCATATGGTCGGTAGCACCAGAGTCAATAATCCATAGTTCACTAGTGCTAGAAGTATTAAAGGATAATAATCTGGATTCCTTACCAGTCATGGTTAGAGAGCAAGTGCCAGAAGGCTTACTAACAGAATCAATAAGAGCCCGCAAACGTTCCAACTCTGCTTTGCTAAGTGCTGGAACTTCCTCTTCTGTTTGTAAGATAGGTAGGTCTTCACTCACAATCTCTGAGTCAGAAGCCACGTGATTTGCACGTTTCTATGTGGTACCCTTGCGAGCAAGGACCTTCTTTTTCCATGAAGTCGGAAGCATGTCTCCTTAGTGTGACTAGACTTCTTACAATAAGTGCACCATCGATCATCACGAGCAAGCTTCAAGGAGAATTTTCCAGCAGAGGATCCTTTTGTAGGGCCCTTTCCAGAAACTAGTGTTGAACCATCAATGGGTGGATCATCGAGCATTATAGTTCTACGATTTTCTTCACCACGGACGATATAGAACACTTCTGAGAGAGAGGGAAGCTTTTCCTTTCCTAAAATTTGAATCCGAATGGGATCAAACTCAGAGTTTAGACCAGAAAGGAATTTAAAAATCCTTGCTCGATCAATAAACTCAGTAAGAGTGGCAAAGTCAGTTGTGCATTTCATCTTCAAATTCTGATATTGGTCGAGTTCAATCCAAAGACCATTCAATACACTATAGTAATCGGTCACCGACAAGACTCCTTGTTTGGTACTAAAGATCTTATTTTCTAATTCATAACAGGCAACAATATCCTTTTTCATGGAGTATGTCTGGCTTAAATTATCCAAAATCTCTCGTGCACTAGCAAAGAACATGCAATTCCGACTAATCTCCGGAGTCATAGAGTGCCATAGCCATGTCATAATGAGAGAACCTTCATCATCCCATGCCTCAAATTGTGGGTCGTTCTTGCCTGGAGCCTTCCCTTCAATGTGACTCAGCTTCTTGCGTCCCTTGAGAGTGGTCCGAACAAGCTGAGCCCATTGAAGATAATTTCATCCATCAAGGCGGTATGAACCCTGTAATATTGGCAGGTCAGTGAGAGGTTGTTGTGTCTTCCTTCCCTCCTCAGCCATTCTGAAACTAAGAAATAGAAAACAGGGGACGACTCCAAGAATAGTGAGAGGGAAATACAAATAATAATAAAAAAGACAGATGCGGTAGCGTGACAACAGTAACACGACAACACCGAGGAGTAAGAACAGCAACCAAAGAACAGTGAACGAAGGTTGATGGACACCGAAAATAGAGTCTGGAGACTCCGGCGACCTTGTCTGTGGCAGCGGCGACACGAACGGAGTTCTGCAAGGCGGCGCGTGAACAGTACGCGCCGAGGGCAAACGTGCAGATCACGGCACGTGGATAGGAATCCGCTAACGGGGTTTTTGGGACTGTGTCAGAGAGAAGACAACGACCCTCTTGGTCAGCTCCGTGGCAGTCAACGTGACGATCAACGACAGTCAACGACGGTGGGTGCACTGCAGGCAACCCAGATCTGGCCAATAACAACAACTCTTGATTCTAATGCGGAAGCAGGCAGAGCCCCCAGGATCGGGAGCTCTGATACCAACTTGAAAAGGTATTCAGAAAAAATATTTTATTTCTGATGGATGAAAATACAATGACAAACTACTGTTTATATAGGAATGATTCTACCTAAATAAGGAAATAAGGAAGATTTACAACCATTTAAATCTGATCCTAATCACAGGAAATCTGACCCTCATCAAGGGATCTGATTGTACAAATAAAACAGAACAAGTAAATCAGAATATTTACAATATTTACGGTAACTATGACACACACAACATCCCTCATTCTCTCTCTTCATTAATTATTCAATAAAACATATTATTCACCGTGAATACATTAACTACAAAAGATAAAAGTGGAAAAGAACATTAATTATTCGTTGATTTTTGGGAAAAATATATTTTTCGTCCCTATAGTTTCGGTCAACTTTAGTCTTCGTTCCTGTACTTTAAATCCTGTGTTTTTTGTCCCTAAATTTTCTAAACCCCCAATCCATAGTCCCTGGCCATTAATGAGATATGTTAACATGATGAATTGTGTAACAAAAGTTACACGTTAGCCTCAATAGAGGCCCCAAATAGCTGACTCATTTAATTAATATTTTTTATTAAATTTTTTAATTATTAAAATAACCATAATTATGAAATTAGGTTTTTTATCGGGTTAAATTGCTCGGGGGAAAACGCTAATTTAGTAATTAGAGTTATTTTAATAATTAAAATTAATAAAAAAAGTTAATTAGATGATCTGTTAGTTATTTGAGACTCACTATTGAGGCTAATATGTAACTTTTGTTAGTCAGCTCATCAGGTTAACAGATCTCTCTGACGGGTAGGGACCACGATTTGGGGGTTTAGAAAGTTTAGGGACAAAAAACACAGGATTTAAAGTACAGGGACGAAGACTAAAGTTGACCGAAACTATAGGGACGGAAAACATATTTTTCCCTTGATTTTTTAAAAAATGTCAATCAGAAATAAATAAAATAATATTTTTTAAAAAAAACTAACAATAAAAAACACACTAAGTATGTGGCAAGACAAACAAGTAGGTGGGACTTTAATGTTATTAGTGAGAATTATAATTACAGTATAATTAAGTTTAGACTTCAATGTCACCATGTGATATTAAATGAAGGTAAAAATGGAATGTTATATTATTCTTTATTAGACTAATAAAATTAAGTACTTTACCTATAATTGGTTTGTGTAATTCAATTAAATGTGTCTTATACTCTATTTATTTTATTATTAGTCGTTTTAGAAGTTCGATTTTTCTAACCAGAGTAACCTTTGCATAGGATAATAAATCAAAAGTGGAAATGTTTTATTGGAAATTACAACTTTTAATATTACCAATGCATTGAAGGTTGTGATTGTTGTAATTTCCAATAAAACCTTTCCACTTTTGATTTATTATCCCGTGTAAGGTTGCACATATTAGAAAAACAGTTAGAAGTTTATTTTATTCACTTTTGATTGTCATTTTTATAAATTGATGAATAATTAATATTCTTTTCCACTTTTACCCTTTGTGGTTAATGTATGTTTGTTTAATAGATGTTTTGTTGAATAATTAATAAAAAAGAATGAGAAATATAATAGGAAAATAAATATTTTTTCTTGAAAATTAAAATACCAAAAAATTTCATAATTATTGTGTATAAACTTTAAACCACAAAGAAAAAAGGGGGGAATGATAAGGAGCAAGGGAATATAATAGAAAATTAATTAACAATTTTTATAAAAACTAAAATATTAATTATATTAACTTCTTAATTTATATCCATGAAGTGAAATTTTTTTATTAAAAAGTATGAGATTCATTATATTTATAATATTAAATAATACTACGTATTTTTCAAGTTAATCACTTCTCAAACTGCAGGATAAGGTTAGGTTTGATACGAATTGGAATAGCTGGAGCTAGAAACTGAAGACCTAGAGATACAATAATTGGGATTTTGACATTAAAAAGAGTGCCATGGTTGAAAATTAGGAAGATGGTAGAAAACTAGAAAGAAGGCTAAGTAGTGAATTGAAATTAAGATAGATAGGGAAGCTGAGCTGAATATAATACGGTCCCAAGAATCTCGTGAAGCTTTTCTGGTCACCGCAGTTACTGCCCAATCCCAAACTAATACTATAACTCTCACTCTCCACCACAGTATATGGTATGGTACACACACACGAGTTCAAATTTAAATTCCCGACCTTACAAATAAAGTTAATCTTGGTCATAGTCCACTTCCACGGCGACCGACTACTGTATGGTTATGGTAGTAAAGTATACTGGTTGTAGTACTATTGAGTAAACCATCACTTTAGTCCTTGACTTATGAAAATACACAATTTAGTCCCCGACTTTGTTCAACATCCATAAGTTTAGTCCAAAACGTTATATTCCGTCAAGTCACTGTTGATGTGGCAATCTGACTTGTCTCCAGGGTTCAACATCCATCAATTTAGTCCCTGACTTTGTTCAATATCCATCAATTTAGTCCCTGACTTTGTTCAACATCCCTGACTTATGTTTCATCCTTCTCCTTGCACTCACCCCTCTTTTTTTTTCAACCACCTCTTTTGTGCATAATATAACAACCTAGTTACTCCCAAAATCTGAGCTAATCCAATTCAATTTCTTAATTTGAGCAACAATGCACAAGCTTAAATACAATAATACATATACCCAGAAATTAAAAACACCGAAACATAAATATAAGGAGATATATAGAGAGTGAGAAGGAGGTTCAAATGACATATAGATGTGAAAAATCTAGGTAGAGCAAGTACAATGAGACAAAAAGAACAACACACTCAACAAATTTGATCACTTAAAATGACAGTAGTCAAAGAATCCAATTATTATTAGGTCATAAAAAATGCAAGAGTAATGTTTGAAAATTTTGAGGAAAAATAGTATGCAAGTTTATTCTATTTATTCTATCGGAGGCAGAGCAGAGGTGGCAAATGTGGAGGCATAGGAGGAGGAATCACATGTGGTGCTGGCGGAGGCTATGGTGGTGGCAAAGGTGGAGGAGTTGGAGGTGGACATGGTGGTGGCATAGGAGGTGGTGCTGGCGGGGGCCATGGAGGTGGCATTTGTGCTGGTGGAGGCTATGGAGGTGGTAAAGGTGGTGGATTTGGATGAGGAGTTGGCGGTGGGCATGGTGGCAGTTCTGGAGGAGTTGGTGGTGATTTTTAATTTAAAACTCCCTAAAAGCATAAATGATCTTATGTTGCCATGCAATTAATATGCATACTTTGTTTATGGATGCAGCTAGCATGCAACTATGTACTCTAGATTAATTAAATAAATCTATGATTGTGATGTTTCAACCATGGAGGTGGGCTAATAATCATATAATATAGAGGGGTGAGTGCAAGGAAAAGGATGACACATAAGTCAGGGATGTTGAACAAAGTCAGGGACTAAATTGATGGATGTTGGACCCAGGAGACAAGTCAGATTGCCACATCAACAATGACTTAACGGAATATGACGTTTTGGACTAAACTGATGGATGTTGAACAAAGTCAGGGACTAAATTGTGTATTTTTATAAGTCAGGGACTAAAGTGTCCGACTCTGAAAAAGTCAGGGACTAAAGTGATGGTTTACTCTAGTACTATTTGTTGGTTTCTTGGGCGGTTACTCCCCAAATTGTTTCTATATACGCTCGCTGTATATATCATATTTTCTTTTTTCCTTTTTTTTGTAAAGTATTAAGAGTGTGATTGGTAAGCCATTTCAGCATTCCAGCTGAAATTAGTAACTTAAACTATTTCAACTGTGTTTGGTAAGATAGCGTTTTTGGTAGCCACTAACTTTTCTTGAAAAGATATATGAGGTAGTTTTTTAAAAAAAAAACTCTCATTTTCAGCTACTAGCTGAAAATTAATTACAAGTTTATCCTTCAACTACCCCCATTTACCATTATTTAATAATTAATGATGTCCTTATATGTCATTTTATCATTTCAGCTAGTTTTACTAAATACCTTTAGAGTATGTTTGGTAAAAACTAGCTGAAAAGCTAACTGAAAGTTGAAAAGCTATTGAATGTGTTTGGTAAAACTAGCTGAAAATGATGAAATGACATACTACTCTGGACTTGAATACAAGCAAAAATAACTAAATTCACACATATTAAGAAAGTTGGTTAAATTCATTAAATTTTCTTGGTATCATATAAAAAGTACTTGCATTGCCTAAATTACCCTACATTCAATTTTATTGAAAATTGTTTTAAGTGGACCTACTTTCTTTCTATTGGCACATGATTCATTAAATAGAGTGGTTGGAAAGTAAAATCAAAGGGTATTTTGGGTTTATCTCATTAAATAGGGTAAAAGTAGTTAAGATTTGCTTATATTTTAGTCCACCAAATGTGAGTTTTTTTTGCTTATATTCAAGTCCGGAGGGAGTATAAGGACAACATTAATTATTAAATAATGATAAGTGGAGGTGGTTGAGAGCTAAATTTGTAATTAATTTTCAGCTAGGAGCTGAAAATTGGAGTTTTTTTTTTTATAAAAAAACTACCCCAAGTACCTTTTCAAGAAAATCTAGTAGCTACCTAAAAAAGCTATTTTACCAAACACAGCTGAAATGGTTTCAGCTACTAATCTCAGCTTTCAACTAACTGAAATGGCTTACCAAACACACTCTTAATCAAATTAACTAATTTTTTAACTTTTAGCTAGTTTTTCAGCTGGTTTTATCAACCATACTCTAAATATGAAGAAGCCAATATTTTTGTCTTTGTTTTGTGGAACGGGAAGCTATTCAAAATTACTACTACTAATATTAGAATGTGTATTTACATCATATGTGAGGTAGGGTAGAAAAGTAGAATAGGAATTGGGTCCACAAAATGTAATTGTATTTACATCATCCATGTGTAAATCTGGGCCAGAATTGAATGCAAGAAATTGAATTAAAAATGTATGTATGATCGATTTGCTCAAAATGTTAGAAACTGGAGAGAGGGACAAGTATCTTAAATAAGTTGCAGGCTGTGCTGTGGCTGTGGGTATGGGGAAGGAAAGATACTCTCCTTTATTACTTCTCCACTAACCTCGTGAGTATGGGACATAGAACGTTAATTTGCCCTGCTCTGGTGGGTTATGTCATCATCACAAAATATTTGAATTCTGTAGTATGCTGAACAACTTGTCCCCTGATCATGCACCTAAAAATTTGAATTGCACCATTTCTCACCAAGTTGTATACACAAATCTCACAAGTCCGTTACATTTTCATGGGCGTTCAACAATTATGCAATTGAAAAGCCCACAAGCCATGTTCAGCCCGGATAAGATTTTCAAAGTTGAATCAAAATACCTTTTCTTTTATAAAAATAAAGCAAATAATTGCAATAAAACGGAGGTTGTTTAAAGTGATATATGTTTGATTCCCCTTAAGCAAAGTCTCGGGTTCAATTTTGTGGATGAGAAAAATTACAACAAAAGAGCTAGCTCGACCATGATGTACGTGGATGTTGTCGACTCGAAGGATTGTCTCTCGTGGAGTATATATATGGTTTAAAAAAAACAAAATTGCTATGTTAGATAGAAACTTCTCCAAATTGCGGGTTTCTACCCTGAAAACAAATAAACCCTTATCTCTCAAGGTATGATTAGGTGTCTCCTCACAACAATTTTATTCCCTATATATGGATCCTATTATCAAACCATACAATACTGGTATGAGATTCGAGTCTTCTGCTTATTAGACTAGCACATATTGGTCTATACAAGTTTTTCCCCGCTAAATTAGTCCCATTCCAATAGGTTCTTACTGTATGTTTTGTGAATACTAAGTGTTGATTTTAATGAAGCAAATCTTTCAAGGCAAAACAATTTAATTAGTAAAAGTGTAAGACAAGATATGTATGTAGATTTAGTATAGATTAGATGTTTTTCGTTGATATTCAACTCAAGTAATTAAACAAGTACAATTGAATTCAAGCCGTTAAAATGAAATTGAGTGCTTAGGCAAGTGAAAAGTATTTTTTTTAAATCTATGAAAATTATAGAGTTAAGCATTAGAAAAGAGTATCGAAAGGAAAAGAAGTAAGAAGTTTGATTTGAAATATGTTAAAATGAGTTAGGGTTGTAATTCCCCAATGCCTTAATCGATTACATGGACTTGTAATAGATTAATAGCCCGTTTGGTTTAGATTTTAACCAAATAAAATCATGGTTTTGCAGAAATTTATTTTAAATCACTTCCATCCAATGTACTTCGTAAAGTGTGCACTATCAATCTCAACTATTAATTTTCAGAATCAATTCTACTCAACTGTAAACCAAACGGACCCTAAATTGTTCTTGAACGATTTTTAGGAATAAGTTTGAGCAAAATAATTGTTTACATGAGTAAGAAAATCGATTACCAAATAGAGAGTAATTCAATAATAATCACAGTTATATCTGTTTTAATCAATTACACACATTTTTAATCAATTACATTGATCAAATTGAAACCCATGAGGTTATGATGAACAGTATAATCGATTCCACCACTAATTCAATCGATTACCAACTTAAAAATGGGTCTTGTAACATATTACAAGAAACACTTAATCGATTACCATGTATTCCTACTAAAAATAACTGAATTTTCTCATACCTTATCTTTTCCCAACTAACTCTATCGGCTAGAAATGTAATCCTACTATATAAAAGGATAATTATGAATAAAAAAAGCAATAAGAAATGAGAAGAAAAAAATAGTGATTCATTGATTATACAAAATTGGTTAAATTATGTTTTTGGTCCCCCAAAATATCCCGATTTCCGCATTTGGTCCCCCAAATTTTTTTTTCATTCTCATTTGGTCCCTATGTTAGTGCACCGTTTATTATCTCCTTTAAATGCTTGCGTGGCAACTTAGGTGGACAAAATAAGCATACATGGCATGCATATGTGTCATCTTATGTGTCCTACATGACTTATATCACCACCTTTCATGAAAAAAACAATTATAGAGTTCATCAATGTGACTCACAAAAAGGCATTGATTCACCACCTATAGGCTTATTTTATCATGTAGGACACATAAGAATACACATATGCATGCCATGTATGATTATTTTGTCTAGCTAAGCTATCACGCAAACATTTAACGGATATAATAAACGGTGCACTAACAGAGGGACCAAATGGGAATGAAAAAAAAAATTGGGGGACTACTTGGAAAAAAAAATTTTGGGGGACCAAATGGGAAAATCAGGATATTTTGGGGGACCAATAACATATTTTAGCCTACAAAATTCTATCAAATGCTTGAGTTGTTTCTCATAAAAAGTGAATAGGAAAAGAGAGTGAGTTCTCCATTTTGTAAGTTACTGTCACAAAAGGTGACTGCAATTGTTTGATACAATTTTCTGCATTACTTTTAAAAGAGCAGGGTATCTTTCTTAAGGAAAGTGAAAGGTTGTAGGTGGAGAATCCGACAAAGGGAATGCTATCAATAGAGATGGATCTATTGTCAAGCTTGTAGTAAGAAGGGTATTTTCTTGCAAAAGGAATTTGTAAGAATTTCAATTCTTAATGGAAAGTCTCAAAGGTAAACTGAGGATCGGATGTAGCTCTTTGTGGTTTAAGAGCGAATTCTTGGTGTCTTTCTTCCCTCTATCTCTTTTAAGCTTTTGTAATTCTTTTTTTTTTTTTTGTTTTTCTTAGTGCTACTTTGTTGATTAATTTGCAATTATTTATCTCTTTCACTAGTTGTGCTAGAAAAGGTTAATACAAACATACATAATGATACATGGATGAAGAAATAAAATTAATGTTAAAATTAGTATTTAACTTCCTAATGTTTTTTTATCCCTTTAATATATATCATTTCTCCATAATTCTCTTTTATTTATTAATTAGATGAAATAATGATATGATTAACAAAATAATAGTTAATGTTATATTGAATTTTTAAAATGATGAATAAATTAATAAGAAAAAATCTTTTCTTTTTAAAAAAGAATAGTTAAAAAGAAGTGAAAGTATATAATAGAAAAATGATTTAGTGGTGATTTTCAATCTAATATCTAACACCTAAATAATTTGATTATTGATTAAAGCTATATTTTGTAAAGTTAGTGATATCTTAATCGATAGCTAATATGCTCCTAGTTTATAAGTTAATTAATTAAAAGTATGTAGTAAAATTAACTGTTAAGTAGTTGGTAAAAATGATATAAAGACATATTTACATAAATTTTATTATATAAATTTTATTTTTGTTTTTTAGATAAAAATATATTATCATATAATTATAATTTTAGATTTTTATATATAATCAAATTCTCATTAATTTTTTAATAATAAAATATTGGCTAAAATATGTTTTTGTCCTCCAAAATATCATGATTTTCCCATTTGGTCCCCCAAAATATTTTTTTCCAAACTAGTTCCCCAAAAATTATAATGCATTTCCATTTGTCCCTCCGTTATTGCACTGTTAAAAATCTCTTTAAATTCTTATGTGACAACTTAGGTGGACAAAATAATCATAAATGACATTCCCATGTGTCATTTGAGGCATCCTACATGGATTTTTAGTAAATTAAGGTTGGTCATATTCTCGCGTGACTTGTGTTAGGGCACAATACCTTGTGGTAGAAGGAGTTGCAACGTTGCTCTACTCCAACGATTGACCTTGTGTGAGTGGTTGGTAGTGTGTGAAGAAATTTGTGTTGTTGCTTAAGCGAAGAAATCGTCGTGTGGGATTTGTTGCAGTGGAAGGGTTCAAAAGGTAACGTGCAGCCTTCTTTAGTGTAATTGCATCAGGAAGAGAAACCATGAGGGGTAGAGGAAGAGTGTCAACTCCTCAACATGAAGGCACTGCATTTGACCAAGAGCAAGACAGTGTAAACGTGAAAATTTAAAATTGGGTGGATTTGATTTACTAGTTGTAACTTAATTCAATACTCCTAACACATAAAGTTTTGATTTCCAAGGGTGCTGGTGGATCAACAACTCTTAGGGGAAGGGGAGCAGTATTTGGTAGAGGAATGTGAGCAGCACCAATGGGTAATTTAGACGCAATGTTAGGGTTTTGGAAGAATGTTTTGAGATTTCTATGATATTTAGGGATTTCTTAAATTTAAAAAGAATATGAGCTTTAATGACACATGGGTATGCCATTTAGGATTATTTTGTCCACCTAAGCTGCCACATAAGCATTTAGCATATTGAGATTTTTAACGGTGCACTAACGGAGGGATCATATGAGAATGCATTATAATTTTTTGGGGACTAGTTTGAAAAAAAATATTTTAGAAAACCAAATGGGAAAATCGCAATATTTTGGAGACCAAAAACATATTGTAGCCTAAAATATTTTATTAAAAATTAAAATAAATTATTTAATATAAAGTAATTAAAATAATTCACAAAAAAATTAAATTACTTACATTATATATATTAATGTTTATCTTAATTTGCTATTTTAATAAATTAAATTAAATTTAGAGATGATACATAAGCACGTGATAATGTTTCTTTATGTTAAGAGGATAATGTTATTAATATATTTCCCTATGCGTGATGTATAATATGCTTTGATTTACTTTATAAAAGAGTAAAAAGAAATTGAAGGTAAATTAACAATTAAAAAGAAAGAGAAATAAATAAGTTACAAGTTGGTTAGAGTTGCCTGTATTGGAAATATATTATATAAAATCATTCACGTGTCCTCCACTCAATAACTTAAATTTTTGGGATAGTTGGTTCATGACATGGTATCAGAGCCTCTATGACCAAGTGATCAAGAGTTCGATTGTTGCCCTCATTATTCCAATAAAAAAAAGTTTAATTTTAGCACAAGATAGGTGGACATGTGCATTGTCCACGCTTCAAGTCCAAAGGGCTCTTGCGTGGGGGATGTGTTGGAAATATGTTATATAAAATCATGTGTCCTCCACCCAATAACTTAAGCTTTTGGGATAGTTAGTTTATGACAGTGGTAGCTTATAAGTTAAAAGTTATTAAAAAAATTAGTTTACTAGATAATTTTATGTAGAGCCAACAAAATAGACTAGTTCGACCGGGCCGACCCGTAAAAATGTACGGTTTGACACTTATTTTAGAAGTCAAATAGCTCACGGGTTGTTTAGCCCAACTTGATAAAATCACATAAAAGGCTGGGTAGCCCGTAAAAACTTACAAAAAAATTTCGGGTTACCTGCAAAAATTTAAGGTTCGGACACTTATTTTAGAAGCCCGAATAACTCCCGGGCTTTTTAGGCCAACCCGATAAAGCCCACTTCCCGCATCCGGCCAGGCTGGTCAGGTAGCTTGAAATGTTATCTCTAATTTTATGTTGGTCAAACTAGCTTATAAGTTAGTCAAATAAGTTAAATTAGTTTGCGCTGCCAATCAAGCTTTTTTGTGATTAATAGTTTATAAATAAAAAGACCAATGAAATCCCGAGTTCGATCCCCACTAAACACACTCTTAAGGAGGGGTGATGAGCCTTAACTGTGACTAAACCACTAATAGAATTGTCCTTGATAATAGGGGATACCTATGGTGAAAAAAAAGACCAGTGAAAGGTGAGATTAGTTAGAATATTAAAGATGAGAAGTGTTATACACCCTCCAGACTCAAATATAAGCAACAAAAAATCCATATATGATGGTCCAAAATATAAACAAATCTCAACTAATTTTACCATATTTAATGATCCCGTACCAAAATACCCTTTATTTAAATTCATATTTTATTTTCCAGTAACTCTATTTAATGAGTCACGTAGAGAAAGTATCTCCACTTTGAACAAGTTTCAATAAAATTGAAATCTTCTATGAAGGACAATTTAGAAAATACAATCCATTTTTAGATGACATTAAAAAAATTTAATGAAGTTAACTAATATTTTTAATTAGTGTGAATTAGTTTTTTTTTTCTTATATTCGAGTCACGAGTAGTATATCCTTTAATAATTTTCCTTTGCAAGTATAAACATTCTAATCGGATATAGATGCTTAAAGACAAGAAGAAAACCTATGAAAATACGCATCTTCTGTAATACTACATGGGAAGAGTTTTTTGAACACTATTCATTCAAGTTTTAATTTTTATGTCCAGTTAACCACATTATGGGCTTTTGACCATAAGTATTGGGCTTTTATTTTTAACTGTTTTTTAAGCATTGTTCATTCAAGTTTTAATTTTTTTTTTCAGTCAACCACATTATGAGCTTTTAACCACAAGTATTGGGCTTTTTTTTTAACTTTTGATTGAGACTGTGTACAATTTATCTATAATTTTCAACCAAAAAGGTAAAAAAAAATCTATAATTTTACAATTGTCTTGATTTTTTACTATTATCTATTGAGTGAGTTTTTTTTTTCTATTATGTTGGGTAAAAATTGTTGGTGAGATATAGTCTAGTCTTTAGTAGGTGTATAAGATATATAAATGTTATTTGTTTTTGCTTATAATTTTACAATTGTCTTGATTTTTTGCAATTATCTATTGAGTGGGTTTTTTTTTCTACTATGTGGGGTAAATATTGGTGTTGAGGTATAGCTTAGCCTTTAGTAGGTATATAAGATATAAAATATATAAAACGTTATTTGTTTTTGCTTATATTTTTGTGAAACTAAAAAATAAAAAAAATAATTTAAATATTTATGTTTTATAATATTTAACAAAGTATTTATTAATTATTATGCTCTACAACTAATTATGAGAAATATTTTTTAATAGTTTAGAGTTTGTGTATTTATCTATCTATATCTATCTATGTTTTTACAACCGAACAACAGCATGATTCACCTTTTTACTATTCACAAGTGCAATTTTATTTTTTAACATTAATCTTGAGTTGGTTTGCTTTTTACAATTAATTGGACAAAAATATTTTAATGTGTTGGGTTGATTTAAAATAAAAACTATTTTGATGTGATTTTTTTAAACATTAATGGTGGGTTGGTTTGTTTTTCTACTATTGATTTGCCTTTTACAATCACTATTTGGCTTTTATTTGTTGAGTTTTTGCTGAGATTGGGTGTTACTTATCTATAATTTTGTAATTTGGCTGAGTTTTTTTTTCTACCATGTGAGATAAATATTGTTGGTGAGATATGATCTAGCCTTTAGCAGGTATATAAGATATATAAAAAGTTATTTGTTTTGCTTATATTTTTTTGAAATTAAAAATATAAATAAAATAATTTAAAGATTTATGTTTTATAATATTTTATAATTTTTTATTTATTATTATGCAGTACAACTAATTATGAGAAATATTTTGTAATAGTTTAGAGTTTGTGTATCTATCCATACTTCTACAATTTAACAAGAGCATGATTCACCTTTTTTTGGTAAATTAAAATATAGGATGAGGGGATGGTGCTCCAGTTCTAGGCAGGGAAGACCTCCGGGCTCAAGGAGCACTTATAAAGGTACTTACATTTACCTCACTCCAAGGGATGCGTGGGGGTTCGAACCTACGACCTGTCAGGTACGAGACAAGTGCAATTCTATTTTTTTAACTTTAATCGTGAGTTGGTTTTCTTTTTACTATTAATTGGACAAAAATATTTTAATGTGTTGGGTTGATTTAAAATAAAAAGTATTTTGATGTGATTTTTTTTAATATTAATGGTGAGTTGGTTTGATTTTTACTATTGATTTGCCTTTGACCACTACTATTGGGCTTTAATTTGTTGAGTTTTGACTGAGATTGTGTGTTATTTATCCATAATTTTACAATTGTCTTGGTTTTTTTACTACGTGAGTTTTTTTTCCTACTATGTGGGATCACTATTGTTTGTGAGGTATATATAATTTAATCCTTAGTAGGTATATAAGATATATAAGACATAATTTATTTTTGCTTATATTTTTATGAAATAAAAAATAATTTAAAGATTTATGTTTTATAATATTTAATAAACTATTAATTAATTATTATGCTTTACAACTAATTATGAGAAATATTTTTTAATAGTTTTGAGTTTGTGTCTCTATAATTATACAATTGAACAAAACAAGAGCATGACTCACTTTTTTCTATTCTCAAGTGCAATTCTATTTTTTTAAACATTAGCGGTGAGTTGGTTTCTTTTTATTATCATATCTTTCATCTTCTCTCTTCATTTAAAATATATAAAATTCTACTTTGAGATGTGGGAAATACAGAAAAGAGAGTTATATAAAAAAATGAAGAGAAAAGATGAAAGATATGATAATTGATATGATGGAAGAAAAGAGAGACAATTAGACAAAGAAAAAAATGAGGGGCGAAAGAATTTTATATATTCTAGAATTAAAATAGCAAATATATTAAATAAAATTTTTTGAAAATTTAAAAATACAACAAATAAAATAATTTCAAAAAATTAGATTTTAAAATATTTAATAAATTGGTTTACCAAATAAACAATTATTTTAGCAATAAATTATCCTTATGTATTTGTTTAACATTCATTTCTATTTTTTCTCTTCGAATTTTAAAATTAAATTATTATTATTAAATATAAAAGAAAAATTAAAATATATCTTTAAAACCATTTTAATCCATTTATCTATACTTCGACAATGCAACAAGATACACTTTAACATTTTTATTATTCATTGATGCACTCTATTTGTTTTTTGCTTCATTGGGCCAGTTTGTATTGGTTGGACCAAAAAGTTTTCGGTCATCATATTAGTCAATGTTGCAATAGTATATACTTACGTATTATTACAATTTTTTTGTGCGAATGTATTATTACAATTTACATTATGATAACTTACTTTGTTTTGAATATTAATTTTTTATTTAGCTTTTTATGAAATTACTTATAGTAATTATATAAAATATAAATCATTATATACTTTTTGGTGAGGAAATATAAGTCAATATATGAAATTAATATAATTTATTTACATTTTTTTAAAAATAATGATTATTATAAAATCATTTTACTTGTATGTACTAATATTATTTATTATTATTATTATAATATAATCTTTGTTAATACGTACTAATCCAAATCTATTAATATGTTTAGTAAAATAAGAGTTAATATAAAGAATGTTAGTATAAGTAAAAATATTTATTTTAAAATTTATCTTTTTATTAATAGGAATTATTTGAGTAATGAATAATTTATTGTCAATTTTTAATCAAATTTTATATATTTATTATTTGGTAACATATTCACATAGTTAATCGAAAAAATTTATTTTACTTTAAATTGAGACCAAACCACATTTGATTCCTTTTTTAAAGTAATTTTTAACAATTAGAATAGATTAAAATAGAAAACGATCGTCGCATGAAAAGAGGAAATTTTATAAAATATGAAAAGTAACTAATATTATATATATAAATAACTTATTTTGCAAAAAATATTTTAAAGATATTAAAAATAAATTACAATATAAAAGATGTAAGTATTTAATATTTTTTTTGAAATTTTTAAAAATTCATTTATTTGATAAAAACTTATTTTATTGATAATTGTTATACATTTTTTCATATACATATTTATTTAAATTTACAAATTTTATTAAATATATATAATAATATTTTGATGACATATAAAAAATAAATTATGAGATATTAAGATCCCGTGCATCGCACGGGTAGAATACTAGTTAGAGACAAATGTGGAAATACAAATATATGTGGTTAGAAGAGAATAAGAGTAATAAAGAAACTTTTTTAAGTGTAAAAAGTTAAATTTAATAACTATACACTTACACACTAAGATTCAATGATATATTGTTATATTATATAATAAATTTAATAATACATGAAGTATTATATTTATTAAATAATGTGATTAAATATTAATGTAAAACTTTTATCACTCATTTTGTATCATAATTATATTCATATGTTATTATGTGGATAACCAACTTATTAAAAGAAAGAAACATAACTTGATTTAATTTTTTTTTTGGTGAAAACTTGATTTTAAATATAATGCTATAAAATTAGTGAAACACGAGGATTTAAAAGCCACAAAAAGATTTTTAGTTTTCAGTTTTGAATTGTAAAAATTTAATTGAAATTATTTTAAAAATAAAAAAATTGAAAACTCGCAACCACTCGAACGATCGATTAAGTTATTAACCATTCAAAATTGACTACATTTTTGGTAATAATTGGAAACACAACAAACACATTGAGATTTTCCGTTTTAGTGTTTTACCCCATCCTTTTCATGCAACCATGCAAGATAGATAGATAGATATCACTAGAGGGACAGTTGTTGTTGTTGCACCACCAAAATAGATGATTTGCTGTTAAGATCCGCTGAAGCAAGATAATCTCCTATCAAACCTAACTCTGAAAACTCACTCCATTGCTGAAGCCCTGTAGTCTGAGGAGAGTTGATGCCATGTCTTCTCCCAACTATAATAAAATCATGCTCATCCACCACTTGACGAAGAATAGAAACTGTTTGGGACCCACCCTCCACTTCTATTTCTCTATAACTTATATTTCCCATATCAGAGTGTGCTTTCTTAACATCTTTCAACATTGCATTATCAAGCACTGCCCCCAAGTCTTGTTTTTCATCATTGTCCTTTCTTACAATGTGATACACCATAAGATTAACACTAGGGTCTCTGGCTGCTCTATTTGCCAAGCATAAAGCCTCTCTATCATCATTTCCACCCAAAAATATCAGTGCTAATTGAAGCGATGTACCTGTTTGATGAATTGCTCGAGTGACTAATATTCCAACTGAGCATGGAGCCCTTTCCAACACCATGCAATTTAAAGTCCTCATGTCCTTGTCATCATACTCAACTCTGCCACAGGCGGTCCATTTTCGATGAAAAGGAAGAATTATAATGGATGAAACTTTGTCTAATGCAAGATTGCACACATCTTCATACATTAAGTTAGGTGGAGATATGGCTGTGTAGGGGTTTACTACTACTGCACCTTGTTTCTCATCTTCTAGAAGTTTGAAAGCAAGAATGACATTGTAAGAGTAGGAGTTTTGTGAGTCTTCAGCAACAACTTTCTTCTTCTTGTGAGTAATGAAAATGGGTGAGGTCCTTCCAACTAACTCAATTAAATGCATGACATCAACAATGATAGGTTCCTCTGCTGTTGGGTAACATAGATCAAGAACACTGGTGATAGGAGTTATGTGGTGTTGTTTATGAATACAAACTTGTATCCTAAGATCAGAGTTTGGCTTCAAACTAAAAATGTTCCTTTTTTGATAGCCAGCATATTTCCTTGAAGGATCATACAAAAATTTCACTAACAGTTGTGAAATGGTGCTTGAAATCATCATTACTGTCATAAGCACTGCATAAGTAATAGGATAGAGATCCTGCACAAGTATTTAATCAAGAACAAAATAAATATGTTAGAAAGCATACAATGTGTGTGTGTGTTTGTGTAGAAGCTGAGGAGGGGAGAGTTCATTACACTTCTGTCCAATGCTGTAGAGTACATGACTACTTCCACGGCACCTTTGAAGTTGAAAAGGAAGGCTAGAGCCAAACCATCCTTTAGAGGCATGTTGAAAAGGAGTGAAGATACAAGGCATGCTACCATTTTGATTCCATGACCCAAAAGGACAATGAAGGTAGCAATTAAAAATGCTGATGATGATAATTTCAAGAAGTCAGCTTCTACCTTCATTGCACAGGTAGTCAAGAAGATTGGCAAAAGCAATTTGGTGCCTAACAAATGAGTCCTTTTAATCAAGGTAGATCCTAGTGGAGGTCCTTCTGGTGTAGCCAATCCAAAAAGAAAAGGCAGAGCCATGGATCCCCTTTCCAAAGGTAATGAAAACCAAACCAAAGAAAAGAGAATTCCAATGATAAAGTGGACATAAATATCATCCACATCTTTTCCTTCTGGTGTGTTATCAATGACCTTAAACATTGCAGGACGATAGACAAACATAATGACCATTACCAAGACACATAAAGATACTAGCCTCAAACCAACTTTTATCAAGTTATGTTCATTTATCAAGCCTGAGGAAATAGTTATAAGAATGCTACTCAATATGTCACCCACCAATGCACTAGATAATGCCAATCTGCCAAGTTCAGTGTTTAGTAGTTTAAGGTCATTGAGGACTGAAGCAATCATTGCAAATGAAGTTGTATTGTGCACTATCATTATAATCCGGGCTTGATTGACATTTTCTTCTAAAGCTGTTTTTAAAAATGCAGGAAAGGTGTGCTGAGATGCAAAACCAATTAACAGAGGTGTCATCAATCCGAAAATTGCCATGGCCCATCCTTTTTTCCCTGTTCTGAGGATCATGCTACAATCCATTTTCACACCAGTCTCAAAAAGGAATAATATATAACCAAATGATGTTATTGTTGCAAGTGTATCTTGACTTCCATAAGGAAACAGTGCCACCTTAATTTCCTCCAATACAGGCAGCGATGGTCCTAGAATTAGCCCAGCCTTCACACAAATGACCACAAATTTCTCAGCCTCATCATAATTATGGTTCTACCTCTATCTAATTCAATTTAAAGATAATTATGACTACACTATAGAACCATGGAGCTAAATGAACAAAAATATCTTTCTCTCTTCATAAACGAGCATGTACGAGGAAAGAGATATACACAAAATTTCCACATGAAATTTTTACTTGGTAGGATCCAAATCCAAATGCTCTTATTGAAGAATTGAAAACAACATAAGAAATATGACTAATTAAGCACCTTTATACATACATATTAGAAATATTCGATTTTGATAATATCAGACTTATGAACATTAAATTTCACTTTAAAAAATATATTTGTGTAATTAAAACTTTCTTTCTTGATAAAATTTTCTATTTCTTACCAATACCTTCTTATCCCCAACCCTTAATATTGATGTTACCAAAATAGATGTTCTATAACCAAAGAGTGGTAGCTCAATTGATTACGCCTACTGAGATGGTGGGAAGAGTTCCTCGATCCCGACTAAACGCACTCCTAGGGGAGGGGTGGAGAGACTTAAGTACCAAACAGTTGTCTCTGGTAATGGGGGATACATGTGGTTAATACAAAAAAAATGTATGCTCTATATGGATAGGGTACTTACTATTATTTGTGAAATGAGCACAGGTAAACCCATCATCTTCACAGGGAAATAAAAAAGCCGTGTTGTAGCATAAATTACAATGAATTGAAGAAGGAATATTGGGAAAGACGATTTTGATGGTGGCCTTTCTGACATGTGTGCTCCCCATATGCCATCGGAGAGAATATAGGGCGGAGTTGAAATGCAAACGTTAAAATGTGAACTATAGGCTGATGAATTGACAAAAATTATTGCTTGGAATAACGTCTCATTTAAATTCATCATTGCCATTGCTATTAGCTCCTAAGGAGAAATGCAATAAGTTAATTGATAGAATGTGAAGAAAAATCAAGAGCATATAAATAAAATGTGCTAATGATTAGGATAACTGATTTTAAAACAAAGCGATAAGGATAACAAGTTCTGTTGTGATTGCTGACCACCAATTGGACGTATCCTCATAAGTAATACTAGTAATTTGTTTCTCTTCTAAAAAAAGGATCGTTTGAAACTCATGTCAATCATTGGTAATGTGTTCACAGATAAGGTCTTCACAGTTGACGAGTTTACTGCCGTTGTGAGTGTGATCAAGTTTGCTGTCATAATGTTGTGCCTCCCTGTGATGAGGAAGGAAAGGTGAAAGTCACATAGGCTAATTTGAGTATGAGAAATCAAAAAACAAAGAACTAATATTAGCCAAGACAAATAGAAAGTAAAATGAATAAAAGGTGATTTAACCTCAATCTGTTAGATTCAAATGAAGAGAACGGAGGGGAGAAATGTGACATGATATTGATATTGTTTTAAAGAGAGAAGGGAGAGGAGAAAGGTCTTTTTTTGTTTGATTTATAAGGAAATTTTGTTTGATTTATAAGGGAAGTAAAGATAAAATAAAACTGATTTATTTTAATATTTTTTATATTTTTATAACATCCAAAATCACTGGTGATATTAATTTCCCAATCATAAAAAAAAAAAAAATCACTGGTGATAGCATCTTACCACCTCCCTGTTGATTAAATTGAACTTTTAAAATCCTTGTTATAGTAATTAATTTGCATTATACCGACACCGTCCTCCATCAATTATTTTAGGTAGTTTTAGCATAAAATTTTTACACAAAGAACTAATTGAAGATTTCAATTCAAATGTATAATTCGAATAATCATCTTTATATATATATATATATGATTTAATTTTTATATATTATATCGGTGTAAAGAAGTTTTACACAGACAATCAATGGAATCACACAATTGTAAGTTACATCAAGTCTTACACAATTGAATTACTTTTTAATATATCATTGTATTAAGTAATCTACCGTTGTTGGATTGAAAGTTACTATCATATATATCACATCTATAAAATTTTACATTAATCCAAAATTGTTTGACATGTCATTAAGATGTCTCAAAATTAACGTCATATATACATTTAAAATATATGAAAAATGGACAATTTGATTATTAGTTTATTAATGTTCAAATTTCATGAAATTTCACACAAATAATCAAGATGATGAATAAATATAATACAATGATTGGATTAATAAAAATCACATTCCATTTAAGATTATTAGTAGTGTAAGACTTGGTGTAATTTACATTGGTATAAGTTGATGAACTCTCCTCCTATATATATATATATATATATAAAGAGGGTTCAACTTACATCAGTGTAAGTTACACCAAGTCTAGAGGTGGGAACAGGCCAGACTGCTCGTCAGGGGCCTACTACCCGGCCTATATCAGGCACAGGCCAGACCAGGCCAATTTTTTTAATAGATCAGGCCAAGGTTTTTTCAAAAGCATATATAGCAAAACAGGCCAGGCTTCAGGCCATCGAAAAAGCCTTTTAAACCTATCAGGCCGGCCTATTTAACTAAATATAAAAAAATACTAATATTTTTTATATTGCTATTATTATTATAAAGATTTTTTATTACTTTTCCTTATAATTATATACTTATTAGCTTGTATAAACATTTAAGTATGTTAAAACTTGAGCCTATAAGTCTATTCATACATATGCTTATGATATATTCAAGTACTTTACTATAAAACAAGCTTTTAAACAGGCTTTCAGGCCATGTCAGACTTTAAATAGGTCAGACTCAGGCCATAAAATAAAGCCTATGTCAGGTAAACAGACCAGGCTCAGGCCATGGATTTAAGGTGCAAGCCAAACTCAGGCCTTGGAAAGCCTAGCTTGTTGAGTCTCAAAAATATCATAAGAGAAAATATGATGTTTAAAACAACTCAATTCCCAAGTTTTAATGCTTAACAAATTTGAGTTAAAATATTTATCATAGATACATATGTGTTTTAATGATTTATCTATGATTTCAGCAAGAGTCACTATGAGCCTACATACAAAGACTAAGTGTTGAAGCTGTCTGAAGAAGCAGAACTCGTCTGAAGAGTTGAAGCTGTCTGAAGTAGCTCAACCCGTCTGAAGTATCAGTGCTGTCTGAAGTCTCACTTATGACGTGGCACTCTCTGCTGAAGTTTGTGAAGACTTTTCTGAACCTCTGCTGCACGTACCTTTTTCAAACACGTTTATGGCAAGGAACACAGAGACCTTTCCTGGTGATTTTGAATTTCATACACCACTGAGGAAATCTCTGCAACGCAGCCTCTGCAACAACATTTGTAGCAGCCTTAATGCAAGAGAAACCTTGTATCGTGTCAGAAATATTAGAGCTCTCAGAAGCATGTCTCACAACGGATTAAATAGCATTTAATGTTATCTCTAAACGGTGGTATTTCAACGGATTAAAGTTTGGGTATAAATACCCCTCTATGAAGACCATCAACAACGACGAAGAGATATAGAGAGAAAAATCAATATACAAGAAAGCCAAGAAAAACATCACGCTGCAAGTTTTTACTTCGTAAAAACTCTCTGATAGAATTCTTTGTACACATTTGTATATCCTGAGCATACCTCAGTTTTTATTGTACATTGTATTGGTTTGAGCTTCAAACTTGATAGTTTAAAAGCTTAAATCCCTTTCTTTGTAAACCTTGGTAGAGCCTGAAGAGGCTTGACAGAAAAGAATACTTGTGGTAGAGCCTGAAGAGGCTTGACAGAAAAGAATACTTGTGGTAGAGCCTGAAGAGGCTTGACAGAAAAGAATACTTGTGGTAGAGCCTGAAGAGGCTTGATAGAAAAGAATACTTGTTGTGTCTGGAGAGACTGTACTCGTTGTGTTTGGAGAGACTGTACTCGTTGTGTCTGGAGAGACTGTACTCATTGTGTCTGGAGAGACTGTACTCGTTGTGTCTGGAGAGACTGCACTCGTTGTGTCTGGAGAGATTGCACTCATTGTGTCTGGAGAGACTGTACTCACATCCAAGCTTGTAATCTGAATATTCATATAGTGGAAATCCAGTGGTTGTTTTCCATTGGGACTGGACGTAGCTCACAGTGGTAGTGAGTTAACCAAGATAAATTTCTTGGCTAAGTTTTCTTACCCTTATCTCTTGTCTATTCTTTTTATACTAATCAAGGGGTTAGAGTAATTAATCTGATATGTTATAAAGGCATAAAACATTGTTTTAAATCAGTATTCTTATACCGTCTGAAAACTTTAGACAGTCCTTTAAGAGCCTGTCTGAAATCGTGTTTTTAACACCTGTTTGCGAAAAGCTTTCAAAAATATTCAGAAACACTATTCAACCCCCCTTCTAGTGTTTCCCTGTGTTCCTACATAGCTCGGCTCGACCTATTCCCACCCCTAACCAAGTCTTACACCGTTGAATAACTTATATGTGTGTGTGTGTGTGTGTGTGTGAGGAGGGATAAAATTACACCATTGTAAGTTACACAAAGTCTTACACTGTTGAATAACTTTAAAATATATCATTGTATTAAATAATTCACCGTTTAATTGAAAGTTACTATTATATATATCACATATATATATAATTTTATATTAATCCAAAATTATTTGATATGTCATTGAGATGTCTCAAGATTAATATTATATATACATTTGAAATATATGAAAAAAAGCAACCATTTGATTATAATATACACACACACACACACTGACACACACATATGGAGGATGGTTTAACTTACACCAGTATAAGTTACACCAAGTATTACATCATTCAGTAATTTTTTAATAGATCATTGTATCAAGTAATCCACCATTGGATTGAAAGTTACTGTCATATAGATCATACATATAAAATTTACATTAATCCGAAATTGTTTGATATGTCATTGATACTACCTCCGGTCCTAATTATAAGAACATTTTAACCACTTCACAAAGATTAAGAAAATTGGTTAATTTAGTTGATCACAATAAATTTGTGAATATGTATCATCTTTACATAATTACCCTTGAATTTATTGAGACTCATTATCTTTCTTTCTCCAATTAATTACTTCATTGTGTCATTCTCTCTCTATTCATTAATTACTCACCTATCTCCACTAGTGGGGTATTTTTGTCAAAAAATAATTAATGCAAAGGACAATCTGAAAAGATTCTTATAATAAGGACCAAGAGCAACTCTCCAAAATGTTCTTATAAATAGGACCGAAAATAGTATGTCTCAATATTAACGTCATATATACATTTGAAACATATGAAAAAAAACCAATCATTTGATTATCAAGTTATTATTGTCAAAATTTTACGAATTTTGACGCAAATAATCATGATGGTGAATAAACATAAATCAACGGTTGGATTACTAAAAAACATATTTGATTTGTAGTTATCAGCGGTGTAATACTTAATGTAACTTACACCGGTATAAGTTGAACCCTCCTCTTCCCCCTCACACACACACATTAATTTTATTTGGAAGCCTAAACCCTAAACCCTAAACACACACATTAATTTTGTTTGGAAGCATAAACCTTCATAACTTGTTATCTCTCATACGTTCAGAGAAGGAAACAAGATAGTGGACATGTTAGCTAATGTTGATCATGCAAGGAATTTGGGCCTCCATCTCCGTACGTTGTATGTTCCCCTTGGGGGAGGGTGTTGCTTTTAGAACCCCCTTTTTACTATTCGCACCCCATCCCATACCTATACCCCTACCCCACTCCCTCCCCTGCAAGCTGTAGGTGTAGCATTCCCTTTCCCCCAACCCACCATTTTTTTTAAAATTTACTTCCGTATCCTTCCAGAAATTAATTTCCGGAAGGATCCGAAAGTAAATTTTAAAAAACTTGGTTAGAGATGGAAAAATTCCGCCTCTAAATCAAAAGCTTCAACAAAAAAAAATTAAAGGGGGAGGGGGAACGGGGATAGGGGACACTGGGGTGGGGGAGTGGGGGTGGGGAAGGGGTTGTTGGGAAGGGGGTGGGGGATTGTTGGGAAATGGGAGTGGTTAAGGGGGGTGGGGAGGGGGAGACGGTGGGTTAGGGGGAATGTTGCACCTGCAGCCTGCATGGGAGGGGGAGGGGGTGCGAATAGCAAAAATAGGGGGTTTTAAAAGCAACTCCCCTGGGGGAGTGTCTCAATTTGATTTGGCATAAGTTCATTAGAGCTTCTTTTAGTCGTAGTATTTTGTTGGAGCTTCTTTTAGTCGTAGTATTTTATTTTAGCCTTTTGGCCTTTTGACCTCCATGTAAATAAAAATAAAACTTTATCTAATGTCTCTTTTAAAAAGTCATGTGTTACTTTTTGTCATAGTTTTGAAAATTAGATCGGACTGATTAGTTCGACCGGTTTGACTGGGACCCAACCTCATAATCAGTCCGTTCAATCATAAAAAACTAGTGGAGTACAAAACCGGTGAAAATTGGTCGAACTGGTCCAGAACCAATAAAAAAACCCCTCCCCACCTCCTTCCCAACAGTAGAAGTGGATTGTGACCCCAGACGGACTTTACCTACAAGGTCATGGGTTCGAATCTTGTAATCACCACTCTTGGGAGAACTTTACCTAATCACCACCCCGACCTAAGGATTAAACCCACAACTATGTCTATGGGGGATTCCCGGTAAAAGACAAAAAAAATTAATAATTATTAAAAAAATTATTTTATCAAACAAAATTGAAATGACTTAATAAACTTTTTAACTTTCAATTAGCTGAAATGATATGCTAATTAAATATACTCAAAGTATGTCATTCACACATTTCCCTCATAAAAGTTTTTCAACCTCCATTGGAACCTCTCTAAATCTCTTAAAAAACTAATATTTTAAAATTTAAACATTTATTATTATAGTTCTTAACCTACTTTTTCCAATACCAAATATTTTTCCTACATTATTTTTTTTAAGTTTATAAAAGTAAATCGTTACAAGTATTTTTAAAACAGATATGATTGTAAAAAGCTTTATGGTACAAATCATGGTTAAAATAAATTTCTATTAATTAATTCAGTTTTTAAAATTGTTTATCATTGAAAATTTGTAAGTATCTGAATTTTTTAAATTTATTTTATTTTACATTTCATAATAATACCCATGTAATGTCGAAGTACTGGTTAATTTAATTTCATAATTTAAAAATAAAAAATAAAATATGACATAGATTATTCTTAAATAATTATTCTTTGTTGATTTTTTTAATAATCTTTTAAAATAATTATTTTAAAGGTCTTTAAAATAGAAATGAACATATAAATAAAAATACATGGCTCGAATTATGTTAAAATATTTTTTTGCTTGTCTATAAAATTTTGTCATTGAAAAATATTTAATAAGTTTGAATGATTTGGAAAAAAAATAAAAGCTACACTAACATTTTTCAAATAATCATTTTTTTTGTTTTTAATTTTAGTTCATATTTATTCAAATATAGAAAAATAATATATGAAATCAACCGTGCGCGTTTGCGTCTTGCATTCGGCCATGTTCTTAGCATAAACCACAATATTGACATTCGAATTTTTTGGGTAAGCTGGTGCATGTTGGATTGATAATTTGATGATCCTTGTGCAATGTTGTAGCTTGCTTTGCATGAATTGTTATTGTGTTGCCACCTACACGTGAAATTTGAGGTCATGGCTAGTATACGAAACTTCTCTAAGAAAGAGGATATTGTCTCTCTTGTGCGCCATGGTGTAAAGCTTCATTTTGTTTTGAAATTCTCAATTTCCATTCTTGAAAGAGTTGAATCGTACGTGCTCATGAGATGTTATTCTAATGTTATCTTATAGTTGATATGGGAGACATTAGTCATTTAAGCAAAAATCTTGGTCTTCCATTTTAAAACAAAATCTATTGTAAGCATGCCAACAATTGCCAGTACCTTGTTCCTTCCCACTTGAACATTCTTAACTATATTTTTTATTGAAAGTAAGCAGACTACATTGAGAAAAACCCTCTTGAGCATGGCCACAATTGCTCCTATGATCATGGTTTTTGTCATTTTGTGTGCATTACAAGGGTCGACCAGAAAAGTTGTATGATTGGTAAGTAGCACAAAGTTGTTTGAATAATTTAAACAACATTAAGCAACATGTAACTCAAAACATGCTACTATCATAGATAAAATATAGAAAGGAGCGTTGAATCAAACTTCTCTCCTTGTGAATTTTTCCTTGTGTGGCCTGTATAGAGTATCTTTGCGCTAGTGTTTGGATCTATTGTTAGAGCACCATTGGTGAGAACATTTCACTAATGATCCTCATCTATTTCAATTTTGGGAACTCTACTAGAATCAATGTAAAATTTTTTGGGCTATCATTATCATCTATCTAAGCATTTCTAATTTGTTTGCAGGATTCTCTCATTGCTAAAAAATAAACAATGGAGAGCTTACTGCAAAATAATATGACATCCTTCGATATGAGGTACTTTAATGCTTTTAATATACTTGCTTCTGCTTTGAAATTATTTGGTAAAAATTTTCACAAGCTCATAACGAGCAAAGTGCTTCAAATACGTTCGTTATACTCTTACAATGAGTCCTTCCTATTGCCGACTATATATAGAGGAGGTTATAGTCATGCATAATGAAAAAGGGTGATTTCATTGCTGGTCTTACCGTCGCAAATTTGTACTCATCGGGTGAATAGTTTTTTGTGTTAACTCCTTGGAAAGTGTACCAAAAGTCAACTGTAGTATAATGATTTATAAATAGGAGTGTCGATCCCACGAGGAACAGGTTCAATTAAAAATTAAAGTTCAACTCAAAAAGCATATAAATAAGATTGGTAAGTGGATTCATGATTGATTTACCTAAATTAAACTGGACTTATATATAAAAGTAATGCAAGTGACAAGGAAATTAAGGAAAATTTCAATGAGAGAAACAAGGATTGAATTTCATCTATCTCACTCTTCTGTATTTTGGATGAATATAAACATATAGCATTTGAAACTGTCAATATTGATGCAACACACAAAAATCATTTATATTGATTCCTCAAGTATAAAATCCATAAGATTAATCCCCCGAATATTGATTCCTCAAATATTCAACAGATTATCCAGCATTACGTTCAAGTGTTATACGCAATCGATATATCGAAATCTATTCCTAGTATTACGATATATCGAGTATTTTCGTTCAGATCGGATTTTCAGAAATACTTTCCAGTTAAATCTAAAAATCAAATTCAAGAGTCTATTGATAAGATAGAATCGGGGATGAAGAACAGAACGATAATACCAATATTGATCGAAACAAGATTACTATATATAAATATCACAAGAATACATCCGAGTTCGAGTCGATTACATTCAATCCCAAGAGAAAAGATTAGCTACACATGGTAACTTTTAAAACCAAGAGTTACAAAGAGATGAAGGATTGTGCTTCCGCAGCTTCCGTTCTTCTTGTTCGTCAGAAAGTTTCTCTAAAAGGAAAGTACGTTACGAAGTTCCGAAAACTGTCTTTGAAACTCTGTTTTGTCCCTGAATAAGTGGATTCTCGCTTGAGCCAAAGATTTTAACTCAAGCGAGTAAAATTCTTCAAGATGAAGAAAGGTATTCTTGCTTAAGCGAAACTAATTCGCTTGAGCGAGAATGGCACCCAAATTTCACCCTCTCTGGAAAAATTTCGCTCAAGCGAGAATAGAACAGAGTTAATCCTTCTTTTCTTCTTTCTGCTCGATTCTTCTAAGCTTGATTACTCCTCTTCTTGGTTTCCTGAAATTAAAGCACAAAATGGGATTATAAGGCTTCAAATAAACCAAGACTCAGATAATACTTACTTGAATTCAAAATTCTAAATTGGGAGAAATTAAATGTCAAATAAGTGCAATTAACCCATAAGTGCTATAATTTCATGTAAAAGTATCCTAGTATTTGGCACTTATCATGTAACATGCGAATAATTTTATATGTTGTATATTCATCCAATTATGTTGCTATTTGTTTTTGGGTGATCAACGTATAAAACATAAGTGATCGTCATGATCTGTTTTAACCAACTTTAACATTTTATTTCTTTAGCGGTACGTACATTTTTTCTTTCAGTTTCATGCCTTGTATTTTCTATTAGTGTGTTCAGATACAAGCCTCCACCCGTGTATATTTTCATTGAGAGATAAAGGGATACTTCCTTAGGAGCAATATGGTTGAGACATTATGTAGCCATGAAATCAGTAGCATTTGCATCTTGCATTCTCGGCTAGGTTCTTAACATGAACCACTATAATGACGCTGGAAATTTTCATGTAAGCTTGTGTTGGATTGATAATTTGATGATCCTTATGAAGTTGGCTAGATGTCTTTAGAAAGGGGGGTTGAATAGAGACTTTTTTTTTAAAAAAAAAAAACTTTGTCCTGAAAACTTTAAGTTCAAGTTGAGCTTAGTTCTCAAGCTCAACAACTTGGAATCTCAATTTGACTTAGTGATGAAAGGTTAGTGGTATTCGGATAAGGAATGAATATAACTATGAGTCTTATAGTTGAGATTCATTTTTTTAGTTAAAATATAGTTAGTGTTCAATTCAGCATCTCAAGTATGCAACCTTGATATTACGTGTTTTCAAAAGGAAACATAAAATAAGCAAGATAGAGAGAAGAGATGCATACTGATTTATCTCGGTTCACCCACTCCTTGGGCTACATCCACTCCTCACAAACTTGTGAGATTTCCACTATGACAACCTTATCAAATACAAGTATTCTTTCTGCCTCTTTAGACTCACCCTCACACCATGCTTAGGCCCTCCTAACCTGACTGAGATCCAAGTATTCTTACCTTGCCTCTTCAGCTCTTACACGACTCACACTGAGTCTAGGCTTCCTCCTAACTCAGTTGAGACTCTTTACAAGGATGGAATGAAAATGATGATGGCCTAGGTTAGACAACGTACAAGGTACGGATATACAGTGAGATCAGCTAGGTGTTTCTCTTTCTAAGAGTTACAAGCAAATAATAACAATAGTGTGAAAGAGAATATGTGAGACAGATTTAAGATGCTTTCAAGTGTGGCTGAGGCTGAGTTGAGATTGACTTGAGATTTAGTTGAGACATGTAGGTCAGGAAATATTCAATATAGTCTCACATTTGCCTTGACTTGAATTCTGTCTTTTATTTCAAACAAAACTAGTCGTTTCTAGCCGTTACAGGAGAGAGAGGTTGCCTTTTGCTGACATTGTTCAGGCCTGCTCTGCTGCACTCAAGTCTACTCTGTCCGTTGCAGCATTTGCAGCGAACTTGCCATGACTTTTTATTGCTTCTATGGAGCGTGTGTCTTAGGCTGAGTCTGAGTCTTAGGCTTTTTCCCTCAAGCTTTTCTTGTGTCTGAGTCTCAGTCTCAGTCTTAGGCTTGGAACAGGGTCTCAGTCTTATATGTCCAGCTCAGTCTCTTGTTCTTCATTTGAGTTACATTATGACTTATGCATCTGAGTCTGAGTCCTTGTCTCATCTTCTTGGCTCTTTGTTGCTTTTGATCTTCTTCCTGAATGTGATAAATTTTATTTTTGATTGCTTTAGCACTTCAGCTTTGTACATCTCAAGTGTTAATCTTAGATTGCAAGTTTCCTTAGCATCTCAGCTTGTCTTATCATAAGAGAAAAATTATCCTGCAATGTGAGAAAATAAATTCTGCAAACACTTGAGTACACAGTTAGTAAAAACAAGACATCTTAGATATTCATCTTTTATATTTTTACTTTTGATGGTTTGATTTCATCAAAACTCTTAGGAGTGAGTTTGTCTTAACACCTTACGCTTTACAAGAATTATTATTATGATGAATTATTATTGTTGTAGCTTTGTTGTAGCTTGCTTTGCATGAATTATTATTGTGATGCTACCAACCAGTGAATTTTGGAGGCTTGGCTTCCTAATCTACTTTTATATCATCAATGACAGATAGGGATTTATGGATGAAGATGTTGCTACTATTGCTATATGTAATGACTTTGAGATTTGCTTGGCATCCAAAACTTCTTTAAGAAAACTGGTAATATCTCTCTTGTGCTCTTGGATTGGAATTCAGTGCACCACAAAAGTAAAGCTTCGTTTTGTTTTGATATTCTCTATCTCTATAGGCAAAAAAGTAAATTGTGCTCACAAGCTTTTGTTTTTGTCTTAGCTTATAGATGTGGGAGACAGTAGTCATTAAAGCATAAGCTTTTTTCCTCAGTTTACTGACCATTACTTTATTCCTTTCCAATTGAACGCTCTTGATTTTATTTATGTTGCAATTAGCAGGGTGCATTGAGAAAGAAGCTTTTTTGTGTAGACACAATTGCTCCTATGATCTCCATTATGGTGTCTATCGTTTTTGTGTACATCATAAAAGATGACTAGAAAATTATCAATTGTAAGTAGCATAACGTTTCTTGAATAAGTTAAACAAAATTATCACTATATAACTTAAAGTATGCTATTTCAGGTGAAACATTTAAAAAATGAATATGAATCCTGCTTCTCTACCAGTGAATTCTTCCTCGTGCAACATACATTGTTTTTGCGCCAATGTTTGAATCCATTGTCATAACATTCTTGGTGAAAGAATTTCACTAAGGATTACTCATCTAGTTTGTTTCAATTTTGTGAACTTTACTTGAAATCTAGTAAAGACTTTGGCGTATCACTACCATCGTAATACACATCTTTAATATGGTTACAAGATTATATTCAAGCTTAACAATGAATAATTTGATGCATGCTACCAAGAAATTTAGTATCGTTCGATATGAAAACTTTAATTCTTCTATTTTACTTGTTTATGGTTTTAAATTCTTAAATAGATAGTTTCGTATACTCTTAATGAGCAAAATGCATCAGGAATATTTGTTCTACTCTTGCCGATCTTACATAATGAAAGGGTGATCTCATTGCTGGTCTTATAGTTGCAACCGTCTATTCATAAGATGAGTAGTAAGCTATAACATTTGAATGATTTTATGAGTTGCATGTATATCCTATTAATATTGGTTTTTGTTCATGTGTGATCAACGTATAAAACATGGGTGTATACATAGAGCTTGCAAACAAGGATCCCAATATAGATTAGGTGAATGTCTTTGTCTATTTTAAGCAACTTTTGATATTTTATTTCTTCAACCAGATATTCTCCCTTCATCTCTATAAGCAACTTTGTTCTCTGTTAGTTTGTGTTGAACCCACTTTTTGACTCCATGTGTGTATGTTTTAATGGAGAGATCAAGAAATATTTCGCTAGGAAAAGTATTGTTAATGCATTGTGTAACTATTAAATCAGTAACTATGAAAGTCATGAGTACCCACGTCTTGCATTTTGACTCCACCTTCTTTTCTCATGGCATCCAACAAACATATTAGATATATGCTTGTTTTGATGACAGTGATACACCAAAGTTTTTACAAGATTTCTAACATAGTTCCCAAAATTGAAACAAACTAGATGAGCAATAGTCAGTAAAATTTTCTCACCAAGTGTGTTATGACAACCAATCCAAATACTAGTATAATACTAGTGTAAAAATAATGTATGCCGCACAAGGAAAATTTCACTAACAGAGAAGTTGATTTCATACTCCTTTTTAATAGAGTAAATGTTGGCGTCCGGCAAATAGTGCGACATGCAAATGTACCGCACTGTTTGTGGTTGTACTTTTCCTTTTTTTTAGTCCTCACATTTTTTAAAATAATTTTTATTTGTTTTTTATTTTATTATTATAATTAGTTTTAGTTATTTATCTCATTAAATGAAAATGTAGATTAAGAAATACAATAAATGATCACTAAAATTTGTGTTAATCATTCATGTTAACACGAGGTTAATTACGTATCCAAAAACGGTGAACATATTAAAAAATAAGGTTAATGGTGTTTCCGTTGTAGTTAACAGAATAGAATTTTTGGTTAATTGCAACTCCTTTTAACACGAGATTAATTATATGGTCAGAAACGATGAACATATTTGTAAATGAGGTTAATGGTGTACATTGATGGTTAACAAAGTGAGATATTTAGTTAATTGAATTTGTGAGGTTAATTGTGTACACAGAAACGGTGAATGCAGTAGTATATTTGGTTAATAAATTAAAAAATAAATAAAAACAATTTAAAAAAATGAGGTTAATGGTGTTTCCGTTTGTGGTTAACAGAATAAAATTTTTGGTTAATTGCAACTCCTGTTAACACGAGGTTAATTATGTGGCAAAAAACGGTGAACATATTTGTAAATGAGGTTAATGGTATATACATTGTGTTAGGCTGTAATCAAAGTCTGCTATGTTAGTTAGTGTTGTTAATTTTCTGTTATGATAGTTAGTTAAATAACCATTCATCATGTCCTATAAATACATGTATCCATTTCATTTCCAGTAATGTAGAGCACATTTTTCTGTAATAGCTTCTCTATTCATTTTGTTAGTAAATTTCCTCCAACAAATTGGTATCATAGAGCTTGTGTAATCCTGTTAGAAACATGTAACTTGCTAAAAAGATGGGATTGAATAATGGGCACTTCCCCGCGAACTTGCCAATTCTCGACAGCAAGAATTGGGACAGATGGTGTGTGATGATGAAGGTCATCTTCGGTTATCAAGAAGTGCTTGAAATCGTGAAAAATGGCTACCAAGAACCTGCTGATGGAGCTAATGATGCACTGAAGGCTGCTTACAAGGAAAACAAGAAGAAATACTATAAGGCCTTATTTTTTATACATCAATGTGTTGATATAGCTAACTTTGAGAAGATTGAAGGGGTTGCAACTTCAAAGCAGGCATGGGAAATCTTGGAGAAGTCTTACACAGGTGCAGAACAATTGAAGAAAGTCAAACTTCAAACCATGAGGCGCCAATATGAGCTATTGCAAATGGAAAACAACGGAAAGGTTGCCGACTACTTCACTCGAACGCTGAGCCTAATAAATCTGATGAAGGGGTGTGGAGAGAAGATCTCAGATGTAATGGTTGTTGAAAAGATCCTTAGAACCTTGACCTAAAGGTTTGATCATATTGTTGTTGCAATAAAAGAGTTTAAGAACCTCGAAAGCATGAAGATTGAAGAGCTTCAGGGGTTTCTTGAGGCACATGAACAAAGATTGAATGAGATATCAATTGAGAAACCAGTTGATCAAGCCCTTCAAGCTCAGATTTCAAGAAAAGGAAGCTTCAATAGGGGCAGAGGCAAGAGAGGACGAGGAAGAGGCAGAGATTTCAAGAATTCTGGAGGAAATCCTCATGGTTTAGAGCAACTCAATGGAGATCAATACCAACCTGAGTCATCATCAAGAAGAGGTGGCTTCAACCAATCCAGGGGTGGAAAGAAGAAAATTGATAGGAGGAAAATGAGATGCTACAATTGCAATAAAATTGGACATTTTTCCAATGAATGCAGGGCCAACAACAATTAACAAAGAAAATCTGATGATGAGGTCAACATAGCAAGGGATGAAAATGATTCTGATGAAGATCCAGTTCTGCTTATGGTAACCACAAATTCAGAAGCAACCAATTCTGACATCTGGTATCTTGACTCGGGTTGTTCAAACCATATGACAGGACACAAAGAATGGCTTGTGAACTTTGATGAAAGCAAAAGGAGCAAGGTCAAATTTGCTGACAATAGAACCTTCCCAGCCGAAGGAATTGGTGATGTAGTGGTTAGGAGAAAGGATGTAAAGAATGCTCTAATTTTTGGTGTCTTGTATGTTCCTAATATGAAGAACAACTTGCTTAGCATGGGACAACTTCTTGAGAAAGGTTTCACCATGCGAATGCAGCAGGACCACTTGGAGGTCTTTGACATTACACAAAGAAAGGTCCTAAAGGCTCCCCTTACTCAAAATAGAACCTTTCAAGTTCAAATTAATGCAATTGAATCACAATGCTTGTCAGCTGAAACAATTGATGATGATTCTTGGTTGTGGCACTTGAGATTTGGCCATCTCAATTTCAAAAGCCTTTGTTCCCTAAAGTCCAAAGAAATGGTGCATGGACTTCCATTAATAAAAATCCCTCAGAAGGTATGTGAAAATTGCTTGATAAGTAAACAACCAAGAAACTCTTTTAGTTCTTTTGCCTTACCAAGAGCTCATGATCTATTGGATGTAGTCTATTATGATGTTTGTGGACCCCTTGAGGTTCCCTCCTTGGGAGGAAACAAGTATTTTGTTTCTTTTGTTGATGAGTTTAGCAGGAAACTTTGGATTCATTTAATCAAAGCCAAGAGTGAATTATTTTCAGTCTTCAAATCCTTCAAACTGCTGGTTGAAAAGCAAGTTGACAAAGCTATCAAGGTTCTGAGAACTAATAGTGGAGGTGAATACACATCCAAGGAGTTTAAAGATTTTTGCAAAGAAAATGGAATCTTACATGAGGTGACTGCACCATACACCCCTCAACATAATGGGTTGGTTGAGAGGAGAAATAAAACTGTGTTGAACATGGTGAGAAGCATGATCAAAGGGAAGAATCTACCTCACAATTTTTGGGGTGAAGCTGCCATGAAAGCAACTTATGTTCTGAATAGATGTCCTACTCAAAGGCTAGATTCTCAAGTACCAGAGGAGATGTGGACAGGTATGGGACCTTCTGTAAAGCACCTAAGAAGTTTTGGCTCACCTTGTTTCAGACATGTACCTGATGAGAAGAGAAAGAAATTAGATGACAAGAGTGAACTCATGATTTTTGTTGGCTATCACTCCACTGGATCCTACAAGTTATACAATCCCAAGACACAACATATTGTGTTCAGCAGAGATGTGATTTTTGATGAAAACAACACTTGGAAAGGTGAGAACTCAAGAAATAACTCAATGATCAGAATACCTATTGATCTAGATGACAACCACACAATGGAGGAAGATAATCATCACTCTCAAACCAAAGATACAAGGCCTCAAAGAGTGAGAACAATTCTAGCCAGGTTCAGTGACTATCAAATGTTTCCTGACAGTGCTGTTATGGATGGTGGAGAGTTTGTGCACATGGCCTTACTTGCTGATGCATATTCTGTCAGCTTTAATGATGCTATCTCAAGTGAGACATGGAGGAATGCAATGCAGGAGGAACTAAAGGCCATTGAGAAAAACCAAACCTGGGAGTTGGTGGATTTACCAATCAATAAGAGAGTAATTGAAGTCAAGTGGGTGTACAAGATGAAATTCAAGCCTGATGGGTTTGTTGCAAAACACAAAACAAGATTGGTTGCAAAGGGCTTCTTACAGAAAGCTGGTCTTGATTATTAAGAGGTTTTTGCACTTGTGGCCAGATTTGAGACTGTAAGAATGATTGTTGCTTTAGCTAGCTTGAAGAATTGGCAACTATGGCAGCTTGATGTGAAGTCTGCCTTTCTTAATGGACCACTTGAGGAGGAGGTTTATGTGACTCAACCTCCTGGTTTTGAGGTAAAATGGAAAGAAGACAAGGTGTTTAAACTAAAGAAGGCCTTGTATGGGTTAAAACAAGCCCCTAGAGCTTGGAACAAGATGATTGATTCCTTTCTATTGGAGCTGAATTTCAGCAAGTGCTCAGTAGAGCATGGAGTCTATGTGAGAGCAAAAAACAAGGCTGACTTGTTACTAATATGCTTGTATGTTGATGATTTACTCATCACTGGAAGTGATCCAATTGAAATTGAAAAATTGAAGAAGAACCTGAAGGCTGAGTTTGACATGACTGACTTAGGCAAACTCAATTATTTTCTTGGAATAAAGTTTGTGCAGACGGAAGAAGGAATAGTTATGCACCAGAGAAAGTACATTCATGAGATCCTAAAGAGGTTCAACCTGCTAAATTGCAACCCTGCTGTCACACCAGTTGAAGCCAATCTGAAACTTGGAAGTTGTGAAGAAGAAAACTCAGTGGATGGTACCTTATACAGACAGCTAGTTAGCTCCTTGAGATTTGTTTGTCATAGCAGACCCAAGATCTCTTATGGAGTTGGTTTGGTTAGTCGTTTCATGTGTAATCCAAAACACTCTCATCTTGTTGCTGTTAAAAGGATTATGAGGTATTTGAAAGGGACCTCAGACTATGGAGTTTTGTTTCCTAATCACAATGGGAAAGGTAAACTACAACTTGTGGCCTACTCGGACTTTGATTGGTGTGGAGACAAGGTTGAAATGAGAAGCACAATGGGTTATGTTTTCATGTTCCTTGGTGCACCAATCTCATGGTGCTCCAAGAAACAAAGTGTGGTGGCTTTATCAAGCTGTGAAGCTGAATATATAGCAGCCTGTCACACAGCTTGTCAAGCATTATGGCTCTCATCCCTATTTGAAGAACTGCATCTGGATTATGAAGATGTTATGCAGATGCTGGTGGATAATAAATCGGCTATTAACTTGGCTAAGAACCTTGTGGCACATGGAAGGAGCAAACACATTGAGACAAAGTATCATTTCCTAAGAGATCAAGTTAACAAAGGAAGAATTGAATTGTAGCATTGTAGAACTGAACTTCAGATTGCAGATATAATGACTAAGCCTCTGAAAATTGACAGATTTGAGGAATTAAGGAAGCTGCTGAATATTGTTTGTATCAAGACTTTGAATTAAGGAGGAGTGTTAGGATGTAATCAAAGTCTGTTATGTTAGTTAGTGTTGTTAATTTTCTGTTATGATAGTTAGTTAAATAACCATTCATCATGTCCTATAAATACATGTATCCATTTCATTTCCAGTAATGTAGAGCACCTTTTTCTGTAATAGCTTCTTTATTCATTTTGTTAGTAAATTTCCTCCAACACATTGGTGGTTAACATAGTGAGATATTTGGTTAATTGAATTTGTGAGGTTAATTGTGTGTACAAAAACGATGAATGCAGTAGTATATTTGGTTAATAAATTAACAAATAAATAAAAACAATTTAAAAAAAAAAAGAAAAAAGGACCGCACACAGTGCGGTAAAATTGCACGTCGCACACAATGCAGTATGTGTATCATCACTCTTTTTAATATGTTTCACCTAATATACCAAAGGAAAAATTATTTTATTTATTTCTTTATTTATCTAGTTAATTTTTTATTATAGTCTATTGTGTTGATGAGGCTTTTAGTTTTCTTTATAAAAAATGATAGATTGACCAAAAAAAAAAAATTATAAAAAATGATAGATAGTGTGGGTTATTAATATTTCCTTCTTATCTTGTGACTTCCTACTTTTTTATGTTCATTCATCTCTTTTTTCTTCCTTTTTTTTTAGTGTTTTCTAGTTGTAGAAGTGTCCCTTTGAAAACAAAGTGGGAAAACAAAACACAATTGCTAAAAGAATTGGTTCAAACTCATTTTGGCTCTCAATAAATCCACCCGTGTGAAGACTAAACCCGAAACATGCCAAAACTGAATGAACCAACACTAAAAAAAGGGCCATGTTATATTGTGTCATTGCAGATTATGGTTTTTGAGCCCAAACCCGCTCGAAACTGAGAACCCTATCAAAATGGAAAAGGATAACAAGTAGAGAAATGTAATTCATACAATCATATAACAATACAATTAAGAGAGATAAGGAGAGAAAATAGAAAGAAGAGAGAAAAATGTGAGATTTAATAAGTGATGTGATGCAGGAATATAGAGAGAAGAAGTGTGTTGCATGAGTTGTTGTATGTTTTGGTTGTATGGATTTATTATCTCTAACAAGTAGCTCTAAAACAAAAATTAAGCAGCGGATAATGTCTATACAATGCAGCGTGGATGAACCCATTGACCAGGAGATGAACCATAAAACGTCGCGAAGCAACAAGTGAGGGAGTTACAAAATTTCGGAAAGAGGTATCGTCCACGGCTTCGCTACAGCGATGTAGATATTTTTATTTTTATTTTCGTGATTCATCCATTAATCATTGAT
Source organism: Sesbania bispinosa (assembly GCA_026901365.1). NCBI lineage: Eukaryota > Viridiplantae > Streptophyta > Magnoliopsida > Fabales > Fabaceae > Sesbania > Sesbania bispinosa. The sequence continues at coordinate 949,487 of QLOH01000141.1, forward strand.
TTGGTGCGGGTGGGTTTAAGACGGCGAATGAGGACGCAACAGCAACGATACCAAGGGCAAAACAGTGATTATGAGTAAATATAAAGGGCAGTAACGGGATCTAAAAAATCAATGTTTGGGTTGTGGGACCAGTGAAGTGCAATGGCGGCCGGCTACGTGTCACAACCTCGAACCAATCGACGCATCAGATCAAATCAAATGTTAAATAGATATATGATTCGGTGTGAAAGGGTTCATGCATCAGATTAGAGATAGCGAAGACAGAGAAAGAAAGATATTAATCTTGGAGGGTTTGGGTTGGGGTTGGGTTGGGTTAGCGCCTACGCCTCATTGCACACCACATTTTTATTCCTTCCTCCAGACCACCATATATTATATATATTATAACCGCTTCTTTTCTCTTTTCAGCTCCCTTAGGTCTCTCTCTATTTCTTATTTTTTAATATTCATCTTTTCCTCTTGCGGTTTTTTCCCCCTTTGGCTTTAGTTTTAGTTATTCTGGGTTGATTTGTTATCGTTATTTGTGGAGTGTTTCTGGTGAGTTCCTTTGAAATTTGCGCTTATCTGTCCATTGATGTGTGTTAGTTACTGTTACTTTCTTTCTCGGGGTGGGTTTGCTCAAAAAGTTGCTTCAATTAGGTTTTGGAGCACCAGGTGTTTTGCTCAATCATTTACTTATATATTTTTTTAATTGTTTGTTGTTCTTGTACAAACAACTATAATTAAGGTTACTTATTCATTAATTGAAGTTTTTCCTAATTTTATTTTAGATTTTTATATGTGACTGATAATTGGTGGTTTCTCTTGTTAATCATTGTGTCGCCCGCTATCTTAGCTCTTGCTTTGTAGTTGGCTGATGCATTTTTCTTGTTTCTTTTTTGGCTTGTTTGTCAATTTTCAACACTAAATTTTCCAAGCTTTGAGTATGTTGTTATTGGTTTTTCGTTTTGGTCCTTTGTTGCTGGGGTTGATTTGTTAGTCTTGCATTCCATACCTCAATTTACCGCTTTGAGTTGGGTTCCATGAAACCAAACTTCTTTCAAAGTGTATATCATTCTTGGGTTTCCATTTCTTGATGGTTAGTTTTACATAAAACAAGAAATACAAGTTTGATAAGTTAGGAAGCATAATGAAGAATATAATTTTTAATATCATTCACACGGCACTCAACTTCCTCACGCCACTAAATCACTTGATGTATTTTCCCTTATGTTATTATGGAACTTAAAATAATGTCTTAAGGGGTCATTTGAAGTAACTCTTGATTCCTCTCTTAGACACATCCATCTTAATATAGGCATTATTCAACTGCATTCCTGTAACTTAGGAGTCATTCTTGGCATGTGTTTGTTAAACTATGTAGGCAAGAAGATATTTTCCTTGGAACTTCCATGATCCTTATCATTAGCTTGCACTCCTTGGTTATTCATGGTATGTTCTGGAAAATCTTTTATGTCCATCATGTTTTCTGAAATTATGAACAATGAAAGTGATGCGGGCGCTATCTGCAACTTGCTTTGGTCAGAGTATTTTATTTGGTTGGCATGTTTTGAAATTTCTTTACTTGAATTAATAGTTTTGCTGAAATATATTATTTTCTCATGAGGAGGGAGTTGAATATGTAGATTAACTGAATATCTGTCAAGTATTTATTTTCTCGTACCCTCCTAGTTATTACTTGAAGAGTCAGTCCTAGTTTTAGCTACCTTGATGCTGGCCACAAGGAAGGGCTTTTTATCCTTAATATTTATGTTCTGAAAGCCTAAAACATGTTCACATGCTTATATGAGTGCATTCTGTTACTAAAGTGTGTTACTTGTTGACCAATGTATTTCATAAAAAATGCAGCCAGCAGCTATTCAGGAATCATGGCTAGGGTCTTGGCTCAGTCAATCAATGTCCCTGGCCTAGTGGCTGGGCAAAGGCATGGTCAACATAAGGGATCAGGAAAATCAAAAAGGTCAACCAAAATGCTGTGTGCTTTACGATCAAGTGAATTAAGAATGATGGGTTTCTCAGGACTTCGTACTTTAAATCCTTTGGATAGTATGCGAAGGTCTGGACTAGATTTTCACTCTAAGGTAGCAATCGCAACTTCTTCACGGCGTGCAAGGGCCACCAGATGCATACCCAAAGCCATGTTTGAGCGTTTCACGGAGAAAGCAATCAAAGTAATCATGTTAGCCCAGGAGGAAGCTAGACGTCTTGGTCACAATTTTGTTGGAACAGAGCAAATTCTATTGGGTCTTATTGGTGAAGGCACTGGTATTGCTGCTAAGGTTCTAAAGTCTATGGGAATCAACCTTAAAGATGCACGTGTAGAAGTGGAGAAGATAATTGGAAGGGGTAGTGGATTTGTTGCTGTTGAGATTCCTTTTACTCCTCGTGCAAAGCGAGTTTTGGAACTTTCATTGGAGGAAGCTCGCCAACTTGGTAAACGCATTTCCTCCTACATTTTTTTTTGCATTACCTAATGTATAAGTTGCAAAAGCATTTGAATCTTTAGCAAAGAATTTTCTTCCTTTTTACACATCTGTCTGGCAGTTCTCCCATTTTTTTTCTGTTATAACAGTTACTTGAAATAAGGTAGAAGTGAATTGGTTATTTCTGTGTCTTTTGTCTGGTACATTTATCTATTTCACTGGAGGATTCATTTAAGTTTTGATTACCTATAGAGAAGGAAGAACAAAGTGAAAGAGAAGAAGATTTAATAAGCTACACTATTACTATATCATGTTCCACAGAAATAAAAAATAGAAAAAAACACAAACAATTATGATGCAGAATAACACTGTTATCCATCCCAAACTTTTGCCTATAATTTCATGCATGTCTATCCAGCCAATTGCTCCAAACCCCTTCATACTTGGTGTGTGTGCGCGCCAACATTAGATGGTACTCTCTTTGAATACATTAAAAACTGACTTGGAGGCTATCTGTGAAATTTTTTTATAGTTGGACTGCATTGTGGGATAAAAATTATATTTGATTGTAATATTGTCTTATCTTTCTGAAACTCTCAGCCTTACACCTTAAAATTTTCAGGACACAATTACATCGGATCTGAGCACTTGCTTCTAGGTCTTCTTCGAGAGGGTGAGGGTGTAGCAGCACGTGTTCTTGAAAACCTGGGTGCTGATCCTACTAATATTCGCACACAGGCTAGTATTATGCCTTCATTTATCTTTTTTCCCACATATTATGCATTCATGAGTATTTTTTTTTCTCATTTTTGTGTTAATCTTATAATTTTCCATGGAATGGGCACAGGTTATTCGCATGGTGGGTGAGAGTGCTGACAGTGTGACTGCTACTGTTGGCTCAGGAAGTAGTGGCAATAAGATGCCAACTTTGGAGGAGTATGGCACCAATTTGACCAAGCTAGCGGAGGAGGTAATGACAGTTTTCAGGTTTCTTCATGAATGATGGTGGATGATGCTTTTTGGAGTGTAAAAGCTTAATGATTTCTCATCTGCTCCCCAGGGAAAGTTGGATCCTGTTGTGGGAAGGCAGCCGCAAATTGAACGTGTCACTCAAATTTTAGGCCGTCGCACCAAAAATAATCCTTGCCTTATTGGAGAACCTGGTGTTGGGAAGACAGCAATTGCTGAAGGTCTTGCTCAGCGGATTGCAAACGGTGATGTACCTGAAACCATAGAGGGCAAAAAGGTTAGTAGAAAACATTTAAACCTCTACAACTCTTAAAATTGGCATTCAATTTAGGGGATTTGTTATTCTCTTTTTATGTACCATTAACTTGTTCCTTGCTGGATTTGTGTAAAGTAATTCTAGAACAGCATCCATTTTCATTTGTGGAATTTTACATGTTGAAAGAAAGGACTATTATGGCACCTAGATGGTCAAGCCAGCATCTATTTCATTCTCTGTTAAAATGTTCATGTTAGTATTTAAGTTTGGGGTTGGTATTGTTTAAAACTGTCGGATTTGTAGGTGTTTAATATAATTTAGATGAGTCCTGAGTAATGTAAATACCTTCTTTGCTCAATTTTAATTGGCATACAACAGTCTGTTTTGGATATGCTATCTCTAGACTATTAAATTAATGACAGGCAAGTAGGTAATCATGTATCTTGAAATTATTTTTAATTATCTTTTCAAATTTATTATGGCTATGAAACAGCAATGATCAAGATCAATTCTGTGGGTTATGGATTGAGTAGTTACCCTGTGATAACTTCATTATATTCTATCATGAACTAACCATCCCGGAAGCTTAAACTGTTTAGTGAATCTACATAAATGATTTTATTTAACACACCCCAAAATTCAATTTTGTATCTAGAAGAATGAGGGTAGCGAGGATCAAAGTACGTCCTGACCACTTGGTCAAGGAGGCTTTTGATACATGGCTTTGATACCATGAACCAACTTTTCCAAAAGCTTAAGCTATTAGGTTAAGGCATATGAATGGTTTTATATATCTAACATACTCTAATAATGTACATTTTGTATGAATTAGGTAATAACCCTCGACATGGGTCTGCTTGTAGCTGGAACTAAATATCGTGGTGAGTTTGAGGAGAGGTTGAAGAAATTGATGGAAGAAATCAAACAAAGTGATGAGATAATACTTTTTATCGATGAAGTACACACACTAATTGGAGCAGGAGCAGCTGAAGGGGCAATTGATGCTGCTAACATACTGAAACCAGCACTTGCAAGAGGTGAATTACAGGTAGTTTTTTCCCTTAAAATGTTTGAAATGAATTTACTGCTTGCTGACTCTGACCTTGAAGTTAATTTGTTGTCTTCAAGAAAAAGAAAGAATGGGTTTTTGCCTTTTTGGTGGTTTGATTTTCTTGGCGTCACTAGTGAACTTTTTCATCAAAAAAAGGGACAAAAGACTTACTTTGGTCATAAAGTTTCCCTAGCAACTCCACATTATAAGAAAGGAATATATGTTCTTTATTCTGGTCATTCAATGATTGTAAAACAGTTAAAACTATTGTGAGATATTTTGATAGGTCTGCTATGAGTCAGCTATCTAGTCTCAATGTGGATGTATGGTCCAAAGTTGTTGCTGGCTTGTTCAGAATGAAATAATATGCTGAAGTTTCAAAACTAGTATTGGAATTTTTGGATTTTAATCCAAAAGTTTAGGTGTTTGCATTTCCGATGGTTCCAATCTTGGTTGATAATGGAGTACAGAATAGTCAATGTAGATCTATTTTGAAGTTTCTTATGTCCACACTAAATTCACCATAATGAGCATATTGTAGATTTTTTTTTTTGGGTACAATATTGTAGATTATTAGATGTGATTAAATTCACTCTCTGCTGTAATAATGGAATTGTACTAAAACAGCATTTGGTTAAAATATTTCTGCAGTGTATTGGAGCCACAACATTGGACGAATACAGGAAACACATTGAAAAAGATCCAGCTTTGGAGAGACGATTCCAGCCGGTTAAAGTACCAGAGCCAACAGTAGATGAAACTATACAAATACTGAAAGGACTTAGAGAACGTTATGAGATTCACCACAAGCTCCGCTATACTGATGAGGCTCTTGTAGCTGCTGCGCAGCTGTCATACCAGTATATCAGGTTTGTCATAATTCATCTATCTGCAAATGTCCCTGGACACTTCTTTCCTCTTCTTTTACAAGCTGCTACTGTTTCACAACTATTTTGTGACAGGTTTATAGGGGAATATAGTCTAATCTGATATGCACAATGGAGAGTATGTAACTAAGCTTTTTTGTTATGATCACTAGTATATTTATGTAAATAGTGATCATCATCTACTAATATACGTAGTAATGAGGAATGATCAACATCTCTTTACACACGATGCATCTATGTGAAATAATTTTTTCTCCGTGTTAACATATCTAAGCTGTATCATATCTTATTTTTCAGAATTTCACATATTCCCATATTCATTTCATGTTGTACCCATTGTATTAAATGTATGGACTTCATAGGCTGGAATTCTAATTTAGCTGTTTAATTAATATCTATGTTAGTCAAAATGCTTGTTCTATCTTGTTTGTAATTCTTGCTGTATATCTTACCAAATATTTCCCGGCTCATCATAATGCTGTCCCTTGCAGTGATCGATTTTTGCCTGACAAAGCTATAGATTTGATTGATGAAGCTGGTTCACGTGTCCGTCTTCAACATGCACAGGTATATGGTTTTTCTACCCTTTAACTAGCCATTTTAGCTTCTGTTATTGAGCTAACTGGGCCAACTTTATGTACTTCCAGTTACCTGAAGAAGCAAAGGAGCTTGATAAGGAAGTCAGACAAATTATTAAGGAGAAAGAAGAAGCTGTTCGCAACCAAGACTTTGAAAAGGTAATGTCTTCTACTGGAAATTTAACTTGTAATGTATTAATGCCAAACATTTTTAGGAAGACTGTCAACTTCTTGATCTAATGAGATAATGTTGTTTGTGTGGGAAAAGTAATGCTTTTGCTTAAGTAAATATGAAAAGAACAATTGAATTTTTATAAATTATAGTTCTAAATTTTCTTCTGTTTTTATTTTGTTGAGTTTAACTAACAATGGAGTCCCCCCCAAAAAAACAGAACACTAGTCATTTGTTCCTTGTTCAAATGTACAATTTTTTGGCCAGTATTTTGCTGCTTGATGATACATGATTATCTGAATAGGCTGGAGAGCTACGAGATAGAGAAATGGATCTCAAGGCACAGATCTCATCACTTGTAGAGAAAGGCAAGGAGATGAGCAAAGCAGAGAGTGAGGCAGGAGATGAAGGTCCTGTTGTGACTGAAGTTGACATACAACATATTGTCTCTTCTTGGACTGGTATTCCTGTTGAAAAAGTCTCAACAGATGAATCTGATCGCCTCCTCAAGATGGAAGAGACTTTACACAAGCGAGTCATTGGTCAAGATGAAGCAGTGAAAGCCATTAGTCGGGCTATCCGTCGAGCCCGGGTTGGATTGAAGAACCCTAACCGTCCAATTGCCAGCTTCATCTTTTCTGGTCCAACTGGTGTGGGGAAGTCTGAATTGGCCAAAGCCTTGGCTGCATACTACTTTGGCTCTGAAGAAGCTATGATTCGGCTTGACATGAGTGAATTTATGGAAAGGCACACTGTCTCCAAACTTATTGGTTCACCTCCTGGATATGTTGGTTACACTGAAGGTGGTCAATTGACCGAGGCAGTCCGGCGTCGTCCTTACACTGTTGTACTCTTTGATGAGATTGAGAAAGCCCATCCTGATGTTTTCAACATGATGCTTCAGATCCTGGAAGATGGAAGACTAACAGACAGTAAGGGCAGAACTGTGGATTTCAAAAACACACTTCTTATAATGACATCCAATGTTGGAAGCAGTGTGATTGAGAAAGGAGGCCGCCGAATTGGATTTGATCTGGATTATGATGAGAAGGATAGCAGTTATAATAGAATAAAGAGCTTGGTGACTGAGGAGCTAAAACAATACTTCAGGCCAGAATTTTTGAATAGGTTGGATGAAATGATTGTCTTTAGGCAACTCACAAAACTCGAGGTGAAGGAGATAGCTGACATAATGCTCAAGGAAGTGTTCCAGAGACTGAAGGCCAAAGATATTGAACTTCAAGTGACAGAAAGATTTAGGGACAGAGTGGTTGAGGAAGGTTATAATCCTAGTTATGGAGCTAGGCCTCTTAGAAGAGCCATCATGCGACTTTTAGAAGACAGCATGGCTGAGAAGATGCTTGCTAGGGAGATCAAAGAGGGAGACTCTGTTATAGTTGATGTTGATTCTGACGGTAATGTGATTGTGCTCAATGGTAGCAGCGGTACCCCCGAGTCTCTACCAGAGGCTCTTCCTGTATAACGTGGTTAGTTGGTTACCTTTGCTATTATGTGTACTTACTTTATTAAAACCATAGTCAATGTCTGTTTTACTTGTCAATGGACTTAAATTTTAATCGATTACTGGTGAGCCCAGTCATGTTTGCCCATAGCCAAGCAAAACAAGTCGAGAAGTTGCCTGAGGGGGGATAGGGGAAAACCCAAAAAGGCCGTGGAGAAAAGATGAAGAGCATACCTTGGACACTGTGTGCATCAATGAACTATTTCGTTGGAAGCTGGGGTGTTTTTATGTTTTTCACTGATACGACCATGATGTAATGTAATATCCCAGTATAAGGTATTACTGTAAATTATCGCTATAGCGTATTCATTGCTTGACATGTAATGACAATGACAGGTTCAGGTAATTAGCTCAATTTGAAATACGACACTTGTCCCCAAATTATCTGTGACATTATATTACACGTTACAAAACAAGTCTAAAATTTATTGAGGATGGGGAGTAATTCCAAGTGTAATATTGCCTTAATAAAAATCAATCTTAAGATAAAGCAGTTTCGAAATGAATTTAGCGCTATTCTGGTTTGACATCCCGTGATTAAGGACAAATTCTGTATATCGTGTTCATATAAATCCAAAGTCAAGCTTTGCTGCTCCCAAGCTTAAGTCTGTTTGGTGTCATGGAAATAGGGGAGAAATAAGGTAGGAGCAGAGAAATAGGAGAGAGGTTCTCAACTCACCTTGTTTGGCACAGCGAAGAAATATGGGAGAAGTCAAATAAACATGTGGGCCCCACGTGTTTTTTATTTCTCCGTTGAATTGGCGTGAGATACCGAAGAAATGAGCGTTCTTGAACGGTTTGTTTCGCTCGTGCCCTTTGTGCTCTGTTACTTTGAGAAGGAGGTGAGATTTCCATTAGAGGTAATGAAGACAACGTACTCTGCTGCTTTGTTTCAATTATTTTATTAAAAAAAATTGGTTTTGGTTTTAGATATAGATCCACTAATTGCATATGCATGGTGGGATAAAAGTTGGTCACTTGGTTGTAGTTGTATGCAGTTGAAAGTTACTGTCTTAGTTAACCCACTTGTTAGTCTTGTTAGTCTTGTCTGTTGGGTTGGAGGTTTGCAGGGAAGGCGTGGAATGGGAAGATAATCGATCACCATAAGTTCACAAATCGATTTCACATCACTTGCTTTAGAAAATATTAGGAAGATAATCGATTTCTCTCACACCAACAATCGATTACCTGCTATTGGTGGCGCCAAAATATTAGTCAATTTATAACAATTTACTATTTCTCTTTTATCTCTTCAATCTAACCAAACAACTCAACTTCGAATTTCTCTTCTATCTCTTCTTTATTTCTCTCACACCAAACAACCTATAAATCATCTCTATCTCTTCTCTATTTCTCTGTTCCCTATTTCTCTCTTCTCTATTTCTATCTTCCCTATTTCCCTAACATTACCAAACAAAGCATAAGTACAATGATACTTATAAATGACCAATCAACAAAATATTACTAGCAACAGTTCAATCCAATGTTTCAGTTGACGCAGGTAAATTTAAAGCTGATGCAACTTTCATTGATAACTAGACATAGTATAATAGCCGTTGCATGAGCTTGTTTATGTATTATATCTACAGTACTTTATAAGATAAAATTTTAAATAAATCTGTTAAAAGTTTTTCTTAAGGTAATGACAATGTGTTAAAAGTTATTATAGTTTAGATATATAATAAATTTGTTAAGAAATAACATTACCTTGTGTTTGGATGAAGAATTTTAGAATTCTCAAAATTATAATAGATAATATTGAGTGAATTGTTAAAATGAGAGGAATTGACAATGACAATTTAAAAAGTTTGAATATAAAAGAGAAATATTGAAATTCTCACTTAATATTTGTCATAAAAAATCCTCCTATTTTGGTATCTGACCGTTCGCAGGTTCGAACCCCCACTCGTCCTCTTGGGATGAGGTAAAATGTAAGTACTTCTGTAAGTGCTCAGAGAGCTTGGAGGCTTTCCCTGCCTTGGACTGGGGCTGGGGCACCATCCCCTCACTGTAAATTTTTAGTTACAAAAAAAAAAATCCTCCTATTTGTCATTTGAAATTATTTCTTCTACTAATTTAACACATGAATTCTAGTAATTTCAAATTTCTCTATCCAAACTCAAGGTTATATTAATTGTAAATATAATGAAATAGTGAAACGTAATAATAGTTGGAAATTTTATTAAATGATTCATGAAGAATATTTTTGTGTAATTTATATATTTCTTATCATGTTTAACAATAATAATATCAGTATTCTTGGTAAGGTTATTATTGAGAATTAATATAATAAAAGGTGACTATTCGATCGAGAAAATTTATGAAATAATATAATAATAATTAATTTTAAATTTTATAAATCCTATATATTTAAGTGTTTCTTGGAAAATATATTCTATATTATTTAAAATAATGTATGGCTATATTTTAATAAAACAAATTCTCTCTATTCATTTTTATATTGTATTATACTATAGTATGTACATCTTTTATTTCATATTATATTATAGTATATATGGTTAAAATTTTTCTATATATATATAACATTGCATAAATTAGAAAAATGGTTGTTTTTATACAAAGTATATAATTTGTTTCTTATTTTTTTATAGAAATATTTATTAATATTTACATTTGTATTGGATAAAAAATATATTAAGAATAATTTTAAATAAAAATAATTATTAATGAAATTTCACCATAAATTTGATAAGTTTTAAAAAATTTGAAAGATTTTTTTTATGCATTTCTAAATCAAAGAGAAAGAAATAGAGCTGAATAGTATAAAAGATTAAAGCGAACAATTTTGAAGTTTTTCATAATTGTAGTGAAAATATAAAAACAAATTATTAATTATACCAATATTTAATTTATTAATTTTACTACAAAATCACTTATTTATTTTAATCATGTAGAAAATCCTTATAGTCTTCTTTTAAAAAAGTAAAATAATTGATTTTTTACTTATAGTATAATTATAAAATATTATGATAATTTTACATTAAAAATATATTGACCATTTTATATTTCAAAAAATACAAAAAGATTCTTGCATAGTTTTGAATCATTAAACTAAATTAAATTTATAGTGAAAATATGAAAATAATAATGATTTTAACCTAAAATGAAAATTTATATAGGAGTATTTCACATTAAAAATTTAAAGAAATATAATAAATATTTCTTATAGTATTCCATATATTACATGTAATAGATATAACATTTAATATGATAATAATTATATATATAGAGTAATTGACACAAAGTATTCTATACATTATATTTAATAAATATAGTTTTTAATAGACTCTTCAAGTGAATTTTACTATATAGAAGATAGATAGATGTAGATATAAATATAAATATAATAGATAGATCATTGCTTGACCAACATATCCCCTGGTATATGACAAAGCTTAATTATGACAATTTCACACACAACTCTCCCAATGAATATACTGTGCAGAACTAATCTACAAGTGAGTACAACAATAAAATGGGGAATCCAAACCCCATTTCTACTTACACTTCCAAAAAAAAAAAGTTAAGGGCTTAGGTGCCAATGTTTGCTGAAATTTTATCCACTAAAAAATGCCTTAATTTTTGCAAGAGTAATCTAATCTAATCTATTAATCTATCATTAAATGAGACTTGTTCCTTTGTATGGGGCTGACACTCCCACCACGGCTAATCTTCAAAGCTGTTAATGCCTTTGGATCTCCATTGTCATGGCACTATCTACGCTCCCTGATGATAGCTTTCTATGTGATTTCTGAAGATGGAGCTTAAGTGAGCTGCTGCTAAGTCCAGCATTCTTGCCACATATAGGGCAAATTTTCATCATTGGTTTTCGTTGCTGCCATTCCATTGAAACCTTCCCATGCAGTTTCTGATCCAGCTCCAGTAAGATCTTTGCAAAACCATCATTGGGCTGTGCTCGACGGTGCACTTGTTTCAGAGCATTCCATGCTTCTAATAAGGTGAACTTCCTGAATCACAAAAGGCAACTTTCAGTTCCAAATTGTCACTAGAAGTAATACTTTAAACCATCAAATGAACATAAACTTATGACTGCTGGTATTCCACATATTGAATGATACTTGGATTGCTCTATATCACCTAACCATGCAAATGATTATACAAATAAAAAGTTCACTGACTAAAAAAACCCATCTGATAATATAATTTGTCATTAAAATTCAATTTTTTAGGGCCAGTTTGGATTAAACTTCTGCAGAAGTACTTCTAGGTGAAAAAAAATAGAATGAATCAAAGAGGTCAAATGCATTTAACTTCTCCATAAGTTGAAATTAGTCTTTGTAACTCACCTACTCTAAAAGTTTTCCCATTTAACTTCTCCATAAGTAACTAATTTCAACTTATGGAGAAGTTAAATTCATTTGACCTCTTTGATTCATTCTATTTTTATCTTTTAAAAGTTCTTCTGCAGAAATATATCCAAACTGGACTATAGTTACAGTTGCAATGTTGATAGGTCATGGAGGACTGGCTTCATAGAAACACTAGTTTTAACTTTATCTAAGATTGTTCTTATATTTTTACTTACTTCCTGAGCATTAAGTAAGCAAGGACCAAAGTGACACTTCTGCTTTTTCCCTCGAAGCAATGAACTAAAACTCTCTGACCTGTTTGCTCAACATAATCTATAAAATCACAAGCTTCATCAAATATGCTGCTGATGTTAGAATCCTCATTGTCACACACCTGTTCAAATGGAAAAGTGAACGAACGGAACTAATATGAATATTTATTCCTGTGCAGAAGTTAGAAGTAAATTGGTATCTTAATTAACAGAAAAAGATTATTATAGATATGCACAAGAACAAGCATAAATCATACCATATTGAATAGCAAATATACTACAGGATCAAGCAAGAAAATGATGAGGCCAGCTTTAACTAGTAAATAATACTCTATCAGCCAAAGGGAACAATAAAAAAGACAGATGAAACAAATAAGGCAAGAGATGTTGTTTAATTTTGCCATAGAATATCAATTTATTAAGTGTGTTATTCTGAAGAAAAAAAACTTAAAAACTAGATTAAGCTGTAGTGAAGAGTACAAAATAGCTATGCCTTATCCTGTTTGATGGGATCGGCTACATTAATCAATTGAAGCCATTGGACTTTATCAAAAACCAAATTTTTAGTGAAAACAATTTATATCAAGGCTGTGTATAGTATACATACTAAATTAGAGACAAGAACCATTCATGAGCATGCATCTAAAAACTAGAAATTTTGGATGGCTGGTCCTTTAAAATAGTCATTGGAAACTCAAAAATTATTCCAATACAAAACTAGATTAATCCTCCATGAATAATAATAAAAAAATGCAGACTGAGACGTCAAATAGGTAGTCAACTGATTCTCACACAAAACAAACCTCTGAAAATAAATTGATAGAAAAACTGGGGGTAAAAAATAGAAATGAGAACAACTTACAGAGAAATTTTTGTATGTGAATAGATCAGGAAACTGAGAATCTGACTGTCCAATTTCATTAGTACACAAACACAAAATATGGGTGATTCCCAAGCGTTGCAGTGTGTATATAGATCTTGCAGCTAGTGCTCCACCAATGAACAGACTATTTGTAACAGCAGATGGTTTCTCTGTGTTTGCAGCCTCAGATATCAACACAATCCTCTCAAGGATATGCTCCAGTCTGACCTGAAAGTTAAGGGAATAAATTCTTTCTATGAATAAGCACCCTCTATAAATGAAATGACTATAATATATTAGTTCTGCATACTATTTAAACTTAGATACCTTCAGTTCATATGTATCAACAACAGTGTTGTTATCACTGCCCTCAAAAAATCCGGTATTGAAATTGTTCTCTTGGCATAACTTGATAACATCATTTTTAAGCATTTCGTTCCATTGTTCCAATTCTTTATAAGATTCTGTGTCAACCTGGAAATTATGACAGAGTATAAGATGAGAAAAAAAGGGATCACATGGTAAAAATGTTGTTTTAGTGTTTTACATGGCAAAGACACACCTAGTTACAATGCTATATATTTGTAAATCATCCTGACATACAGGATTGTGTATGACATTGGCACACGCAGAGCAAATGGGAATGGTACTACCAGAAAATATTTCATTTAAACCTACATTTTCCAATGTACTGGTGATCAGTGACCTTGTCTACATTACACACTGTAACCACATCGATTGAATAAAAAGACAAGAAGAAAAGCAAAAGGTAAGAGTAAGATGTTTCTCCAAAATAAAATGACAAACTGATTCACCATACTTAATGCTTTCACTCATAAAAGCAACATGAGTACAACCTTGTCAATAGACTTTGTGTAAATAGACTTGCAATAAAACCATTTTACTTTGCATAATAAGAAATATGCCACTGACTGATTATTTATGATCTATCCAAAAAATAAAATGGAAAAAATGCGCCAAAACAACAACTTAGACGACTACATCAGCAGAACCAAAACCATGTACTAGTAAATAGATTATGCTACCTAGAGACCAACCTTTGCAAATTTATGGAAGTCACGGAGTTTAGCTGTCAAGCGGAGACCATGAAGTGGCTCCCCACTTCCTTTAGAGAACTTTCCATGCGAACAATCTCTTGAAACAGAAGAAGCAGAGTCGCAGCAATCTCTATTGCCAGAAGATGATGATGCCCTTGGAGCAGTTCTCTGTGATTCTGAATCACTAAAATCTTGATGGCTATCATGAGAAAACCTCTCCTTGCTTATTGGTGAGGGACAACTACCAGCAGCAATCGGTGAAGGTGAGTCAGGAACCACTGAATCCTCTTTTTCAGACTCCCCCAATGATATTTTGCTTATAATTGATCGTAACAAGTTATCAAGTTTTTGGCTAAGTGTAAGTAGGAATAAATGGAATCCCTGCAGATCCCTAAGGGCAGCACGGAAACCACTACGGAACTCATGAACCACTGATGTTGCATCACTTGCATGTACATCAGTTGTTGTATTTATGTCTTCTGGGGAGGGACATCCTAATCTCCCTCCAGTTATATCATGTAACAGGTTAGAGGAAAACTCAGAGCTATTTAGTAGTAACTCAACCAACTTAGGATAATTGACCTGATCATCCGCACGTTTTCCAGCAGGGGGTCGGCGAGGAACACCAGAGTCAATAGCCACAATGTTGAAGTCAGTAAACAAAGATTTTCGTGATGTTTGACTTTTAAGGCTCATGTCAGTGGATGTTAATGATTCCCTGATCTCTGAAAGATAAGAACCTTGTGATTCCATTCCAAGATTTTGAGAATTCAATCTGCTATCTACTGAAGCTGACCTTCTTTCTTTCTTAAGGGCCCTGATCACCCTTGGTCCATATTGGTTCATTGCAGAATCAAAAGCTTCTCCTAGTGTATCTGTATTCGCAGAGATCATCTTCTCAGCCAATAACAAATTTGCAGAGTTCCCACGCCATCTAAGTTCACGGCAAGGGAGCCTATCTTCATTTCTGATGACAAGATCAAGCATCATTATCCTGCCAAGGGCTGCTGATATTCTCTCTGCAGAGTCCTGGGATTCAAATGCGCTAGAGCTTTCAAGCAAAGGTAAACCATGTACATAACTGCAAGAAGATGAATCTTTAGAATAAATGATCAAAAGTTATCTTGCAGAAGAATAGCTTACACCAAAAGATATCACATTAATTGCTTTCATTGTCTTTTCTGAGAAATAGTGATACTGGATTTGATTTATATACTTACAATTAAAAACAATGCTGGAAAAAAAAATTCCATAGTTTTCAAACTACTCCAACTTTCATTAGATTGCACTATGCATGCCGTCACACATGGAGAAGAGCACAACAGAAACAGTTAATTATTTCTTGGTGATTGCCAGAACTTGGTTACTTTTATATTGAAATTTATATGAAAATGGTATTTCTAGGATCATTGCATTAACTCAAATATAGCATGGTATGGTTGCACACTACATTTGAAAGTATCACATCAAGCCCAAGCATGAACAGTGGAGCATAATTATTTTCAGGAAGAAAAGAAAATCACCAAAAGGTGGCAAAAGTAACAAAGCAAGCAAAGATATCTCATGCTGCCAAGCTAGAAAACTTATCATATCAATACTAGATCTGAATCATACCTCATAAACAAGAGACATCGGCTAAGCTCAAGTGCTTCCAAAAGTTCTAAACTTGTCATTTCACCAATTTCATCACCCGCAGAATTTGCTGCATCTCTCACTTTTCTGTAGCTTTCTTTATTTGAAGCCATTCAGAACTGGTATTGTGAATGACTCTAGCCTGTATTTTACAAATAAAAGTAAATAATGAATATGGTAGAAGTACAGCTTGAAAACCTAAGCTTGCAGGTGTCGTGGTTGGGTTAAGTAAAAAGTAAGGGAACAACCTGTGGAGTTTCAACTCCCAACCACTTGGCAAATTCATAACCAAGGCGTTCAGATTGTGTTGCCATTCTTGACGATGATATCTTTATAACAGCTGCTGATTCTTTTGGAAAAACATCATCAGTCCCAAGGCCATTGAAAAAGGCAAAGAAGACAACCCCTCCAGAATTTACTGTTACCTATGTGCACACAACTGAGAAGAAATGAGGAAGAAGCTAAGAAAATAAACTGTTTATGAACACACGTTTCTGTACTACAAAAGAAGATAAAACAATTATTACAACAACACAACATTGTTTAAAAATAAATAAACCCATCTACAGAGAAAATGCTCTTTGACACCCAGAAAGAATGAATCAACAAAATATATGGGACAGGAGGTAAATCAGAAAGGAATTATTCTTCTTTATGAAGATGAATGATTATCAACATGCCTAAATGAAAACCCACACATTCTTTATCTGTATAACTAGCTCTCTGGAGATTAAACATTAACCTATATGCTTATTGACATCTCAATTTCAAAAGGGCCTTTCAAAAGCCTTAACTTTATGAGTACAGAAAAACAACGAACCTCAAGAGCCCTGTTCATTTCATCCTCAGAATGTTCATTGCTGCAAGTGTGCTCAGTATGGTGAAGTGAAGAGAGCCTGTCCCAAGAAAAGGAGCTCGATTCAATGTCCAACATTTCTGCTTTACCAAGTCTCTCCCACAAACTAATTTCTGTTTGCTCTGGAAGCTGCTCAATTTTTGCATCCCTAGTAGATTCCCCTGGGCTGAACACAATCCAAATCACCATTACCAACCACTTCAGAAAGCATACTAAATTCATAAAAAAAAATCTTTCAACATGCCCCTTTTACCACTCCCCTTCCAAAAGGAAAAAAAAAAAAAAATCAGCATCTTCCTCACACATTACATGCTCAATGACAACAATGAAAATGAGGGCAAAGATATATATTGAACAAAACAATGCAATTACAATTAATAATAAGTAGTAAGAAACCTAGAAGGCATGGTCGAAGGACGGTGAGGGAAGCCAGAGGAGCGATAGTTGGAAGTGCGTTTACGAACTAATTGGAGCCATTGCGTGAACTTAAACGCAGGCCCTGCTTTGATGTCTCCCAACATGTACAAAGCCTGCATTCACCAAACAAGTTTTAAGCTTTCTCATTGCACAATGCAACCCAATTGCAAATAAGATATAAGAGAAGCAAGCAGACCCGGGAAGTAACACTGAGGGGCAAAGGGGTCTTAGCCTCCTCGTTTTCCAGTTCCAATTGCTTTTCTTCGCCTTTACCCTGCAATTCCCACTCCCACATTCAAATTTCAAAGCGCATCACAATTATCTGGGTTGGGACTAACAGTGAAGTGTGAAGATCACACACAAGGGATGAATATATAAGATCTAGATTAAGGGAGGGAGTTAACACAAGTTTCCTTTTTTTTATTGTATGAACAAATGAGAGCAAAAAGGGGAAAGTGGGTAGGGGAAAAGCGAGTTAGGGAGTACAATTACAGACCTGGTTTTGGTTTTGGTTTTGCCCAGAATTGGAATTTGCTGCAGGGTTCTGTTTTTGCTGATCTTTTGCCATGTTGGAGTATAAAAAGATTTGATTTTCGTAAGAATGCAAAAACTGCTAGGAAGGAAGGAAAAGTAGTTTGCTTTTTTGTTTTTTCAAGGAAGGAGATGGAGGGAAGAAGTGAAGAACCGACCAATGAGAAAAAATAAAATAAAATAAAAGATGGAGGGAAGAGAGAGAATATACAAACTGTAAGCCTCTCTCTAGTAGCATTGGCTACGAAATAGCTAGGCAATAGAAATGAAAGGCCGTCTTTTGGTTTCAGATTCAGCACACAATGATGAACAACACTGTAAGCATCAGTTGTTCCCTTTCTTCTTTGTGTTTGGAGTGGGAAAGTCATGTACTATCTTAATTTAAGTGAAGAGCTTTATAAGATACTAGAAGAAAACATTTAGGAGATATAGCTCGTCCTTTAATCATTTTGATAAAGATTTGATATCTGATGGTGTGTATGAAAAATCTTTTGTTGGGAGAGGCAAAACTCACGTATTTCGGTGATCTTTACACTTCAAAAGAGATTAATTTTTAGCTATCGGTGAATGATACCTTTGATTCAAAAAAAAAATACCATTATCATAAATATTAATTAAATGATATCAAATTTTAATTATATATTTCATTTCCAGGTAATTTATTCTACTTCAAACATTTTTATTTTTTATTTTAAATATTATTTAAATTTAATTAATTATATATTTTTTATTGTCAATGTTAAAATGTTTTATAATTATAAATTTAAATTTTAACATATTATATCAAATTAATGGGAATAAATAATAGTGTATCTTAATTCACATTATTTTTTTATAATTTTTTCAAAATTCATATGTATATCTTTAAATATTTTACTTTTTAAAATTTGTAACATATATATTTTTTTAATTTTAAAAATACTATACAATATACGAAATAGTTCTCCCTATTTTATTAATTATTAATATATAATATAAAGTTTACAATATAATGCATATTAAATGTAGCTATATATTATTTTTCTTAAAAGTTTTATATTTTGTGATAAAATCTGAAGAGTAAACAGTAAACACTAAAGTTTTGAGAAGGAAAAAAACAATTCAATCAAATGTAACAGAGTCAAAATTTACAAATTTTATCTCTAAGAATAATTATTGATATACACCTTTAAAAGGTGTGCCCACCTTTGAATGGGGAGAGATATATATGAATAGATGAGAGACATTGGGAAAAAGAGAGATAAAAATAAAAAAAAAAAGTTGAGGAGAAAAATAAGATTTATGAAAGTTATTGTTGCATATTTAAATGTAGCTCCTAATTTGCAAGTTGATCATTATAATAAGGATGAATGAACTCGAGTATTACAAACAAGGTTTTATTTATCGAGTTGCGTGTGAATGGTTCGCCTAGGCTTCTTGGTGATTGGAGATTTTGGCCTAGGTTATGCAATGGTGGAGGTATTTACAAATACACTCCAACACTCAAGTGAGAGAAAATTCTGGCAAAATAACAATAAAGGAATAGACAATATACTTGACATAGGCAAGAATGAGCCTTTATATAGTGGTGTGATAGGAGTGAGTCAGACATGTTAGTCGGGATAAGTGACTCAAAACCCTGGTAGTTGGAGGAGGAGGTCTTCTCCACCGAGGGGTGGTGAGCATGACTTAAGTATGGATCATGTGTAGCACGGTCACACGAGATTTGTTTACTCTCTCTTAGTATATGCACTTGATATTTTGGCATCCATGGTCATTTAGGGATTCGATTCAAGGTGTTGGATATGATCCAAAACACATTAAAAAAATTACAAAAAGAATAAATACTTTATTGAAACAAAGGTTCTAGATACTTTTTCACAAAAAAAAAAAAGTGATCTAAATACTTTCCTTGTGAAGTTCTATCTGATATTATGACAAATTTAAACTTGATCAAGTAAGTGAATGAGAATATCTATTATTGCATAAATTATATATCACTTTAATTAGCTGTATTTCTTTCTTTTTGTTTTTAATTAAAAAAAAAAAACTTCTAAATTTGATTTAAAGAATCAAACATGTCTTATTATTGGTCTTTGGTCAGGAATTTCCCACAAACATAGTTGTGGGTTTAACGTAGGGATGACAATGGAGCCCAAGCCCTGTGGGTACCCGCAATGGACAGGGTAAAAACCCGCGAAGTGGGTATGAGCGCGGGTACGGGCAATATCCCGCATTTCTTCATGGGGATGGGCGTGGGTACGGGCACTATGATGCCCAGCCCGCCCCATACCCACACTAATATATATCATTATTTAATAAATAATACCATATATAATTATATATAGGGATATATTAATTTTATTAAAATATCTAATATATTTATACATATTTTTAAAACTATCTATTTGTGTTTTTTTATTTTATAATATATGACTAATTAATGTTAATAATAATTTTTTACAGATCTTGGAGAATTTTAACACATGATATCCAAGTTTATAAAATAGTGTGACGTGAAAGTATATTATAATATCTAATAAAAATTTTGAACTTTAGATCATGTTTTGTGTTTTGAATATTAACGTATTGTGTTTCAATTTAATTAAATTGTTGTGTCACTAATATTTAAAAATTATATTTGGACGATCTTCGAGTAATTTTTAAATTGAGATAGTTTTCTTAAATTAATATTTTTTAGTGAGTTTACTTAATAAAAGTGCGGGTAACAGGCGCGGATATGGACATATAGGTGCCCAACGGGTATGGGGACGAGCACTAAAGTTACTGCCCATGCAGGTATGAGCGCGGTTACGAGCTTTTTTTGAAAATGCGGGTATGGGAACGGGCACTGTGGTACCCTGCCCAGAGGATACCCATTGTCATCCCTAGTTTAACCCTCGGATCAAGTGTGGTGGTTAAATAAAATCCTCCTAAAATATATCGCATTATTCATTAACAGTTTTGTGAGAAAATTGTATATATTTCTCAAGGGTAGTCCTTACTCTTGTTTTTTGATAAGAAAATAAATTAAAATTAGGGCATACTAGTTTATCTAATATGATCACGATTAGACAACCAACTAAATGGTGGGTGAAAACTAGAACCGAAAATATGGGCTAGCCTAACCGGGTTGGTTAGTAAAAGCCCGCAAAATTTAGGGCGCATGTCTTTATTTTAGAAGTCTGAATAATTCTCGATTTTTTCAGTTCGACCAAATAAAGCCAACTACCCGCAAAATAAAAAAAACCAAATAGCTCGAAAAACCCATAAAGACCGGGTTACCCGTAAAAAAAAACCGCAAAAAAATACGACTTGCCCTTTTATTTGAGAAGCTCGAACAAATCTTGAGTTTTTTAGCCAGACCCATAAAAACTCAGTACTCAACGCATCGAGCTGGATTGGGTAGTTTGAATTTGTCAACTCTAGTGAAAACGAAATAATATGAAATTTCAAAGTCCTAAACAATAAAATTTAGAAAATATATTTTTATTAAAATCTTAAAATACCTTAATTGAAAAATCACATAACATTTTTTTGCAATTCCTTATAATACCCTCTATCTCATAGACCAGAGATTGATCTTGAGGGACATGGTTAGACACCAAAGAATAGAACCTTTCCAACAATATCTTTTTCATAAATATGAATTCTAAAATTAAAGTTGAGATCATGTGCTTAAAAATCTAAAATTTCTTTCACTCCGATCAACACATAATTTTTAGATTTAATAAAACAATTAATATTAGTTATAAAAATATCATATTATTTATATGTTGTTTTACATTTTCAGAATTTACATATAAAAAATTATATTTTTAGTATTTTCTATATGTTGTGAACTGAATTTAACGCATGGCGAGCCCAACAATTTGGGCCAGGCCCAATCTTCAGTTATGAAAGAGACAAGTGTGGGAAAAGAAGGCTTACAAAAAAAAAAGAGTAAACCACCAAATTAGTCTCTGACTTTTTCCTCATCGGGCAATTTGGTCCCTGACTTTTATAGAGTCCTCTGTTAGTCCCCAACTTTTCTCTTTGTCGGTCAGTTTAATCCAGTACCGTGAATTCTGTTAACGGAGTGCTTACCTGGCTGGTTAACTCATATCCCTTTGTCAAGCTGGCCCGAAACGATGTCGTTTTGGGTGTTGAATTAATTTTAAAAATAAAAAATCAGTCTTAAACCACATAAATTTGTAACGGTGAGAAGATTACCCTCACCTTCTTTCATCTCCTCTGTTCTCCCAATCTATGTATGACTCTGTGACTATGTTTGTGAGGTTGAATTTTCTTATTGCTTGATTGAATCCCAAATCTTGCACCAGCCATGGCGACCAACACTGAAAGAAGAAGGACGAGTGGGAGTTCGGGAGGAACCCCGATCACCACCTCTCAACCCAAGTCCATCGAAGACACACAACATGGTTCTTAGGCCCAAGCTCAACATCAGAGAAAAGAAGGGTGCTACTGCCCAAAAAGGCTCCCCTCAAAAAAGTCCCTAACCAAGTTCTCCAGAACTGAATGTTGAAGATTCTAACAAGGCTAGGCAATTCATGCCCACTCCTTGATTTAGGCTTCAAGGACCATGAAGACTTATTTGGTTTTTTGGATTTTGAACAAACAATTAACTTATTTGCCTTTGATGTGTGTGCCATTACTGTTGTGGAATTTATTTTGATCTATTGAAATTTGGTATTATTAGGATATTTGAGTTTGGCCATGTTGGCAACGAACTTATTTGAAATTAGGATGTTTTGAATTTAGGTTATATTATGGTGACTGAATTCTGTTTTCTGGCCATGTTGATGTATGAGGACTGCTTATGTGTCCTGGCCATGTTTTGAGTATCAGGGTTGTTAACTTATTTCACCTTTATGCTACTATCAGGGTTTTTTTCCTTTTTCCTCATTTTGTTTGTTTATACAGGTTCTGTTGGTGGTCCTTTTTGTGAAGTCTATAAATCGGTTTAAGTATTTAAACATGATTATAAGACTTAGCATCCTTAAGTTTTAATGATTAACAAATAAGATTATAAGATTATATTATATGAACAGGTTCTACTGAGAAAGGTATTGGTTTGTTGATTATGTTTCAAGATGGAATAATTCACTATCTGAAGAAGAAGAGTAGAAGAACACATCAAAAGAAGAATCTGAATCAGGGGATCAGAATCAAAAGAACAAAGTGCAGAATCCGAAGAAGAGTAATCCACAACCAAGTTGAAGACTCGAAGAAATGAAGACAACATGAAACAGTCTGAAGATTGAACATATCAGAATCAAGAAATGACTTCTTGAAGACATTGCAAAGTGTAAAGCACATGAAGATCACTCACTCAGCAGATAAAGCTAGACATGCTTTTCTACCTCGATTAAAGTCTTGCATAAATAAGGAAATATTGCAAAGACTTTCCACAATGCCTGCAACAAAAGGATTTGTATAAGCAGACCTACTGCGTCCACACCTGCTGCCAATAAATATTAGAAGACCGAACAGAAGCAAGCAAGAAAGATGATTGAATAAAGAACATACAATTCAACATCTCTATCTACAACAAGAAGAAGAAGATAAAGAAGAAAGAAGAAGAAATACTAAGAAGAAAGAAACTACAATCTTCTTATCAGAAGAAAGAAGTACTCTGAAGTTTCATCTTGGCGAAAGAAGCTGTCTGAAGCAGAGGAGCTGTCTGAAGCAAAGGAGCTGTCTGAAGCAAAGAAGCTGTCTGAAGCAACGGAGCTGTCTAAAAGACTAGAAGCTATCTGAAGTGTCAATATTCGTCTGAAATATTGAAGCCGTCTGAGATCCGACGTGGCACACTCACTGAAGACAATGAAGACTTTTGCTCTCTGAAGTATGCTGAAGAAAAGTCGTTCTCTACAAACACGCAACACTTTCAAAGCTTAAATTGGCAAAGTCACAAAGACCTTTCTTGGTACCTTTGAAGTTCATACACCACTGAGGAAATCTCTGCAACGCAGAAATTGCAGCAACAATGGTGGCAGCTTTATAGCAGCACCAACGTTGTACTTTGTCAGAATTGTCAGAACACCCAGAAGTGTGTCTCACAACAGATTGAATAGCATTCAATGCTATCTCTAAACGGTGGTATCACAACGGAAATATCATCATCACCAATCCGAAAAAAAGCAGAAGAAAAGCTAAGGAGACTAAGCAGAAGCAACAAAGAAAAATGTTTGAATGAAATATTTTAATTCAAACATATTTTATCATCTGCAAGCAACAACCATTGAACAAGACATCACACCCAAAGAAGATATGATGTCAGGAGCAAATGAAAAAGGAGTATATACAGAATCGGCAAAAGGACAAATTCAACGGATATCTCCTAAAGAGACACTCCTAAAAGAAAACAGAGGAAAGCAGAAAGAAGCAGATTCAAGAGAGAGTGTTCGCAGAATTATATCAAGAAACATCTCTCATAAAGAAGAAAATATCAAGTGTCAGAACGGGATCGTCTGAACACTCATTCGCTTAAGGAGAAGCAACCGTTTGAGAAGCTATTACACAACGGCTATATGAGCCACATCATCAACATCTCAACGGTATTATGAAACATCTTCAAATGGCTATATTTCATCAGAACATATAAATAGCCTCAAGATTGAATTTGAAGATGCTGCCGACCTATTGGTCAGTTAGACAAAATTGTTAATCAACAGAATCAAACTAGTTAATCATGCTGAATGCCTTATGGTTAACAAGAGTTGACTTGAGCTTAAGTGGATCATGAAGATGTCAACTAAGTTTGATCAGAGAGTTGGTTCTCAATCAGGCTACTGACTAGCTGGTCAGTTAGTTAGGTTGTTCAGTTGGTCTGTTTGATCAAGTGAGTTGATTGTTTGAAAGACAATCATGCTGAACAAATAACTATCAAACTGGGTACGGTTTGAAGCTTTGATATACCTTGGTGTTCCTATGATATGGGTGAGAATGTAGCCCATGGAAACTAATGGTTTGAGAACAAGGCTGGAGCATCATTTCACACCTTAGTTAGCCTACTCTCAGAGGATGCATTCCTCATAGAAAGACAGGGATTGTACTTAATTCAAACACTTGTATCACTGTCTATCCTTGTACTTAGTTTATAATGTCTGTATCCTGAGTGTGTACTCAGTAATCTATATGTACAAGTAGAATCTAAGTTTAGAAGTTCTGGCGAACATCTAACTTGGATTGAGTAGTAAAACTACTCGACACTTTAAGTGTCTGAGAGCCTGGAGAGACTTGGTGGAAGAAAGAATACTCTACACTTGGATAAGTGTCTGAGAGCCTGGAGAGGCTTGGTGGAAGAAAGAATACTCGTGATGTCTGGAGAGACTGTACTCGTGATGTCTGGAGAGACTGTACTCGTGATGTCTGGAGAGACTGTACTCGTTGTGTATGGAGAGACTGTACTCATATTCAAGTTTGTAATCTGAATATTCAGATAGTGGAAAATCCAGTGGTTGTTTACCTCTGGGACTGGATGTAGCTCACAGATTTGTGGGTGAACCAGGATAAACTTTGTGCCTAAGTCTTCTTTCCCTTAACTTCTCTATTTACAGTTTTCTTATTTATGTTGGGGATTGAAAAGTTATTTTCATAACAAAACTTAACACAACGATTTAAATAAAATGATCTTTCATAAGAACAAAACATGAGATGTTTCTTTCATCACTTGAAGCATTACAAAGAATGTCTTTCGAATTACCTCTGAAATAATTATCTGAAGTGAGTCTAGAAAGACCTCAGTTCAGAAATCTGGAACAAACTTTAGACAACATATAGTCATCTGAAGTATTTCAGAAACAGTTTTGAAAAAATTCAATGTAATAATCTTCAGAAGATATCTTGAGAAATGTCTGTTTAAAATAATCTTAAGACCTAAAAGAAACTTTATTTATTTTCTTATCTTCCGCACGTTTTAATTATATCTGATCATAAGATTCATTTTAAACATTATTCATCTTCATGATTTAAACAAAAGATTTTCAAGATTGACACAAAAAGCTTAAAACACTATTCAACCCCCCTTCTAGTGTTTCCTGTGGTTCTAACACTTTTTATACATCTTGTATTGTTGGTTTAATTAATTTTTTTGATTCATTAATTCTGCCCTAAACAATCTAAAAATTTTTAAAACCAACTTCATTCAACACAGTGAATATAAAAGCAACAACCATTGTGAACTTTTAATCTTTTATAAACAACAACTATTTGTGAATACAAATAACATTGACACCAACAACATTGCCTAAACCCTAAACAACAACTATGAACTTTTAATTTTTTATACAACAACCCACCAGAAATATAAAAGCAAAAAAAAAAAAAAAATCCAGTGAATACAAATAACAATGTCATAAATAATGTCCTAACTTCTGCTTGTAAATTGCCAAGCTTCTTTGTCACAATCCTCCTCCATTCTTCTTCATCACTAGTTGAAGTTTCCATCCCAGAAGTGGCTTCATTAATGCTTTGAGTGTCTTCAAACCCGGTCTCATTATCTAGCCACAAAAAGAACCCATATCTTTCATTAACCCTAAGCTTCAGACAACCATAGAACAATCTGCTAGGATTTCTTTCAGTACTGGAATCCCTAATAACAACTCTCATATTGCATAAGCACATACCACCATTGTGAACCCTATATTGTTGATGCGAAGATCTTCCTCCCAAACTCTTACTCGTCATTCTTCTTTCAGTGTTGGTCGCCATGGCTGGTGCAAGATTTGGGACTCAATCGAGCGATAAGAAAATTCAACCTCACAAACAAAGTCATTAAGTCAGACAAAGATTAGGAGAACAGAGGAGATGAAAGAAGGTGTGGGTAATCTTCTTACCGTTACAAATTTATGTGGTTTAAAATTGATTTTTTGTTTTTAAAATTAATTCAACACCCAAAACGACATCGTTTCGGGCCAACTTGGCAAAGAGGTATGAGTTAACCAGCCAAGTAAGCACCCCGTTAACAGAATTTACGGTGCTGGACTAAACTGGCCGACGGAGAGAAAAGTTGGGGACTAATGGAGGACTTTATAAAAGTCATGGACCAAATTACCCGATGAGGAAAAAGTTAGGGACTGATTTGGTAATTTACTAAGGGCGTGTTTGTGAGTTTAGAAGGGAGGGAAAGGAAAGAGTTAGGGGGGAAGAGAGGGGAAGACTTTGTAAAATACTCAAACTCTCAAACACAAAGGGGGAATGGCTTCCAATAAGTCCTTCCCTTCCCTCCTTTTCCCTTCAAAACTCAACTCACAAACATACCCTAAAAAAAGTATGGGAAAAGAAGACATACGACAAAATCGTACAAGGAGGCAAGATGTCGTTGCAGGGTGTCACAACACAGTGGAACGGGAGGCAGGAGAGTGTCTTATACTAAAGAATAAATACTTATATGTTATGCGATCAAGTTGTCATTCCTTAGCACAAAATAGGTCATACACTTTGTTTTAAAAACCGAGAATCACTTCCCGAAGCAGGGAAACAATGCTCGTAGGCCGTTGAAAAGGGAGATGTTAGAACGACGCTTAGAGCATCAAGAACGGTAACTTGTAAAACACGTATTAATATATATGGACACGGGAATAAGTTCGAGCATGTTTGGTTTAGCGTTGAAACGTGGTAAACTCACGTTTCCAACGCTAGAAATAATTGCGTTGGGGAATTCAAACTTGAGTTTGGTCAGTTTCATTAACACCTCTTCAACAACCACTAATCTAGAACTATTGTTTACCCTGAGTTTTTCTCATTTGAGACTAGAACACTATATAAATCTTTGAAAAAAGGAAATAAATTAAAAATATTAAAATATTTTTTTCAATAATTATTAATAAAAATAAACAACATTTTTTAAATAAAATAGAACAAGCAAGCAATGGATCTTGTGCGCTGGAGTTGTAGTGAGCTGTTTGAAAACTAACTTAGAGTGAGTTTGGCTAAAGTTTGTTGCCTCTCAAACGAACTTTTCTTAGAAGCAACTAGGCTTTATAAAAATGTGCTTTGTAATGATAAATTTCACATTAAAATCTACAAACTTAAATTTGCAACTGCTATCCAAATATGCTTAGTGTCATTCGTGCTATTAGTGTCATTCGTCAAGATGAGGCATCTTACTTTTGCTCCTTCTGTACGATGAAACCCAAATTCACCAAACAACTTTTGTGAGTGCCCTTGTTTTTGTTACAACATTTTTGCATATTTTTTACTGTTTCTTTTAGAATATTTGCTTGCAAAGCAAAGAGGACAAATTAATGGGATCAGAAGCCGCCTTTCTGGACAAAAAGTTGTTCCTTTAGGCCAAGTGTTAGTAGTACTTTGTACAAGCTCTCCTCTCCCGAAGAGATGTTTTTTGTCTTCAGCTCAACCAGGAATTATCCCTATACTTTATCATTGATCACACGTTATTTCCTATAGATACTTCATGGTTTCAAACATGAGAGTACACACAATACAGTCCCATCCCAGCCAATAACAGCAAATGGAGAAAAAAAAATATCACTGTCTGATCAGCATATAGATCCTTATATAGTTTAGTCAGTGTCACCATTGTTGAGCTCTTGGACATTTTGAGGAGTAAGGACCACCACCAAGACTGTGCTAAAGTCAGTACAATGCTTTAACAGTACTTAAAATTCTAATTTTTCTGATGTGGGTGAGAGTAATATTTCTAGGATTATCCATATTATAATTTGGTAGAGAATGTGATTGCTTGTTTAGAGCTAGTTTGGTCTATAAGTTAATAGAATTGATTTTGATAGAATTATAAAATCAATGACGGGAAGTGAATAATACACTATTTACAAAACACGTTATTTAAAATCAGTTTCAACATAATTGATTATTACTGTTACCAACTAAAAATCAAACGGTCTATTACTCTATGTACAGGTCGGTTAAGATAAATATTATGAAAGCTGATTTTATAACATGGTTTGCTACCTTATGTATAAGATTTACTTTAGCATGTGCTTTTGTGTTGATGTTTCAAAGTGATTTTATTCGTCTACACCATTTGACACAAGAAATGTGACATTGCATGCAGGGGAATTATTTATGTAACAGGGATAATCCTTATTCCTTGTTGCTTCCCTACAAATTTAGAACAAGAATCCAGTAGTATTCTCTTACAACTTTTTTTTACAGAATCTATTTAACCCAATAATCCATTACATTTGACAGCTCAAAGAAGGAAACACTCAAAAGCTCAAGTACAAAGGTTGAAAACCCAAAAGGGAAAAAAATTCCAACTTTTCTTTTGACATTCTGCACAGTTAATACATTACTATTGATATGATATTAAAGGATAATAACGCTTACTTACAACCTCAACTAAATAAATAAAATAAAAAAAAATACACAAACGGTGTGTCAGAAAAATTCAGGCAAAGGCCTGCCTTTCAAGAATGACTTGAATAGCACTAGTGATCTTTCAGGCTGTGAGAAAGGGGCTTCATGGGAGGCACCTCTAACAGTGGCAAATGAAAGGATATTGTCATAAACTTGAGTCCATCCACCAACCTAAGTTCCATTAATTGAGATTAGTTTATGATGTATATACATTTTTTATTATGTTAAAAGAATGTGATATTACTTCCATGGTAAATTCTTCTACCATTATTGTGAATGCAGATATAATAAAATTCAAAAGAAGAATAAAATCTTCACATTGCCCTATGGACAAAGATTAGAGCCAAGGTGAGGGTATCATTTCACCTTGGGGTCACTAGTCAAATCCAATTAAGGCTTCTGGCCTCTTTATAAAATGTAGCATGATTTTAATAATGGTTTCTAAATAATTCAAACTAGCAAGATGTTTAATAAACATGTATATATACCTGCTGGCCTTCAAACCATACTCTGTAAGGAACTGTTGTATTTAGTCCTAATTTTCTTGCCAACTTTTGAACTAAGGTGCGGCTTCCAGTCAGTGGAATTACTGAATCTTGATCTCCACTGTAGCAAGAACAATACACATGGTTAATTATGCTAATTAGCACTAAAAAACACATGTATGACACCTTAAGTTCAAGTAACCTAATAAACCAAAAGAAGAAGAAAATGTTTTAGTTCTAGTTACCTGTAAATTAAGACCCGAACTCCAGCCTTTATCAGTGATCCAACAACAGGAAGTGTAGGGACTTCCAAATTGAGCATATCATAGTCCAGTATGCTGTTACCAACACAACACAGATCAGTGGTTACAGGGATTAGTTAAATTACCAATATCATAGACAAGCTAAGTGCATTCTGATTACTAAACACTGATCTTTCAATTTTCAAAGGAATCAAGCAAGCAAAACCATTAGACTAGCCAATCAATTTGATAGGCAGTAAGTACACAATTTTTTGCTTAGTTGACAAACAGTTGAGTAAAATTGATTTTAGAATCAATAGTTGAAAATGAGTGATACACGTTTTATGAAACACATTGAAAGTGATTTAAAACCAATTTTGTGGAATTGATTCTGCACTGTGTTGAATTGTGAACCAAACAGACACTTACTTGCTGCAAACATCCCACTTGCGAACTCCAACAAGCTTTGCATGAAGTGCTTCTTGTACATCTTTCCTGTTTAAGTAGTTTGTAACCTTGTCATCTACACACACATCTATCCTCTCATTTGCTTGCTGCCAGGACATAAAAGACAGGAATCTTTATGAACAAACCAAACTTGAAATAGTAAATGAAAGCTTGAGAATGGCAAGGCCACAAGAGAAGACTCACTTGAGTTTGAGGACAAATAACCTTGGATTGTGATAGCACTGAGGAAATGCAAACATCAAGGGTGACATCATATTTGTCCACAAATTTACTAGTTTCTTTGCTCACTTGCCCCATAACCTTTGAACAAAGAGGTGAAACTGAGTCTCTATAGTACTCACTGACATACCGAGAGTAATTACACACTGTAGTGAACATGTTGTATGTTGAATCTGATATTAGTCCATGAGACCAGAAGAACTCAGCCCTTGAATTGAAATCAGTGGCATATTCTAGAACTGGATTACCCAACTGCAATTCAATACAAGAAGACCATTCCAATTTGGCATCAACAAATAGCAAAATTAGAGAAAGAAAGCCTCACTGATAGATAGGTAAAAAGTTAATGTTACTTACAGCTATGCCTTTCAGATTGAACATCTTGTTCTTTGTGTTCATTTCAATCATTAGCTTTGCAAGTTGAGGAACATAATGACCTTATATACAATTAGACACATATAAATATACTTTTAATGGAGAAAAATGTGTAAAAAACAAACAATAGTAATAATTGCTGTAACCTGCTTTTGAAATGAATTTTTCATAGGTAAAACAAAGGTGACAAACTGACATGTTTACCTGCATAACTTTCTCCTGTTAGAAACAAATCTCTGTTCCTATATTGGGGGAACTTGTTGAACCAGCGTTGCAGGAATACAAGATTGTCCCTAGCTTAAGAATTCAAAAGCACTGCTTCAGTTGACAAAATGTGTACATAATGACTATTTGAGATTATTCAAGGACAATACAATCATACCAAAATGAAAAGTATACCATTCTCTAATACTAGAGTAGAGAACAAGAGATGAAGAATAATCATGTAAAGTGGCATACAAAAGTTAGAGTGGCATTTTACCATTAATCACTGCTTTGTCTCAACTTTTTAAAAGCCTAAGCAGTATACATACGATATGTGCCTTTTCCCAGAGAAGTAGGACTTAAAAGGAACTTTCTAAAGAGAAACATTGTTTGTCCCAAAAGATTAAAAAAGGGTCTAAAGTCTAAAGTAATGGTTGTTAATGGAGAAAATACCTGTTACTTCGTCATTCACTGTCATATAGGAGGAGCTACCTTTAGCATAAGAGAACCCCACTCCAATTGGTGTCTCCAAATACAGCATATTTGCCTCTGCAACAAAAGAATAACTCAATCAGTAGAAGAATGAATGCAGTCCATTCTGGCAGATAGAATGGAATGTGGAGAAAAAGAGTACCTTTGTTCCAACTAAACTCATTTTTAATCAAAAACTCCCCATTTGGTCTAAAGGGTCCATTTTCAGAGAATGCACCAACTCCAAGAGAAGAACAACCAGGTCCTGAATAAAACAGGAATTAGCTTATACTTATAAAAGACCCTTCACCAAGGGATACATAGGGATACATATTCTTATATAATCCAAAGTCTTGAAAGTTTTAAACTTCAAATATTGAAGCATTACTTGAATATAGCTTAAGCAAGTGAGAGATAGCAGACCTCCATTGAGCCAGAGAACCAGAGGTTTTGAAGCAGGATCAATTTCTGATTCAACAAAATAGTAAAAAAGAGACTTGTGTTTCTTGTCATCTACTGTGACATATCCTGAGAATTGTTGAAAATCTACATGGGGTTGCCCAGGAAGCCAAACAATTCTATCAGCATGAGAAGAGAGACAGAACACCTCCAAGGAAAAACTAAGCAACAACACCAAAGCCATTGGCATGGTGTTGGACTTCCATGTTGGCCAGTTCATGGTATCACAAATGGAGAGAGAGAGTGAGAGAGGAGAACTAAAAAAGGCAAGGCACTGCAGAGAGAAAGAGTGAAGGGTGGTATATTTAAATTAGTACCTAGTGAGTACAGTGTTGTTGGGGTGAAGGGTGGGCCACTATAGTGGCTGGAATTTATCTATTCTTCCATTCTAATTATCATTACAATTTTAACTTTTTAATTGCAGGCCTGAAAATGGTGTTGAAAGAGATGTGACAGAGGCAATGACCATGGTGTGCTTGGTTGGCAAAAAGAAAATTATGATAATGCATTGCTTGAAGCTGAGTCAGCATGGAAGTTTGCTAACATGAAAAGGAAATTAGCTATTGGAATATGAGCTCTGAATAATATTCCTCTTCAAAAATTACAGTGTTTAGCTCAGATTTTCTTTACATTTTGTTTTTTTTTTCTCTATTGATGTATTGATGTATTACAACAAGGACCTTGTACTAGTACTACCCTTGTTGCATTTGGAAAAAAACATTAAAAACTCAGTATTCTTTTGGCTACGTCCTCTTCCATGGAAAATGGCTTTACAGGGTTACTTTTCACTCCTTAGAAAAATGTGTATTTTCTTGGATTTTTAAAAATAGACAAAAGAAATATTAGTACTTTACATCATCTAGGGGAAATGTTGCATATGCAGGGTGTAAAACAGAGATCCACAGGTTCTTTTTGGTCTTCCAAAAAATATTGTTTGATTGATTAGTTTTTCTTGATTAGCAAGTACATGCAGGATTTGCACATCGACAAAATAAGTGGTTACAGAATGGAGATTCCAAAGAAAACAGGGCCATCCTACTTCTGTAATCACCATTGAATTTTAAATACATTTGTGGCTTGTCAGAGAAGAAAGAAATTCTCAAGAGTACTCAAATGCATCATTAATCATGAAAAAAAAATACTCACTTGAGCAATGAATGTATATACTATATACTTTCCCTTTTTATTTTATTTCCTGTTTTCTTTTTATGCAAAGAATCTTATTTATTTAAGAAATGAGTGAGATCTGGGGTGAGGTTTTCTCATGCCCACAATAAGTGTGTTGTTGAATAGACCAAAAAACCAAACATTTTTAAAGTGGGAAGTGGAAATCAGATCAGCTTAATCCTATAAAGTCTAATCTTCTCCTGGTGGTGGTTAAAGACTTATCTTTATGTACTTATGTGGGAATGAACATGTTCTCTTTGACCAGTTGTGAAAAGGCTTTTCTTATAATCATAAGGTAACTCCTTGATTCTTTTTTTTTTCAAAACCTTTTTGTCGTGGTGATGCAAAAGCAAATACACCCCACCTTCATCCATCAAATATATATTTCTTTTTGCATACAAACTCACATGCTAGCCTCATAGGAGCCACATGTTCCCCATCGTGGCCTCAAACCTTTCCACGCTAGCTTCTCATGGGGCCTTCCTCCGTTTATTTTAATTACACAAGATATATATGCCATATATTGCTTCCTATACTCATTCAACAGCACAAATTATGGATGTTTTTTGTTTGAAAACCATTTTCGAATTATAGCATGTTTGATCTGAGTGTGTATTTAAACGTGGATTCAGGCTAATGTTAGAGTAGATTGACGTAGATACATGTTTGAAACGTGGATCCAGTTTAAACCACACTCTTAATAGTGTTTGTACTGAATTCACTTTCATAACATGATTATAATATAAATCAGCTACGTTTAGACTGAATTCACGTTTGTAATGTAATTTTGATATAAACTAAATATGTTATGATTTGAATTGACCCAATTTGCCTAGAGAACAAGGGAGAAAGATGGTCTAGTCATAGCATGATTACTGCAAAGCCTTGTCATTGGACCACTCTAATTGCATAGTGTATATAGGGATTTTATCTTGTTTGCTTAAGACAAGGCAGAAAAAAATGCAAGGTAATGAATGTAAAAATAAAGAACAAGCTATAAAAAGACAAAATTGATAGAGATTTACATGGTGGACTCTGTGCTTCTTCTGTTTTATATGCAGCTAGCTCAAAGAAATGGTAAATGAGAAGAAAATGGTCCCTACGGAAACAGCTTTTACAAAAGATTTCATCATTACTAGCACTAGTATCACTGATTTTTTGGCATTCATGTCTTTATTGACATAAGTATTCTATTTATTTTCAAAACCAAATTCTACCCACTCAAGTCCAAAACAAAAAGCGAAAAGAAAGGAGAGTAGGTGGTTATAATGGTTATGAAAATTTATGTCACAAGGATATGACTGAATATTATAAGAATGTAGAAGTGGTTAGAATGACTTTTGAGCATCAGAGTTGGAAAATGTGTGAAAGAGTGCGAGTGAAGTTTATGCTCTACTTTTGAATCCTTGCGAGTAGGGCAAAGACATGACTTTTTGGTGAGTAATATTTTGATTTAACCTCAAAATTCGGGTCTAATAAAATACACAAGTGGAGAAAAAGTTGATCCACTTTTACTATTAAATAAGGCAGGCCTTCCTTCTTTTTATGATCCCGGTTACTATGCCCCAGGCTCAAGCCACTGTTCAGTTCAGTATTGACGTCCACTAAGCTCAATAGGATCCCCGCGTGAGAAGAGCACAATCTGAGCCATATTCTATTTTCTGCATCTTTCATTTTTATCAAAATCATGTTATCAATATAGATACTGACCAATGTTATATTCATGTTTGTGTGTTTCATTTTTTATCAAAATCATATTGTAAATATAAATCTAGGCTAATACTATGTATATGTTTATTATATTATGATTTTGATAGAAATCAAACAAGGACGGTTTCGGAGAAGGTTCAATCACTTTAGGTTTCCTTATTACAAGATCTCAAATTTATATATATATATATATATATATTAAAATTGAAGGTAAATATGTTTATAATTCTATAAAATTAAATAAATTTGATTTTAGTTCTCATAACTTAAAATTGGTGTGTTTCTCTCTTATAAATTACCCCAAATTAGTTTTTATCCGGCGTGTTTTTAGTCTCTTTATAAGATATATTTTTAGTCCCTAGTGAGAAGGGTGCTAAGGATTAATTTGAGATGATTTCAAGAAAAGAGAAATTCAACACATTGATTTTAAAATATGATAACCAAACCCAAATATACTTAAATTTATAAGAATTAAAAATATATTTTACTCAAAATTAAATAAAATTTTTGTATCAATTATAAAATATTACTAATTATTAATTAATAAATAAAAATAAAATTTTAATTTAATATAAGTTCCTTCTCATAGAATAGAATCATTTTTATTTAAAAAATTATATGTCATTTCAAGTTTTTCATATCTTAAAATTAAGAGTTCATCTTATAAATTATTTTAGGTCTGTATATATGTTGGATCGGCTTTGGATCAAACACACATTTTTAAACCGTTGAACATATGAATCAGCTGATAAATGTTGTTTTAGTCTCGAGTTAGAGTCTCATGTACGCAGCTCTGTTAAATGTTTTGAAGAGCTTTGACACCTATAAATATCCTACCTCAATTGACTCCGGTGAAATTGCGCATGAAAAAAAATACACGTCTTCAATATGCGTAGATTACTCGAGTATAGAGCATCAAGATTCCAGATATTCTGCAAGTAAAAGCACGCTTCTCATAAATCTTGCGGTCAAGGCATGGGCTTGTATGGGTCATGTTATAAATTAAGATAATATTAATACTAATATTAATCATAATAACTGGATGGGGATGGGAGAGGAATCTGTTTTTGTCTTTTGTTAAATTAAGGGAATCTGACACATTGTAGTACCTCTGAAGATTCTCCCAAAAAAGAACAAAAAACCTCCGATGCTGGAATGAATCCCCTCACTGTCGCTATTACACGTTGGATCCTGTTACACCAAACACAATATTTATGCTGCGGAAACGACATAACATTGAAGGATTAAACTCTGTAGCACATTTTTCAAAGGTCGCTTTTCAACCTTTCAATTGATATCAAGATATGGCCAACACTAGAAAAGAAAATAAATGCCAATACCCGTTTGCACAAATGTTCAATAATTCGGAGAAAAACCTTCACCTCCCCATAGATTGCGAATCTCGTGAAACTATCCAAATTCCCTCTTGGAGGCTTGGTAGAAATCCATCCCCAGATGTAAAGTTATTTTTAAATTTTGGACCTGAGCCTAACTCAACCCCAAAAACTAGCTTATAGGGTGAGGACTGCCCAAAATTTATATACTTTAACTTAGCCTTATCTTTAGGCAATATAAGACTCTAACAGTTATAACGGGATAAAACTACTTACAATTTGAGCCTATTTAATAATTCTCTAATGTAGGCCTCTGCTGGTCTTTCCAATGTGTCAGTGACACCTGAACGTTAGGATTTAAGGTGTCATCTCCTTCCAAACATTTTAATCATAAAAAAATAAAAAATAACTCTTGTGGTTAGGATGACTTTTGAGCATGAGAGTTGGAAAAATGTATATGTGAAAGAGTGGGAATGAAGTCTAAGCTCTACTTTTGAATCCTTGCGAGTAGAGCAAAGGAATGAACAAAATTGATTGATAAGATTCTTTTCTTGGGTAATAAATTTGCCTTTTCATTTCTTTGCTTACTGATAAGAGATGCAATGTTCTCTGCCCACCATGCAAGTTTTATTGCACCTTTTACTCTCTCTATATATATAAAGATCCACTAATTTTGTTTCTCTGAATCAGCTGCCATCTTTGTCACAAACCACATCTCTTTTAAATCAAGGCTAAAGAAAAAGATGGGCCAGTCTCTGAAGAAATTAGCACCTGGTTCTATATCTAACTCTCTCATCCTCTTCTTCAATGTTAAAAACCAACGGGACATATAATATTTAAGTTTCCCATTCATGCAACTCTTGCTTCTGATTGTAATTGTAATTAGTTACTAATAACATGTTCATCTTTTGTTCTGCTGTTTCTTGTTTTGTCTCATGTGTAGAATTTTGCTTCTTATATCAGTTACTTATTATTTTAAGTTACTTATACAATCGTTCCTTTTTACTAAAATTTTGAGGCAGGAACTGACGAAAAGAAGTTGAAAGAACTTATCCCAATTATAGATAAATTCTATGAAAGCAATATCAAAGACTCTTCAAAGAACTTCCCAGATTTCTACCGAGGACTATGCGAGATAGTCGAGTACTTACCATTTTCATATTAAAATATTTGCCTAATTAATAGCATACATATGAAGTTACAGATTAAAATCACTAGTCTCATAATTTCCCTATCTTTCTCCCTATTTTTCCTGATAAAAGTAAGACATAGCAAAAATAATAATAATAATGACTAAGAGAGACAATATTAATTTTAAAGAAAGAAAATTTTCTTTACTGAAATATTATGTTTTGATTGAAGGGAGAGATGGATATGGGACAAGTGATTTCAGTCTCTATATGTGTGACATAATTTTTTATTGCAATTTTCTCTATCACAAATCTTCATCATGTTTTGTCAGGGAACTCAATGAAAAGCTTGGAAACACACAATTCAAACTCCCAAAGACTGAGAGCCTCAGGAAGGCATATGATGTAAGTGCATATTTCTCTCATTCTCTAGAAACGTACAAGTATCTTGTTTATATATTTGGTTTTGTTAATTTGATTATTTTAGCACATATATTATATACCAAGTTAGGTTCTATATGTGTGTAATTAATCGTTGATTGTTTTGGAATGGCATGTGTAGGAACATCATCAAGGGAAAGACAAGGCACTGACAAAACAAGAATTCCAAAATATCATGAAAGAGATGGTCAAGGAATCAAGATTCACTGGTATAGGAGCAAAGGAAGCAATATTGTGTATCTTTGGTGTTCCTGTGACTGCTCTGTTTGTCAAGCAGAGAGTGATGCCTCAGGCAATTCCTAATGAAATTTTCATTCCAGGCATCACTTCAGTCACTGTTTTAATTCTTGCTGCTCTTAACAAGATATGATATATATAAGTGTATGACCAACCCACAATGGTGTTGGTTGTGGCCTTTGCTTTGCACTTTTGCAATTGCATGACATTATCTATGTACTAGTTGATCAGTTTGATGAACTGATACTCACCTCACCATATACATGTTTTCAAGTACTTGAAATGAGTCATTATTATGTGAATGTGATCATACCATTGTAGACCTCACTATTTGCAGTAATTGCATGTTGAAGGCCTGTTAACAAGGTAAGTAGTCATGTATCACGAGTATGTTTGGGGGATTAAAGATATGTTTGATTTACAATGGATCCACATTTTAAACATGAATCTAAATCAACATTATTTTCAGTATCGTTAGCTTGGATATATGTTTGAAACGTGATTTTGATGGATTGGAAACTAAACACACACTAATATGATAATTATGATTATTATATCTATACAAATATTTTAGTCAAATATCAATGAGGCACTTCAAAATTTTTTTGGATTATATATACTTTTTGTCTTAATTGAAAATAAATTTAAAATTTAAATTTTGCGATAAATGATATTATATGAGAATTTTATTTTTATTTTAAATTACACAAACAAGTATAAAAATTATAAAAATATGTCAAAAAAAGAAATTTAAGTTTAATTATGACTATATGTGTAAGAATACAAGGTGGAGATAAAGAAAAAACCTATAACTATTGGTTCTAGACGTGCTTAGTGTGCACTTATAAAAGATGGCACCGCAATGCATGGTTTTGTATATGCATGATATAGTCTTAGAATTGAGTAAAGAAATAAATGAAAAATTAAAGGTTTGGAGAAAATCCTTGAAAACACACAAATTCAACCAACATAGAAGTATATGAAATGTATGATTAATAAGAGATGTAACAATTCTAGCTTAAAGGTGAAAAATGGAGAACATACACAATAACACATGTTTCGTGTTAAATATATTTAGTCCATCATACAATGGGGAGATAGATAAGGATGTCAACAATAGGATCTAAATAGGGTAAATTAATGGAAGAATGATATGGATGTGATATGTGTGGTAAAAAAGTATTGGTCAAGTTTAAAGGAAAATTTTATCGAACAACTATAAGACTTGTAACGTTATATGAGACTAAGTGTTTGACACTAAATATCCAGGAAGAAGGTAAGCTTAATGTCATAAAGATAAAAATATTATGATGGATGAGTGATTATATAAGATTAGGAATACAATTATTAGAGAGAAAGTTGATGTAGCTCCCATTGTAGAAAAAATGGTAGAGTCTCATTTTAAATGGATTGGGCATATGTGTGGACAAGACTTATAGAAGCATTGGTAAGGAAAGTATAGGAAATAAAGGATAGTCCAATATTTAGAGATAGAAGGAGATCAAAGAATTGTAGGCAAACCATTAAGAGAGATTTAAAAGTAATTAGTTTATCTTTACATTTAATACATGACATAATATTATGGTGTCGTATGATCCATGAAGTCAACCCACCTAGTGGGAAAAGACTTAATTTGTTACAAAAAAAAAAAGAAATTATAATTATGGATTTAATTTAGTTTAACATTTAGATAAACCATGCATGCATGAACAAAAATAAATGTCATTCTAATCCCCCGACATATTTACTTATCATTCCTAAACATACTTACTTCAATATCTCCTTATTATTCCTTATGTATTCCTTATCCCTTCTCTTTTGTCTTATATCATTCTCAATCCCCAACACATTTACTATATACTTTATTATCTCCTCAATCCCCCACATATTTATGATATATTTTATTTATCATATTATATATTCCTTTGGAATGTTGGTTAGTACATCAATTTATCGCAAGTATTTAAAAGTGAGTAAAGATATCACCCTTAAAGATACCAATTCACACAGAACTTGACTAGTTGAATAAAGGAATATCAAAGTTTATCGATATAAAAAGAAAGTAATGCAGAAACTAAAACCAGTAACATTGAGTTAAAATGGTTAGAACATAAGGCAAAAGAAAAAAAGATGTGAAAATTAATATAAATAATGGTTAGATCCTCTTAATTATCAACCTATGGAATTAAAAGTATGTTCGAGTCAGTGATTATGATTTAATTCACAAGTATAGTTAAATCTTAATCTCTTGGTGGTTTAACCTTAATCCTCACTCAAAGCCTTAATGCCTTAGGTGAATCCAAGAGTGAATTGCATTAAATTCAAGAATTGATGAAGATCACATAATCTCTAACTCCTACCCCTAAGTAATTAGCCATTTATGTTGTTTACTTCAGTTCCAAGTTCTTCCTCAATTTTTCAATTGCAAGAATCACTCTAAATTCATATATTAATTGATCAAGTCTATGAAGCATTAAGAACATAAGTAAACAATGTCATTACATCAAAACTCACTAAATTAAAATCAGAAAAAATATTCATATAGAGTTTAAATAAAATTTCACTAATCATTAACCTAAGATGTTTAGATCTAACAAGGGGAAGAAAGAGACAAACTCTAAAGAAGAATGCAATAGATTTAAAACCCTAACTCCCCAAAAAAGAGAGAGAATTATGTATTTTCAATCTTAAATTGTGAGAAAGATGAGCAAAAACTCCTTATGACAGTTACAAGAGCTTATTTATAGATGTTGTCAAGTGCAAATGAGGGTATTGCAACTCTGGATGTCCCAACATGCATGTGAAAAAAACCCCCTTTAACAATTTGGTGTATTTGTGTCCCTGTGCATTAGTTTGGAATGTGCTCACATGAGTTTTATAGCATGTTTCCTCAATTATGGTGTGCTCATGTTCTCATCTTGTAACATCCTAAAATTTTATTAAGTAAAATATTAATTAAATTAAATAAATAAGTAGAGGAAATAATTAATTAAATAGATGATTAGATAATAGGATCAATTATTATTAGTTTTATCCATAAAGTTAGCTTAAATTTAAAAAGAGGAGAAGGGGGTTGAGAGTGGGCCCAAGCCCAATTAGGCATTCTAGTAAGGAGGGGTTATCAGTTTACCCTAATCCTTATTCGTATAATCGTCAGAGAGCGAAACACTAAGGAGGGGAGAAACCGAGTCTCAAGAGGTGATTGCTGCAGAGTGAGCATCAAGAACCAAGAAAGGGACTTCCTTGCGGTTAATCGATCTTCGCTTAAGGTACGGTGGGGGAAATGGTGCTGCTTGTATATGCATGTAGGGGTGCTTGGGTAGTGAGGGCAACCATAAGACCCTCTAAGACTCTAAATGTGAAATTGATATATATATATATATTGAGTATTGTATGAGGAAAACATGTTGATTGATGATTAATTCTGTGAATCTTGATTGGATTGAATGAGAATAATGAGAATAGTGAAAAGGGGTTAATTAAGGGTTTCATGATTTGAGGTTTTGATGGGAAAACCGTGTAAAACTGTTAAAGATTGATGATTTGGATGAGTTTGATGAATAGTAATGATTATGAATGGTGTTTGATCGAAAAGGATTGAATAGAGGTTGAATAGAGTGAT
Organism: Sesbania bispinosa; assembly: GCA_026901365.1. Lineage (NCBI taxonomy): Eukaryota > Viridiplantae > Streptophyta > Magnoliopsida > Fabales > Fabaceae > Sesbania > Sesbania bispinosa. Next base: position 991,193 of record QLOH01000141.1, read on the forward strand.
GTAGAAGTATTAGAAATCGTGAAATCTGCGATCTGTATCGCGGGTAATCGATTACTGGAGTTGGTAATCGATTACCAGGGTGTTCTGGGCAGCCTGGAGTGTTGTTTGCTTGCAGGTAATCGATTACAGGGATGCTGTAATCGATTACCAGGGTGTTTGCTTGTAGGTAATCGATTACAGATATGCTGTAATCGATTACCAGAATGTTTGGTTGCAGGTAATCGATTACAAGGTGGTTGTAATCGATTACCAGAGACCTTGTTTGCAGGTAATCGATTACTAGAGGTTGGTAATCGATTACCAGAGTGAATTTTGAGATCCTAGGTGCTTGATGATGATTGATGTTGTTTGATAATGCTTTAATATGATTATGGTGTTGATGATTGATGATATTGATGATGATTTGGTGTGCATAATGATCGGTGAATATGCAATGTGATTGATAATGATTGGGTGTGCATAATGATTGGTGAATATGCCATGTGATTGATGATGTTTTGGTGTGCATAGTATGCAATGTGATTAATGATGATGATGATGTTTATGATGATAGTGTATATCACTTATGATGATGATGTTAATGATGATAGTGTATATCACTTTATGATGATGATGTTTAATGATGAGCATGATGATGCATAATGATGATGGTGTATATCACCTTTTGATGATGATGTTACCTAAGTTGTGCGGGCCTATAGATGGGATACAATTCAGGAGGTGAACTGAGTTGTGCGGGCCCAAAGAGGGGGTACAACTTTGGAGAGATGCCTTGAGCATATGTGATGAGACCTGAATTGTGCGGGCCCATAGAGGGGGTACATATCGGGAGGTGAACTGAGTTGTGCGGGCCCATAGAGGAGGTACAACTCAGGGGATCAAGATGGGGCATTCAATACACGGGCCCATAGAGGGGGTGCAACCTAGGGGTGATTTGTACTGGCCCATAGAGAGGGTGCAACCTAGGGTCGAATGTCGTTGTGCGGGCCCATAGAGGGGGTACAACCTATCGGATTGTGTGTGGTGACACCGGTAGACTATCTTGGTACTAACTAGAGTGATTGACGAGGTGCACCCATTGTGCGGAGTTCCAACTCATGATCTTTGGGTGGTGAGGTGATAAGTTTGGATGCATATGATAATGTGTTATACTCGATGATGGTATTGAGTAATATAGTGTTGGTGATGAGTTTAGATGCATATGATAATGTGTTATACTCGATGATGGTATTGAGTTATATAGTGTTGGTGATGAGTTTGGATGCATATGATAATGTGTTATACTCGATGATGGTATTGAGTTATATAATGTTGTTGATGAGTTTTGGTGCATGCGATGATGATTTATACTTAATGATGAATTGAGTTATATTATGATGGTGATGAGTTTTGGTGTATGCATGATGGATGTATATATGTGATATATTTGATGATGAAACTGAGTAAATAATGATGTTATGAGTATTAATGATGATTGAGTATTATGTGTGAAAATAGAGTATGTGATTCCATTAGTGAATGATGGTATGAGACTTATATGATGATATAGATGAATGGTGATATGCTGATTTATAGATGATTATTATCTGATGGATTATTTGATGTTTGGGTATGTGGTATGATTGACGATGATGTTGTTTATATGTGGGTGAGGATAGGGTAGCCTCCTATGTGTATGTATGAGTGGTATTCTTTTCCTCACCGTTATACTGTGGATATTTTTACAGGTAATGATGATGACACGACTGGTGTCGCGTTTTGATTAAAGGGAGTGTGTTCTGGTATATGTGACATCAGGGTATAATTTTGGGGTTTCTTTCTTTATGTTTTTAATTAGGAAGGTTTTGTAAACTGTTTTGGATTCCTCGCACAGCAAGTAGGATGTTTAGTTACTTTTATATTTTGGGAGATTCCGCTGCATGAGTATTTGAATACATTTGAGTTTTGTTTTTTTTAATTAAGTTGTTTTCGAACTAACGAGGTTTTTAATAAGAGAGTTATGTGAACCTTCTACACTTTAATTCATTAAACGTATAAGAGTTTGGGGTAGAAGGGTGTCACATTAGTTGGTATCAGAGCAGGTCGGTTCACCGACCTTGAGTTATGAGTTTACTATGATTCTGAGGTGTTAATCTGATTGATTGATTGTTTGAGTGAATTGTGTTGCTTTGACTTAATTGTTTGTTTGATTGGTCGGTTCATCGACCTTGAGTGATGTATTTGTTGTGCTTTTGTGGTGCTAAATTGTGATATAGATTGAGTAAAGTGTATTATTGATTTTTTAGATTTAAGTTTCCTGCAAGGTTGGTAAGTCTTTGATTATCTTGCTTCAAGTGATTGGGACTGACCACCCTAATGATTTGAACATGATAAGAGAAGAGGTAACAACTTGAGGAGATTATTTTGTCAATAACATTGCTAGAAGAAAATCTTTGTGAAAATGTTTTAAGAAAGAAAATTTTAAATAAGATTTTATGTGTGAATGATGATATGATTATTAAATTATATAATTTTGATGATTGATTGATTGAATTGTGTTATCTTGATTGGATTGTTTGTTTGACTTCCCTACTTTTCTGTGAACCAAGAAAAGTAATGGCTAGAAGAGGTAGGAATGATTGTGTGATTGCTGAAGGCTTATTGGCTATAGCACAGGCTGTTGGAAACCTGAACCAACATCATGAGGTGGATTGGCTTGCTTGGTTCCAGAGGAACCACCCACCTACTTTTCATGGGGGTTATGATCCCGATAGTGCTGCTGACTGGATCTACGAAATCGAGAAGATCTTCAGAGCGATGAACTACCCTATGCTACAGAAGGTGACCTTAGCAACGTTCATTTTATCGGGAGACGCCGGCTTCTGGTGGCAGAACACCTGCCAGAGGATGATTGATGAGGGCACAACGTTGAGCTGGGATAACCTCAAGAGGTTATTCCTGGAGAAGTACTTCCCACATGATGTGCGCAACAAGAAGCAAATAGAATTCCTGGATTTAAAGCAAGGGGATGGAACCGTGGCAGACTACGCATCAAAGTTTGAAGCGCTAGTACGATTCTGCCCGACATATGAAGGAGCTGCTAATGAAGAATCAAAGTGCGTGAAGTTTCTCAGCGGTCTTCGTCCTGAGATTAAACAAGTATTCAACTATCAAGGGATAACGCGCTTTCACGAGTTGGTGAACAAGTGCAGAATTTATGATGAAGGTAGCAGGGCTAGCGCGACACATCATAAGAGTGGAGGGCCTGTGAGGATTCAGAACAAGTTCCAATCAACCAGCAAGGGCAAACCGTATTCTCGTGCAACAGGAGGCTCCAAGTTTGGAGGTGTCAGTGAGGGTACAGTGTAGAAGAAGTAAGTTTCTTAGACCATGAGATTTCTAAAGGAGGTATAGGCGTAGATCCTTCTAAGGTAGAAGTTGTGCTTAAGTGGGAGACTCCTGTTGCGACCGGGGCCACGACTGGTCGGTGAGCCCGTGAGAAAAATATTGAAAAATGATTGAATTTTTGGGGAGTCGCCACCAATTTATTTGGTTTAGGGAAATTGGAAAACCCATGAATGATTTTAAATTGAAAAATTTGTCTGCGAACAAGAGATCCAAATTCGGGAGTCGATTATGTGTAGGGAAGATATTAGCACCCTACAACATCCGTTTAAAACGGTTACCTTTAATTAATTGTGCAAAATTTATTAACTCTTAAAAATGTTTATTTTACCCCTTTAGAAAAATTAAAATCTATTTACATTCTTTAAATTAAAAGAATGATAAGGAAAAATTAAATTACAATAAATGGGACAAAAAATTGAAAGTTTTATTTTGACTCGACGGGGATATCCCGCTCCTACGTATCCCCAGGTGCAATGCAAAAATCAAAGCCACGTAGTTCTAAAAAACGTATTTGAAAAGATTGATTTTAATTTTGAAAAGAAATTGATTTTTCCTTAATTCTTAAAAAAAAGAAGAAAAGAATTTGGGTTCAAGTTAGCAAATGGCTATACGATGAACCCAAAAAAATGTTATTGATAGAAATGCTATTTAATAAACATTATCAATTATTGTACGAATTTGATTTAATTTTGAAAACAATTTTGCAATTGCATGCCTTATTGAGTTAGCAAAAGGCTATACTTAATGACGTTAAATGATAGAAATGCTATTCAATTAATGTAATGGATTGGTGAACAAATTTATTTTAAAAGAATTTTTCTTATTTTCAAAATGCGCAAGCTATCGAGTTAGCAAATGACTATACTCAATAGTTCTTTTTAATTTGAATGACGTTAAAGGATAGAAATGTTATTTCATTAACGTAATTGATTTGATAAACAAATTTATTTTTCAAGGAATATTTTCTTATTTACAAAATGAGCAGAATATCGAGTTAGTAAATGACTATACTCGATAATTCTTTTTAATTTGAATGACGTTAAAGAATAGAAATGTTATTCCATCAACGCAATTGATTTGACAAACGATCCCATTTAAAAATGTTTTCTTGTTTACAAACGGGCAGACTATTAAGCTAGTAAATGACTATACTCAACAATTCCTTTTAATTTGGGTGACGTTAAAAGATAGAAATGTTATTCTATTAACATCAAGGATAAAAAGGATAAATTAAATCAACTTATATTTACATGTATACATAATTAAAATTACAAATAATCAATTATTTACAAAGGAAGAGAATTAAACAAATATTTACAAATGATTCTAAACATTAAAAATAAATACAAGATGATGAATCTAAAATAATTATAAGGAAAAGATGAATAATCACAAAATAATTAACATACATTGAAATAAAAAGGATTGGGCCTCAGCTCACATCATTGGTCCAACACAACAACAAAAATAATACAGAAAACATGTGAAATAATTATCCTAATTACTACCTATTCACTATTATTGATTTTATTATTTACTTTTTCCTTTTTTTTTAGAAACGGGCTGGGCTGGTGGAGAACAAAAGGGCCCAATTCAAATGTTGAAGCAAACCAAACACAAGAAAAACAACAATATAAATTTGACCCATAAAGAAATAAAATAAATTAACAAAAGAAATGAAAAAGGAAAGAAAGAGTCAGAATCCTTACCCACACTCACCTTTCATTAGCTAGGGTTTATACCTAAGAGAGATGAGGGGGAAAGAGAGGGAGGACGACCATGGAGGCTCGTTGGCCGCGGGGAAGAGAAAGGAGGTCTCCAGACACGGCGGCGCTCGAAGGGCGACGGGGACTGACCACCTGCGGCGTACGACGGCGGCAGCGAGCAGCGTGCGAGGGAGGGTAATGGCGGATCTGAAGCTATGATTGCTGATGGCGGACGACGCGACCACGCAGCGACTAGTGAGGGGAACGGCGCGACTGCGCCGGAGATGAAAACCGGTGACGCGCGCCGCGGCGGCGGCTGCTGTTTGGTGGCGCTCCCTCTCTGTTTCTTCTCTGCTCTTTCTTTTTCACCGTTTTCCCTCTGATTTCCTACTGGGTACAGGTAGTTGATAACAGTGGATGATGATGAAGATGGTGGTTATGGGTTAATGGTTGGGAGTTCTACGGCTGCATGGGTGATGCGCAGTGGGAAGGATGGGGAACAATGGCGATGCACGCGGTGGTGGGGAATGGAGGTCGCGACAGTCCTCCTTTTTTATCGTTTCTCTGTTTTTCCTTTCTGTTTATGTTTTATCGCTGATTGATTGTTGGCACTGTGGGTGCGGGTGGTGTAGAATCTGTGGTTGAGTTTTGGTATCCCTATGGGATGTTTACAGTGAGGGTGTTGCCATACATTTGTTTATGGTGATTTGAAACAAAGGAAGGTCATGATCTTTAATTTCTTAGAGACCTTACTGGTTTAAGGAAGCTCCCTCTGTGTTTTTTTTTTCCTCTAATTAATCTCTCCAATCTCCCTCATTCTGAAAATCAGTACCCCCTTTTATAGGAAAATTTCACAATTTTTAAAAGTGCAAATCGTATTGCAAAATCACTTTGCTTGTCTGACATTGCTGCCCACCTCCTTGCTTCTGTCCGCCCAAATCAGAGGCAAGTTGCATTTGCAACTTGCTCTGTTTCAGCTACTTTCATCCCTTTTTTTTAAAAAAAAAAGTAATGGGGATGGGTTGCCAGCCCACAAGGTTTTTTTCTTTAAAAAAAAAAACTTCACTAACAATGAGTCCAAAAGACAAAAAAGCAAATCTGAAAATTTCTTTTTTTTCCCTAAAAGTGAAGCAAATAGGCCTGACCCAAAAGAAATTTTTTTCTTAAAATTTGAACTTTTACAATTAATGGGTGGCCCAAATGATCTTTTTTTTTAAGTTTATTATGGGACCAAATTAACTCACATGAAGACTTAAATGGATTTGAAAAACTCTCTTTTTTTGGTAAAATGTTTAATTAGCTATTTAATTAATTAACCATTAATAGTTAATTAATCAACTAATTAATTAGTTCATTTAATTTTTCTTTTTTTGTTTTTTTTCTTAAGGTAAGAAAGAAAGGATAAATACCACAAATATATACACATACGAAAATAAAAGGGAAAGTAAGTGAAAATCCCGGACAAAATTGGGTGCTGACAGCAGCCCCCTTTGCTTGTTCTTTCAACTGAAAGAATAAGCAAAACAAAGAAGCAACCAATTTTGCCTCGGATCAAATATGATCAGGAAGAAAATTGAAAGGAGGCCTAAAAAATCATAGGCAACTGGATGAAGTTCCTGGGAAATCACAGGACATTTGAAATGAAAATCCTGGTAAATCACATTATATAGAAAAGAAAACCCTTTAAAAGACAGCCTGAAAAATCACAGGCAAATTGATGAAAAATCCTGGCAAATCACAGGATACTCGAAATGAAAATCCCGGTAAATTACAGGATATAGAAAAGAGAAACCCCGAAAAATCACAGGGTGATTAAAAGAGGCCCAGAAAATCACAGGCAACTAGATGAAAATCCTGGCAAATCACAGGATATTCGAAATGAAAATCCCGGTAAATCACAGGATATAGAAAAGAGAAATCCCGGAAAATCACAGGGTGATTAAAAGAGGCCCGGAAAATCACTGGCAATTAGATGAAAATTCTGGCAAATCACAAGATACTCGAAATGAAAATCCCGGTAAATTACAGGATATAGAAAAGAGAAACCCCGGAAAATCACAGGGTGATTAAAGGAGGCCCAGAAAATCACAGGCAACTAGATGAAAATCCTGGCAAATCACAGGATATTCGAAATGAAAATCCCGGTAAATCACAGGATATAGAAAAGAGAACCCCGTAAAATCACAGGGTGATTAAAAGAGGCCCGGAAAATCACAAGCAATTAGATGAAAATCCTGGAAAATCACAGGATATTCGAAATGAAAATCCCGGTAAATCACATGATATAGAAAAGAGAACCCCGGAAAATCACAGGCAACTAGATGAAAATCCTAGAAAATCACAGGATATTCGAAATGAAAATCCAGATAAATCAGAGGATATATAAAAGAGAACCCCGGAAAATCACAGGCAATTAGATGAAAATCCTGGAAAATCACAGGATATTCGAAATGAAAATCCCGGTAAATCACAGGATATAGAAAAGAGAACCCCGGAAAATCATTGGGTGATTAAAAGAGGCCCGGAAAATCACAGGCAATTAAATGAAAATCCTAGCAAATCAGAGGATATGGAAAAGAGAAACCCCGAAAAATCACAGGGGTGATTAAAGGTGGCCCGGAAAATCACAGACAACTAGATGAAAAATCCTGGAAAATCACAAGATATTTGAAATGAAAATCCCAGTAAGTCACAGGATATAGAAAAGAAAACCCTGGAAAATCACAGACACGTTAATGAAAAAGCTTGAAGAAGAAAGGGAAAGGACTCGGAAGAGCATCGGGTCAAATTGATAAGACTCCCGGAACCAACATCAGGACGAAAGGAAAGGACTTGGAAAAGCATCAAGTCAAATTGATAAGACTCTTGGAAAACCATGAGGAGGAAAAGGAAAAGATCTGGAAAATTATCAGGTCAAACGGATAAAGCTCTTGGAAAACCAACATCAGGAGGAAAGGAAAAGACCTCGAAAAGCATCAGGTCAAACTGATAAAACTGAAAGAGATCAGGTGTCAAAATACCTAGCGGGCTTCTCAATGCCCTAAAAGGAAAAGAACTAGGCTTCACAATACCTAGCGGGCTTCTCAATGCCCTAAAAGGAAAAGAACTAGGCTTCACAATACCTAGCGGGCGTCACAATACCCTAAAAGAAAAAGAACTAGGCGTCACAATACCTAGCGGACTTCACAATACCCTAAAAGGAAAAGAAACTAGGCGTCACAATACCTAGCGGGCTTCACAATACCCTAAAAGAAAAAAAAAGTGTCACAATACCTAGCTGGCTTCACAATACCCTAAAAGGAAAAGAAACTAGGCGTCGCAATACCTAGCGGGCTTCTCAATACCCTAAGAGAAAAGAACTAGGCGTCACAATACCTAGCGGGCTTCACAATACCCTAAAGGAAGAGAACTAGGCGTCACAATACCTAGCGGGCTTCACAATACCCTAAAAGGAAAAGAACTAGGCTTCACAATACCTAGCGGACTTCACAATACCCTAAAAGAAACTAGGTTTCACAATACCTAAAGGGCTTCTCAATACCCTAAAAGAAAAGAAACTAGGCGTCACAATACCTAGCGGGCTTCACAATACCCTAAAAGAAAAGAACTAGGCGTCACAATACCTAGCGGGCTTCTCAATACCCTAAAAGAAAAAGAACCAGGCATCACAATACCTAGCGGGCTTCACAATACCCTAAAAGGAAAGGAACTAGGCTTCACAATACCTAGCGGGCTTCTCAATACCCTAAAAGAAAAGAACTAGGTGTCACAGTACCTAGCGGGCTTCACAATACCCTTAAAGAAAAGGAACTAGGCTTCACAATACCTAGCGGGCTTCACAAAACCCTAAATGGACAAAAGAACAAGGCTTTCAATACCTACCACCTGAAAATGATAACTAGGCAACTTGAACAAAGATTAGAACAATGCCCAAAAGTTTGGTGAAAACTGCTTACAAGAAATGGAGTTGGAAATTTTGACAATTTTGGATTTCAAAACTTGATTTTTCCATAAAAGTTTGGCATGAATTTCAAATCAAATATGAAAATTTCCAGGAGAGACAACATTCCCAAAAATGATATGAATTTTCTTTTCACCATTGAGTCAGAACACTCATTCAATTGCTTATGGATGAAGGGTGGTATTATGATGTAATGGAAAAGCAAAGAATCTTTTCAAGGTATTTAAGGTCAATGGTAAGCAGTATGGGAAAGGCAAATAATTTTTCATTGTGATGTGGAAGTGAGATATGGATTGAGCCCCCAAGTTAGGTACCAATGAGAGAAATAACTATTTGATTTTCCAAAGTGATGAAAACTTGTTGATTTCTTATGAAGAAGAACAATGAGCCCCCAAGTTAAAATTTAGACATTGATCACGCTCAAATTTTCTTCTGACAATTCTTGTCTCAAATGCTCAGTGAACAAATTTAACATTTGCTTCCATCAATAGAATGCCACAAATGCACTTTTCCTTCAAAGTTTTTTTTTTCTTTTATGTATTTTTTCTCTGTTTTTTTTTTCTTTTCCTTTTTTAGGAGTAAAATGTGCAAGCAAATGCATATTAATCAAGTTGCTTTGTCTCGAAACTAAAGATTAAGAAAATAAAAGCAATCGATCTTTGATCAGGATTGACTTTATTGGGCTTGTAACGTGGCCAAGGGCTAAATGGTTATGAAAGAAAAGGATATTAAGGCCCAAAATGAGTGTTTAAGGTTCATTGGGACAAAGGATCTGCTGCACAATGATACATTTTGAAACAGATAATTCAATTAAAGCAATGTTCTCAACATTTCCATTTTCACTTTCTTCAAATTTTCAATTTTCATTTCTTTCTTTCATTTCTCAATCATTTTCATCTTTCTTTTTTCGTTTTGATTTTTTCACATTTTCAACTCTTCTTTTCTTTTTTGAATGAGTAACTTGTGAAAATGGAATACAACTTGTACGAGTAATATCATAAATAACTCATGAGACTTGGATGAACACATTGTAGCAGCCCCCAGTGTGGAGGTGATCCTTGTCCAGGGTTAATTGAAGAAAAATTCTTTTTTAGGCTCAAAGTGGGTAGCAAGGGATATTATTCAACCGTTGGATAAAGAAACAAGGCCAAACTTCATTTCAAATCTTGATTGCTTACTTTCGAAAAGTTTAATTTAGAGACGAAGTTTGATGAAAGATGCATTTACTCATTTTTCACTCCTTTTCATCTTACTTTTTTTTTATTTTTCATTTTTCTTTCTTTCTTTCTTTCTTTCTTTCTTTCTTTCTTCTTTTTTTTTGAAGGAAAGTGACACTTATTAGACAATGAGACATGAAAGAATCTTTCTTTTGTTCTTCTTATCCTCCTTATCAAACCATCATCTTCATGAAAGAATCTTCAAAAAAGATCTGTCTTCACAATGATACTTGAAAGGGCTTTATTAAGGGAAAGAGTCATCAAACGAGGGTACATGGTAAGTGAATTTGACAAGTGGGTACGAAACCCCATGGTGACATTGAGAAGAGTGGTGGCATAATTATTTGGGCACTGACAGGTTATTGAGAATTGGTGGAAGGTCAGGAATCAAGTGTTATGACAAAATGGTGAAAAATTTAAAGATTGTAAACAAATGAATTTGGGGAATGTTAATTCAAAACCTGAATCTTTTCACTTTGCTTTGTCATTTTCAGTTTTCAATTTTGAAAGATGCAACAGGAGGATGCATGGAATCCAAGCCGAGGAGAAACAAGAAGTGAAAATCACAAATGGAATTTTTTTTTATTTTTTTTAATGCAAAAAATGAGAAGAGATGGTTAAAATTTTGTACAAAGAAAAGTGGGGACAAAACATTTAAAGAATGAGGAGATAAATGCTCTTATTGTTCCTAAAAGGCGAGTCCTAGGCTTTGATAATTTAATGGTTAGACAAACCCCTAATTAGGTTGGAAGCTATAGTCAACTACCTGTGCACAGATTTAGGGACAAATCTAGACCTCTAGAAATTATGGTTCCCAAATTGCCCTTATCACATTGACAATGACCCAGCTCGTGAATCAGTCATACGTAGGGATAATCCCTCTCAATATAACAAATCCAGGATACCGGTAACAATCTGAGTGGTGAATCAACTAATGTCACGTGGGCATTAAGCCCCTCAAAACATTTGTTGAAACACCTCCTATGCCTTAGCTTGCACGAGCTCGGGTATAGAGCCAAAGTTGTGCGAGGAGACTGACAATGAAATGCCTGCTTGGAGCATAGAAACCTACAAAACTACCCCACTTGCAAGAGAGACAGATAACAAATATGTACACAAATAATAGTCTTCTAACTTAAGGTTGAAGCAAAATATTTACAACAACAATATATGTACAATGAAATTCACAAAGTGATAAGAAAAAGTATTTACAATAAGATATATACAACAAAAGGAAAGAGGGTATAACAAACATAAAAAGTTAACAATTTTGCACATTTAATTAATAGGTTTGACTCTCGAAGTCCCCAACGGAGTCGCCAGCTGTCGCGACCGAGGCCACGACTGGTCGGCGAGCCCGTGAGAAAAATATTGAAAAATGATTGAATTTTGGGGAGTCACCACCAATTTATTTGGTTTGGGGAAATTGGAAAACCCATGAATGATTTTAAATTGAAAAATTGGTCTGTGAACAAGAGATCCAAATTCGGGAGTCGATTATGTGTAGGGAAGGTATTAGCACCCTACAACATCCGTTTAAAACGATTACCTTTAATTAATTCTGTGTGCAAAATTTATTAACTCTTAAAAATGTTTATTTTACCCCTTTAGAAAAATTAAAATCTATTTAAATTCTTTAAATTAAAAGAATGATAAGGAAAAATTAAATTACAATAAATGGGACAAAAAATTTGAAAGTTTTATTTTGGCTCGACGGGGAAATCCCGCTCCTACGTATCCCCAGGTGCAATGCAAAAATCAAAGCCATGTAGTTCTAAAAAACATGTTTGAAAAGATTGATTTTAATTTTGAAAAGAAATTGATTTTTCCTTAATTCTTAAAAAAAAGAAGAAAAGAATTTGGGTTCAAGTTAGCAAATGGCTATACGATGAACCCAAAAAAAATGTTATTGATAGAAATGCTATTCAATAAACATTATCAATTATTGTACGAATTTGATTTAATTTTGAAAACAATTTTGCAATTGCATGCCTTATTGAGTTAGCAAAAGGCTATACTTAATGATGTTAAACGATAGAAATGCTATTCAATTAACGTAATGGATTGGTGAACAAATTTATTTTAAAAGAATTTTTCTTATTTTCAAAAAGCGCAAGCTATCGAGTTAGCAAATGACTATACTCAATAGTTCTTTTTAATTTGAATGACGTTAAAGGATAGAAATGCTATTCCATTAACGTAATTGATTTGATAAACAAATTTATTTTTCAAGGAATATTTTCTTATTGACAAAATGAGCAAAATATCGAGTTAGTAAATGACTATACTCGATAATTCTTTTTAATTTGAATGACATTAAAGGATAGAAATGTTATTCCATCAACGCAATTGATTTGACAAACGATCTCATTTAAAAATGTTTTGTTGTTTACAAACGGACAGACTGTTGAGCTAGTGAATGACTATACTCAATAGTTCCTTTTAATTTAGGTGACGTTAAAAGATAGAAATGTTATTCTATTAACGTCAAGGATAGAAAGGATAAATTAAATCAACTTATATTTACATGTATACATAATTAAAATTACAAATAATCAATTATTTACAAAGGAAGAGAATTAAATAAATATTTACAAATGATTCTAAACATTAAAAATAAATACAAGATGATGAATCTAAAATAATTATAAGGAAAAGATGAATAATCACAAAATAATTAACATACATTGAAATAAAAAGGATTGGGCCTCAGCTCACATCATTGGCCCAACACAACAACAAAAATAATACAGAAAACATGTGAAATAATTATCCTAATTACTACCTATTCACTATTATTAATTTTATTATTTACTTTTTCCTTTTTTTTTTAGAAACGGATTGGGCTGGTGGAGAACAAAAGGGCCCAATTCAAATGTTGAAGCAAACCAAACACAAGAAAAACAACAATATAAATTTGACCCATAAAGAAATAAAATAAATTAACAAAAGAAATGAAAAAGGAAAGAAAGAGTCAGAATCCTTACCCACACTCACCTTTCATTAGCTAGGGTTTATACCTAAGAGAGATGAGGGGGAAAGAGAGGGAGGACGACCATGGAGGCTCGTTGGCCGCGGGGAAGAGAAAGGAGGTCTCCAGACACGGCGGCGCTCGAAGGGCGACGGGGACTGACCACCTGCGGCGTACGACGGCGGCAGCGAGCAGCGTGCGAGGGAGGGTAATGGCGGATCTGAAGCTATGATTGTTGATGGCGGACGACGCGACCACGCAGCGACTAGTGAGGGGAACGGCGCGACTGCGCCGGAGATGAAAACCGGTGTTAGTGTTGCCTGACCTTAGCAAATCCTTTGTAGTATACTGTGACGCCTCTAAGATGGGTTTAGGTGGGGTGTTGATGCAAGAGGGGAAAGTAGTAGCCTATGCTTCTAGGCAATTGAAAATCCATGAAAAAAACTACCCTACCCATGACCTTGAGCTAGCGGTCGTAGTGTTTGTGTTGAAGATTTGGAGGCATTATTTGTATGGATCCAGGTTTGAGGTTTTTAGTGACCATAAGAGCCTTAGATACTTGTTTGACCAGAAGGACATGAACACAAGGCAGAGAAGGTGGTTAGAGGTTCTTAAGGATTATGATTTTGAGTTAAGTTACCATCCTGGAAAGGCTAATGTAGTGGCTGATGCTTTAAGTAGGAAAGCTATCCATGTTAGTTCCTTGATGATTAATGAGATGGATCTTTTAACCCAATTTAGGGATTTGAGTTTAGCTTGTGAAGTGACGTCGGTTAGTGTGAGGTTAGGTATGACCAAAGTAAGTAATGATCTGTTGAAGGATATTAGCAAAGCTCAATTGGAGGATCCATTCTTGGTGCTTAGGAGAGAAGCTACAGAAGGAGGTAATTGTGGAGAGTTTGTGATAGGTACTGATGGGGTAGTGAGATTTGGAGACCGAGTGTGTGTGCCTAGTGAACCTACTATTAAGCGTTTAGTGTTAGAAGAAGGGCATAGAAGTAAGCTTAGTTTCCACCCAGGATCGACTAAGATGTATCAAGATTTGAAGAAAGTGTTCTGGTGGCCTAGAATGAAGAGGGACATAGAGGAGTTTGTGAGTGCTTGCTTAGTGTGCCAAAAGTCTAAGGTAGAACATCAAAAGCCTTCAGGATCACTCCAACCCTTAAGTATACCTGAGTGGAAGTGGGATAGTATTTCCATGGACTTTGTAGTTGCTTTGCCTAAGACTATGAGGGGGCATGACTCCATTTGGGTGATTGTGGATAGGTTAACTAAGATTGCACATTTCCTTCCTATTAACATTAAGTGCTCCTTAGAGAAACTAGCCCAGCTGTACATCAGTGAGATTGTGAGGTTGCATGGCATACCATCTAGTGTAGTTTCAGATAGAGATCCCAGGTTTACCTCTAGATTTTGGGGGAGTTTGCAGCAGGCCTTGGGGACCTAACTTAGGCTTAGTTCAGCTTATCACCCTCAGACTGATGGTCAGACCGAGAGAACCATTCAATCCTTAGAAGATTTGCTTAGAGCTTGCGTGTTAGACCAAGGGGGTAGTCGGGATAGCTTCTTACCTTTGATAGAGTTTACCTATAACAATAGTTTTCACTCTAGTATAGGTATGGCGCCTTATGAGGCATTATATGGTAGGAGATGTAGAACACCTTTATGTTGGTGTGAGCCAGGGGAGAGCCTTGCGTTAGGACCTGAGATAGTGCAGCAAACCACTGATGAGGCTAGGATAATCCAGGAAAGGATAAGGACAACACAGAGTAGGCAGAAGAACTATGATGATAAGAGGAGGAAGGAGTTAGAATTCAAAGAAGGGGACCATGTATTCCTGAAAGTCACTTCGTGGACTGGGGTTGGTAGGGCATTAAAGTCTAGAAAGCTTACACCTCGATTCATTGGTCCTTACCAAATTCTTAAAAGAGTCGGCAATGTTGCCTATCAGATTGCCTTACCTCCACACTTGTCAAACCTTCATAATGTTTTCCATGTTTCTCAACTCCAGAAGTACATTCACGATCCCTCGCATGTGATTGAGTCGGATCATCTTGAAATTAAGGAAAACCTGACGGTGGAAACCATGCCGGTGAGAGTTGAGGATCAGAGGGTGAAACAACTTCGAGGTAAAGAGATTCCTTTAGTTAAGGTAATCTAGGGAGGACCTACACCCGAGAGTGCTACTTGGGAACTGGAAGAGAAGATGAAGGAGTCCTATCTAGAGTTATTCGCTTCAGGTAAAATTCGAGGACGAATTTTCTTTTAGGAGGGGAGAGTTGTAACATCCTAAAATTTTATTAAGTAAAATATTAATTAAATTAAATAAATAAGTAGAGGAAATAATTAATTAAATAGATGATTAGATAATAGGATCAATATTATTATTAGTTTTTATCCATAAAGTTAGCTTAAATTTAAAAAGAGGAGAAGGGGGTTGAGAGTGGGCCCAAGCCCAATTAGGCATTCTAGTAAGGAGGGGTTATCAGTTCACCCTAATCCTTATTCGTATAATCGTCAGAGAGCGAAACGCTAAGGAGGGGAGAAACTGAGTCTCAAGAGGAGATTGCTGCAGAGTGAGCATCAAGAACCAAGAAAGGGACTTCCTTGCAGTTAATCGATCTTCGCTTATGGTACGGTGGGGGAGAGGGTGCTGCTTGTATATGCATGTAGGGGTGCTTGGGTAGTGAGGGCAACCATAAGACCCTCTAAGACTCTAAATGTGAAATTGATATATATATATATATATATATTGAGTATTGTGTGAGGAAAACATGTTGATTGATGATTAATTCTGTGAATCTTGGTGAATCTTGATTGGATTGAATGAGAATAATGAGAATAGTAAAAATGGGTTAATTAAGGGTTTGATGATTTGGGGTTTTGATGGGAAAACCATGTAAAACTGTTAAAGATTGATGATTTGGATGAGTTTGATGAATAGTAATGATTATGAATGGTGTTTGATCGAAAAGGATTGAATAGAGGTTGAATAGAGTGATGTAGAAGTATTAGAAATCGTGAAATTTGCGATCTGGATCGCGGGTAATCGATTACTGGAGTTGGTAATCGATTACCAGGGTGTTCTGGGCAGCCTGGAGTGTTTTTTTGCTTGCAGGTAATCGATTACAGGGATGCTGTAATCGATTACCAGGGTGTTTGCTTGTAGGTAATCGATTACAGATATGCTGTAATCGATTACCAGAATGTTTGGTTGCAGGTAATCGATTACAAGGTGGTTGTAATCGATTACCAGAGACCTTGTTTGCAGGTAATCGATTACTAGAGGTTGGTAATCGATTACCAGAGTGAATTTTGAGATCCTAGGTGCTTGATGATGATTGATGTTGTTTGATAATGCTTTAATATGATTATGGTGTTGATGATTGATGATATTGATGATGATTTGGTGTGCATAATGATCGGTGAATATGCAATGTGATTGATGATGATTGGATGTGCATAATGATTGGTGAATATGCCATGTGATTGATGATGTTTTGGTGTGCATAATATGCAATGTGATTAATGATGATGGTGAATATTATGATGATGTTTATGATGATAGTGTATATCACTTATGATGATGATGTTAATGATGATAGTGTATATCACTTTATGATGATGATGTTTAATGATGAGCATGATGATGCATAATGATGATGATAATGATGATGGTGTATATCACCTTTTGATGATGATGTTACCTAAGTTGTGCGGGCCCATAGGGGGGTACAACTTAGGAGAGATGCCTTGAGCATATGTGATGAGACCTGAATTGTGCGGGCCCATAGAGGGGGTACAATTCGGGAGGTGAACTGAGTTGTGCGGGCCCATAGAGGGGGTACAACTCAGGGGATCAAGATGGGGCGTTCGATGCACGGACCCATAGAGGGGGTGCAACCTAGGGGTGATTTGTACTGGCCCATAGAGGGGGTGCAACAATAGGGTCGAATGTCGTTGTGCAGGCCCATAGAGGGGGTACAACCTATTGGATTGTGTGTGGTGACACCGGTAGACTATCTTGGTACTAACTAGAGTGATTGACGAGGTGCACCCATTGTGCGGAGTTCCAAGTCATGATCTTTGGGTATGTGAGGTGATAAGTTTGGATGCATATGATAATGTGTTATACTCGATGATGGTATTAAGTAATATAGTGTTGGTGATGAGTTTGGATGCATATGATAATGTGTTATACTCGATGATGGTATTGAGTTATATAGTGTTGGTGATGAGTTTGGATGCATATGATAATGTGTTATACTCGATGATGGTATTGAGTTATATAATGTTGTTGATGAGTTTTGGTGCATGCGATGATGATTTATACTTAATGATGAATTGAGTTATATTATGATGATGATGAGTTTTGGTGTATGCATGATGGATGTATATATGTGATATATTTGATGATGAAACTGAGTAAATAATGATGTTATGAGTATTAATGATGATTGAGTATTATGTGTGAAAATAGAGTATGTGATTCCATTGGTGAATGATGGTATGAGACTTATATAATGATATAGATGAATAGTGATATGCTGATTTATAAATAATTATTATCTGATGGATTATTTGATGTTTGGGTATATGGTATGATTGGCGAAGATGTTGTTTATATGTGAGTGAGGATAGGGTAGCCTCCTATGTGTATGTATGAGTGGTATTCTTTTCCTCACCGCTATACTGTGGATATTTTTACAGGTAATGATGATAACACGACTGGTGTCGAGTTTTGATTAAAGGGAGTGTGCTCTGGTATATGTAACATCAGGGTATAATTTTGGGGTTTCTTTCTTTATGTTTTTAATTAGGAAGGTTTTGTAAACTGTTTTGGATTCCTCGCACAGCAAGTAGGATGTTTAGTTACTTTTATATTTTTGGAGATTCCGCTGCATGAGTATTTGAATACATTTGAGTTTTGTTTTATTTTAATTAAGTTGTTTTCGAATTAACAAGGGTTTTAATAAGAGAGTTATGTGAACCTTTTACCCATTGTGGGATGTTATCTTTTCTACACTTCAATTTATTAAACGTATAAGAGTTTGGGGTAGAAGGGTGTCACACATCTCACGAGTCTAAACGTCCCCATATGCAAACAAAAAATTATTAGATGGTCCTGGACCACCATGTCATCCATGGTCCCGACCAATTAACATTTGACACATAGGCAAAATTCATGGTCCGACCATGAATTTATTTTTAATTCCGACCCATTTTTCTTATGTGTCAAATGTTAATTGGTCGGGACCATGGATGACGTGGTCCGGGACCATCTAATAATTTCTCCATGCAAACATGGCATATTGCCTCCCTCATTCCTAACACTAATGTGCCCATAAATACATTCTCTTGTCCCCACAAAATCACTGAGAAACATTTTTCCTTTATTTCTTTGCTTCCACTCAATAAAATTCTTACAAAAACATTAAATTAATAATTAATTAAAGCATATTTACTAAGATTTAACTACTATAACCTGAAACAATACTAATGTATTTTTAAATATTTTTAACTAAATTTTCACATACTTAATAACTTAAATGACTAAAAATATCTAAAATTGACTTTTAAACCCGTGGAACCTAAATGTAATTGGTGATGGTGGGAACATAAATTGTGGAATAATAATAATAATAATAATAATAATAATAATAATAATAATAATAATAATAATAATAATAATAATAATGGAGGATTAAATAACAATAGAAATAATAATAATAATAATAATAATAATAATAATAATAATAATAATAAGTGTATGGGAGAGGAAATCGAATAACAATAGAAATAATAATAATAATCATAATAAGTGTACGGGAGAGGAATATGGTTTTGTCTTTTGTTAAATTAAGGATTTTTTTTTTAAACCACATGTATCATTCACGGTAGGCAGTCCTGTTTGAGCCAGGAACATCCACAATATGGTGGGGCTAACTCTTCCAATGAGGAGTTTTTTTTCATCCACAAGACTTGAACCCCAAGACATTGCTTAAAGGAAATCAAGTATGTATCACTTGAACCAACCTCCGTGAGACATTGTACTACCTCCTAAGATTATCCAAAAAAAATGTTTTAAATATGTTCTTAGTCCCTATAAATATAGGTCATTTTGTTTTTAGTCTCTGTAAATTTTTATTTTGATTTTTCATCCCTATAAAATTTTTCGTTTGCCATTTTGGTCCATGTCGTTAACTTTAAGCTTCTGTGGCTAACGGAGTGCCACATCATCCTACCACATGTGATTTTTCTGCCAGCTTAATTTTGTTTTTAATCTCTATAAATATGGTCTTTTTGTTTTTAGTCCCTATAATTTTTATTTGGTTTTTCACCTCAATCTCATCCCCATCTAACATCACAGTGTCCTTTTTCTTCTACTGCATTGTTACACTTGAAAGTCTGGAACTCCTCGTGGTGGGTTTAAGGAAATAAATTCTTTATGTATTCAATTATTTGAAATTTCAATACACTTGAATTCACTGTATAAAGTGGGAAAAACTTGTAACGACCTTTTTTTCTCTGCAATTCTTGTTTTTATCTATTGATTGACAAATTTTTCACTTGATTTACAATTACAAGCCTTTTTTTGTTACCTAGGACAAATTACATCGAGTTATAGGTCATCAATAGACATAAAAAAAGAATTGTTGAGAAAAAAAGGTCATTACAAGTTTTTCCAACTTTATACCGTGAATTCAAGTGTATTGTAATTTCAAATAATTGAATACATAAAGAATTTATTTCCTTAAAGCCACCACGAAGAGTTCAAGAGTTTCAAATATAACAATGCAGTAGAAGCAAAAGGACACTGTGATGTTGGTGGGGAGGTGAAAAACAAAAAAAAAAATTATAGGGACTAAAAACAAAAAAAAACTATATTTATATGGACTAAAATAAATTTAAGCCGGACAGAAAAATCACATGTGGCACTCCATTAGCCACACAAGCTTAAAGTTAACGACAGGGACCAAAATGGCAAACGAAAAATTTATAGGGATGAAAAACCAAAAAAAAAATTACAGGGACTAAAAACAAAATGACCTATATTTATAAGGGCTAAAAACATATTTAAGCAAAAAAAAAAAACCTCCGAAGGTGAAGTCCCCTCACTGTTAGGGGTGGAAGTAGGCCGAGTCGAGCTAGGCTTTACAGGGCCCAAGCCTAGCCTGCATTATATTTTTGTGGCCCAAGTCTGGCCTGTTACCTGCCATAGGCCATTTTTTTAGGCCTGGTCTGGCCTGTTTCAAAGCCTGATTTGACCTATTAGCCTGTTTAAAAGCCTATTTCATATAATGACCTTTAAACATGTCAATAAATATATCTCTAAATAGGTCAGTGCGCTTACAAACTAATACTTACTTTTTTATAATGTAAATGTCACTAACATATACGTTTAGATAGGACAATAAGCCTATCTCTAAATAGGCCAACAGAAGAATTTAAAAAATTATATATTATTATACTATTTATTATATATAAAATATTTATATATTTATTAAAAATAATATTATTTATAATAGGCAAGCTTGTCAAGCTAAATAGACTTTTTAAAAAGCCTAAACCTATCCTATTTAATTAAAAAAACTTTTTCAAAAGCCTAGACCTGGTCTTTTTTATTAAACGACCAAACTAGACTTTAACTAGGCGGGGTCATAGGTCCCTATCGAGCGGTCTGGCTTATTTTCACCCTTACTCACTGTCAATCGCTAATAGACCTTCGATGTTCGATCCGGTTACACCTGATTAAAATTTGAATTCCATTGCAGGAATGGGGGAGATTCTGCTGCGCGAAACAACAACCTTTCAAGTGATATCAAGAGTTCAAGATGGCCAAGACTAGGAAAAGAATAAATATTAAACGGAAAATCAAAAAGAAAATAATGGTTGTCATTCTTCTGCACGTTCATTTGATAACAGATAACAAGCTCGGTTTATCAAATTACAAGATTTAATTAAAATAATGAGGAAAATTCAGTCAAATTTAGGGTATTAATTAATTATTACCCTAAAGATTCTTGAAACTAAAGATTCTTACTCCTTTGTATAAAACCCAAGTATAATGTTGAGAACATGGTGTACAGAAAGAAAAAACTCGTATAGAAAACAAAACAAAAATATACATATAGGGCAAAGAATCAATCAACAAAAAAAAGGGGCTCGGACGATCACGATGAGGCATCAGAGTCGGTGCCAGGCTTGTGATTAGCAACTGTCGACCCTGGAGGCTGATCAATTCCTTTCCGAGATGCTTCCCAAAGTTGCTGTTCAATACCCAACTTCCTCAACTCCAACAAACCTCGCTCAACTAGAAGGAAGCAGAATCAGCAAAGTAGTTCATATACAAAACATTCAAGTACATCAAAAGCAATAAAAACTTTGCCATGTTTGTTACAGACTATCCAACATCATAGATGATACGCTACTTATCCATTTTCTAAATTGCAGCTGATTGGTAGTGTTGCAGATTCAGTCAAGTGAAAAACGAAATAAGCACAGAATGCAGTAGAAACCCGGCCTGTTTGACCGCAACATAACTCATGACCAAATCAGGCACCAAAGAGAACATCTGGACATGGATTTGATAAATAGTCCACCATCCGACAGCATGTACATGCGACCAGGAATTTTTATTTTTTTTTGTGTGTCAGTAGCATCCCTAATTCCCATGATTGACAAGAAATCTAAGGGGCTGTTCGGGGTGGTTGTTAGTTTTCAGTTTTTTGTATCTCAACGCTTATTATAACAATTATCAGCTCCCTTGTATCAAATAAGAGTTGTGTTATTTAGTATAAAATGAACTGCACAAATGAGAAGAGAGAAAAACAGAAATCATGAGGAAAAAAAGTGAAAAAGTACTTTACAACTAAACATTTGTGCAAAAGTTAAGAATTGCTCTTCGAAACAATGTGTATTATCCATTAAATAACCCAATTCTATTTATTATTAACAGAAATTCGTGAAAAATAGTATGAATGAGCAAGACTGAAGTGCTACCTTACTACATTACATCTTCAATTTTTTAAAATTAAAAATAAAAGAAAAAACCATTTTAATTCAGGCCACCTCATTGATAATCATGTCATGCCAAATACTTTGGTGTTGCTTAGCATCTTCCTTGATATGAAAAGTTGTGGGCATCGAGACTAATTCAAGGTTCTTATTATCTATATAGATTTAGATGTAGATATAGAAGAAATAGCTACACTTTTACTGTTCATAGTGAGATAGAAAGATCATCGTTTTAAATAGGATTTAATAGATATATATTGTCAGTGTAAAAAAAAAAAATACACTGACATCCAATGATATATCGCCACATCATTTGAGTTTAATAACATATGATGTTGTCATACTCATTAAATGATACGGCAATGCACTATTAGATGACAGTGTAAAAAACTTTTTTACACTGACGGTGTATAATAATTAAACTATTTTAAATATCTTAATAAGAACTTCAAGTTTAGATCAAAAAATGAATTTGATTGGGAGTTATTTCTGCATGCAAGTCAGCACCCAATTTTTCTTATGAATTGGGAGAAAACAGCAGGTATTTTGAAAGATTGATGGCAAAAATTTTACTAATGTATGCCTGACCTTCTCACCATTAGATGATTTGTCAACCATACATATTGTTCATAATTTAAAAGATATATATCCAAATATTATAATGAAAATACTCAAAATACTAATTTTAAATCAAATGTATCAACATTAATATCAAATGTATTGTAAATATACATATATAACCATAAACAAAGAAACAACCCACCCACCCAAAAGATAAATAAATAAATAAATAAATAAATAAATAGATAAATAAATAAATAAATAAAACCATTAAACTGAGATATAAAGTTTTTCTTATGTGTGTAGGTGGACACTTGAGTACTTGAGTAACCAAAAGTAGTAGAAACTAGAAACAATAAAAGAAAGGAAGAAAAAAGCTTACAAAGAGGAAGAACCAAAAACAAGAAAATGAAGGTTGGGCAAACCCTTTTTTCCCCTTAAATGATCTGTCAATCCTATCTGTGTGGTTTAAATAAAAAAGCCAAAGTACAAAGTTTTCAGCAGTTGGATCGTGCAGACCTGGGTCAGATCTGCCATGACCACTGGGCTGAAAAAACACAGCTTTGGCTGTATTGCTAATTGCAGAATTTGTCCAGAATGGATCAAATAGATTCAATTCCCCCAGTAATGTGACAATTTAGGATCATTTGCAATTCACTCCTTGATTAATATCACTGAGACTGAGAATCAAATTGAATCGTGTCATACAATTTCTACAATACTAAAGCATTCCTTTATATAGCAGTTTGAGAACAAAACATTAAAGATTTTTCATTTGACCTATTATCTGGAATGACTTTCTAAAATGCCATATTACAATCCATGGAGGAAGCTTCCATTGGAAATATTTTGCCAATCAGCATACAATTCAAAAACCTCTGTATTTTCAAGACTGTTAACTTTTAACTTGATAACATATTTACCCAATTCAGAACCACAAAAGAAGATGACAAGAACGAAAGGAGCTTACCATCAACAGCATCATGTGAAGTTGGTGACTGTCCACTGCGAGCAATCCAAAACTGAAGCCTTTCTTCTGCAACATCTTCTTCCACACCATGAAATAAAGCTCTTCTCCAGAAATAAGTTAACCATGCCTGAAAATATGTATAGTTTATAAATTAAGCATATGAATAATATGTGCAAACTGTATTATCTGACATAAACTGGTCATCCAAAAGTCAAGGCTACTTAGGATCCTCCGTTCAAGATTTCATCTCAGATTTCGATTAACAAGTAAAAACACAATAAAACAATTAGCTGAATTTCCCAAGAAATAAATCTCACTTGAACAGAAGGAAATTCAACAAAGAACACAAATTTCTGTCAAGATGATTTTGAGAAGACACTTAGACACATGCTATAAACATGAGATAAATACTAGTAGAAATTAACATTCTATAACATCATTTGAAGGACAGGTATTACAATTTCATAGAACTAAACCGAAGAACATTAGAGTGCCAAATGTCAGAATCTTCAAAGAACAAGCAACTGACCTCTTTGAAAAGAACATCTTCTGCTTCCTCTTCACTTAATTCTGGAGGAAACAGAGAACAAAAAATCAATAAAGAATCTCAGGTTATCTGACAGACATATTTCCATCTACAAATGACATGTGGGTAAATGCGGCCATGTATATGTAATATATTGGCAAAAAAAAAAACACATGAAGCCATTGGCTTAATGGCTTCATACATAAAGCCTATCCCATAGATGAATTTCAGTCAATAATCAATAGGGTTTTCACACTTCAAACAAAGGTCATGATTGTCACATATAGTCTTACCAAATAAGTTTTCCATGTGTCTTAGGGTATGCATCAAAATATTTTATTCCTTTTAGTTCGTTGAAGGCAAGGGTGATTTTGCATTTCTAATAGACACTTAAAAGTGTAATAAATGACAATTTATCATGCAATTTATGATATAGAAGTGCCATCATCCTCCCACACAGATCACATGCATATCTGATCAAACTCATGTATATTGTCCAAAGTCAATCCCAACTTCCTCTCAAAAAGAAGAACAATATAGAGAATGATTGAAAAAATATACAAGCAATATTTTACTAAAGCGGAGAAATCCTATCATGAAAATGTCCAACCTAGACCCTAATAACATTCCACTAAGTTGTATCTCTGCAAACACTAGTACATCAAATTAAACACCAGAACACAAGCTGAAAACTTATTTTTGCTAAAATCAAAATAAAAGGTAACAACTTAATTCTTACCAAATGCTTCCAAATATTTGGCATCACCAGGTGATTTGGAATCTGAAAATAAATTAACAAAAATGTGGACATTATAATTCAAATCATCTTCTACTAAACTGTCTGCTTTGGATTGTATCAGAATAATAATAAAAGTTTTAAGAAAATTATTAAAAAATGAGCACCTAAACCAAAACTAACTTGAACAGAACTGTCATGACCAAAAGAGGAGAGGAAACAATCCAATTAATATGGCGAGAATTTTACTAAGGTAGAATATAGACAGACGTCACAGATCAAATGAAAGAATCAAGGGCAACCAAATTGGTTAACAAGAAGAGACTGAGATTTGAAGAAGACGCTACGATGAATTAACATACCTAAAACGGACTGCCGAACCAAATTTGGGCGTCTGTGTTGGGCTAATGCAAGCACAACAGCATCCTCCACCTAAAAATAAAAAAATTAGACAAATACCATTTGGAACTGAAAGTTACTGCAGAAGAGTATGTTTGGAGGGGACCAGCTCCTTACAATCAGTGGTAGTCCTCAGTACAGAACACAAACAGCAACACACAAATATGGAAAAGTTGCAGAAAACAATAACACCCCCCCCCCCCCCCGGCCCCCAAAGAAAAAACTTCTCTACTCAACATGTGAAAGTTGTCCATGTTTTTACTTCCATTCCACTCCATTCTAACAAAATCATCCTTTGGCAAGTACATTCCCATTTCCTCCCGTTCCTTTCTTGCATCTCCTTTCATACACATTCAGCCCATCACTCTTATTCAGCCCATCTTTCTTTTTTCTTGCACAAACATGTGCAATAGGTCTATGAAATTGATAAGAACCTTGGGAGAATCCCACCACAAAAGCTAGCTATTGTAGTTGGAGAGCCCAAAGCCTTATAAACCCCACTGGAATCCCATTCTTTTGATGTGGAACTCAAGTTCTATACCTTGCAATTTGATCCTAACACCCCACCACACTCCGCAGCCTCAGTGCCCACATCGGCTGGCTGTGAACTAGCCCCTTTGACTAATCCTGAGAAAACACTGCAATGCCAGCGTCACCACTCATGCCACTTGATTGCAGCTGAGAGCCATGGTGGAAGGATCTGATACCTATTGATAAGAATCTTGCGAGAACCACACCAAAAAAAACTAGCTATTGTAGTTGAAGAGCCCAAGGCCTTATAAACCCCATACTGGAATCCCATACTTCCCATGTGGGACTCAAGTCCCATACCTTGCAATTGGATCCTAACAGAAATATTCTTTTAGAACTCATCAAGAAAGGAAAAGGATGAACAGAATATGGAACAACCCAAAACATAGAAAGAAAGTCAAATTTCAACTGAACTCATGCATAAAACGCAGGACCTTGAAATCCATGGTTTGAAAAAGTAATGGGCTTTAACATATGAATCTTTGTATCTAAAATGTCCAAGCAAAAAACGTGATAAGGAACTGAACAAACAAATCATTAAGTAACATTCATGCAGAACCTTCAAAGAAGCAAGTTCCCTCAAACCCATCTCCACTGAAAGCATACTCTCAATGTTTCCTTCCCCAGCGAGATCATTCAAATCACGAACAATTTTGCTTCTATCTGGACCATCAGCACCTGGTCCATGCTCTTTAATTAGATGTCATTTTAACAAATTAAAAGAGATAAATAATTCAACTAATTTTTTGAGTATCAATGCACACTCACTTTTGTTCCAAGATTCCTCCTTAGCCTTTTGTCCAGCAGAGATGACAATTTCAAAAGGAAGAGGAGCTAGAGAAGACCAATGTTCATGCTTGGATTGTGCTATATCCGCACATATGCCTTAAAATCATGGAAGTAACATGCCATGAGAATTATAAGCACTCATGCTATTGTTAATAGATGAACAGACTTCCGCAAAATATGCCTCTCAAAATTTTTCAAGTCATGATTTTTCAGATTGAAGGGAAAAAAATTAATTAGATTGAAATTTTCTTTTCCTGCCGAAATTAGAGAGCAGTAGCAATTTTATTACCATGATTTACAGCAAGACCCCAGTACCGAGCTAGCCAACATCTCTTCAGGACAACTTCTTCCTAAAACACAGATAAAAAGATGAATTAAGACAGATGGAAAAATGAATACTTGTTAATTCTCATTTTAATGGAAAACACAAACCATTTCTTCTTGGGTCAAAATCATTCTCTGTGTCATTGTGCGAAGAGCCTTGGCTTCAGCTTCAGCTTCTTGCCGTTGTTCCTCAGCTGCTGCAGCATCATCTTTTAGGTTCTGACAAATACAAAGAAGATCGCTATAACTTATACCAGAGAATAATTAACCAGACCAGGTATATTGTACAATTAAAAAAATGAAAAGAAATTGATGATTCCTTCAAATCTACCTGAATTTCCACACGAAGGGCTGTGATATCCTCATCTCTTTCATTCTGTGTTTGTTTTGCAGCCTTGAGAGCAGCCTGTGACAAAAATGTTGAGGACATTCTTTGAAAGAAGCATTGATGAACTTGTTGCTCAAAATTCACAATTCAGGAAGAAAACGTAACTGGAAACAGAGTTTTAGGTACAAAATTAACATCTTAAGAATACAGAATCAACTGCAAAACTGCCTATGATTCATGCCCTTTTACACAAACAGCACATGTTCATTTTTCTGAATAATGTAGAAGCACTTTTGAGATTAGAACATAGAAGAGCCAGTATAGTGGGTTATCAAGCAAGGGTGAGCACAGCACTTCAAACTTCCAACTATCATTAATTTCATATTTCTGCCATATCTAATATCCATTCTTCCAGCATACCTCTCTTTGACGTAAAGCAGCTTCCTTCCTGCAAATATACCACACAAAAGCCATAACCTTAAAAAATAAACAAAATAAATAGTTTCAGTTCCAGCCAGAGTATAAGGGAATTTAAAGCTGGATTACCTGCTCAGCAGTTTAGCTTCTAGGGATACACCTTCTCCAAGAGAAGCAACCTACCAAAATCAAAATGGTCAAGGATACAGATATCAGCAAACTCAGCATACAGAATGAGAGCTATGGGTATGAAGTAACATCTATGTTAAGTAACACAGCATAAAGTTACAGACTACGATGAATAAAAACATAGTGATTTATGCAAAATATGGTATAAACTATGGCATAAAAACCACTTCTGTTAGGGACCAGAAAACTAAGCTTACAAGGGTTGCCCCTTATAACTGACTTTTGGACTCAGTTAACTGCTGATTATTCCAGCAGCACCCGCCCACCCGAAAACCCCCAGCTGTACAGACGTAACCTCTAACCACCTAACTGCTATTGTAATTGACTGTAAGTCTGTAACTAACCCACTAACACCCTATTGTTTATTCCTTCTTGTATAGACCTTTTAGATCCTTATTTTCTGTTAAGGCTGATGCCTAACAGTTTTAAAGTATAGTTAATATCTAGCAAAAAAATCACCTGTTTCTCGAGTTCCCTAGCTCGGGCCTCCACTTCTTGGCACTTTTCCTCTGCTTGTCTTAGCTGGAATATAATCAGGCATTTATGTTCAACATCACGTAGCATGAGCAAGAAAAAACTGACTTTGTTTGGGTGTGAATTAGCCTACCTTTTCTAATATAATCTCATTCTCTTCTTGTAGCATATCAAGCTGCAATATCAATATGAATCAGCTTCAAAACTCATCCTTTAAGAATTATAATACAAAACCTACTTCAATAAAACTTTATTATCATGACCAACAATAAGGATCATCAGATTTAACTTTTGGAGACAACTTCATGCATGTAAATACTATACTTCATCACGGAGTGCAGAAGCTTCGCGCTGATCTCCTGTGTCTTTCGAGTTAAGTTGCCTGATACTGATATCTGATGGAAACCTGAAATCATCAACCAATTATTAAAAATGAAGAAAAATGAGTCATCAATACTACCAAATGGACAACAAACTAGAGTTTCTTAGCCTATCAATGCAATCTGCATACACACACAAAGATGACGTCAATAAATAAATCAATAATTGAGCACATTCATACATAACAAAGAATCAATTACATGCATGTGAAGAGGTAATATTTGGCCAAATCAAGACTAAAGCCCTTGTACTCAACCTCCTTGTAAAGCTCATAAGAAAGTATGGGGCAGGAAGAGAAAATGTTACTGCTCTCTTTCTTTGTCCTAAATAAATAAAATAATGATGATTTTGTGGGAAACAGACATTAAATTTGACTGATGGCTTAGCATGTGTTTGTTTAACCGTCTGTAACAGTCCAAATCGATTTTGCGTGAATCCCAATACACTTTCAGCGTATGCGATTTTTTTTCGATTATGAAGAATCGATTTGCACCGTTGCATAATATAATACAAACAGACTATTAGCAGTTAGCATACACTAACATGCATGTCAATCCACTTTATTATATTTATTTTTAGTTAGAGAATAGATTATTTTGAAACTTCAAACAACTACCCACTTACAACGACTTCCTATCTGTTAGTGTAATTTTTGAATCGCTGAGAGATGATACGAGGAAACTCCTACTAAAGGAATACATATCATCGTAGATACTTCGGACATTAACTCATTTGAGGGAGTTGGCGCCCATAGAACAAGTAGTCACTGAAGTAGTGTTCCAAGTGTTTTAGATACCAGTGTCTAGTTCTTTTAAATTTATTATGAATCAGCTTTACAATATTATTGGCTCAACCCAGAAGTGCTACAAGACACTAAAACTTACGCGTCAATTGCCAATGCCATAGCTGCAAACCCATAAGAATTAAGAGGGTCATAAGAAGCGCATACTACCTTTTCTCTCTACCCCTATTGGTTGGAGGATCAATTGGAGGCACAGCCATAGGCGTTCGGAGTGTGGATTTGCTGGGTGGTGGCACCACCGCCGCCGTTGAGCGAACTGAAACTGCCGGTCTTCCAGCTGATGTTGAACGCACTGAATGAGTATGCTCTACAAAGTTCCGACCTAACTAATAAAAACATCAAAATCTTATTAGTTCAACAAGAACTCGGTGACAGTGACATCAATTTGAATAAATTCATAAAATCTTGAATCAGCAGTAGAAATCCATGACTCAGATCTCATTCAATCACTATTGATTGCGTAAATTAGCAACCATGAACCGACCAACGAAACATCACTGAGTTCAAAAGCGAATCGAATATGCTTCATCTTCAGTTTTCCACAAGTCAATAAACGAATCCATGCAAATAATCACGTAAACGAATCAGAACCAAGGCATAGGGAACAATTGCAGTGAGAATTACCGCAGGGGACGGAGATCTGTTAGGCCTGGTGATCGAAATCGGAGGGATGGCAGCGGCATTAATACTAGCACTCCTGTTACTGTTGGCGTTGCTGGAGAAAGAAGAAAGAGCGGCAGGAGGCGGAGCGCTGAACCGGAACCCGAGATCGTCGTCTTCGTCGCCGTCGTCATCGGCGGTCTGAGACGCCATGACGCGAGCCAGGCGCTGTGCGGCGGCTTTGGCGGCTACGTTTTGGGTGCGCTTGACGGTGGAGAGACCGGTGGAAGGACCAAGCCGCGACTGAGGATGAGCGGGCGACATCGCCGGCGACGTCGAGCCGGTGCTGCTTGAACCGCCGCTCCACTGACGCGTGTACACCGGACTGCCGGTTCTCCTCCGATCCATGAGAGTAAGCTATATCTATCTATATAGGAGATTTTGCGGAGACTGAGCTAGATTTTCTCGGAGCTAGATTTTCTCGAGAAAATCGAAGGAAAGTTGGGGAGGAGGAATCGGAGAGCTTGTTCCGTTCGAATCGTGCGCGGGTGTGTAGGACAAAACGACGCCGCTTCGTTGTAATGGGATCGCGGGAGCGAAAATACGTGTCTTTTTACAGAGGTTCTTTCTTTTTTTTTTTTTTATGGGTCGCAATTTGGTGCCCTCCGATAGTGAGGGTTTTAGTACCTTCTTGTCATTTTTTTTATTGAATAGGCCAAAATTACGTAGGAACAAGTCGTGTACTCCGTCTAAATTATTTCGAAGACATAAAATAGATTTTAAATGAGACACATGTGTATTGCAAATGAGAATGTGAAAAAATGGGGGAATACAATAAAAAATACATGATAATAGTTATAGGAGGTCAAAAAGTCTTTTCAAAAATTAAAAATACAAATTCTAATAGTTAAATATTGTCCTATAAGTATAAAAATACTAAAATCATTTAAGAAAGTTGAGAGAAATTGATTAAATGATCAAAGAAGGTACCAAAACACTCTCTCACGAGAGGGTACCTAGAATTTCTCTTTTTTTATTTGGCTTTTTCCAGCATAGTGACGTTTGTTTTGACGGCTTGAGAAACGGTGTCGTTTCGAGTGAGGTTGGGAATCCGGAGCATAATAATGTGTTGGATTTGCTAATGTATGGGTTTCTCCTTAATAGTGAAGTGAATAAATAAATTGACTTTTTAGGATTTTTTTTTTTTCGTAATTTGGTACCCTCGCGTCAGAGAAGGTTTTGGTATTTTTCTGTCATTTTTTTATTGAATAGGCCAAAATTACATAGAAACAAGTCATGTACTCCGTCCTAAATTATTTTAAAGACATAAAGTAGATTTTAAATAAAATACATGTTCATTGTGAATGAGAATGTGAAAAAATGGGGGAATATAATAAAAAATACATGATTATGGTTATAGGGGTCAAAAAGTCTTTTCAAAAATTAAAAATACAAAATGTATTAGTTAAATATTGTCCTATAAGTATAAAAATACTAAGATCATTTAAAAAAATTGAGAAAAATTGATTAAATGAGTAAAAAAGGTACCAAAACCCTCTCTTACCGGAGGGTACCCTAGAATTTCCCTTTTTTTTACGGTAACTTTTTAGAATTGAATTTACGAATGTGTAGGATTTAGGAAGGGTTTCTCCTTAGTAGTGAAGTGAATAAATAAATAAATTGACTTTTTAGGATTGAATTTACGAATGTGTAGGATTTAGGAAACAAAAATCAATTGAGGAGTGCTATCAACACACTCTTTAGCACATTTTTTTCAACACACTTCATATGATTAGTTAAAATTCACATGGATCCCACCAAATTATGTGGGTCCCACTCCTAATGTGGTAAGACCCGTATAACTTTTAACCAATCACATGGAGTGTGTTAGAAAGAGTGTATCAAAGAGTGTGTTACTAGCACTTTTCTTTACTTCACATCAATGTTAGAAGCTATTAAAATAAACTTATTTATTAAATACATACAACTTGATCAAATAAATTATAAGTTAGGCTATTTACCTTGATAAACACACTGTAACCTAATATTCAAATGCACATAAGCTAGTTGTTGATAAGTTGATTGCAAAGGCCACACATAGAAATAGAAATTGTATTTTAATTATAAAGAATACACCAACAAAAAGGCATAACATTTTTCGGTGCGTTGTTTCTCTACTTTATTTTATTATTTACTGATATCATATCATATCTCCTTACTTTTTCCCTTTTTTAGGAGTTTGCCGAGAACAAACAGTCCCCTCTCATTATTGGGTTTCATAATGAGTAGAAGACAAATTTCACATACAAGATAATGTTCATGTCTTTTAGGGGTAGGGGAAAGTTTAAGTCACATGCAGTGTTTTGTTTCTAAATTAAATACTCAACAAAGTGTATATTGTATATTTAAAACTTGAATAACTAAATTGCATGAATAATTATCTGATAATAATTTTTTTAAAAAAATGTGTGTAATTTTTTCCTATATATCCATCAACAAATTACCCCAAACTAACTCAAATAAAAAATAATCCTAACAACTTTTCCAATATAGAATTCCTAGTCAATGCATTTCATAATTTTTAAAATTATCAGATCAAGATTTTCTATTAGCTTAAAAAATATATTTGTTATCTATTCTTTTGTAAGTTGTAAACTAATGCTAAATACATGGTATAAATAACTAAAAAAATGAGTTAGGAACATTGATAAACACGTGCAGTTCAAACTCATGAATTGATCTGTTAGGATATCAATCCATCTGTATTAAGCTCTTATCATTTCATCAAAAGCTATAAAACGTATTGATCAAGGCATAACTTAACTTCAAATTTATAATACAGCACCATACAGTAAGCGCCAAGCACCATGATTAAAACAAAAAGAGAAGTGGATGGAGATGCACTCAATCTACTTGTTCTTACAAAGACCAAAACCTAACTCTCTACAAAAGAGCTACATTAATTGAAACAGAGTGGTTTAACCTCTAAACAGTTGACCTAAAGATCAACATTGTGTAGGATGTAGCTCGGCCTAAAAGGTCAGTTAGGTATAGTATATAATCCCACAAGCTACGAACTTTATAAAGCAAAGTAGGTTTTAAAGATCTGGATTGATCTCGAGTGGGATCTAGCTCGTCCTAAGAATGTCGGCTAGGCACAGTACAGTAACAAAAATGATTTCTTTCAAGCTGATGAAAACATCAACCCCAACTTAAAATATCAGGCACCCCTTGAATGCACAGTGCACTACTCAATTGTAACTTGATCAATAAAATTAGACAATTAGAATAAACTTTATTCTAGGTACAAATGGGATACGTACTTATGTTATGAAAAAAAAAACAGAGAGAGAACGTGCCGTTCACGACAAATAGGAATGACAAGTTAAACAATGTCACAGTAGAAATTAAAAAAGTAATCTGCTTAGGTGCTTCCTAGAGTACATTAAAAGCACTAAAACAAGGTCAAGTAATTAGTTGAGTGAATGATATATATATATATATATATATATATATATATATATATAAACCTCATTCAGACTCTCACGACAGAAATACACATTACACTTAATTAGATTAATCTGTTTAATGTGTGATTGATTTTCAAACAATTTAAATTATGTTGATAACGTGGTTTTGTAAAAATAAATATGTTATTAGAGACACTTCCTCACTCTTGGTTTAGCGTTGGATTCCTCAACGCAACTATTTTTAACATTAGAAACGTGAGTTTAACACATTCCAACGCTAAACCAAACATGCTACTACCCTCCGTTCCTATTTAACTATTCACTTTCAAAGAAAAAATTTGTTCATATTTAATTGTCCATTTACAAACCCAATGCACCAATAATTATACTTTTCTCCATTTTACCCTTATGTTAATAAATGACGCACTATTGAAGACTAATGAGGGCCAATAGTATTAAGAGAGATAAAAGGGTAAAATAGAAAATAGAAAATTTATTTTCATGCAAAACAAGAGTAACGATTGCATTCCTTAATATGTGTGTTTTTAGTCAAGGTTGACAGTTAAATAGGAACGGAGGTAGTAGTAATTTGTTATCAATTCCGAGTTCATCTCCTCAACATTTTAACGCCGAACTCATTACTATATATATTTCCACATGTGACAATCATATGTACAAATCAAACCAATTAAAGTTGATCCACTAAAATTCTAATTATGTGTTTGGTTTGATGTTGAAACTAATTAAATTTAAATTTGGATTTCTCAACGCAACTATGAGCTTATCACATTTCAACGCTAAATCAAACATGTTATAAGTGTCCATTTGATTAACATGTCAAATAGAATTGATTTTAGAATTAATAATCAAAATGAATTTTGTATAAATTATGAATCACTCAATTTTTTTAAATTTAGTTTTGCACCGTTGTAACTTTAAACCAAAGGAAGCCTAAAACTTAACTAGCAAAGAAAACACAGATTTAAAATTCTGAACAAAACATTAGTAATTTCCTCATAATGCCTAATCTTGTGCTTTGTTACTCGCTAATCAACCAAACTGGCCGTCTTAATTAAAATTAAAAATGCTTGCTGACAATTTGAATCATACAGTGCTGAGAACTTTTGTTTCTGGGGTAAGCTCAGATTCAGGTGCCAGAGCAAGTCATTTTCTCACTCTCGCAAACTCATGCACCAAAATTTTATGTTCTATTTTTTATTTTTTACTTTCAAATTTTGAGTGGGAAAAATTACTTAGAGATGCCAGAGGTCAGCATAATAAACTGACCAATTATTATATACTTATAGAGCAATATCACAATTAAGAATTCCAAAGTGGTTTAAACACATTGATATATAGTATTTATCTTAGTAAGGTTACCTAATAATAATATTTTATAATGTTTATGTATAACTAACTAGTTAGGTACTCTAGCATATTTTATCAGATCTTCAACCTGACATAATTGACTGTCGTCTCTAATTTTTATTTCTTAGTCATAGCCCTTTATATATATATAGTTCGAGGAGCAACATCTTCTGCTATCAGTCTTCCCTTATCTGAAAAAGGATGCAAAATATCACTCGCAGGTGTAGCTATCTGATTATATATCAGCTGGAAGTGGAACACATTTAACCTGTCGGTGAGCTGTCTTTCATCATTGCACATGATAGAATATACTTGGCAAATTTTAACAAATATAATTTATTTAGCAATGAAACTTCCATTGAGTCATTCTATTCCATGCGTTCACTATTGTCAAAATACTCATTTCAACAAAAGTTGACCTATATATATATTCTTCAACAGTCTACACTTTAAGTCACTAGCACACATTGCATCTAAAACCATACATAATTGATAACTGCACAATCCAAACATGAGACTTATTATAGCGTGTTTGCTTAATTACATTTTAATACGAATCAATGTTATTATTATAGAGAGTAACTTTAGTTCAAATTCAAAGTTTGTAACGTAATTTTGTCATAAGAGAAATAATATTCTTCAAATATATATATATATATATATATATATATATATATATAAGACAGCGATTCTGAACCTGGCTGGTGCACATTGATGACTATCTAAAATCTTACGCTGGGGTCCTCCTCGTTGGGCATGTGGGAATTGGCCTTTTCAGCTTCCACTCACAGCCAGAAGAGCATTTTGGGTACAAAAGGTGATTTGTGATAAGTACTTTATTTTATTTATAAACAATGGAAGAGATGATGTTCCAAAATTCTGAATTGATGGTGATTGGTACCAACTCATTTTGTTAGCGAGTTAACGATAAAGTGATTTATTATTCATATAATATATTTATACAACATTTTATATAATATACATTTTTTTTCTATTTTTTTTATCATATTAATTATTAGGTTTAAATAATTTTTTGGTCCTTGTAAAATATTCGATTTTTATTTTTGATCCTCTTATAAAAATATTTTTATTTTTTTGGTCCTCATAAATTTTGAAAATTGTCCTTATTATCATTTTTTGATGATATGTTATGCATCTAAACACACCACATCGTATTCCACCTCAACATGATTACTTATGTGGCATGATTAGATGCATGACAAATGACAATAAGGACCTTTTTCAAAGTTTCTGAATTTTATGGGGACCAAAAGAATAAAAATAATTTTATAAGGACCAAAAGCAAAAACCATATATTTTACGAGGACTAAAAAGTTATTTAAGTCTAATTATTACAACTCACAATTCTATATTTTTTCTTCCCATCTCACTCTATGTATATAAGAATATTGTACAAAATATTTTACAATTATCATTTTTCAAAGATCAATTGATGAAAAGAAATGACTAGGATTGCTGGTCAGTAGCTGAGACAATTCAAAATGAGAAAAGAAAAAAAATGAAGTTAATCAGAATTCCGATATAAAAATCAATTATATCTTAGAAAGAAATCAATCTAGTTTAAGTTGACTTGTAAATACTGATGTGAAAACAAGGTACCAAAGATATATATCAATTAAATATTAATTGATGATTTCACCAACGTTCAGAATCGGGAGCAACAGTGCAAATTGAGAAAATCGTCTTAATCATAACTAAGACAATGGTTGATGTACCCAAAAAAAAAAAAAAATATATATATATATATATATAAATAAATGAAAGAGAGTTTGAAAAGACTTTCCCGTCAAAATTGGGACTATTTAAGTAAATATGTTTTTTTTAATTTTTTAAAATAAAGATTTGAATTTTAAAATGTGTAGTGGGATTGAAAACTACTACAACCTATAATAAATGTGAGATATTGTTTCCCAATACATCATATTTTAAATAATTTCCTTTTTCAGAAGCTAGAAATTTCTTAATTATCTCACCATTATAGGGCAAATTTCAGAAGGTGGTATCTTTTCAGTTTTCAAATGCGAGAAAATGCATTGTTCCCTTCCCTGCGCCTGTGGCCAAGCTTGACCTCTTTGTTGGCTGCGCCTGTGGCTGTTGTTGTTGAGCTTCTCTTCACCGCGCCTGTGGCTGTGTTTTCGTTCTTCACTGCGTTGTTGCTCTTCTGTCTTTTGAAGGTGATAGCGTTAGGGTTTTTAATTTTCTTCTCCCCCTGTTCTTTTTCATAATTTTTGTTGCCATGTGATAACCGTTTTGCGTCTTCTGCTTTCCGCTTCTTTTTCTTTCTGTCATAGATCTTCAATCGGAGTTCGCGTCACTCAAATTTGTTCTTCCTTTGCTGATTATCATCAATTTTGGGTAAGATTCATTTGTTGCATCATTAGTGAATCATTTCCCCTTTTTCCAATAGAAGTATAGAACATGATAGAAACAATTATAGACTACTTGCTTCAATGGAAGACAAAAGATGGTACATTTGATGGAGTTATTGGCAGTGTTCTTGGAGGAATAAAGTGCTAGCAAGGACTCAGGATGGTATAATTAACAACCTACTGAATTAATGTGGATATATTGTTCATTAGAATAGCTCAATAACATGATTATTTGATCCCAAATATATTGTTCATTAATTGGAGTTTCAAGTATTATTGTTTTATTATATATTATTAGACTGTTTTATTGTTGTTGCTGTGATGTTGGTGTATTTTGATGATCTGAAATAATGATGAACTGAATATAGGTACTCTTGGTTCAAATTAAAGATGGATAAAATTGCTTCTATTATTGATGGAGGTAACATTTTTACTTCTGCCCTTTATGAAATTCCATAATTTCTTCTCCCCCTTTTTGTCCTTCATGTGATCTGCATAAGTTTCTCTCCTATTTTTGTAGGTGTTGTGATCTTTCTCCTTCTGCACAGGGTTTCTTTGTCCCTCTGTCGTTGTTTCTCCTTATTCTTTTGGTGTGTCGCTGATCTGCTCCCACGGTGGTGAAGGTAACATTTTTACTTCTCCCTTTCTTTTCCCCCCTTTTGTCCTTCCTGTGATCTGTATAACTTTCTCTCCAATTTTTGTAGGCGCTGTGTAGAGGTGTCAAAATGGGCTAACCGGCCCGACCCGCATCGGGTAGCGGGCTTGTGCGGGCAATACCCGGCTAAAATTCGGTCCTGTGAACTTAGTGCCCTAGCCCGGCCCTATGCGGGTAGCGGGCTTGTGCAGGCCGGCCGCCCGGTTTAAAAAAAAATTAACTTATTCAAAAATGTTGCTCATTAAAAATTGTAAATAATTATACTTTTACAAAACTAAAAAAAATTACAATTTAGTTATAAAAATCATTTAAAAGGGGAAAAGCAAAATGGATTTGCATTCGATGAATCGAAATTGTTCCAAGATTTTTCCATTTTATAATACCACTCAATTGATATGTAATTAAATTAAATTAAATAAACCTATGCCGCACCTGTTCCAAAAATTATTCTTCAAAATTGATTCTAAATTGTTCCAAGATTTTTCCATTTTATAATAGTACTCAATTGATATGTAATTAAATTAAATTAAATAAACCTATACTGCACATGTTCCAAAAATTGTTCTTCAAAATAGGATTATAAAATACATATTTGACAAACTTGGATTTGAGGAAGTATATATATGCACTAATATAATAATATACTCAATCATAATTGCTTTAATTAATTAGTTATCTATCAAAAGAAAATCATAATTGCTCACCATATCCATTGACTTCACAGTAGAAATTTCAATTCTCAGAACTTCAAACATTTTTAGATGGAAGAAAAATAAAAAATGGGTCATGCCAGCGAACTTAAGCATAACTCAAAAGCAAGACAAATTTTTTTTTAAAAAACGGGCCGCCCGTTAGCCCGATCAAGTAGCCCGGCCCGAACCTGCTTAAGACCGGGCTTTTTCATTTTCGGGGCAAAAATTCGGGCCTCTAATTTAAGTGCCCAAGCCCTCCCATATTACGGGTTCGGGCGGGCCGGGTCGGCCGGGCCATTTTGACAACTCTAGTGCTGTGTTCTGTATAATGGTTTTCTGTTTTAAAATTCTTTTACACGTGATTTGAAATGGTTTTCTAATTATGAACAATTTTAAAATTCGTTTATTGTTTTTAAATTCTTTTTTAAGGGTTATGAAATGCGAATAGTTATTTCAATTTGTATTTTAAAAACCTTGAATTGGTATTATGATTTTTTAAATCCAATTTCTTTTGTTTTTGGTACTCTTAATTTTTTATTATGATTCTGAAATTATTTAAATTATTGGTAAACCATATTTTGATATTGATATTGATTTGTATTTCAATTTCTTGCAGCGAATTTAAACACGCATTCCAATTTCAATATTGCCAACTTGATACGCCCCACTTCCTTTGTTTTTTCCCCTGTTTTTAAATTCTTTTTTCTGGGTTATAGATTGTGCTTTGTTTTTTGAATTTATATTCTTTTGTTCTTTGAATTGGTGTTCTAATTTGACAAATTCAGTTATATTCTGATTCTGAAATCATTTAAGTGATTGGAAGTAATTACCTACACTCATCACATGTATCCAACCAATCAAATCAATTCTTACGATTTTCACAAAATCCTTTACGTTCAAATTAGCATTTCTCATCTGAGTATCACAAAATTGCCAACATGACCCGGTGCTCATATGGGTAAAAGAATTTTCCAAGAAAGACAATTTTGAATGATTTGGCTAAAAATCTATTAGGAGGCAGACCACCCCGGTCTAATCCAATATAGTGATCATCAAGCTTTCCAAAAAAAGATACTTTTATTGGGATTTGTTTTTCTTTTCCATTTTGGTTGAGTTTTATTGGAAGAATATTAACCTTATTCAGCTAACATCTATTGCAAAGAAAGCCTATTTAAACATTAGGTTAGGTTCTTCACTAATTAGATTAATTAATTGATACCATTCTACAATCTTGCTAAAATAAAATTGAAGTTAGGTGGGATTCAAATCAAATAGAATGATGACCATTTATGTTTAGATACGTATGTTAAACACTCTCTTGCAATATTGTTATTCATTGTCTTGAAAGCTTAAGTTGGTAGATAAGTAGTTAAGAGTAGATTTTAAAAACTAGGTCGCAGTATCAAACGTTTAGTTTGTGCTTCTATCCTTTATGCTTGATTTGTAGACTCTGGAAATAAGATAAATTAACCTTCACATATTGCTCCATTTTTATTCTTTGTAATTCACTTCTTTCAAGTTGCATATGTTGTTTTGTTATACATGAGGCAATTTACTTCTTAGTGTTTAGGCTTCTTTGATCCCTTTTGGATCAGATTTATAATGTGACAAAGTTCATTGAGTTCATAGATTCATATTATATTATTGTATAGATTATATAGATTGATATATTAGTTGATATATTAGTATATTACGTAATTGAATGGTTTTAGGATATCATGTTACTTGATATAACTTGCAATGTGAAATATGTTTTTGTAGCATCATGGATAATGATTGAAAATCCGTTAGCTTTTAAATAGATTTATAGCCGTATTTGGTGTTATTCTTTATAAATCATGGTGAAGGTAGAAGGTGAAATGGTATTTTTCTTCTCCCCTCTTTGAAATTCCATAATTTCTTCTCACCCTTTTTGTCATCGATGTGATTACATTCATATTTAAAGGCATATAGGAGGTGATAGGATCTACATTACTTGGTAAGCTCTTTAGCTTCCTTTCATCTATATCTTTTTCTGATTTTATAAAGTTCCTGATTGTTCTTTAAATTTGATGATCTTTGCTTTCTCAATAAGATCCCCATATCTACTTTCTTTCTAATTTAGCTTATTTTGTTCTTAAAGATTGATGACCTTTGCTTATTTAGCTTATTCTGACTCAAGCTAATATTGTTAAATGAAGGAAGAAAAAAGATCAGGTCATTTAGTATAGAGTTGTTATATTTAATTTGA
Organism: Sesbania bispinosa; assembly: GCA_026901365.1. Classification (NCBI taxonomy): domain Eukaryota; kingdom Viridiplantae; phylum Streptophyta; class Magnoliopsida; order Fabales; family Fabaceae; genus Sesbania; species Sesbania bispinosa. The sequence goes on from QLOH01000141.1 coordinate 1,032,285, forward strand.
TGGTTGTAAATCATAATTTTTGTTTCAGTTGATGCTTCCATTTTACAGGTTGGTTTCTTTGAATTAATTCGTCTTCTTCGTTTGTCAAGGCCTCTGCCTCAACCGCGGCAACAGATCTCGGCACAACCTTGAATAAAAATAAAAGAAAATAAATAATCAAACTAGTGAATGCATATGAATGAGGATTAAAATTCAGAGATGAAAGCACATACACACCTTGCGAACACATTGCAAGGCAGTGGGACGAAGAAAGAGATTGGTTTGGCGCGCTAATTTCAAGCTAGCGACCGCCATGGCAATGAGCAGAGGTGCACCATATGCGTGTAGAAAAAGCTTCACCGTCTATAACCTTTGCATTGTACTGGTAACACTGCAAAGAGGGTTTAGGGTTTTAGGAAAAGCTCAGTTTCTAATTTTTTTCAAATTATTTATTATTTATTGTCATCCTTACACAGTTATTTGTCCATTATTATGTTCAGTTGTTTTTTTATAAAAAGTAAATAAATAAATCTACTGATTTTTTTTATTTTATATTTACGGACTGAATTTTTTTATTTTAAAATCTTGTGAATGTTAGATATTGGAACGAGGGAACTCAATTACCTCAATATTGAATAATTAATTAATTAATTAATTTAATTAAAAGAACGAAGTAACATTGACTTAATATTAAATGATTATTTATTTTCATCTTAACCTATATTAAGATCTTACTTATTTTCGTAGATAATACGGATTATGATACATTATTTTCACTCATTAATTTATTCATTTGGTATTTTAGAAATGCCTCTTTTAACATTTATTTCTCATTTTTTGCTACAATCATAATATTTCAAACTCAGCATATTATCTTAATCGCATTCAATTATCAGAACCATCCATTACTATTTTAAGTAGTAAATTTATAAATGAGACATACATAAATACTAATATTTTAACATATATATGTAATAAACTGGACAAATATTTTTTTTTCCAAAAAAAAAAAAACTGGACAAATATTTTTATATAATTATCAATTTAAAATATATATTTTTAAATATTAATCATAAATTGAACTTAAAATGGTTAATTTGGGTTTAATAATGTCAAAAAAGGTAATATTCTTTTATAACATAAATTTAAAACATAGAAAGATTAAACATAAGTTATCATTCATAGATAAAATAATAAAACATTACAGTAAAAAATAAGAATCACTGACAGGTATAATAAATTAAGACTTATTTTGTTATGGATCTAACATTTAGACTTATTTTATTGGGATTTAACAAAAAAATTATTTTATTATGTGATGAATTGTATGTTGTATACATTGTATGACATTGTTGGACTTTATGTTTTAATTTCATGTATGCTTAGATTATGGAGTTGCACTTTTCCATTTTCATGACATTGTCAATTTTTTTTTGGGGTAATTTTGAGCAATTTCATGTTTTAAAATAAAACACAATGATTTCATGCTTTTGGCAATGTTTTTGACAATGTAGAGTAGTTTCATGTTTTTAGCATTAGCAATTTCATATTACAAAACAGGGTCGGGTTTGAGGTTTTCCCAACCCCAACCTCATCAAATTGAAAAATTGAACAAGTGCAACGGGGTGGGGGTAGGGAAACCCGAAATCTAACGAGGTAGGGGATGGGAGCCTTTTTTCTTGCCCCCATCGAGTTTCGAGATCGGGGTCATGGACGAGGAAGGCTAAACTAGCCATTGCCCCAAACCCTAAAACCCTAATAACAAAATTTCAATAACCTTTCTCTAAATTGATTATTTATTTATAGATATAAAAAATCATAATAAATTAATAATACAAAAAAATTCAAATTTTTAGTCTATTAATTATTTTATTCATAGAGTATAAAGAAACTAGAGGAGTATTACCAACACACTCTTTCCAATACACTCCATGTGATTGGTTAAAATTCACATGGGTCCCACCAAATTATGTGGATCTCACTCCCAATGTGGTGGGACCTATGTAACTTTTAACCAATCATATGGAGAGTGTTGGAAAGAGTGTGCTAAAGAGTGTGTTGCTAGCACTTTTCAAGAAATTATATATAATAAGTAAGAAACTTTTTGAAAAAATTCTATTAATTAATTGCTTCATCATTTGTTATTAGGGTTTAATTTCACTTTTATCAAGGATTTCTAGGATGATATTAAACCTGATTTTTTGGCTGTTCTACATGAGTTTCGTACTAATGGTAAATTAGTTAGAGGCTCTAACAGTTCATTTATGGTTCTTGTGCCTAAAACAAATAACCCTCAAAAGGTGGAGGAATATCGGCCTACCTCTTTAATTAGGTGCATGCATAAGGTGTTGGCAAAATTGTTGGCAAATAGACTGAGGAAAGTCATCGGTAACGTGATTTCGGAGTGTCAATCTGCATTCTTGAAAGATAGATTAATATTTGATAGTGTGGTCATTGCTAATGATATTCCAGAGGAGGCCAAAAGAAGGAAAAAAAAATCCTTGTATGTTGTTCAAGGTTGATTTTGAGAAGGCTTATGATTCCATCAATTGGGATTATTTACTACTTGTTATGAAGAGAATGGGATTTCCTTCATTGTGGATGAGGTGGATTGCATAATGCTTAGCCACTGCTAGAGTTTCTGTTCTTATTAATGGTGGTCCAACAAATGAATTTGGGGTTGGCAGAGGACTGAGGCAAGGAGACCCTTTGGCACCATTTTTATTCTTGTTTGCTGCAGAAAGGATTGAATTCCTTGTTGTTAAAAGCGATGCAAGAACGTGTGTTTGCAGGCTATCTTGCTGGCCGAGATGCAGTACTGGTCTCACATCTTCAATATGCTGATGACACCATCTTTGTAGGTGACGCTTCTTTCAGTAATGTTTGGGCTATTAAAGCTATACTATAGATGTTTGAGTTAGTATTTGGTCTCTCAGTTATTTTTTATAAAAGTCAACTCTTGGGAGTAAATGTTGATATGGGTTGGTTGGAGTCCATGGTCCAATTCCTGAATTGTAAAGTTGGTTCTTTTCCGTGTTCATATTTGGGGTTACCAATAGGTGCAAACCCCAACCGTTTGAAGACTTGGTAGCCTGTGGTGCGGAAGGTGGAGAAAAAGGTTATCTAAATGGAAGAGAAAAATGATGCCCTTTGGCGATAGACTTGTCCTTCTGAAATCTGTTCTTCACTCCATCCTGATCTATTTTCTTTTCTTCTTCAAGGCTCACAAAGGTATCATCTCTCATCTCGAATCTTTATTTAAAAATTTTCTTTGGGGAGGGGATGATGATCACAAGAAATTGGCCTGGGTTTCCTGGGTTGACGTGTGTAGAGAGAAACAATTTGGGGGTCTAGGTGTGAGAGATTTGTGTGCTTTTAATCTTGATTTATTAGGGAAGTGGAGGTGGCGTGTGTTAGTTGAGAGGGATAATTTTTGGAATAAAGTGTTAACTTCTATTTATGGTGAGTCTTCCTTGGCTAAGGAAGGTAGAAGAAGGGTTAGTGGGTCTAGGTGGTGGTCATACTTGTGGAGTATTGATGAGTGTGATAATGTTCCTTGGGATTGGTTCTCTACTTGGTGTGTGAGAGTTGTGGGTAATGGGTGAAACACTTCTTTTTGGAGAGATTCTTGGTGTACTACAACTCCTTTTTGTGTGCGGTATGGTAGGCTTTTTTCTATTACGGTCAATCAAGAGGTTACTGTTGCGGATATGTTCATTGGTAGAGAGGGCGGTGTTGAGTGGAACTCAGGGTGGAGAAGGCCATTGTTTCAATGGGAATTGTCTCAGTTGGAGTTGCTAGTTCTGGATCTGAGAAGGTTTCAGATTCAAGAGAGGACCAATGATACTTGGTGTTGGAAAGCTGATTCATATGGTTTGTATTCTGTCAAATCAGCTTATCATGTTATTGTAAATGACTCTTTATATGCAGAAATACCCTTGCACAAGTTTATTTGGTGTCGCTTAGTGCCCTCTAAGGTTTCTTGCTTTTGCATGGAGGGTGATGCTAGATAGAATTCCAACAAAACTTAATCTTGTTAAGAGACATGTCCTTCATGTTTCTGATGTTGCCTGTGTATGGTGTACACAAAAGATGGAGATTACTTCACATTTATTATTTGATTGTTCTTTTGCTTATCACGTTTGGATGCTCTGTTTGGAGTGGTTTGGTTTTACTTCTGTGCTGTCTAATAATTACACTGCTCATTTTGAACAATTCCTGGGGCTGCCTCATTGTAATTCTAAAATGAGGTATAAGTGGGCAGTGATCTGGTTGACTATTCTTTGGAGTTTGTGGTTAGCAAGAAATGCGCTTATTTTCTCAAATAAGGTATTCTCTACATCGGATGTGCTAGAGCTGATAAAACTTCGCTCTTGGAAATGGTTAAAAGCAAAAGACCATACCTTTTCTTATTAGTTCTCTTTTTGGTCTGTGCAACCTTGTGTGTGTCTTAATTTTTCTTAAGTTGAATTCTTCTGGTGTCTTTTTTGTCACAGGGTGTGGTATAAGGTATCTCTTGTATGTTTGCTAATTTTCTAGAGGATGTGATTTTATTTCTAGTAGGGATTTTCCTGTAATGTGATTATGTATTGGGTTGGAGTACCCCTTGTACTCTGTTATTCAATGAATTTTTGCTTATAAAAAAAACTTGTTTCATCATTTATAGATATCGAGAAACTTTTTATAATAATAAAAAATTAATATAAAAAGTGACAAATGTTGATTTAGTTATCTTTACATACATAAAAGTAAGGTAGTGAAAGTGGCTAATGAAATCTAAAGTGAGGGCATAATAGTAAATTTCTTTAAACAAAACTTCTACAAATAGAAAGTATCTTTGACATTTTAAATAATTAGTATTATGCATCACCATTAATTAACTATAGTAACTATATTAAAATAAATATCTCTATAAAACAATTATGATAATAAGAAATATAAATAATAATACAAATTTAAAGCATATCTAATCATTTTAAAAAAATTAAAAATAAAAAAATTAAAACATTCTCAAATACTTAAAAAACTAATTTATAATTATGTTCGTAGTAGTTATAATAATTATTCAGTTATAATTATTTTTATATAAAAAATCAATATTATTTAAAACTCATTTTAGCAATTTCAATATTAAAAAGGAAAGGTTTATAACATAAATAAAAATATAATACGAAATTTAAAACATAATAAAATAATTTCAAAAAAGTAAAACTTTATTTTAATAAAAATATGATATAAAATTTGAAACTTACTCAAACACTTTAAAATTATTTAATAATTATAATAACGGTAATTGTATTAATTATCTAGTTATGGTTACCTTTATTATATCAAACATCAATATTAAAGCTAATTTTAACAATCAATATTAAAAAATGTTTATAACATAAATAAAAATATAATACAAAATTTATAACACATTAAAATAATTTAGAAAATCATTTCAAAAAATTAAAAATGTAATACGAAATTTGAAATATGCTCAAACTCTTAAAAAATGTACAAGTTTTGTTATAATAATTATAGTAAATTATTATATTAAAATATCAAATATTAGTATTAAAGTTCATTTTAATAGTTTAAATATATTAAAAAAAGGTTTATAAGATAAATAAAAATATACTATGAAATTTAAAATAATATTAATTTTTTTATAATTATGTTAATAGTAATTATAATAATTATTTCATTAGTGTTCTTATGTGGGTTTCCTATTTTTGTTTAAAGGGTCTTTTTGACCTAGGATCAAGAATAACGTTTTTTAGTTTTCATGCTTTGCAAATGTCAAAGTCTCAACTAAATATTTAAAAAAACTTAAATTGTGATTGGTTATAACCATCTTCATTTGGTTTTTGAGTTTTTTTATTTTATTGTTGACAATGATAAATGAAAGATTGAAAATGAGGGCATATATAAGTTGGCAAGAAAATTATTGGTGTTTAGAAATAAATATTATAGTTCGGTCTATTTGAATTTAAACCTTAAAATAAAATAATGAACGTTAGGTTTAAAAGCAATTCCAAGATTTTTAAAGTTTTATCCTATAGATGAGGCATTCTTGGAGCACAAGAAAGAATACTCTAAAACGTCATTAATGTTTTTTTTACATCATGTATGTACTAGGGGCATTCCATAAGCAATGGAAAAAATCTCACTAAGGGGTCATTCCATAAGCATTAGAGATAACGGATTATATATTATATTGTATGATTTTTTATTATAGATCAAATAACAAATCAAATAAAATAAAATCTTTTCAAATAAATAAAAATATATAAAAGACTATAAGATATAAGAGTGTGTTAGGAATAAAAGATGTAATCATTTAATTTAACACTATTTGATAAATGAGAATGAGAAATATTAATCATAAGTGAATCTCTTTGGAGAAAAATTTGTTCGGTATGAAAGGGGTATAAGAGGAAAAGTTTCAAAAACTGGTCAATTTCATGGATATGTACAAAAATTTTAAATATGACTTCCATGGAAAAAGAGTCGCTAGAGAGTATGATTGAAAATAGTGGTGAGACATTTTTCAGTTAGATAAATTGGTTAGGGGGAGCAATTATAGGATAAATAGTTATCAATCTCTAAAAAGAGTTAATTATCCCATTAAAAATGTAATATATAAAAAATCTAAAATTTTACAATGTTGTAGGTTTTTTATTAGTTTAATTCACTATTCATGGACCATTATACACTAACAATGATTATTTTTGATTAGTTTAATAAAACACTTTTACCTAGGTTTGAGGTCATGTGGGTTCCAAGTGAATTTCAACTAAATAAAAAAAAAAACTATTCCATCAATTCAAGTGGGTTCCATTTTATTGTTTAAAGTAAATATAATAAATTTACACATGAAATTATAAAGATAATCAAATCTATGCATTGGGATTATAAAAATTAAAGTTGTCATTGGGATTATAAAATTATACTCCCTCCGTCTCATTTTACTTGACGTTTTAACAAAAAAAATTTGTCCTAATTTTATTATCGTTTTATAATATCAATATACTATTAAATGGCTTTTTCCAATTCCACCCCTATCAATTAATTAATGTGTATTTCTTGAATGATGTGTTTTTAATATGAGAGATAAGAGATATAGTAGGGAATTAGTTTATAATTTTTATAAAACTTAGAATATTAATGATATTCCTTAATTCCCGTGTCCCAACCTTAAAAGTCAAGTAAAATGGGACGAAAGGAACATTACCTCTATTTATATTCTCTTCATTTTTTTATTTGTCGTTTAAGATTTTTATACAAGGATTAATGAATGTTATAATTGTGTTTTTTTGTCCATTTTTTCTATGCATTTTCTCTTTGTCTCATTAATGCATTTAATATATATATTTTTTCAATGAAATCTTTTTTTTCAATGAAATGATTTATTTTTTTCAAATTTATTTTACCCCTTACTATAATTTTTTGTTGAAAACATAAAGAATACATTTATCAAGACTTTGAACTTTTAGAAAATTTATGATATAGCTTCATAATAAATATTAAAAATAAAATAAAATCAGATTTAAAAAGGGGTAAAATTGGAAAAATAACATTTATAATTGTCTTGGTATATGAAAAAGACACTTATTTTAAAATAAGTTCGAGACCTTAAAACGACTGATAAAAAGATACAGAGGGAGTATTTATCTGTCGCATTTGAAGATTTTTTTTTTGTTTCTATTTATCTGTGCCATATAGAAAAGCAAGAGAGTATTAATTACGTTTTTCTACTTAAGAAAAATAATAAGTGGAAAAATTAATAGATAAAATAGAGAAATAAATAACATATTAGAAAAAAGTACAATAAATTTAATATAAATTAATGCATTTATTATACTTCTTATATGTGTGTTTTTATGTCATAAGACAGATAAACAGTAACAAAGGTAGTAATTTTTTACCTTTCTTTAATGGATATTTTCAAAGAATAAATAGAATTTTTTGTTTCTATTCATCTTTGTTATATAGAAAATCAAGAGAGTATTAATTACGTTTTTTATTTGAAAGATAATAAATAAAAAATTAATGAATAAAATAGTGAGATAAATGTAAACATTAGAAGAAAAAAAAGATTGAGTAAACCATCAATTTGGTCCCTGAAAATGTTATTCGCTGTCAAATTAGTTCCTGAAATGGCATAAATTAAAATTAAATCCTTGAAACTGTATTTCGTCCATCAAAGCAGTCCCTCAGTTAACAAAAGAAAATCTTTCATGGACTACTTTGATAGTGATTTGTTAGTTTTAAGGATTTATTTGAATTTACGTACTAAAATTTGAGGGATTAAATTGATAGTAAGTATCAACTTACAGGGTTTGAATTATACTTCTATTAACAGAGGGATTACTTTGACGGATGAATTACAATTTCAGGGACTGATTTTTAGTTTCTGTCGATTAAGGGACTAACTTGGCAATGAGCAACACTTCCAGGGACCAAATTGGTGATTTACTAAAAAAATAAAATAAATTTAAAATTGGGCAAGAGAGTAGTTAATTTTGAGTAACATTAATACTGGAAATTAACTTATACCAGAGCTTCTCAAAGAAGTCTTCTATTTTGAAAATTCAAATTTTAAATCTCAGTTTTGAAAAAAAATTACCAAGATACCGCTCATCTAAATCGCTACTTCAATTCGACCCCTTCCTTTTTGATTTGACAATTCACAACTTTCTTCACTTTTTCACCGTCTCTCTCGGTTCTATCTTTTATTTTACATTTCAAAATTTTACTTTGAATGAGTAGGAGAGGAGCAAAACTTCTTTCATCCATAGGGATGCAGCCCGAGAGAAAGAATAAACGAAAGGGGTGAGCGAGAGAAAGAAGTTAAGCGGTGGTGAGCTGAGTTTGCACTGACGACTACAGGTCGGAGACGTGATTGTGGAGGGGACAATGGGACACGACGGTCACACAACAAGGCACGACTTGCGTTGCGCTCGGAGGAGGCTTAACCGGTGATAGGGATGACGAGGACAATAAGGCTCGCAACAGAAGGGTTACAAGGAGTTGGTGAGCACGTTGTGGGGAAATAGTGTGAGGTTGCGGTGGAAACCCAAGTCATAGGTGTCGGTGGTGTGGATCTGGTGGCCGGAGTCACTATCGTGAATGGCGAAGAGTGGCGAGGCCGGTGGCTGGTCTGTTAAATGATGATGGTTTGGTTCGGAGAGAGTTCTATCTCTCTTTTTGGGTCTTTATTTTTTTTCAATTTCTCTCTGGTTATATACCTTACTATTCTGGTTTTTTTTTCTTCTTTTTTTTAGATTTGAGGTGGCTGGTTTGTGATTGATTGCCAACGCTCAAAACTGAAAAAGAAATGAAGCTAAGACAAACAAACGGAAGGGGGCCATTTATTGTTGAAATTAGTAAGTTGCAAAAAAGTAATAACAACCAGGGACACAAATTACATGAAGGAGACTAAATAAATGTTTACTTGGACATATTGTTTGCTAAACTTTCTCACTTGGATCATTTTTACTTTTTGTGTGATGATCTTATTTCTATTTTTTATTATGAAGTTCATTTTAGGTAATAGTTCAAAGTGGAGAAGTTGAGGTAAGGGTGCCAACTCTTTAGCTCGTGAGTGTGCTCTCTTTCTTTGTATCTCTTTCTCTAATACTAACGATTTTTTTATGTTCAATAATGTGCTTTTATATGTGTCTATTTCTTCTTGCTTGAGGAGGCCTTCTATTTTATTCCTTGTAACTTTTATTTCTGCTTATCACTTCCCATCTTACTACCTGTGGCAGGCCTATGCATGAAATCACAATTTCAACAAAGGAAAAGCCAAAACTTCTCATTTAGGTAGCTAGCTCATCTTATTGTTGTAATGCAAGATTTCTAGCGAATGTGGATTGTCAATATATATCATGGGTTTTTAGTTCTTGCAAAAGGAGTATCATGAGGAGATTGGCAAATTCTTTGTTATTTGTCATTTCCTTTCTACCAATAGAATTTTTTTTTAGAAAAATCTGCAAGATGCCTTTTGAAATGATGGAACAAGTGACCTGAATTTGAATTTTTTTCCCTCAGCCCCTCATCATTTACCCCATTGGCTAGAACCAGGCTTCTTGAACCCAATTTGGTTGTGTTATATTTGCATTTGGACAACAACGGTTTCTTGATTCCTCGGGCATTTGGTGTGTAAGAGGTAAAATTGTCATGAAAACGCTAAAATTGTTTGCTAATTTTGATACTTTTAATTTTAATTTCAATATTGTATGAGGGAACAATCAGGGTGTGAGATAGCCAATGGCAATGTTGTTTCAATTGGTGCTGCACCTGCCAAACAGTATGAATTTGCCTTAGTTTTCATTGGAATTTTGTTGAAAGTTTAGTATTAATAATAGATTCTGAATGAAATTGGAGATAAAAATGCAATCTGCCAGAGGGAGTTCCTAAATATCAAAAATTGTTCTCAAGCTATATGTTGAAAAAAGTGATTCCATGAGCATAGAGGAAAGGAATAATCATGTTTGGTAATCTCATTATGATTTTATGTGCCAAATTTTACTTGTCTGATGTGTATATATGCATTGTTGAATTGGGAGAAGCTGTTAAAAATTACCAAACAGTATGCAATTGTCTTAGTTTCTATTAGAAAATTGTTGAAAGTTTAGTATTAATAATATATTTGAATCAAATTGTCTTTATATGCATTGTTGGATTAGGGGAAGCTGCTAAAAATTGCCTTAGTTTTTATTCTATACATCAAGTTAGCTTTTGATTGGTGTGTTAGATCCAAGTCTATATTCATTGGGTGATTTTTTACAATCATGCAATTCATATCATGTATCATAGTCACAAACTGTTTATGATTCAGTAACAACTTTTTCTATGCACTTGCGGTGATTCGAATGTGTTTATTTCATTTATACTTTTTGTATTACAAATCTATGATTGTTATTGTTGGTACAAGTTTTGCTTTTGCAATGGCCTCTGTGAAAGATATTTATGATTAAGTGCATAAACCTGTTTGTTATATGATTGTTTATGATTCAGTAACAATTTTCTCATGTAATGATTCTAATTTGTTTATTCATCTCTAATTTTTTGTATTACAGTACTATGATTGTTATTATTGGTACAATTTTTGCTTTTGTAATGGTTTCTTTGAAAGATGTCTTTGATTAAGTTGGTAAAACATGTTTGTTATACTATGTAAGGTAATTAAATTCTTCTTACCATGTTGTACTTGTGTACCATCTAAGTAAGCATTGAGATGAATATATGCTAAAGATTCTTTATATTTTGCATTATGTTTTGATGACGATGGTAGCTTGCAATGTCTTATTTGCCTTGCCTTGGCTAGCATTTTAGGGTTTGGATGGAAAAGAAAATCCCTATCCGAGAGTTCACTGAACAAAGAATAGTAGGAACATAATGCAATTTATTGTTTGAACATGTAATACAATTATTAGATAGAACAAAACATTGGTGAAGTAAATCTAAATTGTTGGTGCTTTTTCAGAGAATCCTCTGTTTTCACCCTCAATGTTTTGATTTTTTTCATTAGAAAAAGTAATTTAAAGATTTAATGTACATTTTGATTCTCTTTTTGGTGCTTTTTCAGAGAATCCTCCGTTCTCAACCTCAATGGTTTCCTTTCTGTAGCACGTTCAACCATGACTCGTATGTTGAAAAAACCCAATTCATATGTTTTTCATTTATTTATATATTATATTTAAAAATAGCTTTGAAGTGGCCTCAAAGTTTCTTTCAACCAATAGCAATTTTTAGATTTCCTGCACTTATATTTTCTTAATAACCTGTTATCAATCCCAGGCTTAGCCTATATTGCTCTATTTATTAATTAATGTGTTTGTTTAGCATTATAAAATGATGAACCTTTCCTTTTTTTTAGTGTTGTGAAACTATTAAAAAGATAACCAATAGTCCGGTGTTTTTCTTCGTTGCCATTGTTTTAACATTACCAATTACTGCCATTGTTTAGTTTCCTCCTCACATAGAAAATTCCTTGCAAAAGGAATAAGAACCAAATGAAAGTGCAAGGCAGGGGATGAAACTGTAGTTTCTGGTGGGAAAGAGTCTTAAATCTTATTTGAGGTGATGCATTTCATATATGTTATGCTAATGAGTTTTATGCATGTGTAGGAAGAAGCAATGAAGGGCAGACAAGGAAGGAGCAAATGGGGTGAGGAAGGTACCAAGAGACGGGGCACAACAAACTGTTGAGCACTATGGACATCGATGAGTCTAAGTTTAGGAACGTGCTTCACTCGCTTTTTAGATTCCAAGTTTCAAGTTTTTTACATGCAAATGACATACCCATATCCTACCAGCCAATCGAAATTAAAACCGCTACTAATGTCTGTGACTATTTTGAGTATTTTCCATTCAACAAACGCCTAGACAGGAGGCATGCATAAACACACATCACTTTTCATTACCACTCCCACCAATAAAATGCAGCAGAATGTGATGAAAGGAAAATAGAAGGTAAAGTGGGATGAGCCGTACTCAAGTAATGCCACTTGAAAAGTGATGTGCAATTAGCAATAGAACCTGTTTGTTTGTTTTCAACAAACAAAGTACGTCTAATAAATTTTGACACAATTAGACAAGTCTTCTAATTGCTTTTTGAGACAATAGAACCTGGTTTTCAAATGTCTTTCTGAGAAAGAGAGAGTAACTTACTCATATAAAGGAATCTTGAACAATAACTATATCATAATAATTGTTTTTTTTAAGCTTATCGAAGATCACCTTTATTCTCTTGAAAACACTACATCAACAGAATTTTTATCAATGCAAAAACGTTATAGCATCAATACATCATATGAAAATACAATAGTATAAGAATGAAAATCTATTATATCAGGATAAATATTTTACATAAAAATATATTTATATTTACATGAAAATCTATTAATATTTAAATTATCAAATCAAATTACATATACAAGAATAAATATTGTATATGACTGTGTAATAATATTGATTCTTACATGATATCAAGTAGAAGAAATTAAAGCAGTAATTCAACTTATGCAATTTGCGATAGTTGACAACATTGTATTGGATAATATCGATCTTCTTATTTGTAAGGTACCATTCGAATGATTATTTTTTATTATGTTATTGGAAATCTAATTAAAATAAATATTTTAATTATATCATAGTGATAAGAATTTTTTATTTGTAGTTAATGCAAATTTTTTATAAAAGTTCAATTTTTTGTAAATTAAATTTATTCAAGCAAACTAGGAATCAAAGATTGCAGAGGCAATGACTAAAAGCTGAGTGACGAATAATGCACGAGATCTCATTTATAGTTGAATTTGAGAAAAATAATTTCCAAGTTGAACAACTTTGGAAGAATTAGATGAATAATTTAACATATGTAGCCGATATGAAAGCAAGCAAAATGTAAGTTGGTTTTGTTTCTGTCCTTTTAGATTTGTGCCTAGAATTTGTAATTTAGTAGCAAATCACTTAGCTAATTAAATTAGCATTTTTAGTTCATGATAATTACTAGATTGAAAAAAATGCCTCAGTTGGTAGAGGGGTGGATTCAGTTTGATGTATTATCTCATTTTTCTGCTTCATGAAGTCTGTTTCTTTTTTTTTCAAAAAAAAAATTATTTACCCGTATATGACCAAAGATAATAATTTGTTTAAGGTATTATTATTATTATTATTATTAAATCTTTCATTTGCAATAGTTTCACAAAACACTCATATTTGTATTCATCTAATTTCATCCTCCTATGTCCCCATCTAGAACTTAAGCCATTAAAACTCGCTTAGATCATTTAATTTACAATATAGCTGTTATTATTTTGATAGAATTAACCGTGTATAAGACCTTATGTGTTCGATTTTTGATACGATCTTTACCTTTTGTATTACTTGTACATTAGTTTGTGTCAGCCCCGTGCATAGCACGGGCTACACACTAGTTCTTTGACAAACTACAAAAAAGAACAATTAATAGTTCCTTTTTTAAAAATGTACTTTTGAAACTTTTAGAATGTTTAGATAATCATTTTTTTTTGGAAAATATTACGTAATCGATAAATTAAAATAATTTTAAAAGTTACTATAATTTTTAACTTTTTAATAAATATAATTTAAAATATGATTTAACAGATATGCACGGACAATATAAAAAAATTTACGTGTTGGGGTAGAATAAAGTATAAGGGGAAGTAGCTTGAGTTTGTTAGGATATATTGTGCAAATGAATAATTGAGGTAGGAATAAGAATAAAAGATGAATAGAGAAAAATAATCATTCACGTTAATATGTAATGTTTAACTTTCATATATTATGAATTTTATTTAGTAAAATATTATTGTATGACTTTTTTTTGTCAAATTATTATTGTATGTCTAATATGACAAAATGCCCCGTACATGACACGGGTACACGACTAGTTTGATTAATTTAAAAGTTTAAGATATGTCACCATATAAAATATATACGTGGTTTTATGAGTAAAAAAAATATGACATACGTAATTTTATAAGATTTAACAACAGACATCCATATTTAATAAATAGTAGTAAATTATCTTTTAATTTACTAGGTCATTTGCTTTTAGAGAACATTTTATGTATTCATTTTCCATTTTTGAATTTTAATTATAATTTTTTTTTATTTTAATTATAAAAAGTTAAAAACATTATTTTGTATTTCATTTTCAAAGTTTTGTATAGGTAATAATAAAAATAACTTTATATTAATTTCTTTATTTTGTATATAAAACTCTTAAATGTAAAATAAAATGAAAATGAACAAGTCGACATTCTTTATAATAAAAATTTAAAAAATAAAAAATAAAAACAAAAAATATTTTCTGAAAATAAACAGGTCCAATTTCACTATCCATAACAGACTCATAAATTTATTTTTAATAACCAGTTTTTATAAATAAAACTTTGTAATGATTTTCATTTTATTTTTTCCATCATCTTGTCACGATTCAGGTTTTATACGGTGTTTTAACTTTTACCTTGTTTCCACATCAAGTCATATATTTAACTCTATTTTTAATCTAAATGTATATGAAAAAGTCTATAAAAAACTGGATTTTGCCCCCATAAAGCTAGAGATGCTTCTATTGTAATTATTTTGTTTTCTCAATACAATTCGCGTAAATGGACTTGCAGTACTGTTTTAAGTTTTTTTTATGTGAGGGAATTGCTTTTAGAACCCTCCTTTTGCTATTTGCACCCCCTACCCCCATACCTTAATTCTCCATCCTACCCCTACCCCCAACCATCCCATCCCATCCCCTCCATTCCCCTCCCCAGTAAGTGCAGCAACCCACCCCCTCCCCCAACCCACCTCATATATTTAACCCACCTCATATATTTAACTCTATTTTTAATCTTAATGTATATGAAAAAGTCTATAAAAAATTGGATTTTGCCCCCATATATAAAGCTAGATATGCTTCTATTGTAATTATTTTGTTTTCTCATTACAATTCGCGTAAATGGACTTGCAGCAGTTTTCTAATGTGAGGGAATTGCTTTTAGAACCCCCCTTTTTGCTATTCGCACCCCCATTCCATACCTAAATTCTCCCTCCTACCTCTACCCCTACCCCCACCCCCACCCTTCCCCTGCAAGTGCAGCAAGCCAGCAACCCACCCCCTCCCCTAACCCACCGTCTCCCCCCTCCCCACCCCCCTTAACCACTCCCCCTTCCCAACAATCCCCCACCCCCTTCCCAACAACCCCACCCCCCACTCCTCCACCCCCTTCCCCCACCCCTTTAATATTTTTTTGTTGAAGCATTTGGTTTAGAGTCAGAAAATTCCGTCGCTAACCAATTTTTTTTTAAAAAAAAACAACTTCCGGAAGGTTCCGAAAGTTGGTTTAAATTCGGAAATTTAATTTTCGGGAGGTTCCGGATGCTGATTTAAAAAAAGCATTGGTTAGAGAATGTACCGTTATGGAGGTTGAATCTACCTAGGTGGCATTCTTAACAGAGAGGTCTCACTTCGAGCTCTTCGCCTAAGCAAACTTTTGGACTCGAGCTCGGGGGGCTGTGTACCGTCATAGAAGTATGGACCCATGCCGACCTCCGGGATCCCACACCGACCTCCGTATTGGGGCCCTCCTTTCTCGCGCCTCCAATTAGGTGTGTTTAATATTCAGCCAAGACCCGAGCTGGGCCTCACCTAGGTGGTTCACGCCGACCTCAATAAGTTAGGACCTCTAGGGCAACACTATCTAGGTGAGCCTATTGGGCCACCTAGGAGAGGCCCATGATTAGCAATTTATAAGGAGGGGACCTGTTCTTGACCTAGCTATCTGATAACTTCTCACTATGGGGACTGGGTTCAACGCCACCTAGGTCATTGAGCTCGGCTCTTCAGGGACTTTTGAGAACAGATTAGCGCCCACCATGAGGCGGCGGTAAAACTCTTCCCGTCAACCACTTGACAGCGACGACTAGTATGGCGATGACGAGGAAGACCCGCGGTAATGGAACAGGAGGGGAGGGGGCAGGAGATGGAGACGATGTGTTGTTACACCAGCTAATGAAGGAGATGCGTGAGTTGAGGAGACATAATGATGACCTGCGAGAAACGGTGGCTACCATCAACCAGGATAGGCAAGAGGATGAAGTCGAAAAGGAGAGCAGGGAACGAGAGATGAGAGAGCTACGACAACAAAAACAAACCCTACAACAGAGAATGACCGCGATTGACCACGGGAAATCGGTGGAGAAGGACACTGATGGAGTCAAGGCAGATTTTCAACCCTTCTCGGAGGACATCAGTTAATTAGAGATGGTTATTTGAAGAAATATGTGGCGAGAAGAAATGGGTCGGATTCTAATCGACAAGGCGGTCAAGGAAAAGGTCGAGGTTATGAACCTCGTCCCCCAACTCACGATAACCTAGGTGAGCAGGTAGAGGAGGTGCGAGGAACCGTCACCATGATAGCTGGAGGTTTGGTGGGAGGTGGAGATACCAGTTCGGCCCGAAGGAAGTACAGTAGATCGGTAATGCAAGTCACAACGGTGGTTGAAGGGGAGCAGGTTTATCCTCGTAACCCTCATTTGACCTTTTCTGATGAAGATTTCAAAGGAGTAGCACCTCATGAACATGACCCAATGGACCCAATAGGAGAGCTCAGAGATGATAGGCGACCTCATCCAACGGAAGACTTGAAGGTTATGACTTACATTTTTTAGGATTAGGATGTTATGACTTCGAATATTTGCATGGTTTACATTTTTTAGGATTAGGATGTTATGACTTCGAATATTTGAATAAAACTGGTGCACTCTTTTCTCTTCCGAGGAGGAAGAGCTTTTAGTGAGGCACATATTTGTTAATTGATGTTAAGTGTGATCAATATTTGTCTTTAGCATGTGTACAAAAGCCTACTGGAGTGGATCGAGGACTGCTCGGCTATGTGAAGGAGTTGAAGCTACATTCCACCAAGTAGATTGGTGAGGACCGAGCTCTGCTCGGCTACATGAAAAAATGAAGCTACATTCCACCAAGTAGATTGGTGAGGACCTAGGTGAAATGTAAGATTAAATTTACCTAGGTGACGATATTTAGCAGATTTTCAACTAGGAGGTGACTTGGGGATTTCAATACAAAGGACCCCTTATTCCGAGCTCTTCGCCTTAGGCAACCTAGGCTTGAGCTCGGGGGGGCTGTGTACCGTTATGGAGGTTGAATCTACCTAGGTGGCATTCTTAACATGGATGTCTCACTTCGAGCTCTTCGCCTAAGCAAGCTTTGGACTCGAGCTCGAGGGGCTGTGTACCGTTATGGAGGTTGAATCTACCTAGGTGGCATTCTTAACAAGGATGTCTCACTTCGAGCTCTTCGCCTAAGCAAGCTTTGGACTCGAGCTCGGGGGGCTGTGTACCGTTATGGAGGTTGAATCTACCTAGGTGGAATTCTTAACAGGGAGGTCTCACTTCGAGCTCTTCGCCTAAGCAAGCTCAGGGGGCTGTGTACCGTCATAAAAGTATGGACCCATGCCAACCTCCGGGATCCCACACCGACTTCCGTATTGGGGCCTTCGTTTCTCGCGCCTCCAATTAGGTGTGTTTAATATTCAGCCAAGACCCGAGTTGGGCCTCACCTAGGTGGCTCACGCCGACCTTAATAAGTTAGGACCTTTAGGGCAACACTATCTAGGTGAGCCTATTGGGCCACCTAGGAGAGACCCATGATTAGCAATTTATAAGGAGGGGACCTGTTCTTGACCTAGGTATCTGATAACTTCTAACTCTGGGGACTGGGTTCAACGCCACCTAGGTCATTGAGCTCGGCTCTTCAGGGACTTTTGAGAACAGAGATGGAAAAATTCCGTCTCTAAACCAAAACCTTCAAATAACAAAAAAATCAAGGGGGTGGGGGAGTGGGGAAGGGGAGACGGTGGGTTGGGGGGAGGAGGTGGGTTGCTGCACTTGCAGAGGAGGGGAGGGGAGGGGGTGAGCCATGGGGTGGGGGTAGTGGTAATATGGGGAATTGGGTATGGGATGGGGGTGTGAATAGCAAAAAGGGGATTTTAAAAGCAACTCCCCTGATGTGAAACATAAACCCAGGTGGTATGGAGTTTTACAGGTGTTTGTTAAATTGGGAGAAGTTGAATAAACAGAGGAAAACTCTGCCGAAATTTTTATAGGTAAATTTAGATGAGTAGTGTTATGAACATAAAAATCATGATACATGGATGTAGTTAAGCATATTCTATTCTAAATTTGTTAGATCTCTTTGAATGATAAATTCTGACTGCTGGTATGGAGTTTTACAGGTGTTTGATAAATTGGGAAAAGTTGAATAAACAGATAAATTCTCCAAAATTTTTGTAGGTGAATTTAGTTGAGTAGTGTTATGAATGTAAAATTCATGATACATGGATGTAGTTAAGCATATTCTATTCTGAACTTGTTAGAACTCTTTGAATGATAAATTCTGGCTGCTGGTATTGAGTTTTACAGGTGTTTGATAAGTTAAGGAAAGTTGAATAAACAAAGGAAAGTCTACCGAAATTTTTATAGGTCGTATATGTTTTATATTTATCAATTGAGTTGAGTATTATTGCATGTCATGATTTGTGGTTGCTTCTATGTAGTTGTATAGGTATTTCATATTTTTCGGAAAAGTAAAAAAAATATAGGAAACTGCCCATCTTTTTGAGTTCTTGAATTCTTAATATGGAGTATTGATGATGAATTTACTTGTGTTTGTGTTGTGAATGTGTAAATGGAATGAATTCTTCCTACATCTAATAATTGCTTGAATGATAAGGAATGGTTTTAGAGGTACCTCATTGGAATGAAAACCATATAAAATAGAATGTAATAAAATATTAGGTTCAGAATTAGTCTGGAATTTAAAAAAATTAACGAGGGCGCTTGATTTAAGCGCCCTCCCAATTTTAAAAAAAAGGTACCTGGTTAGGGCGCTCACCTTGAGTGCCCTCTACAATAAACGTTAGGGCGCTTACTAGGAGCGCCTTCCAGGATGCGTTGTTTGGCAAAAAAGCTGAGGGCGCTTCCATGTCTTTTTTAAGCGCCCTTAACTGATTTCTGTGAGGGCGTGCTAGAAACGCCTTTCTCTCAACGACCATACAAGAGCAGTTTCTATTAGTGCGCATGGAAGCACCCTTTTTGGCCTTTTTTTGGCATAGTGAATCCAACCGTGGGGACTGGGGAGCATGGTTGAAGATGGAGAGGGGTGAGAGAGATTTAGGTCAGAGAAATGGGGTATTTTGAAAACGAAAGTTAAAAAAGAGAGGGGTGAGAAAAGCAAAAAGGGGTGCCAAAAGATAATTCCCTTAGCTCAAGCACATCTTAAACGATGTTAGGGATGTCAATGGGGCGGGGCGGGTAGTACACTACTCGTATCCATAGGCGGGTAGTACACTACTCGTATCCATAGGCGGGTAGTACACTACTCGTATCCATAGGCGGGTAGTACACTACTCGTATCAATACCTGCTAAAATTAACGAGACCCATGCGGGTAGCGGGTATCCACATGTATCAATTAATGGTTAAGAATTTATATTTTATAAAAAGAAATAGAGAATATGTTATATAATATATTATAATATCATATTATATTAATATTATATATAAGTTATCATTATACAGTACCATTATGTGTTAATATATTAAAAATATTTTTATAAAATAATATAAAATAAAATATATCTCGTCATAAAATAATAAAAAATTCTAATATTATAATATATTTAATAGGAAAATATATTCTAATGAGTATACGAGTACTCGCTGGACGAGTAGTATAATATTCGTTCCCGCTCATTTTATAAATATGCGGGTATCCATTGAAGGTATATTCGTGGGTATACACGGGCACAGGTTTTTTTGTTATCCCTAAACTGTGTCTTTTGTTTTTTTTTAGGAACAAGTGCTTTAGGCATGAGAAAGAGAGAAAAAATGAAAAATAGAATAGAAAGGATTTAATCCATTTAAATTATTTTATGAGAATTCATTAAAGATTAGTGATATTTATCCAGCCCTTTTATTGTCTCATATATTAAATCACATTTTCCTTGCGATAACCCAGTGAAGATTGGTGATATTTATATAGACTTTTATGGTTTTATATATTGGATCATTTTGTTCCTCGGAACAACCCATCCACCAAACTTCCATTTCCTTCTCATAAGTGAATAAAAGTAGGAAAATAAAGAATTTACAAAAAAACATGAACATTAATATGAGGCGGTGACTAGAATAAGGATGACACTCATGCGAGGTAGGGGTGGAGAGTACCTCTCTGTCCACACCTCCCCATTTTGTCCTGTCCCCATTCTTGATTCCTGTCTTTGGGGTAAATTTCTCCCTCATCCTTATTCCCATCATCCTTAAAAAACAATAATATAAAGAACAAAGATAGTAAAAGTAGTATAATTGTCCCATTAGAAATTCAATTTTTAAATTAGATATTACGATAATATAAAAATAGAAATTATATTTTATATATATATATATTGTATTATATTGTATGGATCATGTGCGTGTGAGTGTGTGTATGTGTCACAAGACGAGGACCCCACGTGATGGGGAGCATGATCCTCGTCCCCAACCCCAAATATATCTCAGGGAATTTTAGAGTGTGTTTAGTAAAACTAACTAAAAAGCTAGCTGAAAGCTGAAAAACTAACTGATTTGATTGAAAGTGTTTGGTAAAACTAATTGAAAATGGTAAAATGACATACAAGGACATCATTAATTATTAAATAATGATGAGTGGAGGTAGTTGAAGGATAAACTTGTAATAAATTTCCAGCTAGTAGCTAAAAATGAGAGCTATTCTAAAAAAAGCTACCTCAAGTAGCTTTTCAAAAAAAGCTAGTAGCTACCCAAAAAAAGTTACCTTACCAAACACATCTGAAATGGTTTCAGCTAGCTAAAATGGCTTGAGGAGTTGGAATAGCCACTTTGATTAGAATAAGAAGTAAGAAGTAGTTCCTTACAATTGCAATGGTTTAAGGAGTTTGAATAACCACTTTGATTGGTTTAGGCTGACTAACTTTTTCAATCTTTTCAGTTGGGGTCACATCTTCTCTTGAAGGTTCTTTTTGTTTTTCAGTAAGTTCCTCATTCTGTGAAATTAAAAAGTCATAAACATTCACATAAACTCTGAATTCGAAATAGACTAAATTCAAAGGAGAATTACAGTCTACCTTCAAGAGAGATCCTTCCTTTTCTGACCTATAAGTTTTTTCTTGAGCAACATTCTCTTTTTCAACTTCTTCTTCGATTTTCTCCTCTTCAGTTTTCTTTTCTAAACTTTTAGCCTCTTTACTTCTACCTTCAGAGGTCATATGGCTCTGACTAACAGGTTCGTCATTCTTTGTGACTTAACTAATTTTAGCCTTCTTTTGAGGTTTTGAAGAAGTAGCCTGAAGTTATAAGATGAGAAAGTTATCGAAAATGAGAATTTCCAAGTAATAGAAATAACTATCTTCGAATAGCTCATAACTTAAGCATGAGAAGTTGATTTCATTTTTCTTTTCTTTGTCTTTTTCCCCCATCATCATCACTTTCCCAGTTTTCCTTAGGTTCTTCATAATCTTTGAACCTTTGGTGACTAATAAAGTAAAAAATTCAAAAATATTAGACAAGTTCTTTTTGAATAATGAAAATAACTAGATATAAGAGTATCTTACCATGAACAATGAAGTTCACATATCGAATTCTCACGTGTTCTAAATCCGCATGGGGTTCGAAAGGATAATTATGAAGAAATTTTTTTGTCAAATTTACTCTTTTTGAAAGTGGTTTGGTATCATTAAAAAGTGTTTCGAGCGTTACACGCCTAATCCATTCAGGGCCTTGCAAACTCTTTGCTAAGCCAAAATTTGCAGTAAGAAAAGGTGTAAATCGAGGACAATATTTTTTGAAAATACTTTTGTCATCTCGATTTATAACTTTAAAATTCTATTGATTTTGATAAGTTTTCTCTTTTAAAACAGATGCAGCCTCTGAAATAGTCATTGAAATTCTATCTGGATTATAGAACACATGAAAATATTTCTCGAAAGCTTCAATGTCTTTAATATGCGTACCTTTACTTTTCTTCTTTTCTGGTTTCTGCATATAGTCAACATCTTCATTAGTCTGGTGAAGCATTTGTTAAGATCTACTTGAATGGAGTTGTAATAGCTTGACCACCAGTCTTTGAAAGCAGTTGTGTAGTAGAAAGGTGGCTCGAAGTGGGGCAAATAGACAAAGTTCTTTTAACCTGAGCCTTTTGAAGTTCTTGAAACTCTCTTCATCATTGACAATTTCTTCAACCAAAACTTGTACTTTTGATTTAAAGAAAGGGGTTGGTAGAAGTTGACTCAATCCAAACTGGCGAGATACTAATTGTGGTTGATAAGGGTAGACTCGAAGATCTTTCATATTGAACCCACAATACAGTAAATTGTAAGAAAGAAATTGTTTCCAGAGTTTGAGGCTTTCATGTTGGGCTCCAGGAGTTGAACATGGAAATTTTTTAGTAAACCACTCTGGTCCTCAAGACCTTGAAGAGAAAGGAACAAGGGATGGAGCATGTTTCTTGATTTGTAGAAATATAGAGAAATAAGACTTGAAAGATTTGAGAAAATCTTTCTTTAGATGGTTTAGGGTAAGGAAGGTCATGTATCCTTCAAAGGAATCAGGTAGGTTACTGTTTTTCGACTCAGAACTTCAAAATTTATCCTCGAAAATGGCATCGAGCCATAATTGAAGGAACAAAAAGGGTCAACTCAAATTTTTAACAGGCTCTCTAATTTTTTAGCAAAAATGCCCTAGGTAAAAGAATCATAAACATTGGCTAGTAGAAACCTGTTTAAATCTAATTAGACACCCTTGGCTAGAAGTTGAGCCAAAGGAAGGAAAAACTTAGGGACTTGAAGAGAACGAGAACAGAAAACAAAGGCTGAAAGCCAAACTAAAGAAAAGCCACATGCTCATTTTCAGTAACCTTACCAAATTGAGCATTGATTTTTATAAACTAAGAATAAGTGAGTTTTTCCCAGTTAGGTTCGAAATGAGGCTTTTCGACTTTTAGATTTGGCAAAACAAGTTGGCCTTCAGGTCGAAGGCCAGTAATGGCAGTTAATTGAAGAGAGTGGGTGTAACCATGCCATATGGAAGATGAAAAGTATTAGTGGATCTTTCCCAAAACAAGAAAGAAGTTAGGAGAAAAATGGGATCTACATTCAAATCGAATTTACTCAGTTAAATAAGATTGAAAATACCAAGTTTCTTCTAGAGATGTCCCTTGGCAGATTCGATTCTATTCAACCACATTACATAAGAATCCTTCTCTGTAGGAGGGGTGGATCGAAAAATATTTGGAAGGTTGTCAAGGAAATATATTCGAAGTTAGAGTATTTGTCCAAATAAGAAGGAGTTCGATAAGGTCCCATGAAAGAAAACCGCTTGTCTTTAATCGAAAGACAAGCAGATCTCCCTTCACCACAACTAATGGAACTGTTTCTGAGCTCTCGGAAGCCATTAATGGAGTTTGAAGAAAGCTTGAAGAAAGGGTTTGTGAAGAAAGGTGATCTGAAAAGCAAAAGAAGTATTAAAACAGAGCCTTTTCCCAATTTAAACGGTAAATAAGGATTAAAAGAGGCAATGGGAGTCAAAGAAGGATTAAAGACTATACCTTTCTAATCGAGAGTTATGGAGGACGCCTTGTGCAATGGAGAGCAATGGATGGGGGTTGAAGAAAGCCAAAGTTTGAGGTTACAGTAAAAGTGAAAATGGAGGTAATTCTTGGGTATTTATAGGCCTTGCTTTTTAAGGCCCATGATGAGAAGAAGTTGGAAGATCAAGAATTGATCATGATTACACGTTCTTGGAATGTATAATAATCATGAATTTGCAGTTGTTTTTATTAATAACCGTGTAACTAACTGCATAATTGACAGATGGTTAAAATATGAAGGGTTTTATCTTTAATTTGGAGATAAAATCATTTTTTTTTCTTTTCCCTCCTATTTTATGAGTTGTTTGAAATTTTAAAAATCAGTTAGCTTAAAAATATATCTCTTTCATCGAAAAGGATAAGATATTATTTTTCTCGAAAGAGAATATTTTTGGGGGCATCTGTTGGTATAGCAGTAAAAGTTTTGGCTAAGTGTGGAGTTGTCAGGATGTTCTAAAATCAAAGAAAATTATAACCATCTTCAAGAGATTTTTTCAATTTTGAAGATTTGCCATCAGAAGATTTAAAATCGAAATGTTTTCTTTGTATGGAATGTTCATGTTTCGATTTTCAGAAGAAGAGAAGGAGATTCAAATGAGGAGAAAGCCAAAAAGACTTTGAGAAGCATATAGGAAATCGAAAGCAAGAAGAAGTTCAAGTCTTGAGCATTTAAATAGAAGAGAAGTTCGAAAGAAATGAAGAAAGTACAACACAAATACATTGAGAAGTATCTTTCGAAAGCATGGCAGTTATAAGCAGTTGCTGGAACCGTTGATTGGTTTCACTAGTTAGGAAACGTGTCATGCTGCAATTGTGCCAGCACAAATACAAGTCTAATGTGTCTTGTTTTTATTAGTTAGTCGTTAGGATGGAAATCTATAAATAGGTGATTTGTCAATGTAAGGGATTGAATTCATTTGTATTTAAACTCTCGGAAAATACCAAACGTCTATCCTGCAAGCGACAAACAGGTAAATAAAGGGACGATCAAGTATGTAATTCCACCCACATTTCAATTAATGCAATTACTGTTATTTACAATTCATTGTTCTTTACTTTCTTCAATCTCTGCTCTTTGAATCTGTTAAGATTAGTTTTATTATCTGTTTATTGTTCATATTTTCCTGTTCTTCCTTTTCTTTTCATTTCTTTCTCCCATTTCTTTCTTTCTTTCTTTCTTTACTTTTTCTTTCCTTCTATTGTGTAATCAACAAGTGAATTTGATCGTAATTTTCAATATTCACATAAATACGTTTTAAAATCAATAGACATTGTAAATTTATTTTTCAAAGTCCATTTTTTAGAACTAGATTCTAAGTCCCATATTGCTTTTAGAATCAAAAGTGAAATAATTCTTTTGAGAGAATTTTCACACATAAACAATATGTTAAGGAATGAAAGAAAAAACATTATCACTCATCCTAATTATCCAATGAAGAAAAAATCAGACATATTTTGTTTTATAGATTTAAATATTTGCAATTTTCATTAATAAATTTTATTTTGTTTTATTAATAAGCATTCTTAATAAAAATATGAAGATAATGGAAAGTAAGTAAAATGTTTACTATTCTTTTCCATGTGCGTAGTTATTGTTTATATTAGGATGACTTAGGGTGTGTTTGGTAAAATTAGTTGATAAACAAGCTTTTAGCTGATAAGCTAGCTGCTAGTTAATAAGCTCCGAGCTGCTAGACTAGCTTATTGAATTAGAGGTGTTTGGTAGAACTAGCTGATATGGTAAATGTAAAATGACATAAAAGAACATAACTACATATATAAGTTTTATAATATAAATTCTATTTGTGTTTTTAGACAAAATTATATTGTTATGTAATTATAATTTTAGATTTTTTAAAAAATAATTAAATTTTTTAGTGATAAAATATTTAATTAAAAATTAAAATAAATAGTGAAATTGATATAATAAATGTTATAATATAAAAATAATTTCATAAAATGGTAAAAAGAAAATAACAATTTAATTAATTTGTAATTTTTTAAATTACTTATTATATAGGTAATAATAGGTAAAAAGAAATTGAAATGTTTTTGTCACTAATTGAAATTGAAAATAGGCAATAATAGGTAAAACAAATTAAGGATAATAAAGAAAATGTATTAAAATATAAGGGATAGTGATGGAAGAAAAATAAATAAGTTACAAGCTATATATAAAGCTAGTTGAAGTAGCTTGTAGCTTACAAGTTATAAGTTCCTAATTAAAATAAGCTACTTTTAGATATCTTACCTGATACAACCGCATGCTAATGAAACAGAGCCGCACACAGCTAATAAAAACAGAGTGTGTTTTTGCTGCAAGCCAAATATGATGGACTAGTATAATATAGCCTTTTGGTGCACCTCAAATCAGTCTGACTTATGTGCAAACTACCTACTCTGTTTCTTCTATAAATTGAGTTCATGTAGTATGTGTTAGGCAATCAAATTGAGTTGAGTGTTTTAATACAAAGTGAGAGTTTTCTCTCTTTTCTTTAGGCTTCTGAGCCATTACCAAAAGTTTTTGTGTTGGTCAAACTAGCTTATAAACTAGTCAAATAAGTTAGTAGCTAGCTTATTGGCCTTGCCAAATACACTCTTAATTATACTTTTGATCCCTAAGTTTTTTTTTTCGAGCAAGTTAAGTTCTTCTATTTTTAAGTTTAAACAAATTTGATCCCTCCATTAATTTTCTTCTACCTAAAACCTTCAAGTTCTCACTTTCTACTATATTTACAAATTTTGAATTAATTAAATCGTTTTAAATTTTTTTAAACTCAAAACTCACCTATCATATCAAATTTCATAAAATTTTTATTATGATTTTTACTATAGAACCTTCAAAATTATTTCATATTTCGAATATATCATAATCCCTGGTATTTGGATTAAAAATGAAAATATGAGTGTTTCAAGTAGAAGATAATTTTTGGAGGGACTTAGCTTTATTTTGAAAGTATAAAAAGATTTTCTTAAATAAAAAGGAATTAAAAATGCAATTAAACCTATTAAAATTATTTTTAAATTTTATAATATACTTTTTGTTTCTTCAGCTTGTTATCTCTTTGTAATTATATTTATCATTAATTAAGTAGGTGAATTACATAAGAATTTAATTGATAAAATATTATTTAGTGTTTCCTCTTAAATATTTAAAATGATAGATGAATAAAAACAAAAATATTCTTTAAAAACGTCAATTAGAAAATAAGAAAAAGAATGGAATTTAATTATGCATTAACATATACTTAAAAGAATCTTGACTTACAATTATTTAGGAAGTTACCTGTTTTACTAATGTGTTCAATATATTATTTAATAATGATATAAAAAAAATTATATGTGTATTGTGTTTAAACTCTTTATAAAAAATTGTGTATAGTTTGTTCATTGTAGTTTATTATTTAATCTATAGTTTCTTATAGAATTTTATGCTTTAAATTTGGTTATAATTGGTTCGCTAAAATATATTGTAGTTTTTTTTTTTTTGTGACGGAATTCATTAATTGTAGTTAATTAGCTGGGAACCAATGTATACATATATGCACATTAAACCCTTAAATGAGTCTTTCATACAGATACAAAATAATAATTAAATTCATCATCTTATCTTATTAACTCTATAAGAATATGTATTCATATTTTAAAAATTTGAGAGACTAATTTGAATATAAAAATGTTTTAAAAACTATTGTGATATGATAATACCATAATCTTTCAGTTTGTTTGTATGCGCTAGCTAGCCAGTAGCAAAATGGAAGTGAGAGACAAAGAGGGGTGGGGTTGAGTAATTTTGTTTTACAATAAAGAATATTTTCGTGTTATAGAGTGATCGTGAACTTCATTTTCAAGTGGGGTTGAGCTTTGATTTACAATGAAGAATCTCTTCATGTTGAATGATGATTTACTTCATTTTCAAGTATAGCTATATATATGTTTTTTGGACGCACTTTCTATGGCAGAATTCGTAAAAGAACCGTACTGCTTTTGTTCTCTTTTGGAGAACGCGGTTATGAGAAAACGCCAAATTGATATCTTGTTTGATCTTTAAACCATCCAGGTAGTAATCACTTTAATTTCTCATGATGAGTAGATATAGGATATCAAGTTGCCACATCAAATTGTGGTCCAAATTAATTAAGCCAATGGAAGTTTGCATCAATCGCAAAGATATCGTAAGCTCAACGTATGAGCAATTTGCACAGTTCTTGGTTTGTCTTTGGTGCCTTGCTCCGGGTTTTCAAGCATATATGGCTTTAATAAAGTTTGCCCAATTTGCTGAGTCATTTTCATGCATCAAATTAAAGTAGCTTTCGTAAATATGGAGGCATATCTGAGAGCATACTAAGACAACAAAATGTAATGTGAGGCAGACGTTTGGTAATAACCTTATCATCTTAGAATGGAAGAGTTCAATTCATTATGGACATTGTTTCATTTGTGGTACATAGTGTGTATGTCAATATAACATTATCCAGTCATCATCTTGTATGTAAATTGTATTAATATTCTAATTGCTATCAAAATATTTACAATAAAGTGAAATTGCAAAACTGTCAGTCATTTCATCATCCAGCTGTAAGCCATGATCAGACCAATTACAATTCACTCTTAGCTTGTATGATTTCCCCATTAAATATCAGTCAACAAAGTATAAACCATATGCATTGCACCCAACTCATCAATAATTCGGTGGGGTAAGTAAGAGAAATTCTAACGGTTTCAAATTGTCAGAGAATGATGAGGATGCATGGTTAGCGTGATGACTAGCTAATATATGCACTTTTTTTTTTTGTGTGTGTATACATCAATTTAAATATATATAGAGACTAAAAGAAATCTTATTGTAAGATTAGTAAATAACTTTCTCTTATATAAACTACAAAAATGGTATGGAAAAGAAATCTTAATTCTAATTAAGATTAGTAAATAACTCTTTTTTTCTATCTCTCATTGAGTATGAAAATGTCTACCAATTATTATTCTATAAATTAACGTCCCAATGCAATTGCAAATGGGAAATATATATATAAATATAACCAATATTGTAAAATTATATATGTATATGAAAGGTGCTGGCTAGTGTTGCGAAAATTCTACGACGTTTTTGGTGATTAATCTTTTCATGACAGCTTTGTATGCTTATATAATTAGTCGAAAGGGATACTTGGTGTATGCAGACGTTGATTGATGTCAGAGGATAAGCATGCATTGACACAGATAGCAAATAAATTCTGTAGTGTTTATCCAGGGAAATATGTTTTGTCTGACAAGATTGAAAGGATATATATACATATATGTGTGTGTGTAAGCATATAATAATTATTATAACCACTAACTACTCATAGAAAAATATTACTACTTAACATTCCAGTGTGATCTTACTTATTACATTGCATGAGTGGTAAGTATTTGTTAAGAAAAAATGGCTTTTGGCGGACCCAATCATATGAAAATGAAACCCTAAAAAAACTGCAATACATCATTGTTTGGCGAGTATACTTAATTGGTGCCGTAGATGAAGTTTCAATTTCAAGCAGTATAGACAAATGATGTTAAAATGCACTCCAACTGTTTGTTAATGTGCCACACAGAAAAACAAAAAAACACGTAGAAACTGCAAAGATCGCCGCAATGCAGGATCACGCAAATCAATATATTATCTCACAGGAATTCAAAAGTTTGAATTCATGTGCTTATCGATCGTCAATTAATAATAACTGGAAATGACATATTGAGATCTATATATAGCTTCAAAAATAAACAAAACTATATTTTTGTATTATTTTAAAAATTTTGTATAAAAACTCTACCTAGAAAACAATGCTAGCTAATTGTAATTAAAAAAAAATCCAAGAAAACTAATCAAGCAAATTAAACAAGATTTGAATTCGCACATTACCTACACATATATATAGCTAGCTGTGTATACATTGAAGTATGGTGTAACCACCAAACATTTGTATCACCACATAAGGGGCTACAATTTAATCAATCGTTTTGTTTTGTTTTGAATTCGAATTCTAATTCTAGAAATACAGTTGTGTTAAATAAAATAAAAAGTATAGAGCGTACAAATATACATCTGATTTAATTTGTCGATGCTGGCACCGACAGTGTATGCATGGCATATAGATAGTCTCTTGAGAATTAAATGGACATAACCAACCTACATTGAGATTGATCACGCGTGGTGGATTCGTCGGCGTCGTAAGATTTGCTTCCCCACAATGTTCTCTGCGTGAGTAGCGCCCTATTCTATTTGGTTATGTCGGAACTAAGCTCTTTATTAATTGATGCATCGTCGTATTGTCAATTACTCTGTACTTCACCTATTGAACACGACTACACATCGACTACTATAACATTGACACATATTTAAAATGTGATTAAACTAAATTAAATATGCTAATTAATTTATCTCGTCACTCTTCTTCATGCTAGAATATTAATATAATATTGCATAGTATGGACCAATATATATATAAATAAAGATATATATTGTATTGTCCAGAGAGACAAATAAGGTCCATATAGAGATAATGCTATAGCTAGATAGTACATATGAGCAGGGCTAGCTTTCTTCGTTGCATCACCTGTAATTAGTGTTAAATGAAAAAAAGAAAAAGAAAAGAAAGAAATTGAATTGTCATCTCAGAGAAGATCTGCATTGGATTTCAGAAGTCGGTAAGAAAATTGTTGTGAAACAAGGCCCAACATACATGAGTAGGAAAGGTGGTGGGGTATGTAAAGTATGTATGACGATTAGATCTACGTATGTATATAGTGTGTGTGTGCTCGATTATATACTACATTGTAATAAAAAGAAAAAAAGAAAGAGAAATTAAAGCACGGGAAAAGGAATGAGACGAAGGTGTGTGAATTTCCTTGTATATATAGATGTGCGTTTAAATAAAGAAATTCGATGAATTAATTAGCTAAAGATGTAAGAAGAAAACGACCTGCTACGAGCTAGTCTTTTTTTGTCATTTTTTTTCCACTGGTTAAATTAGTCGACCACTCAATCCAACTTATAATGAGCTACAAGATAATTAAAAAAGTCAGTCTGCCAATTCGTGGGGGGGAAAAGACTAATGTAGTAATTGGTCAAAACTTCAAATAAGTAATTAACATTGAGGAGAAAATTAAAGGCACAAGGTCCAGAGTTATTAAATGAAAATGTTTTTATTATATATGTGAGTTATATATATAGCCTAAACTTTTGATTTGTCTTAAATTTTTAACTTAACCATGCAAACGACCACTTTAAATTATCGAAGGAAACCTATTCTGTTTTCATATTAAAGTGCCTCATAGAACTGTTTTTTTTTTTTTTCCTGTCATTTGTATAAAGATAAATCTCAGCCTAAGAGTAAACCCTAAAAAGGGTCCCTGAAAGATTGACCATCGGTCAAATTGGTCCCTGAAAGAAGGAAATTTGTAAAAAGATCCTTGACAGATGTTAACGTCAAGCAAATTGGTCATTCCGTTAACCCAAGTCTGTTAAAGTTAACAGAGTTGATGATGTGGCACTGTTTGTGCACAGTTAGCACTAAAAGATTGAAAATCTTCATTTTGGTCCCTGTACAGTCAGACAAAAAGATTAGAAACTCATCAAACTGGTCCCCCCCTTCCTCTCTCGTTCTGTAAGTAGTCCCCCCTCTCTCTTTGTCATTTTGGCAATTTGCAACTAGTAGAAGTTCCTAAGCGCACTGTATTTGTTTTCTCCAGAGTCATCCATTTTCTTTTTTCTACAGACTCGCGTCACCCTTATAAATTCTCAAATTCACCACCTTTGTCACCACCGAACTATCTCAAAAAGCACAACTTAGCAGGGAAAAGAAAATAGAGGGGAAAGCGTCATGGATTTGAGGATGATGGGTTTCGGTTCTCCATTACTACACGCTCTACACCAGATTATGGACCTTTCAGACGACACTGCATTGTAAAAGACACACAATGCTCTCCCACACGAACGTACGTTCGAGATGCGAAGGTAATGGCCGCAACTCCTGCGGACATGAAGGTATATCCGAACTCTTACGTGTTTGTAATCGACATGCCAGGGTTGAAATTTGTCGACGTAAAGGTTCAAGTGGAAGATGAAAACGTGCTTCTGATAAGCGGAGAAAGGAAGAAGGAAGAAGAGAAAGAATATTAGAACTTTAGTTTGCTTTGTACATTTTCTGATTGGTTAAGTTAGTTATTATTTAACAACTTTTTTGTTAATCTGTTTGGTACTTTTCTGTTAGCCTATTTTTGTTCAGGCTAGTTTAGCTGTGTAGTATATAAACTTTCAAACTCTGTAATAGTTAGATGATGGAGTTCATTTTTCTTCACACAAATAATGAAGAGTTAATTTTTCGTTCTCTCTATGTTCTTGATCTCCATTCATGTATGTATCACTACAAGAAAAAGGCTCATTAGCGTAGGCCAAAAGCTCACGCTAAACAGCGAAAACAGACACTAAACACTAAATTAGCATCGGCCTAGCGTCGGCGTCGTGGCCCCGCTAAAACCCTCGAGGCAAAAATTTGTGGCAAGGCCAATGCTAATTAGCGTCGGCCAGCCCACGCTAACTGGGACGCTACGTAGAAGCTAACTAATTGCTAAATGGCCGACGCTAATGTAGCGGAGGTTAGGCGGACGCTACATTAGCCTAATGTCAGCCAAGGCTACATTAGCTGAGGCTGGCCTATGCTAAAATACAGCTTCAAATTTATAAGGGTCAAAGTGACTTTAACACAACCACACAGGTAAAATACAATTGACCATTATGCATGACATCTTTCGCACCAAAGAATAAATGATGGTGAAAGATCCCAAATACACATAATAACATATATATGATTTTCCTCTGCATTTCCCTAGTTATATAATTTACCCTTATATGCATGACATTTTTTGGCACTAAACAAATAAAAGAGGAAGCGAAAGATCTGAAATGCACAGAAAGAAATAGTACTATATAGTTTTCCAGTACAATGCTGATATTGAACTTGTATGAAAGGATAAATTATATTTGTGCATTTACCTCATTGTGCAAGCGACGAATGGCAGATTTGTCATCTGAGGCTCTTAAAAGAAGAAAAAGCTTTCTAATATTTGGTTGAACTCTCAGTATTTTCTACAAAAAAACTGTAATAGTAGGCAGGGGAATACAATTCATGGTTTTTCATAGTTCTTAGTTCCCAACAAAGCAATGCAAAGGCTACAATACAAAATGCACTCTATTAATGCCTTGAAGTGTAAACAAAGACAAAACAGAAAATGAAAAACCACCCAACCAACCAAAAAATTCACTCACCAGACTCCTTTTTATTTTAAGTTTTCATTTTATAACAATAATTACTCAATACTTATTGCTATACACAGCTCACCATTACTCAATACTTTCAGTGTAAGGTTTACAAGTTACATTATTACTCAATCATGTATTGGCGTTTCATTAAAAGGATTGAAATCAGTAGTTCTATTTTAAATTCCCTTTGCTATCCTCTCAATCAAAACATAATGTAAAAAAATTAACAAAACTAATAGAGAGAATGTTACTTGTAATGAGAGGTGTGATGATTTGATTGAGAAAATAGAAAATAAGACTCAAAGACTAAGATAGAGCAAGCAGTGTGACACCCTTCTACCCTAAACTCTTATACGTTTAATAAATTGAAGTGTAGAAAAGGTAACGTCCCACAGTGGGTAAAAGGTTCATATAACTCTCTTATTAAAAACCTCATTAGTTCGAAAACAACTTAATTAAAATAAAATGAACTCAAATGTATTCAAATACTCATGCAGCGGAATCTCCAAAAATATAAAAGTAACTAAACATCCTACTTGTGTGCAAGGAATCCAAAACAGTTTACAAAAACCTTCCTAACTAGAACATAAAGAAAGAACCCCCAAAATTATGCCCTGATGTCACATATACCAGAGCACACTCCTTTAATCAAAACTCGACACCAGTCGTGTCATCATCAATACCTGTAAAAATATCCACAGTATAACGGTGAGGAAAAGAATACCACTCATACATACACATAGGAGACTACCCTATCCTCACCCACATATAAACAACATCATCATCAATCATACCACATACCCAAACATCAAATAATCCATCAGATAATAATCATCTATAAATCAGCATATCACTATTCATCTATATCATCATATAAGTCTCATACCATCATTCACCAATGGAATCACATACTCTATTTTCACACATAATACTCAATCATCATTAATACTCATATATCATTATTTACTCAGTTCCATCATCAAATATATCACATATATACATCCATCATGCATACATCAAAACTCATCAGCATCATAATATAACTCAATTCATCATTAAGTATAAATCATCATCGCATGCACCAAACTCATCACAACATTATATAACTCAATACATCATCAAGTATAACACATTATCATATGCATCCAAACTATCACCAACATTGTATAACTCAATACCATCATCGAGTATAACACATTATCATTTGCATCCAAACTTATCACCTCACCTACTCAAAGATCATGACTTGGAATTCCGCACAATGGGTGCACCTCGTCAATCACTCTAGTTAGTACCAAGATGGTCTACCGGTGTCACCATACACCATCCGATAGGTTGTACCCCCTCTAGGGGCCCGTACAACGACATTCGACCCTAGGTTGCACCCCCTCAATGGCCCCGTGCATCGAACGCCCCATCTTGATCCCCTGAGTTTGCACTCCCTTGTATGGGCCCGCACAACTCAGTTCACCTTTGAATTGTACCCCCTATGGGCCCGTACAATTCAGGTCCTCATCACATATGCTCAAGGCATCTCTCCTAAGTTGTACCCCCTCTATGGGCCCGCACAACTTAGGTAACATCATTATCCAAAGGTGATATACACCATGATCATTATCCTCATCATTATGCATTACCATCTCATCATTAAACACCAATATCATAAAGTGATATACATTTATCATCATTACATCCTCATCAATAATTACATTGCATATTATGCACACCAAAACATCATCAATATTCATTATCATCATCAGTCTCATTGCATATTATGCACACCAAAACATCAGCATCACATGGCATATTCACCAATCGTTATGCACACCCAATCATCATCAATCACATTGCATATTCACCGATCATTATGCACACTAAATCATCATCAACATCATTAATCATCAACACCATAATCATAATAAAGCATTATCAAACAACATCAATCATCATCAAGCACTTAGGATCTCAAAATCCCACTATGGTACTCGATTACCAACCTTTAGTAATCGATTACCTGCAACCAAATACTCTGGTAATCGATTACAACATCCCTGTAATCGATTACCTGCAAACAAACTCTCTGGTAATCGATTACAGCCTCCCTGTAATCGATTACCAGCGAACAAACAATATTTCTAGGTTGCCCAGAACACACTGGTATCGATTACCACTCCTGGTAATCGATTACCCGCGACGCAAATCGCAGATTTCACGATTTCTAACACTTCTACCTCACTCTATTCATCTCTATTCAATCCTTTTCGATTAAACATCATTCATAATCATTAATATTCATCAAACTCATCAAAATCACCAATCTTTAACAGTTTTACATGGTTTTCCCATCAAAACCCCAAATCATTAAACCCTCATTAACCCCCTTCATTATTCTCTTTATTCTCATTCAATTCAATCAAGATTCACAAGGATTCACAGAATTAATCATCAATCAACATGTTTTCATCACACAATACTCAATATATATATATATATATATCAATTTCGAATTTAGAGTCTTAGAGGGTCTTATAGGTTGCCCTCACTACCCAAGCACCCCTACATGTATATACAAACAACACCCTCTCCCTCACCGTACCTTAAGCGAAGATCGATTACAGCAAATAAGTCCCTTTCTTGGTTCTTGATGCTCACTCTGCAGCAATCCTCTCTTGAGACTCGTTTTCTCCCTTCCTTAGCGTTTCGCTCTCTGACGATAATATGAATAAGGATTAGGGTGACTGATAACCCCTCCTTACTAGAATGCCTAGTTGGGCTTGGGCCCACTCTCAACCCCCTTCTCCTCTTTTTAAATTTAAGTTAACTTTATGGATAAAATTAATAATAATATTAGGGGTGTAAGCGGGTCCGACCCAACCCACGAACCCTATTGACCTAACCCAACCCAAAGGGTATTTAGAGGTTCGGGTCGGGTCGAACATTTTCTTTCGAACCCGACCTGGTTTGGCTCGGGTCTCGGGTTTGCCTATCTTGAACCCGATGGACCCGAACCAAACCAAACCATGAAAAGAAGCCTTAAACTTATTTCATTTTCCTTCCAAGAGAGAACAAAAATAGGCGCAATGGCAACACAAGCAACGGCGGTTCCCCAAACCCCATTTCATCTACTCCTCTCATTTTAGTTTCCCTATTTGTTTTCTTTTTTTCATTTTATATTTTTAATTTCATTTTATCTTCCACATTTTTTTAAAAAGGGAAAATGTTCATGACCCGATAACCCAACCCAACCCGAACATATTCGGGTTGGTTTGGGTCGGGTTACTCACCTAAAAATACAAAACCTGAACCAACCCAACCCACCATCATTCTATCGTTCGGACTTGATGTCACCCAAACCCAACCCACCCCCCCGATTACACCCTATATATTTCCTATTATTTATTCATCTATTTAATTAATTATTTCCTCTACTTATTTATTTAATTTAATTAATATTTTACTTAATAAAATTTTAGGATGTTACAAGCAGAGCCAGAGACTAGGAATAATGATAACTAAAGACAACTTAATCCATCTAATTCATAAGATTTGGGATTTAACTAAAGACAACTTAATCCATCTAGAAAAATGGTGCTCAAATTGAACAAGTATGTCAAAAGTTAGGCATGAAGATGTGACTGCTGATAGAACTTCAACTGTGCAAAATTAACACTGACTTTGACCAAAAACTGGTATTAAACTAGAAAGAGATAAAATCTGAAATTTTGTGGGTTGAAAGACACATATGTTAACTTTCTATCTAATCAAACGGTGCTCAAATCCAACACGTGTATCAAGAGTTATGCAGGTAAATGTGACTGCTACCAGAACTTCAATTATGCAGACTTGACACTAACTTTAAACTAAATATGGTATTAAATGGAAAGGAAAAAAATCTAAAATTTTGTGGTTTGAAAATTTCATGTGTTATGGTTCTAACAAAAAACGGCACTCAAATCCAATGTCTCTAGCTCAAGTTATGAGTGGATGAGTGAAAAGTGTTCAAGCTATGACAGCAAGCTACACAACCATGTTATAAACACAGACAGATCGTGTAGATTGTTGGAATCCTCCAAGTTTGCACAAACCAGCAATATCTTCCCCATGACAAGTACACACTTAAACTACACAGCAAACACCTTGCAGCCTCCTTTAGATATACAAGGCAAGCAGCCCCACCTAATGAAATTTAGCAGTTGGTGACCAACCCAATAAAACATATGAAATAATTAAAATTCCGAGAAACATTGATAGTAACAAATGCCTCTATAGGCACTATAAAGTCCAAATATCATATACTAAAATAAGGAAGTTACTATATAAATGAAGGATGAGTATGTTTTTCTCACTTGGAAGGATCATGTGAAGTTTGCATCTAAAAGATATTTGGATGCTTAATTTTACTAGCTAATCCACCTCTTGTTTGAAAAATTATCTAACTATTCAATACACATGACATGATGCCAACACAAACCTTGCCTATTAGTGTTTCTTTATATTGGCTGGCTACACCTAAGCATTTGATGTCATCATAAGGTAAGGATGACCAAGTTTTATAATTACCACTTTCAGAAAGAACCTGGAGGCATGACAGGAAATCCATACTATCAAATTTAGTCAACTTAACTTCACATTCTAAGCAGTAAGCATTCTCCCTATATTAACACTAAATAATTCTTTGCAACTCACTTGTCCTGTGGGATTGCTAGGATTTATAACAACTAAAGCCCTGGCACTGATGCCCTTGGATTTGGAAGCCTCAAATTGCTTCTTGACTTTAGATATTTCCAACCCCCAACCAGTTGCTTCATCTAGATAATAAGGTACCTTTAGAAACAATATCAAAGTTAAGCTGATATTCTAACCAATGCACATAAATATATCAAATGTAGATAGACCACTTTCTCTTATTTGTCTTCTCAAAGATGGCACATAGTCTACTAAATCTTCAAAATAGAGTGCATTTAAATAGTGAACTAAATTAAATTATGTATTGTGTGATTGAATAGAGAAAACATTAATTACTAGGAGGGCAATTGAGGTCGAGTACAGATGGTACTGAGGGATGGGACACAGAACAGAACCATCATGTTCGGATCGATCTTATGAGTAATTGCATCATCATATCATATGGACCTGAAAATAGAGAAATGATAGTATTTAAAACCTATTCACATTTTAAATGAAAATAAGGTCTTCTGGATTCATGGTTTTTTCTTGAAGCATTAATTAAGTTGTTTAATGGATTCATGGGTTTTTCACCTTGAAATACAACTATACACTCAATAAACAATCTACTTAACATGAACAGTGGGGCAGAGGTTCAACCATTTAAACATACATTAGAGGTCACAACTTAAAGGAAAATTCAATGAAAAATTGAACAGTAGCATATTCAGTAAACGCTGGGCATTGTACTAACTCAAGTCCAAAAAGAAATAGAAAAGAAAAGCAAATGATGGCTGATAAAATCGAGAATAACACACACACATAATAAACAGGAAAGCTAAATTGAGGATGAACTATATGACAGATAGTTCTAACTTCTAAGAAATGTTTTTTCTACCCTCTCTTGGATATATACACACATATCCATTAATTGTTTCCTATTAAAGAACACTACTTAAAAGTATGGAGGGAAGAGTAAGACCCCAAAAAAGATGTTGTTTATCCATGCTTCTGAAAGCAAATTGAATTTTACTCGATTTCTTACAGCCGAAAAGATATTCAATTTGAACAAACCAACAACAGAACCAGCTAGCCAAAACCATATAAATCCAAACCAAAGGGCTACCCAAATAACAACAAGAGCCAATCTTA
This sequence comes from Sesbania bispinosa, assembly GCA_026901365.1. NCBI lineage: Eukaryota > Viridiplantae > Streptophyta > Magnoliopsida > Fabales > Fabaceae > Sesbania > Sesbania bispinosa. The sequence continues at coordinate 1,071,577 of QLOH01000141.1, forward strand.
TATGCAACAAAAAGTCCAAATATAAACATTGATTAACACGGAGGAACTAAATCATTTATCATCACCAAATCAAATCCCACGCAAGAAACTAAGAAATCCCATTAAAATTTAATTAAATCAGAAGTGTTTGGTCTATACAATGCATTACCTTTGTGACATTTAAATCTAAATCTCATAAGACGCATTACCTTCAACTTGGCAGCCACAGAGGAGTGGTTGATATTGCTTCTCTGTAAATCAGAAAAAACATAAGGGAAAATGTCCTACATTTTTTTTTTCACTTTCCTTACAATTCCAAGAAACCCTAATACAATAGCCATTATTTTTAACAATACAAACTTAAACAGCCTCTGTTCTTTACCAAATTCTATTCTTATCTCAATTGATTTAAAAAATCCAAACAGGCAGAATAAGTGAGTATAGGTTAGCTTAAATAGCCTCTGATATTGCAGGAATTAAGAGATCAAATCAATTCACAAATTGGGGCAGAATGAGTAAGAAACTAAACATAGGTTAGCTTACCTCGTCCAAGCAGCAGCAGCAGGACATCCCGGTGCAGATGAGCGGCGCAGCTGTGGAGCAAACAAGTGGGACGAGTGATGTCCACACAGCGACTTCAAACTGCGGCTGCTGAGGCGGGTGAACGACGAGGTGGGTAAGCGGTCGGTGGGTAAGGGTTTCTGAAAGTGAACGCAAAGAGAGGGAGATGGGTAAGGGTTTCTGCGACTTCAAACTGCAAAGAGAGGGTTTAGGGAGTCAAGCTGCTGCTGACTGCGTATATGAGAGAAAAGGGACACAAGCCAAAGTTTATAGATAGCCAGGGCTAGCCTCCGCTAAAAAATATCTAAAAAATGAAATATCATTAGCGGGGGCTGGCGAACGCAAAGTATCTTCATTAATTTAAAATGTCACGATGGTGCCCTAGTGTGCACTTTGCTAGGGCCAGCTTACGCTAGTAACAAAAAAATAGCGTACTCCACGAGACCTACGCTAGTTTTTTTGCAGCTATTTGCTCTTTTTTTGTAGTGTATATAGCATGGTTACGTTGCAACAGGATGGTGATTTCATGGATTCTTCGATCCATGAGTCCTTCAATAGCACCATCAGTCTTACGGTTTGATAAAGCTTCAGAAATTTGGAAATATTTGAGATCATTTTTCACAATCAGATAAGTTTAGTTTTGCCGATTTGCAAAAAGAATTGTATAATTGCAAGCAAGGTTTGTTATCTGTCTCTGAGTTTTATACCAACTAAAATCTGTTGGGAGGAATTAGAGAAATTCGAGCCTATACCCGTTTGTTCATGTTCAATTCCTGTTCCTGTGGAATTCTTGACACTATCAAGAAATAGAGAAGATAATTACGTGATCAGATTTCTTAGGGACTCAATGAGCAATTTGCTCTGGTGCGATCACAACTAATGCTCATGGAGCCAATGCTTGGCATAACCAAGGTTTTCTCCTTAGTTGTACAGGAAGAAAGGGAAATTGGTGAAGCTGCCTTGAGTGATAATATTAGTGAAGGAATAGCACTTCCGAATGAATCAGAAAGTGTATAGAGGAAGCTAAAGTTCTAATAAAAAAATCCCAAAATGAAGATTTTTAGTCTGATCATGTAGGAGAGGGAGAGAGGGAGAGGGGGAATACTTACAGAACGAGAGAGGGAGGGGGACCAATTTGATGGGTTTTATAATCCTTTTGTCTGACTGTACATGGACCAAAATGAAGATTTTCAGTCTTTTAGTGCTAACTGTGCACAAACAGTGCCACATCACCAACTCTGTTAACTTTAACAGACTTGGGTTAACGGAAGGACCAATTTTCATGACGATAACACATCTGTCAGGGACCTTTTTACAATTTTCCTTCTTTCAGGGACCAAATTGACCGATGGCCAACCTTTCAGGGACCATTTTGAGGGTTTACTCTCAGCCTAATGTCATAAAAAATCTCAGCCTAATTCAATTAATAAGTAATACTTATTGGCACATCATCATTTTAAATTTAAACAATTGTATAACACAAAGGTCGACCCAACAAAATGTATTGGTTATATTTATTGGCTCATACAATTAACACAAATTATATAAAAAGAAATTCTCACTTGGTAGATCGATGTTTTGTGTCGGCACTATTCTGTTGTTTAACAGAATAGTGTCGGCACTATTCTGTTGGGTCTTAAAGGCTCAAAATTGAGAAGTTTATTTGATGTCTCACTTATCTAAATGAGAGGGGTCTTAATGGAGAAAAGAGAAAGGTCTCAATTTTGTGAGAGAAACAACAACGGTTGAGAGAAAAAGAAAAAAGTCATTTTTGCTCAAACACATGGTAGCCATTGTAAATCGCAGCTACAAATTCATTCACTGTTGGATCGAGCTGAAAAATTTAACAAAAGCTTCGTGACATCTAGTTATTCATTTTGAATGGTTGGATCATTGATACAAGATTTGAGTTGTGAGATATTGTTTGCACAGTAGCTCTATATTTGGGGTCTGTTCATCTTCTTGGTTCTCTATTTGTAATTTTTATAACTTTGTTGTTTGACTGGCTGTTATGACTCTTTTATGCACTTGATTGAAATTCTTTTGTACCCTTATTTGATCATGGTGGATTCATTTTTTTTGGTATGGACAACCCTTGGTTTCCCTTGCTTTGAGGAGTTCTCCACGTTAAAAATGACGGTGTCTCTTATGCGATTGTGGTGATTTATTGCTATTGTTTATTTGTTATTGCTCCTCACAGATTCTTGCAAGTTGGGTGGATTTATTTCCATTGTTTTTCTGTGTGATTGGATTCTTTGTTGTTATTGTGTTGTTGTCCTCCCATTAAAGTGGTAAGCATAGCTCTTTGGTTTTGGTTTGGACCTATTTGACTTTCTTGAATGATGGAGGCAAATGCAAAAAGTTGCTTTGAATGACACTAATTATCGCTTGTGGAAGGATAGATGAAATAGTTGCTATTTATGAAGGAAATTCATCTTCGTGTGTGTGCTACTCAAAAGCCAAAATCTATGTCTGATGAAGATTAGGAATTTGAACATCAATGTGTGTGTGGTTTTATTTGCAATTTGTAGAAGACAAAATGTTTATAATCACATTGCTAATGAGACACATGCTGGAACTTTGGGGATGAAGATTAAGTCCTTGTATAATAAATTGTACTTGTTGAACTATCTGATGAATTTGAGGTACAAGGAGAGTTCTTCCCTTTCAAATCACTTGAATGAATTTTAAGTGTTCCTAGATCAACTATAAAGAATGGGTAACAAGTTTGATGATGAAGTTTTGGGACTATGGCTACTGAACACTCTATTTGAGTCTTGGGAGACATTTCATATTTTTATTACAAACTCGGCCCCTAATGGTTTTGTTTCTTTGCAAATGAGAAAGAGTGGTGCTCTTAATGAAGAGATGAGAAGGAAGGTACAAGGTTCTTCATCTCATTCTAAGGTGCTTGTTAGAGCCGGAAAAATGGGCTAGCCCGACCGGGCCGACCCGCAAAACCCGACAAAAATGTAGGGCTCGAGCACCTATTTTAGAAGCCCGAATAACTCCCGGGCTTTTTAGCTTGGCCCGATAAAGCCCGCTACCCAAAAGCCCGCCAAAAAACCGGGCTACCCGCAAAGGGTAGGGCTCGGGCACCCACTTTAGAAGCCCGAATAACTTTCAGGCTTTTTAGCCCATCCCGATAAAAGCCCGCTACCCGCATCAATGGTCGGCCGGGTGAGCTCGAATTGACAGCTCTAGTGTTTGTCACAGAAATTGAGGGAGAAGTTAGAAAAAGGAACCAAAAGGTGGTAAAGAGAAGAGTAGGAGTAAGTCTGGGTCCATATACAAGAATATGAAGTGCCATTATTGTTATAAAACATGACACATACAAAAGAATTGCTTTCATTGAAAAAGGAGAACAAAGGCAAGAAGGGTGAGCAAAAAGAGAAGGATCATGATGATGATCGTGTTTCTACTTGCTACTTGTGGTGATCTTGTTATTCTCTGTGACCATGAATAAATTAATCTTGTATCAGATGAGAGCATGTGGATAGTTAATAGTGGTGCTACATTGCATTTTACACCAACGAAGGGGTTCTTCACATCTTACACTTCTGGTGATTTCGAAGTGTTGAAGATGAGTAATGATGGTGTGTCTAATGTGATTCGTGTTGGTGATGTTTGCCTGCAAACCAACATGGGAATGCAATTGTTTCTTAAAGGAGTCAAACATGCTATTAATGTTCATTTTAATTTGTTCTCTGTGTATATGCTTGATGACGGTAGTTATGATAACCATCTTGGTTCTGGAAATTGGAAACTCACCAAAGGTAACTTGGTGGTGGCTAGAGGAGAGAAAACATGTAAATTGTATTTGACAAAAGGTTTGGTTGCTAAAGACATTGTGAATGTCTTGGATATGGAGACATCTTTATGGCACCAAAGGCTTAGTCTTATCAGTGAAAAGGGGTTGAATTACTTAGCTAAAAACAATGTTCTTCAAGGGTTAAAGAGTGCAGAATTGGAGAAATGTTCTCATTGCATGATTGGTAAGAAAACCATAGTATCCTTTAAGAAGCATCCTCCCTCAAGAAATTCAAGTTGTTGGAATTAGTGCTTTCTGATATTTGTGGTCCATTGAGGGTGAAATCCTTTAGTGGTGCACTTTATTTTGTTACCTTTTTTTATGATTGTTCCAGGAAACTGAGTCTATGCTTTTTATAGAAAAGAGCAAGTGCTAGAGAAGTTCAAACAATTTCATGCTTTGGTAGAAAGGCAGTTAGGCAAGAATATGAAATGCATTCGTACTAACAATGGTGACGAGTATTGTGGGGCCCTTTTTGTTTATTGCAAGTATCATGGTATTGCACATGAGAAGACTCCTCCTAAAACTCCTCACCCCGAATGGTTTAGTAGAGAGGATGAATAAGACATTGCTTAATAAAGTGAGGTGTATGCTCTCAGATGTCAGGTTACCCAAACATTTTTTGGGGTGAGGCATTATACACGGTGGTGCATGTTTTAATCACACTCCTATTGTTGTCCTTGCTATTGAAGTTTTAGACAAAAATTGACTTGGCAAGAATGTGATCTATGATAATTTACGTGTTTTAAGTTGCAAGGCATTTGTTCATGTTCCAAAGGATGAAAGATCCAAGTTGGATATGAAGACAAGGTAGAGAAAATGGTTGTGAAAACTACTATCCTTTATGGTGATTTGGAGGAGAGAGATTTATTATATGAATCAACTTGATGGATTTCAGGTTAAAGGCAAGGAAAACAATGTGTAGGCTAATAAATAGCCTATATGGTTTTAAGTAGGCTTTGAGGCAATTGTATACGAAGTTTGAGTCTTGTACGTGTGAGCAAGGCTATAAGAAGACTACTTCTGACCATTGTGTCTTTGTTAAAAAGTTTTTTAATGACTTCATTATCTTGTCATTGTATATTGATGACGTGCTTATTGTTGGGAAAAATGTTTCTAGGATTGACAAGTTAAAGGAGCAATTGGGCGAGTCATTTTCTATGAAAGACATGGGAGTTGCTAAACATATTCTTGGTATAATAATCATTTGTGATAGAGAGGAAAAAAAAAGCTCTAGCTATCACAGGAACATTATATTAAACGGGTGTCACAAAGATTTTAGATGGAAAATGCTAAAGCAGTGAACACTCCTCTTTCAACTCATTTTAAACTAAATGCTAAACAGAGTCCTCAAATGAAGTTCAGAAGACATATATGGATAGAGTTCCTTATGCATTTGCAATGGGTAGTTTGATGTATGCAATGGATAGTTTGGTACAGTTAGCAGATTTTTGTCAAACCTAGGTAGGGAGTATTGGAATGTTGTGAAATGGATATTGAGGTATCTTCATAGTACTATTGATATGAAGCTTTGTTTTTAGGTGATAAGCCTACTTAGGTGAGATACTCAGATTCACATTTTGTGAAATGGATATTGAGGTATCTTCATAGTACTGCATGTGTGTGGCATTGTCTACTATAGAGACAAAGTTCATTGCCACTACTGAAGCTTGTGGTGAGTTGTTATGGTTGAAGAAGTTCTTGCAAGACATTGGATTTGTGTAGGACAAATATTCATTATTTGATGATAGTCAAAGTGCTATCCATCTTGGTAAAAATCCAACTTTCCATTCAAGGTCCAAACAATATGTGGGTTATCATTGGAACGTGATGTTTTGGATGCTAAGTTATTAAAGTTGGTTCAAATTCACACTAATGATAATGGTGTTGATATGATGACTAAAACATTACCAAAAGGAAAATTTGAATCTTGTTGTGAGATCACCAGTTTTGAGGTTATTTACACATAGTCATGATGGAGAGATATGTTGGGTATTGGGCTCCCTTCCTATGTGGGAAAAACCCACAATTGAGAAGTCCAATTAATGTCTCACTTATCTAAGTAGGGATGGGTCTTAATGTGGAAGAGAGAAGGTCTCAAGTGTAGTTGGAAAAGTATCAAGAAGGGGGGTTGAATTGAGAAGCTTCTAAGCTTGCCTGAAAATTTAAACTTCTTTTCTGATTTGGTTCTTAAGTTGTCTTAACTTGGATATCAGAAAATTAGTTGAGTGAAGATATGGTTAGAAGAAAAAGTTTCAAAAACTTTTGAATCTTTGAAGATGAGTTTAATTGTAAATGCTTCTGAGAAGCAACTAGAAAATCTCAGTTGATTCTTGATGTATAAAACTTTAGTTCTTAGATTGATTTAATACATAATCTGAGTTATATTTTCAAAAATAGTTTTACTGTGCAATTTGAAACTCAATAAATAAATAGAGATAGGATAAGAAGAGAACACAATATAGTTTATCTTGGTTCACCCTCAACACAAAGGGCTACGTCCAGTCCTCACAACTAGTGAGAATTTCCACTAACTTTTTTCAAGTTACAAGTATTCTCTTTCAAGAGCTTCTTCAGGCGTTTGAGTATTCTCCTTCTAAGTAGTCTTTTAATAGCCTCTTCAAGCTTCTCAACTCACACCGCAACTAAGAATCACTGTCTTACTTGGTTGAGGAGATTATAAACAAATTTGAGAAAAGATGAAAGGTTTTGTACTTGAGAAAACTATCACACAAAGTTTGGATCAATAGTTGAGTGCTCAAGCTAAGTTTCAAATGAAAATCCCACACAAAAGCTCAAAGAGCTGATAAAAAGTAAGTCATAGTGGGTCAGAAGCAAAGAGAATTCTGAGAGTGCAAGTTGTTCACATGTACAACGTTTTGACTCTTTTCAGCTTGATGTTCTACTTGCATTTGAGTTCTTCAACACCTTTTATAGGTTGGGATGAAGACATGGCCATTTACAGTCATTGACCTTTAATACCTCTTTTCAACTTTGTGTCACGTACTATGTCCACATCAACATAAGTGATCTTGCATCTGGCTTGTGCTTCTTGCTTCTGCATCTTGGTCTTTGACATGTGTGTTTGCTTCTGAGGACCAAGCATCTTGCACTTCCTTCTTAGAGAAAGCTTCTTGTATCTGCTTCTGAGTTAAGGCTTTTGCTTCTGAGTGCTTGCTTCTACTTCTAAGTACTTGTTTCTGCGTCTAAGAAATTTGCTTGAGTTATTTGCCAATCAATACACTTAATGTAGTGTGCTTCTTTTGTGTTTTGTGCTTCTACAACTAACTCAACTTTGGATTCTACACACTTGAACAAGTTGATCAGATAACAGTAAGACTCAGAAAGTTTCTTAAATTTTTACTTGCTTGAAGGGTTGTCATCATTAAAACTTATAAATATTAGAGGGTTTGTCTTAACATTAAGTTTGTGAGAGAAACAACAATTGTTGAGAGAAGAAGATAAAGTCATTTTTGCTCAAACACAGGGAAGCCATCGTAAAATCACAATGTCAAATTCGTTCACCGTTGGATCAGGCTGAAATTTTAACAACAGGTTCGGGACATTCATTTCTTCATTTTGAATGTTTGGATTATTGATACAAGGTCTCAGTTGTGAGATATGTGGTTCTCACATTAGCTCTGTATTCGGGGTCTTTTCATCTTCTTGATTTTCTATTTGCAAGCTTTATGATTTTGTTGTTTGCCTGGTTGTTAACAATCTTTTGTGCACTTGATTGAGACTATTTTGTAATCTTATTTGATTACAATGAAGTTTTTTTGTTTGGACGATCCGTGGTTTTTACACGTTGAGTGGATTTCCACGTTAAAACTCTCGGTGTCTCTTATGTGATTGTGGTGATTTGTTGTTGCTCTTTTTTGCCGTTGCTCCTCACAAGTTCTTGCATGTTGGGGGGATTTATTTTCGCTGTGTTTACTATGTGATTGGGTTTTTTTTTTTTGTTTTTATTGTGTTGTTGTCCTCCATCACGTTCTTGGTGAGTATTGAAGATAGTGAGTGGGTTGCCTTATATTTTTAAGTTCCAACAATTTAGGTCAAATATACATGGATAATTTAAAGAGATTGTTTTGGAAATAAAATTAAAAACTTTTAAGTCATTTTCTCTTTCATCTGAATAAAGGGAGACAAAATAAGAGAAAAATGATATTTGCCTCTCCTCATTTTTCTTTTCCTATTTTTTCAAATTTTTGAATTAAATAAAATTTTTAATATAAATCCCTCTTCTTCCCCTCTTATTTTTAATATAAAGGGAGACAAAAGAGTTAAAAATGAGTTTTTTTCCTCGTTTCAGAATTTAAATTAAAATATATGAAATCATAAAAATGATTAATTCCTTTTATTAATTTAAAATAAACTGTACATGGTTACCCGAATTCAAGTACATGATTAAGAGACTTGTAGGCCATGCCCAAAAATTATAATAAATGTTTGAACAATTTGATATAATTTACATATACAATTTTTTCTATAAAATATTTCTAAAATTATTGGTCAATTAATGGTTATCTACAGTTTTTTCTCTGATTAAGTAAGATTATCTAAGTGGGGGTATAAATAGGGAGAATGGATTAAAGTGGATCAGAGAATCACAAGAAGGAGGGATTGATTTGTGACTCTTGACAATTTTTGGTTCCTTGTGTTAAAAAGTATCTTAATTAATTATCTTTGCTCAAATAAAATTTGGCTTAATCATAAGATATAAAAACTAAAGAATTTAAACAACTAACGTAAAGTTTAGTGATAAGTGCTAAATTAATGATAAATTTCTATATAATTACAGCACTTATCAAGGGCAAAATATTAGATTTATACCTAAGGATGTAAAAGAAAAAATCGCACCCGCGGATACCGGTGGATATATCCGCAATGGGTACCCGCATATTTATTAAATGAGTGGGGACAAATATTATACTACCGCCCCCGCCCCGCGGGTACCCGCATACTCATTAAAACATATTTTTCTATTAAATAAATTTGAATATTATGATTTTTTATTATTTTATGATGCGATATAATTTATTTTATATTATTTTTTGATGATATTCTTAATATATTAACGTTGATGGCATTATAATGATTGTTTATATATATATGTATGATATTATAATATATTATATAACATCTCCTATCTTTCTTTTTATAAAATTTAAATTCTTAAACATTAATGGATACCCGTGAATACCCGCGGATACCCGTAACCCGCATGGTTACCCGTTAATTTAATGGGTATTTATATGGGTAGGCACTACCCGCCCCGCCCGTTGACATCCCTATTCATACCCCAAATTACCTTTTTTTAGTTTAAAATGCAGATCTTGTGAATATTTAATTCAAATTTGAATTTGATGCTATTTTGATAAGAAATCTGTTGATTTTGCAGATAAAAAGGAAAGTTTTAAATGGATAATAAGATAGCATCAAATAAAGATAAGATCAGCAAGAGATCAGGCTAAAAAAGAGGGAAATCAGGAAAGCACAACAAATAAGGATAAGATCAACAATAGATCAATAAAATAGAGGAAACAGTGGAAGTAAAGCCCGGAAGATTCTGCTGCCGACGCTTCATCTGCGCTGAGCGCAGAACGCGTCCTTTTGCAACTTAGCCTCTACAAAGCCACAGAGCCCAACCTGACAAGAACTTATTTTGGGAAATTTGTATTTAATTAAGATTGTAATTTATTTTAAGATTAGAAATCAATGTCAAATCTCCTAGGATTATATTTACATATTATCTAGGATTAAGTTTATTTAATTTAGGACGGTATCTTTTAGATATTTTATTTTAGGAAACTCCTTTGCTAAAAATATTAGCATTGAGAATCAGTTTTAGTCATTCAGAGAGTTACAGAGCCGTTGAGCAGCTGGAGAGTTAGGAGAAAAAGTGTGACAGTCTCCAGATGGCTACCATGAGTAGCTAAATATCTCTTTAGGATTGAATATAGTCGATTCAATCCCCAACGATATTTTGGAATTTTCTTTGTTATCTAAGGATCTTTATTTTTACAATATATTGGTGTTTTTACTCTGTTCTTAATGCTTAGCTTCCGCCCTTGTGCCGGAGTTATGATATGATTTTATGGGGCGCGCTGGGAAGCAATTTTATGAAATCGGGAGCGAGTTCTTGGGAGCCAAGGAATAGGGATCTTGAATTCTGATTTGGGTAAAAATTACTTAATAGATTGAATACCTATGAATAGGATTCAACTATTGATAGCTATTAACAACTGATCATAAAGCTAGGCAATTCGATTAAGCAGCCAAGGAATTGGTGTTTAAGGGGTCGTTCTAAGGATTTCATATTTGAGGGATCTTTATGAATGAATTTTATTTGGGCTTCAATATTTATAATTATGAATTCCTAGATATCATTGATTTCTAAAATACAAGAGGGGTGCGATAGACGAAGTTCAATTCCAGTTTCTCTTTATTTGCTCAATCTTATCTTTATCTCTTTGTCTCATATTTTATTTTACTCTATTATCTTATTATAATCTTTATTTAATTTTCATATCCTAGTTTCCATTTAAATATTCCTTAATTATTTCTTGTGATTTAATTCTTATTTCTTTAATTATCATAATAAATAAATTCCACAGTTTCTCTTTATATACTTAATTAGATTAGATACTAAGAATTTATTTTGTACCGTTCCCTGTGGATACGATAACTCTTTTACTTACTATTATACCGCTATGATTTTGGTACGCTTGCCAGAATTTCAACAATTAGTTAGAATTAAATAATTGTATTAGAAGCACAAACAGATTAATCTATGTTAAATGTAGGCATGCTTCTAGAGAATATTAGAAGCTGAAAGTTGATGACCCTGGATAAAATTATCTTAGTAACTAAATCTCCAAATGTAGAATAATCAAAATGATGATTTAATTTATGTTTCAAGGACTAATCTTGAGTTTTTAGTTGAAACAAAATCTTTCACAAACAAATATGCTTATTTGACTAACTAAAATGCAGAAATTAAATGAGGAAATAAGTAAGAGAATAAGAGATACTCCACACATGTTTTTATAGTGGTTCACCCTCAATTTCTTTTTAGACTACGTCTAGTACTTACTTGTGTAGGATTTTTCACTAATTACCAAGCTTGATACAAGGTATTATTTCCCCCAGCCTCCACAGTCTTATACAATTAATCCTTCAAGCCTCTCTAGGCTTTCACGATCTGCACAGGTTGCCATAACCTGTTTTCCAACACTGACACTCCTCGCTAGCTTGGAAACCACCCTTGAAATTAAATATAAAAGATTTTTTTGGTGTATAACTCTGTTAAAATCAAAGGTGGGTAGTCTAAGGTAGTATAGAGTTGTATGAATAACTTCTAGTACAGAAAAAAGATTATGAGAATTTTACAGAAGCAAACTGCAGAAGAAATATTTTTCCAAAGGAGAATTATGTTGTAGAAGCATAAATTTGTTGGTTTTGTAGCTTATGCTTTTTTTTCTTGTGTCTTCCTTCATTGTCCATCATCTATTTATAGTGTCTTGAGGTCTTACTTGCCATTAGAAAGACTCCAAGCCCGGTCAGAAGTGAGTCTTGCCTTTTAGTGACGTGCCACTATCTAATATGACTTTTCTCTCTCTTCTTTTGATGCACTTTTGACTAACTAAGTTGTCTCTCTGCTTCTGAAACGATATTTTCTTCTAAAAGAATAAAAAATATTTGAGTAAACTAGCATTTAGGTCCCTGACTTTGTGAGCGTCGTGCAATTAGGTCCTTGACTTTAGGAAATTGGTTCCGTGGTACCTCCATCATGCAGTTTAGTCCAAACGTTAAACTTCTGTTAATTCCTGCTGTTAAACTGCATTATTTTTTGTAAAGTTAAGGATCTAAATGCATGATTTTATATAAAGTTAAGGACCTTTATGCATGATTTAAGAGCAGGAATTAACATAAGTTTAACGTTTGGACTAAACTGCATGACGGAGATTAAAGTCAGGGACCACGGGACCAATTTCCTAAAGTCAGGAACCTAATTGCACGGCGCTCACAAAGTCAGGGACCTAAGTGCTAGTTTACTCAAAAATATTTACAATCTTCTGGAATGTTTTCTCAGTTGTTTTCCTGCTTATGGAGAAGGGTGATGATTCTGAAAAAATATAAAAGATTTACTTTCTGTTTCTGAATATGAATATTGTCAATATTATAGATTCCATGAGACTTTCTACACATTTTGTTCACTTCTCAAATAGTCTTAGTACTTCAATTCTTAATGATCCAAATATTTTTCTCTGCTGCTAGATTAGATTCTGTACTTCTAGACATGATTATGTGCTTATGGAATTATGTCAATTCTTGTGTTAACCGATACAAAATCATATTTCTGTCCAATATATGAATCTTGCCCATGCTTAATACTGAATTTCCATACTGTTCTTTATATTCCATATGATTTTGAGAGCTTTTTTTTGCTTTTGGACAACACTATTTTTGCTTCTAAAGACAAAATAACTTGCAGTACTCCTCCTCTTTTAGAATTGCTCCTGTTCTATCAATGATTCTCAAGAATTCATTAATAGTATCTTATTTATTTGCTTACAATTTGAAGATGAGAGTTTTGTTGTCGTTAAAACTTATATGAAAGAGGGTCTTGGACTCAGCATGGATAAGTATTTATTCATCGCTTCATAATTTATCAATAAATTTTGATAAGTGCAAGTCTAACTATGTATAGTTAATTTGCTTATTCATTATAATAACCTATAATTGATTTTATAGAAATAAAAATATCGCAATTGTATAATGTGTCTTGAGATTCATGCATAATCAATTTTTTTATGCGCTATACGAAAACCAAACTTATGTACAAAAAAGTGATAACCCTTAAATATGGTAAGAAATTATCTGTAGGTTATGTTAATAGTTTGAGTTTAATAACTATACTCATAATATAAGTTTTTTTTACAGATACGTCCAATTATATTTTGAGTTTAAAATTCTATACGGTCAGTATAATATAAATTTATACTATCATCTAATGATTTGTTGTTACACCATTTAATAAATTTGAGACCTCATGTATGTATTATTATTCATGAAAATGATGTGAGAATTTTTTTACATCAACCGTGTATGGTTATTAAACTCTTATATTTTATTATTTACCACATAATTATATCATAATATAGTTATAATTTTAAGAAATAATATTATAATATGGCAAAATATGATTTAACATTTATATAAAATTTATTTGCAGTTTGCACATGAAGCTGCTATATGAAACCTTTTATCCAATGGTGTGCTAACGGTGTTTGAATTAATAGAATAGAAACTCTATTGAAAGCCTTCACTACGCATGTAATATCACAAAATTTAGAAAATTTAGAAATATAATTTAATATGTATAATTATATTTTGATAACGTAGCTGTAAAAAGAGAAGTTACACATTAATAATAGTAAATATTAATATACCTATATTTATTAGATAATAATAATATATAATATTATAAATAGTAGGAGAGATGTTAGATTATTAGGATTTTAATCAAATATGGTCATATTGAAATATAATGATAATTATTAAGAGATAATCATAAGATTACAATAACCTTAATTGTTATAAATATAGTAATTATTATATTAATAAAATAATATCAGGATTAGTAATGATAATCTTACGAGAGAGATATGGTTAGTATTTTAAATTAGGATCAGATTCTAAATGGGATATTGAGATCACGATGATTAAGGATAGGAATCAATACAATTTAGGATAAGATTTAATTATAAGATTTGAATTTAAATTTGAATATAGATGGATAAGTACTTTATAATATCCTAATAATTCCTAATATAAATTAAATAATAAAGAAAAAGAAGAAATAATAGTATTATTATTTTAATTGATTAAATGAGAGGATAAAATAGTATTAGTAATATTAATAATTTTATGAATAATGTTATTTAATAAATAAGAATGAGTGGGTTGAGGGTGGGTCCAACCCAGTAAGTATTTAAGTAAGGAGGGTCACCAATTCACCCTAATCCTTATTTTTCAAAACGTTAGAGAGTGAAACCTTAAGGAGGGGAGAAACGATTCCACAAAGAGGAGGTACCGCAGAGTAGATTAGCAAGAGAGTTCTATCTTTTCGTTTATGATCGCAACTCTAAGGTCGGTGGGGGAGAGGGTATTGTCTGTATATGCATTTAGGGATTTTTGGGTAGTAGTCTAAGAGTATAATTTTGAATTGATGAATTTATAACTTAGAATGAAGATATAATCTGTTGGTTGATTGATTGTATGTAAATTGATGAGTATTGGATGAGATTAATGTGATATTGAGAATAATGGAAAATGGGTATTAGGGATTGAGAATTGGGGGTTTTGATGAATTGATGGTCTCTCTGTCTTGCTTGTTGATTTCGGCTATTGGTGCTAATTGCTTATGTCTGATGTTTCATAAAAGTTGATTCGGGCTTGATCGGCTGCGTGTTGCGGGTTTGCAATCGTGATTCTGCGATCTGTGTCGCGGTAATCTTACTAGGTGTGGTATCGATTACCAGAGTGTTCTAGGCAACCCCGAAGCACTGTTGGCTTGCTGGTAATCGATTACGAGGGTGCTGTAATCGATTAACAGAGAGTTTGTTTGCGGGTAATTGATTACAGAGGTGTTGTAATCGATTACCAGAGAACTTGCTTGCAGGTAATCGATTACAAGGTGGTTGCAATCGATTACCAGAGTGGATTTTGAGATCCTAACTGTTTGATGATGATTGATGTTGTTTGAGAGTACTTTATAATGAGTATGGTGTTGATGATTAATGATGTTTGATGAGGATTGCGATGCTTATGATGATGAATAATAATATTGATGATGAGTGTGATGATGTATTATGATGATAATTGATGATGAGTGTGATGATGATAATGATGTCGGTGTATATCACCTTATTATGATGATGTTTAATGATGAGCATATTGATGTATAATGATGATGATAATGTATATCACTTTATTATGATGATGTTTAATGATGAGCATATTGATGTATGATGATGATGATAAGTGTATATCACTTTATAATGATGATGTTTGATGATGAGCATGTTAATGCATGATAATGATGATTTATGATGATGGTGTATATCACCTTTTGATGATGATGTTATCTAAGTTGTGCGGGCCCATAGAGGGGGTACAACTTAGGAGAGATGCCTTGAGCATATGTGATGAGACCTGAATTGTGCGGGCCCATAGAGGGGGTACAATTCGGGAGGTGGACTGAGTTGTGCGGGCCCATAGAGGGGGTACAACTCAGGGGATCAAGATGGGACGTTCGATGCACGGGCGCATAGAGGGGGTGAAACCTAGAAGTGATTGTACGAGCCCATAGAGGGAGTACAACCTAGGGTCGAATGTCGTTGTGCGGGCCCATTGAGGGGGTACAACCTATCAGATAGTGTGTGGTAACACCGGTAGATTATCTTGGTATTAACTAGAGTGATTGACGAGGTGCACCCATTGTGTGGAGTTCCAAGTCATGATCTTTGGGTAGATGATGAGGGAGTATTGGTGTGTGATATATGATGACGAAATTGTGTTATTAAATGATGATTGATGATGATGAGTATTATGTTGAGAATAGAATATATGATTACTTGGGTGAATAATGGTATAAGAACTATATGATGATATATGAATGATGTTACGATGATGAGCTTGGTGAATATATAATGGATGTATCTATGCGTTAAAAATAGGAATAATAGTATGAAATGTATATGTTGATATAGATGATTAAATATATGTTGAGTTTAGATGAATGTTATTTATTGGTGATTTAATGTATTGATGGCATGATGTAATGATGTTGTGGGTGAGGATGGGTATTCTCTATGTGTATGAATAGGTAGTATTCCTTTTCCTCACCGTATTCTGTGGATATATTTTACAGGTGTTGAGGAGGAAACGACTGGTGTCGACTATGATTGAAAGGGTATGCTCTGATAGATGTGACATCAGGGTGTTTTCGGGATGTTTTAATATGTTTCTAGATTAGGAGTATTTTCGTGAACTTTTAAATGCCTTACATAGCGAGTATGATGTTTTAATTATTGATAATTTGGAGATTCCGCTGCTTGTGTATTTTTAAAACTTTTGAGTTCTAATTTTATTTTAATTAAGTTGTTTTACAATGAATGAGGTTTTAAATGAAGAGATATGTGAACCTTTTTACCCGTTGAGGGATACTGCTTTTGAAAAATATTTCGACTAATTAATTGTTTAAGAGCTGGGGTAGAAGGGTGTCACAACACCAAATTTATGATATAAAAGCACCAACTTAAGGGTGCTCCCGTGTTGATTAGCACCTAAAATGATCGTTTTAAAATGAAGGGGCTTAAGGTCTCGTCTTTCTTCTCTCCAAGAAAGCAATATAGAGTTCTTGATTCAAAATAATCTGAAACAAGGCAAATCAGACCAGGAAGATGATCTGATCATCAAGAGCACAAAGAAGGTCAAAATGGGGGAAGCAAATAATGATCCAGGAGGTGCTGCAGATCCTGGAATCAATGCAGAAAATCAAGGTTCTTATAAAGAATCCTTGCTCCAACAGATTAGTGCACTGCCAAATCCCCTTTTCGATGTGGATGACACTGAATTAAGCTCGGATGAGGAGAATCATATGTTGGATGAAGATCTTGCTGAGGTTAATCAGATTAATACCCTTCGCCATGTTGTTCCGATCACTGTAATAAATTTTGTCTTTCTAAATGTTTTCCTGATTTAGTTTTCGACCAGGTAAGTATGCTTAATGCCCCTGTTTCAGATTTGGAGATTAAAAGAGTTCTCTTTTCTATGGGGGACCTAAAGGCTCTTGGACGGGATGGGATGCATGCTCTTTTTTACCAATCACATTGGGACATTGTAGGTAAAATATTTGTGACTTGGTTAAAGGTATTTTTACTAACCCTTCTCATATTGAGAGTATAAATGACATCCTTCTTACTCTTATCCCCAAAGTAGATGGTGATGTTAATCTGAGTCAATTTAGGCCTGTTAGTTTATGTAATGTTTCTTATAAAATTGTTACTAAACTAATCTCTCAAAGGCTTAGAAAGATTATGAATCATTTAATTGGTCCTAGTCAAAGTAGTTTTATCCCTGGTAGATCTACCAAAGATAATATAATTATCACTCAGGAAGTTATTCACTCTATGCGAAATAAGAAGGGTAAAAGAGGTTGGATGGCTATCAAAATTGATTTAGAGAAAGCCTATGATAGGCTTAACTGGGATTTGTCTTAGATACCCTTTCTAAGATTGGCATTCCTGAGCAGCTTAGAGATGTTATCAAATGTTGCCTAACCACATCTAATATGAGAGTTCTTTTTAATGGTGAGACTCTTGATTCTTTTAGACCTCTAGGGTATTAGACAAGGGGATCCCATCTTTCCTTATCTCTTTGTTTTATTATTGAAAGATTGTTCCACTTAATTAATTTGGATGTTAAAAATAAGTTTTGGAATCCTTTTAAGATTGGTAGGAGAGGCCTTAAAATTTCTCATCTAGCTTTTGCGGATGATTTAATTCTTTTTGCTGAGGCCAATCTTGAGCAAGGTGGAGATTATTAATACACTTTTGGAGCTGTTTTGCTCTAGTTCAAGCCAAAAAGTTAGTAAAGAAAAAACAAGGGTTTTTTTTCTAACAATGTGTGCTTGCAGGTTAGAGAAGAGATATCTACAGCTCTTGGATTTCAAAGAACCACTGACCTTGGCAAATATTTGGGTGTCCCTATTATTAATGGAAGAGTTTTCTAGAGCTACTTTTGGCTCTATTGTAACTAAAGTTAAGCATGAGAATGTCTTCCTGGAAAGCAAAAACCCTATCTTTTGCTGGGAGGCTTACCCTATCTCAATCAGTTCTTAACTCTATTCTGGCTTATCTTATGCAATCAGCTTATCTTCCTGTTTCTACTTGTGAAGCCTTGGACAAGGTTTGTAGAGATTTCCTTTGGGGAGACATGGAGGAAAAGAAAAAATCCACTTAGTTGGTTGGGACAGAGTTTGTAGCCCTAAACTGGTTGGAGGCCTTGGGTTAAGAAAAAGTAGAGAGTTGAATTCTGCCTATATGATGAAGTTGTGCTGGGGTTTTAATTCATCATCCAAATGACCTTTGGGTGCAAGTGATTCGAGCTAAATATAATTGTGGTTCGGACAATATCCTAATAATCAAAGCAAAACAGAATTCATCTAATCTTTGGCATGGAATATGTGCAGTTTGGAAACAATTTTTAGAAAATTGTACCTGGAGAGTTCAAGATGGATCTTCCATATCTTTTTGGCTGCATGACACTGGCTTCAACCTTTTGGTCCTCTCCAGAGTTATGCTCTTCTCCCTCTTTCAGAAGAGGATTCCAACATCAAGGTTTGTGATTTTGTTAAGCAAAATGGTGACTGGGACATGGATAAACCCAACTCTATTATCCCTTTGCATATCTGCAATCACATTAGGAGTATTAGTCCTCCTATTCAAAATTCAGGCTCATACAAATTATCTTGGGAAGGCTCTAGCGATGGATGGTTTTCAATCCATACGACTTATGAGAAAATTACCTCTAATCGTCTTCTCTCCCCTAATCCTTTGATGAAGAAGATTTGGAGTTGGCAGGGACCTCATCGCATTCAGGTGCTTGCTGTGGAAATTAGCTTCCCATGGTCTCTTAACTAACATTGAAAGGCTGAAGAAGAAGCTCACTGATGATGACAAATGCCCAATTTGCTTATCTAGCCCAGAAATGGAACTTCACCTTTTTAGGGATTGACCGATCAACAAGCAGCTTTGGGAGAAGTTTTTCTCCGGTGATTTCCTCAGGTCTTTCTTTCACATAATAATCTGAGTGCTTGGTTAAATGCTGCTCTGACCTCTAAACCCTCTAATGGAGATTCCTTGAGACATGAGCTGGTATTAGGGTACACCATTGAAGAAATCTGGAGATCAAGGAACGATTTAGTTTTCAATAACATTTCTGTTAATCCAGAATCAATGCGCTTCAGGATTTGTGCGCAAATCAACTCGGCAATGAGAGCTTTTAAAGTGGAAATTGCCCAAACCTGGTGAAAGGTTCTGGTGGTGTGGTTTCTATCTGGTGGTTTCCTCCACAAAGTGATTGGTTTAAACTGAACACTGATGGAACGGTTTCTTCTTCCAGTGGTGTTGCGGCTTGCGGAGGTGCAATTCGAGAATTTTGGGGCCGTTTTTCTTGTTGGTTTTTCCAGCAATTTGGAGGTTTGCAATGTTCTTCTTGCTGAGCTTTGGGGGATATATCGCGACCTTAACTTAGCTACACATAGGGGTTTCAGGAGAGTGATTTTGGAGCCTGACTCCTTGTTGGCTGTGGAATCTGTTGGAGAATGGCTGCCCAGAAACCCACATTGCTTTCTCTTTAGTACTCGCATAAGAGAGATTAGTAAAAGCTTCACTGATTTTGTTTGGGTTCACACATTCAAAGAGGCAAACAACCTTGCTGACAGCTTTGCAAAGTTTGGGCTTGGGCTCAAGGAGTGCTTTAGAATTTTTGAGTCTCTTCCTCATTTTGCCATTATGCCTTTATTTTTACCAATCTGGGGTTAATGTCCAGAGAGGTTTTCTAGTTTTTTTTGTTTGTGCTGGCCTTTAAGGTCCTTTTACCCACAAAAAAAAAGAGGGCGTCTTAAAATTTGGGCGGGAGCGCCCTTACAGGTAAAAGTTAGGGCGCTCCATCAGCGCGCCCTCATTATCAAGGTTTAATTTTTTTATAATACACTGGTCTTGAGGGCGCTCTAGGGAGCACCCTCCATTCTTTCTTTTTTTATGAGAGCCCTCTTTGTCACCATAATTTTTTTAATTCTGGAATTGAGGGCGTTTCTGTGAGCGCCCTCCATTTTTTTTAATATGGCGCTCCCTGTGAGTGCCCTCTTTGCCACCATATTTTTTTAAAATTCTGGAATTGAGGGCGCTCCTGTGAGCGCACTCCATTTTTTTAATAGGACGCTCCCTGTGAGAAGCCTCTTTGCCACCATAATTTTTTTTTTTAAATTATGGAATTGAGGGCGCTCCTGAGGGTGCTTCCATATTTTTTAATAGGGCTCTCCCTTTGAGCACCCTCCTTGCTAATTAAAAAACCAATTCTGTTTAAATTTTCCCCTCTCGTGCGCGTTTAAAGCTCCCTCACTCTCTTTCTCTGAACCATATCTCCCTCTCTAAAAACTTTCGTTCAGCTTCCTCCATCTCCCTCATTCTCTCCGTGCGTTGCTTCTCCTTCACTTCTCCGCGCGCCTCCATAAGCTTCTCCGTCTTCTCCGTGCGTTGCAACCGTAGCAAGCTTCTCACTCTGGTGGTCCGTCTTCCATTAACGTGAGCAAGCTTCTCACTCCGTCTTCTCCGTCTTCCATCAACCGTGAGCAAGGCATTACCTCCCTCCGGTGGTACAAGCTTCTCCGTTTTCTCCGGTGGTCCAAGCTTCCTCTTCCCTTCTCCTTTCTCCCTTGGCGGTGCTTTCATTGCCATTCTCTCCTCTTTCACTTCACGGCAAATAGGGTAAGGATTGCTCACATTGCCATTTTTTTGCTATCTGCACCTCATTTTTGTTGTTGCTGCATCTTTTTTTCCTTCACATGTTTTTTTCTGCTATCTGCACCCCCTTTTTTGCTATCTGAAACTATTTTTTTGTGTTATTAAGGTTAGATAACATTGAAATTTGTATATGAAAATTAGTAATGTGTACATATTATTATTGAATAATTTTGGATTTATTGTTGTTGGTTTGGAGATAAAAATGTGTTTTTTATAAATTTGGGAAAGTTAAATAAATAGGGGATATGCTACTTAAATTTTTTATTGGATTTATTGTTGTTTGTTTGGAGTTAAAAATGTGTGTTTTATAAATTTGGGAAAGTTAAATAAATAGGGGATATGCTACTTAAATTTTCTATTGGATTTATTGTTGTTGGTTTTGAGTTAAAAATGAGTGTTTTATAAATTTGGGAAAGTTAAATAAATAGGGAATATGCTACTTAAATTTTCTTAATTTTTGTGGATTTATTGTTGTTGGTTTGGAATTAAAAATGTGTTTTATAAATGATGTAGGTGTTAAGCATATAGGTTGTCATATAATTACTAATTATAAATGTTTTGATGTTATTTTGTTAGAATATGGATCGTTCTTGGATGTTTGCAAACCACAACTAAGCATAATTTGTAAAGTATGTGATTTGAAAATGTATGTCATTTTTTTTTTTTGCCAAATGAAAATGAAAATGTGAAAAGACAATACTTTGAAAGGGAAAGGAGTTGTGCAATACCTGGGAAATGGAAGACAAAGAGTTGGAGCAATGTTATAACTTACAAAACTAGGTTAGTAGTTTTATGGAGCCTATACTGAAACGTCATATTAAGTGAAATGGAAGATGAAATGATACTGATAAAACGTCACATTGAGTTGAGTATTGTTACATGTCATGTTTTATGGTTGTTTCTATGTAGTTGTATAGGTATTTCATACTTTTAGAACACTTTAAAGAATGCATAGAAAACTATTCAAAGTATGACAAGTTTCAATTCTTCATTTCAAGTAGATAACTTCAATTGTGTTTGTGTTGTGAATGTGTAAATGAAATTAAAAGGTTTTTCATACCTCTAGTAATTGTTTGAATGATAAGGAATTAATATGCATGGTTTTAGAGGTAGTCATTGGGATCAGACTGAAATATATGTGCATGGTAAAGTGGTTTTAAAATGCAAGAAATTGAAAAAATAATAATAATAAGAGGGCGCTTCCTTGGAGCGCCCTCCCTAAGCACGTCCTGTGCATAAGGAGGGCGTTCCAAGAAAGCACCCTTGTTTTGTATAACTAGGGCGCTCCAAGGAAGCGCCCTCTCAAACAGACGCTATGCTGAGGGCGCTTTCATGTTTTTTTTAGCGCCCTCTTTTGACTTCTGTCAAAGCGTTTCTACGAACGTCTTCTTTTTAACGATCAAACAAGAGCAACTTTTATTAGTGCGCACGGAAGCGCCCTTTTATGATGCACGGGAGCGCCCTTAAAGATTTTTTTTGGCATAGTACTTTTTTGGCATAATGCTCGCGTTAAAGTGAGATCACTTATTTCACTTATGTTGAAATTCTTAGCTGTCTCCAATTTAGCACATCACTTTTCTACTTTTTACTATGAGTCTCATCATTTAGTTTTGCTTTTTATTACTTAGGAAACTATTCTCTCCAACCTTGCCACTCTAAAAATTTAACTAAATAAATCTCACAATTGTCACATTTTAACAACTTTAAACATTAATTGATATATTATTTTTATTCTAATAAAGCTGATTGGACCCATTATCAAAGTAAGTAACCGATGCTAAATTAGCACCCATATCAAAATCTCTCCGACGAACTGTTTGTTCTTTTTCAAAGCACCAGTTATTAATTGGAAACAACAAGTTTAAGCATCTTCGTTGGAGATGCCGTTAGTAAAATATTTAATTTATGTTTTTTATCTCCAAAATATCATGATGTTTTTTTGTTTGATCCCTATTTTTTTTAAGAAAAATTGTATTTCATAAGTGATTTTTCATAATTTTTCAAAGATCATTTGGAAAAAAAAAATATAAAAAATAACGGAGGGATCATTTGAGAAAAAAAAATCATTCATGAAGGATTAATTTAAAAAAATAAAAATAAAGAAATAAAATGAAAAAATCATAATATTTTAGAAAAAGAACATAATTTAACTGAAACATTTTTAAAATTTTGTCTCTTTCTTTAAAAATTTAACATGTATATAGGTTATTCTCAAGTTATTCTGTTTTCATTAGAGAAACACATGTAACAGACACGTGACTTAAATTGTACAATTGGGGCCAGATTGGGGTGATTAACCTGGCCAGGCCTCCAATGCACATGGACAGGGAAGGGAGAGCAGGCGCAGCCCTCTGAATTCAGAGGAAAAGCTCCAGGCATGCTGTCTTAAATTCTTAATTGATTCAGAGTTCCTGGGAGAAGAAAACACGAAGCTAAGCCATATGTGCATGTCATGCCGATGGCTTATCGAATTGATTGCGTGTTTGATTTATTTCAAAATTATATTTAAATTGATTGCATGAATCAGACCAACCTGACTGAGAATAGCGTAGCAATGCTGGTAGTTTGAAACTGTGGTTTATCATGAAGGACAATGTGTCCGTTTGGTTTACAGTTGAGTAGAATTGATTCTAGAAATGAATGATGCACGCTTTACGAAGTACGTTGGACGGAAGTGATTTAATTAGAATTGATTCTGAATAACTCAAAAGTTAAACACAGTATATACATATAAGAATAAGAATCATATTATAATGTCGTTTTCAATTAATCTGTATATATACTCGCTTGCTGTAAACACGCTCCACTTCAACCGTATTATAATGATCTTCTTTTATTGTAGGGACCGTGAAACATTGCACCATGGTCGAAGGTAATACAACAGACGGCTTGTTGACTATAACCAAGCGAAATTAACGGCTTTGTGGGAAGAACCAAGACACAAAGGACATGGATGGAACACAAAACTATGAACTCAACTTCACTTTCAACAATTTCGAATTTTTTGTTTAATAAACTAACAAATATAATTATTAATGATGAGCAGTTATAATTCAACGTTTAAACAATATAAATCATATTCTAAATGATTATTAAAAATATACTCCCTCCATTCCATTTTGACCGTCGTTTAAGGTTTCTACACACAAATTAAGAACAATAATAAATGATTTAAAAGACATAGTAATCTTACTAAATTACCCTTATTAATTTACTACACATTTTTTTTTCATTTTACCTAAATATATTAATGAGTAGTGTGGTGCACAATTTTTTTAAGTTTCTTTTCCCATAAAAGTGGGAGGGTAAAAATGGAAAACCAACATTAATATTCACATAGAAACTAGAGAACGACTCATATTATGAAAAAAATTTATTTTCCTAAAACGACTATCAATATGAAATGGAGGGAGTATATAAGTTGGTGTATAATTTACACTAATGTAAGTTGACCTCTTTTCCTTTTAGAATATATATATATAATTTGAAGAATTTAAATTTAAATAAAGAAAAAGTATGCATGAAACGTGTATTAATTTTTTAAAGAAAAAATGCACTAAGAAATTTTGATCTTATTTAAAAAATAAGGATTTGTTAGAGTCCCACACTGCTTAGAGATAAGGTCAAATTGTGGTATATAAGCCTTGGGCAATCCTTGCCCAATAAGCTAGCTTTTGGGTTGAGTTAGGCCCAGCTCCAAAATCTAATAGGATTAAATATGTTTTTAGTCTCTAACATATAGTCAAGATTTGGTTTTTAATCTATATAATTCAAAACAAGTGATTTTGGTCATTCAAAAATTAAAAATATACTAATTTAATCCTTATTGTATAGTTTTCCTACTAATTTGCTATTGATTAACTATGAATTTTTATTGATAAGTATTGAAAAATGTATTTTCACTTTTTAATGGATCAAATCCATAGATTTTGAATTATGTGAACTAAAATCAAATCTCAACTATATTTTAAGGACTAAAAATATATTAAACAAAAAATAATTACTTTATTTTAATACGTATGGATAGTATCTTGAAAAAGTGTAAATCATATCTATATTTAAATATTAAAATTTACTATATTTTCTAGATGATTATGGTGATGATAATATTATATTATGTAACATCCCAAAAAACGTAAGTAGACAATATATATCCTATATATAATATTAAAAAAGTGTTAGCAAGATACTCTTTGTGATTGATTAAAATTCACATGGGTCCCACCATATTGATAGTGGGACCCACATAATTTGGTGGGATCCAATCACATGGAATGTGTTAAAAAGAATGTGTTATTAGCACTCCTGATAATATTAATTCGAAAACAAGTCGACAAGTCTGATTACTCAAAGTCATTGGAAATGGGTTACTGGTCGGTCAAACAATACTTAACCAGTTAACCCACTACATACAGATTAATCTGTATTTGACAAAGACGTGGTCCACATTATACAAATTCGCTTTACATGCATCAAGTGTTATATATGCATAGTTGCATACTGAATTACTGATAAGAGTAATGACAATGACTTCTTTTACAGGTTTATAATTTAGCTACCTGAAATTTTATAATGTTCCATATCGTCCATGTGATCAATCTCATTTATTACGTCGGTGTTGATTCAAGTGGTACATGTTTATTCCCCTTAAAAAAATTCCCGCTTGGAGAGTTAACCCCACCATGATGTGGATATTTCTAACTCGAACAAAATTGCCTCCTATAAAGGATACCTGCAGTTAAACAAAAAAAATTATTTAGTACCGTGTTGACTCGTTTAAGATAAAAGATATATTTTAGAAAATAAACTGTGTAATTAAAACTGTTAATTTAAAAACAATGGTTAATATTTTAATTTTAATATTTCCATAATTTATTATATATATATATATATATATGCACGTATTTTATCATATCATAATTTAGTATTCAAGTTTTGTTCTTTTAACCCCTTTTTTACATAGAAAAGGAAAAAGAAAATAAGAAAAAAAAAAGAAACATAAACATGTGGTAAACACATAGAAGAAAAAATGGGAAGAGAAAGGAGAAAAAAATGATAAATGTGGATGAAAATTGTGTAAATAACGAGTGATTAATATATGATTAATATATGTAATATATATGTCTGATTCCCTTATTAAAAAAAACCAATTTTATTATAATGTGAATGTTTGTTACTTAAATATATATGGTCAAAGAAAAATAACAAATGTGATGAGTGAACAATGTATAAAAAAAAAGAGAAAGATAATTAAGAGAGATGAAAAATGTGGACACAGGCCTTGGGGTGTCAACTCAAAAAGAAAAAGACTAACACCTAGCAAACACCACTACCACTACCATGGATTCGGCATGCAGTAGGTTCCCTAATGCTGGAAGAGGGCTCAACATTTTCCTTTGAAATTTTATAGTTTTTCTATTGATTATTAATATTAATATTTAATTTTATCATATAATATTTATTAGAAGTTTATTTTTTTAGGTTTTTGGTCGATAGAAGTTTATTTTATATATGCAGTACTTGAGGGACGCTCTGAATGGGCTGATATGGATTCTAAAGTATTATTTGATCCAACATCTTCAGCCCAATGCGATGCCCCTGTCTCTCTCACTTTGCCTTCAGTCATTAACATCATTTTTGGAAGAATTTTGCTGTATTATCAAAGTCCCCATCAATGGTTTTTACTTTTTGATAAAATTCCAATTTGAATCCGAGAATCTAGATGTGCAATATGTAAGTTTCTTTTTATCAACAAACGAAAAATATTTTCATTAAAGGAGTAGTGGGTACCTCAACCCATTGTGTAATATATAAGTTTATACTTATTGAAGAGGCTTAAAAATTCTTACGTATAAGATTATTATTACTCTCTTTTGTTTAACAGGTCCTACATATATATAGTTACAGTAACAATTATACTGAATGAAATACTTACCTCTAAATTTTTATGATTAAAAATTGTTTACATTAATTTGTAAAATTTTATAGAATTTAATTTATATACACTATCAGTATAAAAAAATTTCACACAAACATCTAATGGTGTTACACCACATTTGTTATCAATGATAAATTAATTAAGTTTGTGGTTGAGTAGTCATTTCAATTAGTTTATATCTTATTTAATTAAATTATAAGTTTATTTGGTTGAAATAAAGAGATTTTTGTTAAATGAATTTATTTCACAAACTTATGCTATTTTTTATTTTTTTTCAAGAAAAAAAACCCTCCTTCATCTTCATAACTCGTCACTTTATTATTACTATTATTATTGACATATTTTTAAATATTACAATATTTATTT
Source organism: Sesbania bispinosa (assembly GCA_026901365.1). Taxonomy (NCBI): domain Eukaryota; kingdom Viridiplantae; phylum Streptophyta; class Magnoliopsida; order Fabales; family Fabaceae; genus Sesbania; species Sesbania bispinosa. The sequence continues at coordinate 1,098,827 of QLOH01000141.1, forward strand.
TTATTTTTTTAATGAAATACTTGACTTTTATCAAATGATAAAATTAAAATTAATTAAAAATCTAAAAATTATAATCACCGGAAATATATTTTTATCTAAAAAGTAGAATTTATTTTATATATCATACAAATATGCTATTTTATTTTTTTTAATTATTTTCATAGCTAATTCTACTGAAACTTCTAATTCAATAACTTAAGACAATAAATTTCACATTTTTAATTGAAAATTAACTTTTCAATTTTCAACTAATTTAGTTTACCAAATAAATGTAAATGCCTATCACATTTAAATAGTTTTAAGAAAAGAAATAGTGTTTTCTAGGAGAGAGAAAAACTTTTTCATTTGGAGGAACTAAAGAGTTATGAAAACATTCTTGATCCAATGGAGTAAGACAAGTTCTAACCCCGGATCACCTTGCATTGAGGACTGATCAACCAAAAATAAATAAATAAATATTTTTAATTTTTTCATAATTTGGTTTCTAATGAGAATATCTTCATAGAAAAATAAAACATTCCCTTAATCTTTTTTCTAGTTTTTATAAAAATTATTAACTAATTTCTTATTATATTAAGTATCTCTCGTATTAATTATTTTTTTCCCTCATTTATTGTTTTCTTTTAAATTTTTTTCTCTCTCATATTAATTATTAAGGATACAATTGAGAAAAATTTTAATTATTTATCAACATTCTAAAGTGACAATCAATGTGAAACAAAAAAAAAACAACTAAAATGACACTCAATATAAAAAAAGGGATTTTTTTTTTACTTTAAAGGTAAATTACATTTTCCCTACTAAATATGCTTAAATAATTCATTTGCAACCATTGATTTTAAAATCAATTTTATCTAATTATAAATCACACATACACTAAATATGATATATTTCATCCATTTTGATATACATTCGTTTTTTATTTTCTAAAATCCTAAAATTAATAATAAATTATTCAAAGTTAGTTGTAGATGATATTAAAAGTATAGAGAAAAAAATGTCAATAGAAAACTCATTCATATATTGCTTATCACAGCTACCTAAATTTTTTTTATATCAAAATAGATTGAAATATAACACACTTTATTTATCAAGCATGGATAATGTATTTTTTATTTAAAAATTAAAATTAATGTAATTTAAACATCTCCCGATAGAAAGAATATAATTTACTCTTTAGTAATTAATTTGTTCACTCATTAATTGTTTATTTTCTCATTCCTTATGTCAATGTCATATATAAATAAGAAATTTCATTTTAATAATTTTTGCATGGTAAATTCTTCTGTTCGTAAAAGAGCCAAAGAAAAATACAAAGCATATATATCTCCCTCTTAAATATAATTAATTAATTTTGGTTCTTTCTATTGATGGCGACCTTTATTTTTCCTGTTGTTATCTAAATGTTTTTAATTTCTCTTATGTAAAGGTGTCCACTGAATGCTTCGAAATGGGACCCAAAGTTTCCTGTTTATTTTACACGGGTCTTCCTCCTTTTATCCATAACAATCCAAACATATCTTAACCACACAGTGCAGTACAAGCTGCGAACTAACGTGATTTCATTCTCTAATCACTTAATACAAAAATAAATTAAATCTGAGTCGAGCATTGTTGAGCTAAAATAGTTATATATATCATCTAATGTTATATATATATTGTGACAAAAGCGTCAATTAATTAGTTATTTGATCTAATTATGAATCATTTCATATTTACATTAGACTGATATACTTTCTCATTTTCTGAACATTTCTTTAAATCAATCTATCTGTACTAGATCACAAATATCCTTTACGATAGTCAATTCTGTTCGAGCTGGGTAAGATTTCTACGGATGACAAAGCGCTTTCTCAGTATTTAACACTACAACTGTATATTCAAGGCTCGAACTCGATATTACTAGTTAAATTGGAACAATCACTTACCAATTAATCCATGTGTTTAGTATACATTATAAAGAAATGTTCAAAAATGCTAAAGGGGAATGCTAAAAGAAACTTATTAAGAAAAAAAAATTATTAGATTGAGTAACATTAAAGCTACATAAGGTGATCATAAATACTAGCACCCAACAAATAAACTTTGGGGTCAAGTAATAAATCCTCGACCAAAAATGAAGGATAAATACCTGGGAGTTGGTAATGGTAACTATCCCTTCATTCCCTTTCTCTGGTTTATCTGTCACAAGATAACACTATATACAATTAACAATTTTAAGGCTTGGACCTTTAGAGTTTAGACAAAAGAGTATAAAAGATCTAGATTTGTCTCCCACTTCTCTTACATTTAATCTTTAAATTTCTTTCACTTTTATAATATGTTATTAGTAAGGCACATAAAGAGCCACCAATAAACTACCCCAAAAATTCAATTAATCTTTCTAATTTATCACATCATTATTGAGGTTCATTTATTAATACCACTAATGTGACAGAGAAAATTGAAGTTAATGATATTAGACCAGTCAAAATGTACTGCCACACACTGCATGGGAACGAGTTAATTACTGCTTTAATAGATTTCAGCATTTTATGTGCCCAGATTCTATATATAGTGACCAGGCCCTTTTTGTCACAGACCAACTTTTCCTTAGTCATCACTACTATCACCAAGCACTGCCTCCTTTTCTTCTATCACTTTCTTCCTAAACTTGTTTCATTATTATCAAACTCCATAGATGGCAGCTTTTTCATACCAATACCATCCTTTCCTTGTTGACTCAGCATTTTTGCTTAACATAAACACTGGTCCTCCTCCAACTCCTACTCCTCAGTTTCCCTTTAACCAGGAAACCTCTTTCAATGTCACAAATCAGGATACTAGCTGTGTTGATCAAAGCTCCAAGATTACCATCAGTGACAATGAGCCTTCTGTCACTAAAAACCTTAGTCCTCAATCTTCCATGGTAGTGGACAAGCTTGAAACTGGTGAACAGGTCACTCAGAAGGTGACCCCTATGGAGAGAAAAAGGAGAACCAGAAATGGATCTTCCTTGAATAATCACCAATCTAAGGTTTGTGTAATGGTTTTTATTCACTTTGTGATTTAGAACATGTTTGGTTTAACGTTAAAACATGTTAAGTTCCAACACTAGAAATAATTGAGTTATAAAATCTAAATTTGAGTTTAATCAGCTTCGATGCAAATCAAACACAGACTTAGTTTTGTGTATTTCTTCTACTATGTAGTATGTACTATATATATATATATATATATATATATATATATATATATATGTTAACCAAATATGGTTGTTGTTGTTCTTATTATTTTAATTGTTTTGTTCTTAACTTCTCATTTTGTTAATTATTATTATTATTATAGGAAACTGTTACAGAAGGGAGGAACAAGAAACAGAAGAAGAGCAATGGTGAGGTGAGAGAAGAGGACAGGGCAAAAACAGAGAAGAAGGATCAGAAAAAATGTCCAGAAGAGCCCCCAACAGGTTATATCCACGTCAGAGCAAGAAGGGGTCAGGCTACTGATAGCCACAGCCTTGCTGAGAGGGTACACTACAATACTCTTTCACAACTTGAAATTATCTTTCTTTGGGGTCCCTAAAGTGTTAATGTTGCCTGCCCGATCATGAAATTACTAAAATGCCCTTGAGTTATCTTCAATATGTCTTTATTCTTAATATTGCAAGAAATGGATTTCAGGTGAGAAGGGAGAAAATAAGTGAAAGGATGAAGAAGTTGCAAAGACTTGTGCCAGGCTGTGATAAGGTAGGTAAAATAAAACTTCATGCCAGCACATATAGGCCCAAACTATCAAAATTCCAAATAATATTAAAATGTTGTGTTTTCTATAATATTTTATTAGTTAGTATTCATGGACTTTGTTATTTTCCAGCTCATCTAACAGCTTGATGTGTTTTTGGTTTATATTAGGTGACTGGAAAGGCACTTATGTTGGATGAAATAATCAATTATGTTCAGTCTTTACAGAATCAAGTGGAGGTATACCACCACACCAATATGCTCTAGTTTTTTCACTAGTTATTACACCTTAATTATTCATTACCTGTATGATATGTATATATACTAACAAGGTAGCTATATATGCCTCTATCTTCTGTAGTTCTTGTCCATGAAGCTTGCTTCTGTGAATCCTATGTTCTATGATTTGGCAACAGACCTAGACACACTCTTGGTTAGACCAGAGGTGAGGAAGATGTGCTATACTAATACTGGCATATACATAGTAGATTTTAATTATTCTAATAAAAAAAGTCTAATCATGAAATTAACTTGGTCTGTTTAAATTTTCAGAAATTAAATAGCTTAGCATCACCATCACCACTATCATCAGTGTCACATTGCAACAGTCCTAATAACCAAGCAACAACTTTTGCTGATACAACCACCATGACCCCCACAACCATTTTCCCTACTGCAAGTGACTACCTTATGGATACTTCAACATCACTTTTTCTACAAGGGCAGAGGTCAACAAATGTCCTCTCTGAGGTATAAACAGAAATCACCAAAGATAAAAAAAATTGATTTTTTTTTTTAACAAAAAAAAGGTTTTTTTTTTTCTTTTATTAATTATTCTGACAAAAACGTCATTTTCAGGATACCGGTAGTCATTTCTGGGACGCAGAAGACCAGCGACAAAAGTTTCTTCATCCATATGGATTCAGCAACAACTTATGTTCCTTTCATTAATTTAAAGTTCAGAGAGCTACCCTACAAAACAACCAACATGTTGTAAGCTCTCAAATCCTGACTCATATATTCAAATTTATTTTATAATTTAATAATACATACTTTCTTAAGCTTATAAATTACTATTATTTTCTTTTTTCAGGAGTTAGCTTTTACATTAGGTAAGAAAATTCCAAAGCAGCACAAGATTAGCCAAAGAGAAGTTTAGCATTTGCAAGAAAAACCAAAGCTACTCTTGGTATCGATCAGTATATATAATAAGTACATGCATCATCAATTGAAGGGAGAGTAATTGGTATTGGTTCCTACTTCCTAGTTCATCAGATTAAAGTGATTTGAAGATGAATAAATTAAAGGGTATCAATTAAAACCAATGGATGAAGAACCAAAAAGGACAGAAAGTGCCGACCAAATAAGACCATATCTTTTGTAGATCCATTGTTCTGTTCCATCGATTTTTGACTCTCCAAAGGACTCTTTTATTTTGCACAAATTCCGAGAGACTATCAATACTACTACTACGTACATCAGACATTGAAATTTATATCATGTAATGTAAATTATTGAAGCATTGATTCTTGTGGTGGTAGTTATTCTGTTGGTACAGTTAAATTTTACCATTATTGAGAATGAGAAATGAAGGGTTGATGCTACGGATCGTGTTCTTGACATGACTGGCCATATATTTGTTGGTCTAGTTAGCTTGTGATGTATAAATAAATGTATGTGTCTGCAGAATCTTCAGAGTTTTGGCATCATTATGGTTGCTATATATTGTTATTTATTATTATAATTTATGGGTTGAGCCATTTCGTTTTTTCAACAGTTTAACTGTATAGTGGCCTATTGTTTTAGGCTTTTAGCTTTGGTCCAAATATAAAACTATGGTTTCGCGAAATTAGATTTAAGCCTCGTTTGATTCCAAGTTGCTACATTACGTAACCATGGTCTGTAGAATTGATTTAAAATCATTTTTGTCCAATGTACTTCGTAAATCATGTATTACTCATCCCAACCATTGATTTTTAGAATCAATTCTACTCAACTGTAAACCAAACAAACATTTATATCATTTTCGTCCAACGTATTTCATAAAAAGTGTATCATTTATCTTAATAATTGTCCGTTAATTCCATCTAATCTGAAGCTAATAATTAGGCTAATTCCATTGCTTAACCAGCAAGTACATGCGTATGTGTTATTTTCTTACATAAGAAATCTAGCATAGATATGAGTTTGTGTGTGTGTAATAAGGAGTTTTAATTACTAGCATTACTTACTCCGTTAAAACAACTATAGTCAATTTATTAAAAAAGAAAAAAGAAGAGAAAACCCTAGTCCATTAGCTTCACCTAAATGATAAAACAAAGCAAAGAAATTGACGTGACAATTTTTTGTTTCTATAGACAAGGAAGTTGTCTTTGTATGTGGATGGAACTGTAAAATGTGGAGAAAATCTTTCATACTTTCAGAGTGCATGTGCTATGAGAATAGAGGAGAATTTATCCCAAGCTGTGTACATTGAACCATTACTAAAATACGGCATGGCCAAGATAGAAATGTCAAGTACGGATAGCTCATAAAGATGTGGTTAATTGGTTCTCTTGAAAGTAAGTTTTAATCAGGTGGGTAGTTATGAAACAGGGTTCATACTTCTTTTACGATTGACTTTAGTTGGCAAGCTAGAAGATGAGAGAAAGTCCAATTCTTTATGCTACAATCAATTAAGAGTAAACCATCACTTTAGTCCCTGACTTTTTCAGAGTCGGACACTTTAGTCCCCGACTTATGGAAATACACAATTTAGTCCCTGACTTTGTTCAACATTCATCAGTTTAGTCCAAAACGTTATATTCCGTTAAGTCATTGTTGATGTGGCAATCTAACTTGTCTCCAGGGTCCAATATCCATCAATTTAGTCCCTAACTTTATTCAACATCCATCAATTTAGTCCCTGACTTTGTTCAACATCCCTGACTTATGTGTCATCCTTTTCTTTGTACTCACCCCTCTATATTATATGATTATTAACCCACCTCCATGGTTGAAACATCACAACTCGTTGATTTATTTAATTAATCTAGAGTACATAGTTGCATGCTAGTTGCATCCATAGACAAAGTATGCATATTAATTGCATGGCAGCATAAGATCATTTGTGCTTTTAGGATGTTTTAAATTAAAAGTCACCACCAACTCCTCCAGAACCGCCACCATGCCCACCGCCAACTCCTCCTCCAAATCCACCACCTTTACCACCTCCATAGCCTCCCCCAGCACCAATGCCACCTCCATGGCCCCCGCCAGCACCACCTCCTATGCCACCACCATGTCCACCTCCAACTCCTCCACTTGTGCCTCCACCTTTGCCACCTCTAGCTCTGCCTCCGATAGAATAAATAGAATAAACTTGCATACTATTTTTCCTCAAAATTTTCAAATATTACTCTTGCATTTTTTATGACCTATTAATAATTGGATTCTTTAACTACTGTCATTTTAAGTGATCAAATTTGTTGAGTGTGTTGTTCTTTTTATCTCATTGTACTTGCTCTACCTGGATTTTTCACATCTATGTCATTTGAACCTCCTTCTCACTCTCTATATATCTCCTTATATTTCTGTTTTGGTGTTTTAAATTTCTGGGTATATGTATTATTGTATTTAAGCTTGTGCATTGTTGCTCAAATTAAGAAATTGAATTGAATTAGCTCAAATTTTGGGATTAACTGGGTTATTATATTATGCACAGAAGAGGTGGCTGTGAAAAAGAGAGGGGTGAGTGCAAGGAGAATGATGACACGTAAGTCAGGAATGTTGAACAAAGTCAGGGACTAAATTGATGGATGTTGAACAAAGTCATGGACTAAATTGATGGATGTTGAACCCTGGAGACAAGTCAGATTGCCACATCAACAGTGACTTGACGGAATATAACGTTTTGGACTAAACTGATGGATGTTGAACAAAGTCAGGGACTAAATTGTGTATTTTCATAAGTCAGGGACTAAAATGTCCGACTCTGAAAAAGTCAAGGACTAAAGTGATGGTTTACTCATCAATTAATGGATCATATATTATTATTAAACGAACTCCAAACCATATATAGGTACATACTTAACATTGGCTTTTATATCTAGAGCTTCAGCTCAATTTGAGAGGCTAGGGAATTCAAAATTTTCCCTATGAATGTCTCCATTTAAATAATGGGTTTGGGAGAGGCTAGTGTGAAAGGAAGGAAAGTTTGTTTTGAATACTTGGAATCGATGTGACAATAAATTCATCCATATATATTGACAAAGAATGCATTAAATATATCAATTTTAATTTCTCTCTCTTTTCTCATCTTTCTTGTTTTTTTTTTCATCTATTACACTTACCGTTATTGATATGGATTCAGTTTGGTGAACCAATTTGACCCAACCCAACTTACCAGTGGGTTGGATTAGTAAAACTTAGACTCACATTTTTATAGGTCAAAATGAGTCAATCCACGGGCTAAAATGAGCTCGAGTCAGGTTGAGGTGAATTGACCCACTTTTTTTAATTTTTTAACTCATTTTTTATTATTTTTTCTATCTTTTGATTTTTTATTATTTTTTTAAATTAGGTGAGGCAACACACTTAACCCACCAAATCGTGGTGGGTCTAGTTGAATTGGTATCTTTTCGGCTCACAAAAAAAAATAAGCCAACCAAACTCGATTCACTTTTACTCTTTGTTTGGAATGGATGATTTAAGGACGAGAGAGAAATGAGAGAGTGAGTTGGGAGAGAGTTTTTAATACCACCTTGTTTGGTATTACATTGAAGAGGGAGATAGAGGTGATGTTAGATGTGGGGCCCACTAAGAAATAAATCTCCCCATTGAAGGGGAGAAATTGGGGTGAGAAGGGGGTTATATTATGAAAAGTCAATTTTGCCCCTCACTATATTAGTGATATGTTGGTCAATTAATTATGAATGTTTTTTTATTTCAAGGGTAATTTCATCTTTTTACATTTTTACACATCTCTCTCATTTCCCCACAACCAAACAACTATCATAATTAATTTCTCTCTTATTTCTCTCATACCAAACAACCTCTATTTCTACTTAATTTCTTTCCTATTTCTCTCTTCCCTATTTCTCTCTTTAAACCAAACAAAGGGTTAGCCTAACCCATTATGAGTTAACTCGATCAGGTGAGTCATGTTGACTCACTTTAACACCTCTGCAATATTAGAGTGGATTTTCTCTACAATAATAAACACCTACCCACACAATACATGTGTTTTTATCTCTTTTATTGGAGATGTAGAGGATCTCATATCCCGAAATTGGGGTGAAAATTTTATTTTATATCAACATTCACAGTTAAGGTAAAGAAAAGAAAAAAAAATACTATGAGCTTTCATTTTCTTTTTTTCTTTTTTCAGTTATCACTGGTTGTTGCAGTCCTAAGTGGTCCGCATATATAGTGAAGGACGTAAATGAACAATCCTTGCCACTCATTCTATCTACTGCTTCTTTAATTTTCTCCAGTTATAGTTATGAAAAGTAAATGGTTTTGGTCCATAAACTGGATAAGGCATAGTTTTACATAAAAAGTGAAGAAGTAAAAGGGATAAAAATAAAAGTCAAGGAAGAGAAATTAACAAATGGTTTTGCAAATTACAAGCCAATTAAGAAGATAAAATGAAGTGGTGAGTGAGAGAGAATTCCATCTCCATCCTCAAGCAACTAAAATTAAGAATTTCTTTGCCTTAGTAGATATAGACAGTCCATGTGGATTTGGTGTTCCTCCTGTTTTCTTTATGTCGACCCACATGTTGCATTGTCCTCTCCAATCATATGCACCTTCTTCTTCTATGGGTCCTTTCCTAAAGAGATGCTACATGATCAGATCAACTGGGAGAGGGTGTTGATGTGTCTTGTATAATAACTGGCCATCCATTTGTTACTTATTAGAAGAAAGAGCCTCAATCTATATTCAGTCATGTCTAAGTCTAATCCACCTTTTTTCCTACACTAGCCTGCTCTAGAACCAACTACTTTGTTCTAGACTCACAGTTCATCCTTGTTTTTTGGCAAATTAAAAGATCTGAGTATTAAGTAAGGTAGCCATCAATATATATAAATTAAATTTGAGGACAGCTAGCTAGTATATGGTTGATAATTAAATTAGTTCCATATTATAATTATTTAATTTCATATCTATCATAGCTAGCTAGTATGTATATATATATATATATATATATTTGTCACCTGGCTCTATATACTATACCTAAGAAAAGCACATGAGCATGAAAGGAATAATAAAGTTGAAGAAGCACGCACAGTTCCCAACCAAAGGGGTTTGAGAAGACAAGGTGGTGCCAATTGTTTAGAGAACCGTTGGTACCCAAAGAAGTAAATGTTGTATACATTTGTTGGTCACCAACACATCCATCTATAAAATGAGGGGTCCCCCTGTTTTTATATTTTGACAAACAGAGTAGGGTCATCTTCCCTCGACTGACAAGTAATGCAGTACTGGCATTGTCTCTGCCTCTGCTTCATAGATAGAACTTGTTATGTTACTTCTTACATTTTTCGTCTCCAACCAAACCAAACCATTCCATGCTACTCATTCATCGTTACTCCATCACCCCTTTGTTTGCATATAGAAAAATAGACAACATGTTATGATTCTCGTAAATAATACACTCAATGTGGTATTTAAAGATACGATTCTTCCAATTAATAAATTAGTTTTTTGAATTGGACTTTATTCATGAGCTTAAGTCATAAAATGAGAAAAAAATTGAGAAAGGAGCTTTGTCTTCTTTAAAAGAGGGAGAAAATGAGAAAGAAAGAAAGAAAAAACTTAAAAAGAACCTCTAAGCTTCACATTAATGTTTTTTCAATGGGATAGAAAGATTAGTGGAGAGTAGAAAGAAAATGTAACAATCATAAGATTTATTTTCTTTCTTACAATTTTTTTTCATTAAAATAAGCAAGAGGAGTAAATTTTGCATACTTTTTTTATTTCTTTGTCTCTTTATTTTCTTTTTATTCATTTTATGTCGTCTTATATTTTCTTTACTCCAAACGTTACATTAATGCTCAAATAAATGTTTTATAATTTAATAGATTTAATTATGACATTTTTTAAGTGTGGAAGCACCATTTTTCTTTTCAAAAAGTTTAAGATGTTAAAAGTTTAAGCATACCTTAATTAAGTCATCTTAACCCAGACATTACTTAAAAAAAATTAAATTATTAAGCATACCAAAATAATTTTCATATAGACTCTTCCAACGTTTTTTTTTCATTCACAAAAATTTAACCCAGACATATTACTTAAAAAAAACAATTAAATTCTTTGCCACCTAAACTAACAATTATTAATTTGATATAGAGTTTAACTAACATGCATTGACAATATAAAAAAATTTACATTATCATTCAATAATATATTGTCATGTGACGTCCCATATATTATTAAACTTAATAAATAAGCTTGATTGTAGTTTTGATCCTTCTAGTTTGAACTTTGTATAATTTTTGCCCCGCAAGTTTGTTCGAGCAAATTAATTAAGTCTCTTTATTTAGAGCCGACCCAAGGGTAAGACTGTTCAATCCCTTGCTTTAGGCCCCCTATTGTTAGTAACATCCTTTATAAAAAATAAAAAATATTATTATAATTAGGCCTAGTTCATTGGTTTATAAATTGATTTTCCTCCTCAATGGTTGATGGTTCAATCCTTGTTAAATGAATTTTAACTTTTAAGGTTCATTTCTTTCACTTCATGTATATTGGGCCGGCCCTATCTTTATTTTTAAAATTAAGCAAATTTGGTCCATCCCTTAATAGTCTTCTACTTAAAACTTAAATTCTCCCTTTTTTATTCAATATCTTCACAAATTAAATTGATTAAATCATTTTAAATTTTCTTAATCTGAAGACCCACTAATCAAAATATCAAATTTCACCTAATATGGAAAAATCCCAATTTTTTGCTCTATTTAAACCCTAATTTCAGATTTTACAAAATCTTTCAAATTTTTATTAATTTTTTTATTTTTCAACCTTTAAAATTATTTCATATCTCAAATCTATCATGAACTCATAAATATTTGGATTGAAAATGAGAATTTAAGGGTTTTAGGAAGAAGACAATATTGTTGAATGAAGCAAATTTGCTTAATTCTAAAATAGGAGGACTTAATTTGCTAAAAAAAAAACTTGAAAGATCAAAATTGCAGAAAGTCCAAATTAGAGTGACTAAAAGTATAAATAAGCCTAATAAATAATGTGACTACACATCATTGGATCACAGTGTAAGAAACCTGTAAGTTTGTTTTTTTTTTTTTAATTTTGAAACTTCCATTGATAAGAATCCAGGGGGTGGATTCACTTTGCAAATCTATATAGGTTTGGATGAAAGTAAGTTAATAAAATTATATTGGAGAAATTGTTAAAAGGATAAAATGAAAAGGTTGAAGAATGTAATGATGAAGGGATAGATGACGCCTCTTCCAAGGATGAAAGATAAGTTAAGCGACACCACAAGAGGGTGGTGATTAACCCTTGATAAGTCCAGGGGATGAACGTCACAAGGAAGAATTCCATGATAAGTTCTACGAAAATTAATTCTCTCAAAAGGGACAAACCAAATTCTGACTTTTACTGATTCAATTATTTCAATGATTGTTATCTTCAAATACAATTCAACCCCTATATATAAACTAAGTGTCTGTTTAAAATCGTAACTCCTAAAATTGAAATAAGGAAGCCACTATCATGCAATTACCATGTATGGTTAATTGCATGTTACAAATTCCTAAATTAAAATAACAATAAATGAAAATGTAACCCCTATTTTCCTCTTCAGGTTGAGTACGTGATTTGGGGAATAACTAGGTTGGTTGCAATAAAGATTAACTAATGCGTGGTCGGATGGCATAGGGTTGGCCGACTGAAAGAAAGATGATAACAACCGGAAATAGAACTTTACATTGCTGGAGGTGACCCTTGAACGCATGAGACCTGACCCACAAACTACCCAGTTTGACTCTCCATTTTTATGGGTCAACTTTCCTTTGGTCAACCTTGGGTCAAAGAATCATGACACCCATAATTAGGATGAGGATTAATTTCAGTATTAATTTCATTTTGTAATTAGGAATTCCTTGTAATTTGCTTAATTGTAATTTTTTCTTAATTACCATTAGTACGTGGGATGCTATTTTTAAGGAGTTTTAGTGGCTAGTGGCTTCCATGTTACATGGCCTTAGGAGACCATGGGTTTAACACCCATGTAGGATAGGAATTGCATTTCCTTGCATTTCCTTGTCCTTCTCCTAGCCACCTCCTCCTCCTATAAATAGAGAAGCCCCTCTCTTGTATTTACACTCTTGATCATTAGTAAAGTTATTCAACTGAGTTTCCTCCTCCATTGTGAGTAGAGAAGGGTTGATGGTGCTTTCCTAAACCACTCATAGACTTATCCAATTTTTCTGAATTGGTCTTGATCTTATATGCAGAAGGGGTTGTTTGCTACAATGGCGATCTTCTACCTCTCAATCTTCATCCATTTTTCTAAGTTTCCTCTTCCTTTTTCCTCCCATTTTGCATTGAATTTACGACATATATTTCCTCATTTTGATCGGCTTCTAACATCACCTATGACTCTCTAGTTTGGCTAGTGGTAAAGTCTGAACGTTTGGTTTTCTAAAGCCTAATCAAACCTTACCCCGAGTAGAAAAGGCTAGAGTGATACTACTTTGGACTTCAATATAAGCAAAAAATAAAACTCATTCTAATTAAGAAAATTAGTTAACCTCATTTAGTTCTCTTGATATCATCTAAAAATCAATTGTATTCTCTAAATTACCCATGGGGGAAGAAGAGAGCCAAAGAGAGAACCTATCTCACACTAGGTGCCACATTGAAGGGAAAGTTTGCAAAATAATTATAGATGGAGGAAGTAGTAGAAACCTAACAAGCCTTAGGTTAGTTTACAAGCTCAACCTACCCACTACTCCACATCCCTAACCCTATACACTTCAATGGGTAAATGAAGAAGAAGAAGTTAAGTTGGATAGGAAAGCTAGTGAGAATTAAGTTTAGAATTGGAAATTATGAGGATGAGATGTCCTTTGATGTTGTACCCTTAGAAGCCTCACATATCCTTTTAGGAAGACATTGGCAATTTGAGAGAAGGGTAAAACATGATGGGTATTCCAACACCTATAAGTTCCACCGCCCAGAAAAGAAACACTTACTCATGTCTATGACCCCCAGGGAAGTAAAAGAGGATCAAGAAACACTTAGGAGATTAATAGAAAAAGAGAAAGAAGAAAAACTTAAATGTGAAAGTGAGGAAAAAGAAGAAAAACTTAAGAAAGAAAAGAGAAAGAGTGTGAAAACTTGGGAAAGCAAATTATCTCATCACATGATGCTAACCCTTGTAGTGAAAAATTGGATTGGTTGATGGTGAGTAAGCTTAATAGTTAAAGAAGCTAAACTCAAGGTACTGAATGGGAGTTTTCTAAATTAACTTTCTTTATGCATGAAATGCCTTTTTCTATACACAATTATATGCCAAAAAGCATTACAAGTTTGAAAGATCTAAACAATTTTGATAGTTCTTTGAAACCTATTGCATGTTTAAGGGAGCCCACTAAGAGTGCCATAAAGCTTACTAGAGATGCATGTTTAGTCAATTCCTTTGGACTATTTGGATTGCTTGATAGGAAAGATAGCAACTTTAAATTGAATATGCATGGACCTTTGGTTTGTATATATAATGTGCATACACATTCTGGACCTAAAATGATTGTTTCATATAAAGATATGTATTATACTTTTGAACTAGTAAAAGAAAAGAATAAAAATTGGGATAAGGCTATCATGTGTAGGAAAACTTGTATGTTATCTATATCACATGTTGACATGCCTCATGATATGCTTACTCAATGTGATTCTTTAAATGTTTCACCCAACATGCAAACCTATGACAATTTTGATATATGTAAGGTGTCACCATCTATATACTTGAGTAAGTACATTTATGTAGACATGCCTTTTACTACAACTTGTAAAAATAATTCATGACATGCATGTGATTTACTCTATGGGCATGGTGGATTTTTAAAAAATATTAAAAACATTCATGCCTCATAGTCTCAAATGTGCTTTCATTTGGAAACACACTGTAGGATATTTTAATGATTATAACAAACTACAGTGTACGTATTAGGAACTTGTGCAAGGGAAGTTTCTTATTCCTCCCTAATGTGCAGTTTTTTTATGAAGAATGGGCCTAAAAAAGGCCAAAAAAAGATAAAAATAAAAAACAACCTAACTCACTCTCTGGTTGACACCACTAGAGTGATAAAAAATGTAATCTATCTGAGTAAAAGCTGGAACAGAGCTAAAACTACAAAATGAGGAAGGGTTACTAAGCCCATATTTGGCAAAACAGTTTGTTAATCCATTAGCCTCTCTAAAAATATGGGCCCAGGTAATACTCTCAAAATCCCTAGCAATTGAACAGATGCTTTCAACCAAACTGAATGCAAAATGGGTAACCACACAACCCTTCTCCACAATATCAATCGTAGAGATGGAGTCAACTCCAACCACAACCCTAAGGAGACCTTTCCTCTTAGCCAACTGAAGACCCTTCAAGATTCCTTGGAGCTCAGCATGAAGAATCGAGCACCGGACAAGATTAGCCAAGAATCCCTCAACGAACTTACCCCAATGGTCGCGAATGACGCCACCGCAAGTAGCCTTCGAACACCACTCAGCAGCCGCTCCATCAGTATTGATATTAACAAAGCTAATCGGAGGAGGAGACCAGCCCAGGATGCTCAGATTTGACTGATTGAGCCCTAAGGTATTTTTACTACTTCTTTCAAGAGCTTCTATGGGTGCTTTAACTTGAGCAAAGATTTTGTGCTTGATACTGTCAATTGAATCTCAAGTATGATTA
The DNA here is from genome assembly GCA_026901365.1 of Sesbania bispinosa. Taxonomy (NCBI): domain Eukaryota; kingdom Viridiplantae; phylum Streptophyta; class Magnoliopsida; order Fabales; family Fabaceae; genus Sesbania; species Sesbania bispinosa. The sequence goes on from QLOH01000141.1 coordinate 1,114,466, forward strand.
AAAACCACATTATTTCTAAGCTTCCAAATCTCTTTTAATGTGTAGCCAAAGAGAAGGTCCCTGCGAAGGGAGTCACCATCCGGAGGAAGAGAGTTAAGGGCATAGAACAAACAGGTATTAGTGGAATTAGGAGCATGGAAACCAAGTAAGTACTCAGAACTAAACATAGCTTCCCATAATTGATTTATCTCTGCACAATCACGGAATAAATGGAGATTTGTCTCCTTGTCTGAATGGAAAAGAGGACAGCTATCATCAGCTGACAATCTCCTTTTAGATCTTTGAACATTGTTAAGAAGACCTTGCGAGGCAATCTTCCAGAAAAGTAAACGAATTCTCTGGGGGCCCTGCCAACCCCACACTTTTTTTTCATTAATCTATTAGGACTAGAGAACTTAGAACCAGAGATTAGGTCATGGGCTGAACTAATGGAAAACCAACCATCACTAGATCTTTTCTAGATAACTTTGTCCATTCCCAAGTTGGAAGAAGGAGGACTTAAACTCTGAATTATGTTGTAAATGTTATCAGGAAGAATATTCCTAATAACCTCCATGTTCCAGCGACCTTCAGACTTAGCAAAGTGGGAGACAACAACTTGGGAGTCTTGATCATCAATAGGGAAGGTAGAATATTGATTAAGAGGCCCCAATTTAGGGATCTAAACATCTGTCCAGAATCTACAAGAAGAGTCATTCTGCAATCTCCAAGAAATATTAGAAATGAATTCATTCCAAACACTACAAACACCTTTCCAAAGATTAGAAGCATAACCTTTTGATTTCACTATGGGAATAACATCACTGCCACACCCATATTGAGCTCTTAAAACTTGAACCCACAAGTCCTGAGAGTTGTGAATTAAACCCCAACATATTTTCATCATATAAGCTTTATTTAAAATATTTATCTTCCTTAAACCAAGACCCCCACATAATTTAGGACTACAAATTTTATCCCACCCAATTAAGTGAATTTTCCTTTTGTCTTGGGTATCCCCCCAAAGAAAATTTCTAGAAAGCTTATTTAATTCCTCACAGGTAGATTTAGGGAGCCAAACATATTACATAAGATAACTAGGAATAGCATTTAAGACAGATTTGGATAAGGTTAGTCTGCCTGCAAAAGACAAAGTATTGGCTTTCCATCCAGAGAGTCTACTTTTAACTCTACCAATCACAGAGTTAAAAGTGTTCCTACTGACCTTCTCATTAAAAATGGGAACACCTAAATATTTTCCAAGGTTTTCAGTTCTTTGGAAACCTAAGGAATCTGAAATCTCACTTCTCACCTGAGAGCAAACATTCTTAGAAAAATAAACCCGAGTTTTTTCCTTGCTAACCTTTTGCCCAGAACTAGCACAAAATAAATGAAGGATAGTAGATATAATTATAACTTGGTCAAGGCTAGCCTCAACAAAAAGGATTAGGTCATCAGCAAAATCCGAATGAGAAATTTTAGGACCTCTCCTACCAATTTTAAAAGGTTTGTAGAATTTATGGTCAACAACAAGATTTATTAAGTGAAAAAGCCTTTCCATACATAGAACAAAAATATAAGGAGACATCGGGTCAACTTGTCTAATACCTTTAGAGGGTAAGAAATGATCCAAGGCCTCCCCATTGAAAAGCACTCTCATGTTAGAAGTAGATATGCAAGCATGAAGAATTTCACAAAGCTTATTAGGAATACCAGTTTCTTGTAAGGTGTCACTAATAAAATTCCAATTAAGCCTATCATAGGCTTTTTCTAAAATCAATCTTAATTTCCATCCAACCTTTTCTCCCTTTTTTCCTTTTCATAGAATTTATAATTTCTTGGGTTATTAAGATGTTATTCCGACTCTGTCTACCAGCTATAAAGTTGCTTTGATTAGGACCCACAAGGATATTCATAATAGATTTAAGCTTCTGAGAGATCAATTTAGTAACCACTTTGTAGGATACATTTCATAAACTTATAGGCCTAAATTGAGTTAATTTAGTAGCACCATCAATCTTAGGGATCAAAGTAATTAGGGTATCATTTATCCTAGCAACTTTGCTAGGATCGTCAAAATTTTCTCTAACAAGCCTACAAAGATCTTTTCCAACAATATCCCAATGGGATTGATAGAAAACAACATGAATTCCATCTAAACCTGGGGCCTTTAAGCAACCCATAACAAAAATAATTTTCCTAATATCTTCATCAGATATTGGCTGATGAAGCAAATCTAGGATAACAGGGGGCAGAGAAGGAAAAAAGTTTTTTAGGCAGAAAGGAGAGTAAGGAGCTTGATCCTGAAATAAATTCTTAAAATATTGATTAGTTAAAGTTTCCAACTTAGATAGATTAGTAACAGTAGATCCATCATCCTTTAATAAACTTTGAATTTTGTTTTTTTTCTTCTAGCTATAGTTAAACCATGAAAATACCTAGTATTTTTATCTCCAAAAGCTATTTTATTACTCCTAGATTTTTGATACCATAATAATTCCTCTTGGGAAGCTACCTCTCCATAATCTATTGGAGGTTTTCAAGGTTGGAATCTCTCCCAATTAGTATTTTTTTTGAAATACCATCTAATCTTCTAAGCAATTTTTTTTTCTTTCTACCAATATGACCAAAAACCTTCTTATTCCAAGTTTGAACTTTAGAAGTGAATTCACCTAAGATAGAAAACCAATCTCTATTCCCAATCCAGTTATTTTTAACAAAATCTTTAAAAGAACGGTGGGTAAGCCAAGCAGCAAGAAATCTAAAAGGTCGTCTATGAAGATTAGGAGGTCTATTATTCTCAAAACTCACCATAATCGGACAATGATCAGATTTAAAAAAGGGGAGGTGGATGAAATTAGCATTGGGGAATCTAATTCTCCAATCCATGTTAATCAACCCCCTATCAAGACGCTCAAACAGGTTACCTCTTTTCCATGTGAAGGGGTTACCAATGAAACCAACATCCAATAAATTGCAATCAGAAATCATGGACCTAAATTGATTCATACCACGCAAACTAGGATTACAAGCCTCACCAAGTCTCTCATCAAAACTTAAAATGGAGTTAAAATATCCAATCAAACACCATTCCCCCAAAACAGAATTAGAAATAGTCCTCAAATATCCCAAAGCGAGTTCCTGTTAATAACCTGAGGGTTAGCATAAATAGAAGTTAGCAACCAAGGGGAATTCTACTGATATTAAACACTCATATGAACAAACTGTCTGGAGTGGGTTATAAAATTAACAGACCAAAAATCATTATCCCACAAAATCATAAATCCTTTAGCTTGACCAATTGAATCATAAATCTTATAGGAATCATAACCCATTTTCTTAATGACTTTTCAGCCTTAGGACCACTAGCATGAATTTCCAACAAAATCACTAATCTGATATTATAGATTGATTTAATATCTTTCATTAAATTGATAAAGCTTTTAGCTAAAATTCCTCTACAATTCCAAGTAATAAAATTCATTTAAAATTAATGGAAGTGGGAAGAGCTTTCGAATCAGTAATACCTGATGATTCTGAGCAATCATGCATAATCAGATCGGAATCCATGTTACCTTGTATGACATTTTTCTGATGGGAATGATCTGGAGGTTTAGGCTCCTTTAGAACATTAAGATTTACAGCCATGACAGCTTCCTGAAACTGATGAAGAATATCTTTATCACCTGTCATTTTCTGCATGATCTTCATCATAAGCAGATGCTATTGTTCAGTAGAGAACTTCTTCTCTATGTTGCTAGTGCTCCCATCAACCTAAGAGCTATTAGGATCAAATTTCTCGGATAAGGGAATATTGCTGGGAGGATTTTTCCAGAACTATCAATTGGCCCACTGACTACATTAGTCTTCTTTGATAAAGGTTGAATAGGCTTCTTTACATTTAGTTTCTTTGATGGCCCATTCTGAGGGTTTTTACCAGCAACAGGATTTCTGATTTTGTGTTCCTTAATCTGAAGAGTAGGTTGTGGACTTTGAATATGCAGAGGAGTTTCATCCTCGATGACCTCATTAATAACTTCAGTATCCTCGAATTGAAGTAGGGAAAATCTAGACCCATGAGGAGGATCTTGGTCTTCTTGGGAAGATCTATTAGGAATAGAATTTTTATTCCCATTGCCCTGATAATCAGATTTTCTCCTTTGTGGTTTCTTGACAATCATCCACGGCCCAAATGGGTTGGCAGAAGCTTTACTTGGCTCCTTTTCTGGATCATGACCTTGACTATTCAGAGGTTGATCTTGAGCAACATGGTCAGCCGACGAATAAGATGCTGGAATTTCAGGGTTAGGTGAATCTGGCTGAACAGATTCTGCATTTTTGCTATAATCCAAAGGTAATTCCACGCAAGAATCTTCCCTATGCCTATACTTGCCGCATTTAAAGCATATTAGATGCAACCCTTCATATTCCACTTGTAGTACCAAGTTTGAAACCTCAATTTCAGGGATTAAAGGTTTTGATAAATCTATTTCTACATAAATACTAGCAAACCTTCCTCTAGAATGTAGAGAGGTGAGAATATCTATCTTGATCAAAGAACCTAAGGTATTACCAATTCTAGCAAGAATAGTAGTATTATATAGTTCAATAGGCAATCTAGGGATCTTAATCCATACAACTACCTTTTTAACCTTTCTTGCTTCTTCAAGAAATAGAGGCCTCCAGCGTTGTACTATTAAATAATGATCCAAGACCATCAATGGACCATCAAAAAGCACATGGAGGTAATCTTCTTTTTCCATGAAATAGGCAAGGTAATAATCATCTGGTAAATCAATGAACTTGATTGGATTTTTGCAGGCCCATTATCTTCGTAATCTGGATTCCAAGAACTGTAAAGAAAGCTCCTTCCCTAGTACTTTTACAACCAGCGCTTGCTTCCAAGGTAGACACCATTCATTATACTTCTCCTCATCAATTTGAATTTTTGGTCTGAATGGATTAATTTTCTGTCCAGGATTTGCCTCTTCTGCATGCATTGACCGCTCCTCATCGCTAGATTCCTCTGCAAGAACCACAACATCATCCACCTCAAAATTATTTGAGTTGAAGAAGCCTACCTATTGAAGAACCTGGTCCTTGTAGGATGGCCTTTTGGATGAAATCTCTTAGAATTCTTCCCTGGACAGCAGTTAGCTTCATCGCCAATCTTTATTTTCTTTGTGCTACGAAGCACAAGATCTTCTTCTTGTGTAGAAAGGTCCTTTTCTAGGGCGTTCTTCAGAGCACTCATTGTCTTGAGATAATTTTAGAGAAAGAGGAAACTGACGTTACCAATGTGTAGAGGAAAACCACGGCTTGAAGTTCATCTAAACACACATATTCCCTAGTGTGCAGTTTATTGTTCTACCTACATGGCATGGCTTTAGGCGATTCGTCTTTAACCCAGGATCCAATCTCTTAAAAGCTAAAGTGTGCAAGGATGAGATGGTTCAATCTTCAATAAGGGAGTTTCCTTACCCCTATCTTATTTACCACATGTTCATCCTTTATGCTTTTTTGCTCCTAGTCTTTATGATTCCCAAGTTCTTTTGCTATGATTCATTGATCTCCTATGCCTGGGAACCATACTTATGGGTCTTCTTGATGCTTAGGCCGAGGGAAGCTCATTCTCAAGGAACTTATATGATTCCAATACCTAAGGGAAGTCTCTTTTTATCTTATATCCATGTCATTCATTCCATTTTATACCCACCTTTTTCTCATGGTTTCTATTGTTAAATTTTTAGATTTGAGGACAAATCCTTTCTAGGGGGGAGGCAATGATGGCAACCGGAAGTAGAACTCTACACTTTTGGAGGCTACCCTTGGGCGCATGAGACCTGACTCACAAGTTACCCAGTTTGACTCTCCATTTTTATGGGTCAACTTTCCTTTGGTCAACCTTGGGTCAAAGAATCATGACACCCATAATTAGGATTAACATTAATTTCAGTATTAATTTCATTTGTAATTAGGTATTCCTTGTAATTTGCTTAATTGTAATTTTTTCTTAATTGCCATTAATGTGGCGCACTATTTTTAAAGAGTAGCTTCCATGCTACATGGCCTCAGGAGACCATGGGTTCAACACCCATGTAGGATAGGAATTGCATTTCCTTGTATTTTCTTTTCCTTCTCCTAGCCACCCCTTCCTCCTATAAATAGAGAAGCTTCCCTCTTGCATTTACACTCTTAATCATTAGTAAAGTTACTTTGCTGAGTTTACTCCTCAATTATGAGTAGAGAAGCTGTTGAGTCTCAAAATGTTATTAAAAGGCTAATAATGTTTTAAGTCTCATAATCCCAGGTTTTAATGAATTACAAATTTGGTTATTATTCTTGCGAAAAGGAAAAACTTCTGATGAAGGTATCTTTTTTAATATTTCAGAAGGTATCAACTGAAGAAATCCTATCCTCTGAAGCAATGAAACCTTCTGAAGTAAAGAAACCTGTTGTGAGTACTCAACCTGCTGAAGGTGAAGAACCCCCTGAAGTTGTGAGACGGCGCCGTACTAACGTCTGTTCATCTTCAATACAATATTCTCTGATATTCCTTTTGAAGACTTTAGACAACCGTAGCCGCCTCAGTTACTTGTGCCTTTCATCCTTCTGGAAAGTCAGAGAAAGTGCTTTTTGGCATATTTCAAATTTCTCTCACCAAAAAGGAAAAGTCTGCTGTGAAGTACAAGCTGCTCAGAAAAAGTGAAGCCTGCATTGTTGACTCTACTACCTGCTACTGCAGAAGGTTTCAGGCTATGTGTCACAACGGGAGCATTTGCATTAAATGCTATCTCTCAACGAGAAATAGAATGGAGCTCAACGGGCTGAAGTTTCTCACTCTATAAATACCAAGACTCCATGAACAAGGACAGAGAGAATACAGAGAAAAACAACTTGCTGAAACGCTGCTGAAATTTATATTCAACTGTTTCATTATTTCATCTTTGTACAACACTTCTATATCCTGAGTCTTACTCAGTTATTTGTACAAGTTTCCCAGTTCAAGCTCTAAACTTGTGTAGTTTAAGAGTTTGAGGAATCTTACATTCAATTAGTTTCTCTGGTTTAGCCTGAAGAGGCTGTCAGCAAAGAATACTTGGGTTTGAGTCTGGAGAGGCTAGGTGTGTAAAGAATACTTGTTGAGCCTGGAGAGACTAGGTGTGCAAAGAATACTTGTTGAGCCTGGAGAGGATAGGTGTGCAAAGAATACTTGTTGAGCCCGGAGAGGCTAGGTGTGCAAATAATACTCGTTGTAATCTTGTAGGATTAGTGAAAATCCAGTGGTGGTTTGCCCTAGGACTGGACGTAGCTCACTATGTTAGTGGGTGAACCAGGATAAATTTATGTGGTCAAGTTCTCTCTACCCTTAACTCTTTTACTTTCCGTTGTTTTCTGTTTTAATCTAACCAAGAAGGGTTAAGAAACGTTGTTTTATTAATCAACGCAGAAAACAATCATTTCTTCACACGAAAATACTTTAAAATTGTTTTTACACAACCTTATGAGTTGCATCAGCAAGTTGCTGAACTTCCCAGTTTCGGAAGGTTGCTCAAATATTTTTAACTCAGTTTTTGCTTGATAAAAAGGTTTTCAAAAAAATATGTTAAAGATTATAAAACACTATTTAACTCCCCTTCTAGTGTTTCCTGTGGTCCTAACAGAAGGGTTGATGGTGCTTTCCTTAACCACTCATAGACTTATCCAATTTTCCTAAATTGGTGGCGTCTAGCCTTGATCTTATCTGCAGAAGGGGTTGTCTGTTGCAGTGGCGATCTTCCATCTCTCAATCTCCATCCATTTTTCTAAATTTCCTCTTCCTTTTTCCTCCTATTTTGCATTGAATTTACTGCATATTTTCCTCATTTTGATCGTCTTCTAACATCACCCATGGCTCTCTAGCTTCATTTCTAGATCCGATAACTTGTCTGCTATCAATTGGTAATTAGAGCTCTGCAAAATTTGAGCTGTTTGGAGCCAATTTGGATCAATTTGGGTTGTTTGAGGTGCAAAATTTTCTGCATTTTTATTACTTTTTCCCTGTATTCAAGCTTCATTTCTATGTAATTCTTGGACTATAGGACTGTTATGAGCCCGAGGTGTTCTTCTGTTGCACCGAAGCATCTGTTTTCCTATATTCTTACTTGATTTGAGCTAGTGTAGGGGGCTATATGCCGTGGTTTTTATACTCTCTCTAGGCGTTTGTTTAAATGTTTGTTCACTAATAAGTGCCAATTTTGAGTGAATTTGTATATGAAATTGTGGCAATTATGGTCTTAATTGTATCTGTTAGATATTAATTGTCCCCAATTTAAGAATTATTGAATTCAAATGTATGTTTCTGAGTCTTGATACAAATGAAGTCATTTGATCCCACTTTTTGTACAAATTTCAGGTGATTAAAGATGGAAGAAGGAAAGGATTGGAAGAATCATGAAGAAATCAAGAAAAAGAGCAAAAATGGAGCTTTTGCCTTTTTCTCGCTTGAGCGAGAATTGTCCAGAGATCGGTGTTTGTGGGTGACATTCCCGCTCAAGCGAGAATAACCTCGCTTGAGCGAGAAGACCTTTCTTCACCATGAAGTACTTTTCTTGCTTGAGTGAGAATTGACTCACTCAAGCGAGAAATTACTTACCCAGAGACAAAACAGAGTGAGAAATAGATTAAAATGATTCAGAACAGAATACTTTCAACTTTTAAAAGCTTAGGACGAGGACGAAGGTGATGAAAAGCTCCGGAAGTCATTTTTCTTCATTTCTTCTACGATCTTTGTGGTTGTAATGGCTGCCATGAGCAACTAATTTCCTTCTTGGGATTGAATGTAATCGATTCGAACTCGGATATATTTTGGTGATATTTATATATAGTAATCTCGGTTCTATTTGATATTGGTGTTTTTGTTCTATTCTTAATGCCTAATTTATCAGATCACTAGATTCTCGAATTCGATTTTTAGATCTAACTGGAAAGTATTTCTAGAAATCTGATATGAACGAAAATACTCGATATGTTGTAATGTTAGGAATAGATTTCAATGTATCGTTTGATTTATATCATTTGATCATAAAGTTGGATAATGTGTTAAATATATGAGGAATCAGTATTTAGGAGATTTTTCTTATGAATTTTATACTTGAGAATCAGTATAAATGATTTTAGTATGTTGCATCTATATCGATAGTTTCAAATGCTATATGTTTTTATTTATTCAGAATACAGACGAGTGAGATAGATGAAATTCAATACTAGTTTTTCCAATTGAATTTTCTCTAAACCTTTATATTGTTTTTAGTACCTATATGCAATTTAGTTTATATTACTATCAATCCATCATGAACTAATCCATTTTCTATGTATATATACTTAGTGAGCGTGTTATAACTTTGAATTTTAACTGAAAACTGTTCCTCGTGGGTTCAACACTCTTACTCTTAAACTATTATTATATTACAGTTGATTTTGGTACGCTTGTTAGAGATTCAACACTCACTTGTTCATAACTGTTCTTGCTTGTTCTTTATAATTTTGCTTGTTTCGATTCTGGTGGATTGTGGTAAGTAGAGGCATTATTGTCTTCATTTTCCAAATATCGTTCACCTACATCAATTCAATCCACATTTCATCCCCATTTTCATTTTCATTTCTGTCATTTAATTCATGAGGATAGGATATACACAACTGCATATAGGACACATGCATCGCTAGTTCTTATGCAGGATCTTAACTTTAAGCATTGATGCTTAGTTTTTGACAAGGATGGAACACCCGTGTCTTCGCTTTTTATTTTAGCACTGGTGCTTGTAGCTAGAAGCACCGGTTCTTAACATTAAAAAAAAAAGAAAAATTGTAGTGTGGTGTATGATTGGTTGATAGGTGGATTATGGGGTCCATTTAAGAAATTTTTTAGGGTTGCACTTGTTGGGATAGAGATAAAAAGTGATTTGATTTTTTAAAGTAATAAAAATAATAAAGTAGTATTGGGAAAGTGTGAAAAATTAGTAAAATAATAGTTTAAGAAACTTTTAAAAGATGTGGGATAAAGATGGCCTAAGATATACATTTATAAACAAGAGAGAAAAGGAAAAAAAATTAGAGATTTAATGAATGATACAATAGAAAAAATAAGAGAGAGATGGAAAGGAAAATGAGATGAAAAATGAAATGTAAGAAAGAATAAACGTATAAATATTATTATTACTGAGCAACTCTCAAGGTTGTAAATTCTGATTTGTAAGTGCCAAAGTTAATTAAAATGTGCTAGGATAAATTCAGTAAAAATTATTTCCATTATATAAATTATTTTAAAAATGTTTTTATCTTTTAAAAGAATTAGGGATTTTACCTTTTTTTAAAAAAAAAATCACATAATCATTATAATTTTTTAATTAAATAATTGTCCTTTTAAAAAATACATGGGTCATATATGCTATGTGTACCAGCTATATATAATATGACAAGTCGCCATCTAAAGTCCTCTAAAGTCAGAGAAGGATTTATAAATAAGGCAGAGAAGGATTTATTTTGGATTAATTTTTTGAAAAGCCTAGCTTATATATAGTTTCATGTGTATGACAAAAAAAATGTTAGAAGGATTTCCATTCTACGCTTGACAGTGTCTGAAAAAATCTCTCACTGGGAAATTAAAATAAAAAAAAAAAATTAATCTCAATGTATAAATGACGTTTTGAAACATATATAACCAATTACTAGACTACATAACCAACCATGTGGCATCCCTGTCTAATTTAAATATAGATTTGTAGTTTGCCACGTAAATATCCCCAAAGCCTTCTCTTCCTCTTTTTCTTATGGTACGCGTGTATGACTTTTTAAAATTAAATAAATCTTGAAGTTGAGTCACAGTTAATTACCAGTGCTACTTCACTAATAAAGGTCTTAATCATCGTTGTTTGTAACTCCTTACTCTTTAATTTCTGGAGAAAGAAAAATAATAATAATATGGTACATAAGGTTCGTACTACGTACGTAAGGGTGTCATAATTTTCACCAGTGACGAATATTAATATATCTGTGACTAGCTTAAAAATTGACATGTAATTGTCATTTAATTTAATAAATAAATGGCATGAGGCTTGTGATAAGAAGCTTAATCAGCTTGTTTATCCTGATATGGGTACACCAATATATCTTAATTTGACTCTAGTGCGGTCCTAAACATCATGATTAAGAATTAAGTTTCAACTTGATTGAAGACTGAAAGAGTGAAAGTGAAGTCTAATCATGGGTTAATGTACCTATGCAGGTCTAAACCCAAACGTAGAAACCATTAAATGGTAATGATGAGTTATCAGGTAACATCATATTCATACACGCTTATCAAGCACGAATAAAGCAATTAATCTTAATTCCTAGTCGCTAATGATGAGTTTGGGAGTATATATGATTATTTATTTTTCTGTTTATTGTAATATCATGTATGATCTGATCATATTGGCATCTTACTTTCTATACATCCTGTCAAATAAATAATTAATTATTGGGAAGATATATTGAAGCAGCATTAATCTAAGCTCTAACTAAATTGTTGGGATATGATAGATGGTTTTGTCGGGTCCAGTTACATATTGATTTGTTCATATATGTAGCTGTGAGTGAGATTGACACTACAACTTTCTCCCAACCAATAAAAACAGTGATTAATTAAAACACAACAGTGCTTAGATGCATGATTAATCTCAATTATAATTAAATTATATAAAGGGTTCAGCCACTTATTCATTACCAGAAACATGGCAAACACGAGAGAAAACGCTTCACGGATGTGTCTCCGGTTGTTTCAACTCGGACTAAGATTAGCTAAAATACAAGAGCTATATATAAAGCAGACACGTTCTTTAATTAATCTGGAGTTAATTAATCTAGTTAACTTGAGTGCACTAAGCTAATAAGGGGCCGGGTAAACCATACATCATGCTAGTTGTTATGTTAGAAATTGCATGTGACAATTTTCGCAAGTAATAAAATTATTATGAAATTCATAGATCAGGTAATAGTTCATCATGGATCATACTTTTTTTCTTTTTAGAGAAATTTATTGTGAAGAATGGCGTTTAGTTTAAGGTAGGGAAAGATATTCAAATTTACTACGGTCAATAATTTGGTGCATTTATACAATCAATAAATTCACACCATCTGATCAAAATCGGATAGTTCATATGCTAATTAGATGATTAAATTATATTTAAAAAAATCTCGACATTTGAATTATGGACGACCCAGATTTACTGACAGTGTGAATACACGAAAATGGTGACTACACCAAATTTGGTTTCAGTAATAAGTAATAACACATAGTCTATATAAAAGAGTTTAATTACGTACTATGCACTAACTTTCAATGATGTGTTGCCACATCAATTAATAAATATGACACCTCATACATTTTAAATTCATTAAGTGATGTGTTCACACATACGGTGTAAAATATTTTTACATTGACAATGTATAATAATTAAATTCAATAAAAAAAATACAATTATTTCATTGTCAAAACATTAGACTGAAGATAAGAATATTAAAAAAAATTCATTAAAAAATGAATTTATAATTCTTTTATATTATTCATGATGTAATAAATATTTTTTATGAAAACTTTTCATTCTCAATATTTTTATCCTTAACCTATCACTGATGATATTACATTATTACCAAAATCGATATTTATTTTATAAGAATTAATGATATGTTAATATTTTATTAACACTATTATATATATACAAATTAAGTACGGAGATTAAATTTGGGCTAGCTAGAACTTTTCATACAGGCATAATTGAAAACAATTGCTTTTGAGAGAGAGAAATTAATTAACTCCAAATTTAATTTTATAGAATTGTTTCCATGGATGGTGTCTGTGTTGTTGGGGGAAAGGATAAGGGCAGGAGATTATCGTATACATATTGGCCTCTTCATCATGAGTCCCATACCAGAGAGAGAGAGATGAGAGTCTTAAATTTGGAGGGATAGGGACCAGCCCTGATGACATGAGGGGACGGTGCAGAGCCAATGGAGAATGGAGGCCCACATATGGTCCCATGAGACGAGGGAGGAGCAAACCTGGCCTCATGGCTTGGACCCTTAGGTCATTGAATTGCATTGTCCCTTTTGTCTATAGGAAGATATAAAAGGTGACATTGATTTAATAGAGGGGTATCCATACCTTCTTGCACCTTAGTTAGACATGGGCTGTCCCAACAATGCACTTGCTAGTTTAGTCCATATACATGTTTTTTTATTATGTTATAATCTTTTCTTCTTCCACTTGAACTCTCATTGTCCATGCTTTATTTTAATTATTACCCACCACCAACCATCTTCTCTAAAAAAACTAAAAACAAATATATTTAAAAGAAGATATTAGATTGTTATTATAGTTTGAGGAAAAAAAGTTATTGCTCAAAAGCTTTTAGGTGAAGTGATCATCGATATAGTACTGAGTTTTTATTATGACTATACTGAGATGATGGGATCAACCTTGTTGAGGAGCAAATTTTCAATACTCTTATAGCACTTATTATATCCACTTATAACTACTCAATTTATGGTTAGTACTTTTTATTTAATTTAAAAAAATTAAAATTAAAATAATTAATCATACATAAATAGGTGTAAAAATTATAATAGTGGCAATATTTATTAATTACAGGAGGACTGAATTTTTTTTCTTAATTAGATAATTTTGTTCTCTTTTGTACTCCCCTTTCTTGCACCAAGTCCATCCAAATTAAGGATAAAAGTTTTATTTGCTAAGCCTTTTATTGTCAAATTTCAAATGAATGTGTACTGTAAAGTATTTCTTACGTTGTATTGAATGAGTAATTTTATAAAATATAAAAAAATGCTTTATTTTTCAAATAGATTGATTATATTGATAAAAATATTTTAGTGACAATTAAAAAAATTAATTATAAAAATATAGATGTTTGGAAATTTCTATTTTAGATTATTTAAATATTTAATTGAATTTATGAAAAAAAAAATTAATGATTATTTGAATATATTAAATCACGTGATTGAGAAAATTTAGTATTAGTTACCAAAAATTAATATAAGTAAAGATTTCTTTGATTAAATAATTAACTAAAGAAAAAATAATATTATTTTGATTTAGTATATTAAAATTTAGAATACATATCAGAATATATAATACGTGAATTCATAAAAAGTACATACATATAAAGATTATCTTAATTTTCAATTAAAAATTTAAATTTTATATACATATGGAAAGGTGGATATACCAAAGCACTTATTATTATAATAATAATAATAATAATAATAATAATTTATACAAGTATAGGAAGATAATTTTTTTTTTATCAACTAGGAAGACAAAATTTGTCATGCACATTTGGAGTTTGAAGTTTGAACCCACTAGGTGGGAACTTATATTTCAAATAGCATATACACTTGTTAGAGCATGTTTGGGTGGGTATTTCATCCCCCAAACATTTTCTCAAAAGCAACTACTAGTTGCTTTGAGAAACTTGTATTGGAATGATAAATTCATATTAGAATTCGTGAAATGTACATTTGTAACTGTTATCCAAACATGTTCTATTGTTGTATAAATTTCATTTCTCAAAGAAAAACGTGATGACTAGAGCGAGATGAATTCAATGTTAGTTTTATTTAAAAGATTATAAAAATTGGAATTAATATATAAATAATATACATATATATAATAAATCATTATTAAAATAATTTATATTAATTAAATTCATTTTAAATTTTTAAAAAGTGAGAAGTATATAATATCTTCGTTTTTAATATTTTAATTTATTTTTACTTCCTTAAATATTTATCAATTAAAATAATTTTGGTTTCAGATTTTTTATATTTTTTAAAATACTCATTCAAGGTATGAAATGTTATTTGGTTTGATTTTAAAATTCGAAAAGAAAGAAAAAATAGAAAACACTTTTAAAAATATGGCTCACATATTAATTAAAATACTTTTCTATAAATCAAATACATGTCAAATATTAAAAAACCTTAAATTTTATTTTATATTTATTTATTTTATGACCACTAAATTATCTTTTATCAATTATTAATGAGATAGACTGGACTAAGTTTTCTTATGAATGGACATTTTCCTTATCAAGCATATTTATAGCTTACTCATATTTCTTTTCCGAGTCCCACTAAACAAACGAAACAAAGCAAAAGCTTTAGTGGAAGAATTTACAAAATCTAATCTTCACAGGAAATGATTTAATTCTTAATTTTAATTCACTTATAACATAAAATAAAAGAGTTCTTTACTATCCATGAATTGTACCGTGTTACTTGCTTTTAAAAAAAAAAAAATCAGTTTTTATTTTTTGGCAATCTAAAAAACCACTGATATTATAGTGATATCATACTTTTTCACTGATAAAGTAAAAGAAATCCTTTGGAAATGAAATCTAAACTGGGTTTTTTAATATATTTCTTTCTAAAAAAAAAAAATCCAAACTGGGTTTTTTGTTACAAAACTGGGCTTTTTTTGTCATAAAAAACTGGGCTTTGTATAAATTAGAGTACCCTGATGAAAGTTTTTTTTTTCATTTTGGGCCGGGCGTGCTTCATGGACTCATGGTTGTCTTCCTATGCATAAAGGGCATTCTTTTCTCTTTGCTTTGGGCCTTCATGTGAACAGTGGCCGACCTACAAAAGTGTGGTTTAGGACAACCCACAGGAAGATTCTGACAAAAAAAAAAAAAACTACAGTAAGACTTTTCAGTCCAATCAATTGGACTTTTGGATCACATTAATCGGTGGAAACTTTGTGAACCGTTTAATCTGTCTATACTTTATGTGTGGTCATACGTTCTACATCGTTTTCATATTTTATACTACAATAGAAAATCTCATTAAAAAGAATTCAAATTAAAATTATTGTTGAAGTGGATTGTTTATTGAGTAAAATTCTTGCACGACTTTATATTTAAATACTTCATCTTTATTTATCTATAAAAGTAAGGGAATTAAATTACTAGGGATAACTTTACCCACCCAAAATAAGGGCAATTAGGTCATTTTATTAAAATAATTTATTTTACATTTATTTTTTTCACTAAGCAAATACACTTAAAATTAATAGGGAGTACAAAGAGCATCAACTCATATACAAATGCAAGACATCAAGACATAATTAAACTGGGAATAAATTGGTTATAAAATAAAGACTAAGACCACGACCAAGATAACCATACTGCGAGGAGGACTAAAGTCATAGTTCGGACCATTACCAAAGACCAAAAAATCCACAGTGTTGCATCATATTCTCGCACTGTTGCATCATATAGGAACCACTTCATAAAAAAATATTTGCATTGCATACCAAAAAGTCGTGTCCAGCAAAACAAGCATATATAGGCCAAATCAAAATGGTACTAAAACATTATTGCACCATTGCCATAAGGCTGAACTGATACCAACACCATATACCGACAAAATCAAAATGGTACCACCAACACAACAAGACATATATAAGCCACTGCTACTGCATAATTCACGTAAGACCAAATTTAGACCAACCCTTACACATGAACAAAATCAGACTGATACCAATACTCTCTACACTGACACTATGCCAAATAGAATATAAGAACACCTATTTTAGGGCGCTCCCATGTAGACTAGCGCTCATATTGAGTTTTTTTAACCTTAGGGCGCTTTTAATCTGGGCGGAAGTGCCCTGCACTTAATTTAATATTTCCAGTTAGGACGCTCACATGAGCGTCCTGTATTTTATGGTTATTTATTTTCAATTTATCTCATCAGGACGCTCACACGAGCGCCCTGATAAATAAGACAATGTTTCTGTACAGGGTGCTTGTTTGAGCGCCCTCCTACCCTAATTTTTTTTCTTTTTTTTTTTTTTACTGTTAGGGCGCTTCCTGAGCGCCCTCCTCTCCCTTTTCTGTTAGGGTGCTTCAGGGGTGCCCTCCTACCCCAATTGTTTTTCTTTTTTTCCTTTTAGGGCGCTTCCTGAGCACCCTCCTCTCCCTTTGTGTTAGGGCGCTTAAGGAGCGGCCTCCAACCCCAATTGTTTTTTTTACTTTTAGGGCGCTTCTTGAGCGCCCTCCTCTCCCTTTCTGTTAGGGCGCTTCAAGAGCGCCCTCCTACCCTAATTATTTTTTTTACTTCTAAAGCGCTTCTTAAGCGCCCTTCTCTCCTTTTCTGTTAAGGCGCTTCAGGAGCGCCCTCCTACACCAATTTTTCTCTTTTTTTTTTTTAACTTTTAGGGCGCTTCCTAAGGGCCTTCCACTCCCTTTCTGTTAGGACGCTTCAAGAAGCGCCCTCCTTTACTACTTATAATTCGTTTCAATTTTATTTTTTTTTCTTCTGCGTTTCAGTTTTATCTCTTTCCTGCATAAATTAACCTAGCCGCCTCTCTCACCTTTCAACTCACTCTCACATTTTGTTTAGAAAGACAAGAAAAACCCTAATGCCTCTCTCCTTAAAGCCTCTTCCTTTCCTCCTTCCCCTTGTTCTTTACTTTGTTTTTATTTTTTCTCCTTCTTCGTTCATACCTTTTTTTTTTAACCTTTCTCCTTTATCTCACCCTACATCTCTTCTTTTTTTCAGGTTTTGTTGCGACCATGGTAAGAGGGAGAGAGAAGACCAGAGACACTAAGGAGAAATGCAACTGCTAGAGGAAAAAGATACGGTCATGAGCCATGACAATGGGTGGTCAGAATAAACAATGACGGAGCTTGACCGTGAGGACACAGATCTGGGCAGAGGAGTCTCGCACGGTGGTGATTGCGAAGGTAAGGGAGTGGCTAGCTGTTGTTGTAGGGACAGTGGAGTAAGGGAAGCTTGTGCGACGGTCTGTGGTGGTTCGATTGACAGTGGTTGTGCGGTTGAAAGGGATGACGGCTGGATCTACACGATGCGTCCAATTTTTTTTTAAATTACACTTGGTTAGGGAGCTCACTGGGAGCGCCCTCCAGGACACGCAAAAAAAAAAATCTTGAGGGCGCTTCTGAGGGTGCTTCCGTGTCTTTTTTTAAGGGCGCTTCTGAGGGCGCTTCCGTGTCTTTTTTAAGCGCCCTTAACTGACTTTTGTGAGGGCGTGTCAGAAACACCATTCTCTCAACGACCATACTAGAGCAATTACTATTAGTGCACACGGAAACGCCCTTTTATGGAATACGGGAGCGCCATAATAGACCTTGTTTGGCATAGTGTGAATATCATCATCAATAGGGAGTATAAATAGGACAAAAAACCAGAAATGAAAAACTGCAACTAACATTGCTTTGCTTTTATGTCAAAAACTAGTATTGAAAAATACCAAGTACACAGTCTTCATTTAAGATGAAGGCACATTATAAGTGACAATTGCCAAGATAAGAATGGATAGAGAAATGAAGTATCCTTAGACCTCAACCAATTCCAAGATCTTATTTTAACCAATTCTGACAATTTTTCCAGCATAATCAAAGCAGAAAAGAAGGGAGAAGGCAAATATAAACTAAAAAAATACCTCTATTATCCTTGAATTGATAAACTACAACATCAGCATCTACAACATTAGCATATATATATAGGAGCTGAAGGATGCTAAACAGAAATACAAAGGAAAGCCTAACTAACTAACAAAAACTACTTAATAGAAATTAACCAAGCTAAGGTATACAAAGTATTAATGCTTCTTCAATACCCCCCACAAGCTGGAGAATAGATATTTAAGACTCCAAGCTCTGAAAGAATATATGAGAAAGGAGATGGATCAAGAGCCTTTGTAAGTATGTCAGCATGTTGTTCTTTGCTAGCTATGGGAAGGAGATGGAAGAGCTTGGCTTGAAGTTTTTCTCTAACTAGATGACAATCAATATCCAAATGCTTTGTTCTTTCATGGAACACTGCATTAGAAGCTATGTGGCAAGCAGAGGCACTGTCACAGTAAAGGAGAGCAGGTTAATGTGTGAAACTCCAAGATCACCTAATAAGTAAGTCAGCCATTGCAATTCACACACAGTAGTTCCTAGAGCTCTATATTCAGCTTATGGGGAAGATCTGGAAATGGTAGCTTGTTTCTTGGACTTCCATGAAACCAAAGAATTGCCAAGATAAACACAGTGGCCTATGATGGATTTTCTAGAATCAGGACATGTTCCCCAATCAGAGTCTGATTGTGGGATCATGTTACATAGAAGTTGGCAGTGATAATCAGCTAAATAAGTGGGTGGTTTCTTCAGCCACAAAAGCAATATTATCAATGGGATTATTGTGAGTCTGAATGACTTCATTGGAAAGAAAATCAAGGTTGTTGTCTATTTGATCATCATGCTGCAAGCTAGTGTGAGTATTTTTATAGAAAGGGAAAACATTTTCATAAAAGATCACATTTCTAGATACAATAATTTCCCTAGTGGATAAATCAAGAGTGACATAGCCTTTAGTGCCAGGCCTTATACCCAAACAAACACATTTCCATGCCCTAGGATCCAATTTCTGTCTATGTTGAGTGAAGGTGGAAACAAAACAAAGACTCCCCAAAACCTTTAAATCAAGGTAAGTATGAGGTTGCTTGTTTAAAATTTCAAAAGGAGATTTACCTTTTAGCACCTCAGTAGGCAATTTATTGATCAGATGAACAGAATAAAGAATAGCATAGGACCAATACACATTGGGAAGTTTAGCATGAAATAAAAGAGATCTAGTCACATTAAGAATATGCATGTGTTTTCTCTCAACAACAACATTTTGCTGTGGTGTTTCAACATAGCTAGTTTGATGAATTATCCCTTTACTGTTATAAAATTGAGGCATGTTAAATTCTACCCCATTGTCAGATCTTTTATGCTTTTAACAGTCTTGTCATGCTGAATGGAGACGTAGGAAATGAAATCTTGGATTAAACTTTTAGTTCCAGACTTAGCTTTCATCAGAAAAATCCAAGTATGTCTACTAAAATCATCAACAATAGTTAAGAAATACCTATGTCCACGAACAGAAGAAATAGAAAAGGGGCCCCAAATATCCATGTGCAATAAATCAAAACAGGAAACTAAATTGCTATTGCTAGTGGGAAAAGACAATTTGCATTGCTTAGCCAAGTGGCAGATATCACAGACATTATTAGAATTATATTTCACATATGGTAAACTTTCTTTTATTTGCTGTAAAACTCAATTAGAGGGGTGTCCTAGCCTATAATGCCACAAATCAAAGGTATTACTGTCACTACTAGTGTTGTCACTACTAGTGCTAGAGATGATGGCGGGATTATCAACATTATGAGTCTTTAAGGGTCCTTTCTTTAGGAGCACATATAGATTGCCTTGGAGATTAGCAGGCCCAATCATCCTTTGGTTGTTCTGGTCCTGAATCAAGCAACACGAGCTATTAAAAACAATATTGCAGGCTAAGGATTTAATCATCTTACTAACAGATATTATATTGTAACTGAAATCTGGAACATACAAAACATTTTCCAGACTAAAGTTTTCAGAAAAGGCAACTCTTCAAGAGATGTTTGTCTTGGTAATGAAACCATTAGGAGGTTTTATATATGTGGGGTTAATAGGATGATATGATGCATAATAGGAAAGAGAGTTGGATACATGGTCAGTGGCACCACTGTCCAATATCTAGGATTCATTAGAAAGATTGAAAGTTCTTTGAGTTGAAAGGATGTTACCTGGGTACTGCTGAAGATGACCAATGGTGTGAGCTTGTCCATCAAGGTTGGATTTCTTAAGCATATCCATTAATTGGTTGTATTGGTGTGGAGAAATTTTGACACTTACCTCAGAGTTATCTTTCTCATTCCCTTTGTAATTGGTGTTATCCAAAGCATTGGATGAAACAGAAGAATTAATTGTGGATGCTTGACTCTTGTTCTTGAATTTAAAGTTTGGTGGAAAGCCATGTTTAAAGTAACATGTGTCCACCGTGTGCCTTTCCTTTCCACAAAATGTACAAATCGGGGCTGGTTGTTGGTGGTTCTTTGATTGAATCTTCCTCTTCCTCTACCAAAGGGAGTTCCACTCCTTCCTCCAAAAGAAGACCTACTTTCAGATATACTAGCCACCATGTTTGGTTCTTGAAGCATAGGTCCATAAACCTATCTTTCTTGTTGCAAAACAAGGGAGAAAACCTTATTAATATCAGGTAAAGGTCCAATCATCAATACTTGACTTCTCACTGTGTTGTAACAATCATTAAGCCCCTTCAAGAAGCAGATAACATATTCAGAATCTCTATAATTCTTCACAGATTTCATTTGATCACAGTTGTTGTTGCATTTTTTAGAATAGGCACAAGGGAGGATGGATCTCAAGGCTTCTAATTCTTCCCAGACAATCTTCAGGTCAGTGAAGAAAGTAGAGATGTTTCTTTCACATTGCTTGGTAGAGTGAAGTTCTTGAAGAAGATCTGACATGCGAAAATGGTCTCCTTTAGAGAATCTTTGCTTGAGATCATCCCAAAGATCCTTGGAATTATCTATGTAGATGGTACTTTGGGCTATCTGTTGATTCAAAGACCTTATGATCCAAGACATAACCATAGCGTTGCATCTCATCCATGGTTTGTACAAGGGATCTTGAACCTGATGCTTTGGTAGTGATCCATCGATGAAATCATACTTATTCTTGGAGAAGAGAGCTCTTTGCATAGCCCTGCTCCAAGAGTGGTAGTTTGTGCCTTCAAGAGGAGAGGAAACAAGAATCATTCCTGGACTTTCTCCCGAATGAAGATAATATGGGTTATCAGGATTTGTGGTGGCATTATTTTCAGCCATGGCAGAGGTAAAGGTGCGCAGCAGAGCTCTCTAAGAGAGCTATGATACCATAAAGAAGAAAAAAAGGGAGAAGGCAAATGTAAACTGAAAAATACCTCTATTATTCTTGAATTGATAAACTGCAGCATCAGCATCTATACATAGGAGCTGAAAGCTGCTAAACAGAAATACAAAGGAAAGCCTAACTAACTAACAGAAATTAACCAAGCTAAGGTATACAAAGTATTAATGCTTCGTCAATAATTATACTCTTGCCAGAGAAAATAGCCTCATTCAAATAGACCAAATAATAGTCATCCGTATGGGAAGGAGCATTCAAACAATAAATGTGATGTAGTTTCTAGAGCTTCACCACACCAAACACACAAACCAACAGTAGGCAGTAAGATTTTTCTTCTAATTAAATTTTGCTTGGAGGGTATCTTATTCAACAAGACTCTCCCTACAAAGGCAGAAACTTTGGATGGCACCAAACTTGTCCAAATGATAACCCGATGAAGTGGAAAATCTGCATATACTCCATCATTAAAAATCACTTTATAAGTTGAGTGTACTGTATATGACTTCTCATTATTTGTCTTCCAACACCATTTGTCTATTTGTGCAGCTTGTAATGTTACCACCTGTAATTCAACTTGTAATTGTGTTAATTGTTGAACCTCCCATTAGAAAATATCCATTCACCAACACCAATTACATACATATCCCTCATCCGTCCATTCAAACATATAGGCCACTTTCACATTTTTATTTACAGCAATAGAATATAGTCATTTATAGCGTTCACTAAATGCACCCGAACCACACAAATCATTTAGCCAAAAAGAAGTATGTTGGTCATTCCCTACCACCCTATGACAGCCCCTAGGGAATCAATATGATGTAATACCTAATTCATTGTCAATACTCCACAAATCAAATTAAACACCAATTCGATCCCTTTACCTCCCTATTTAACTTGACCATCATAACTTCACCATTTATAGAAGTCAACAACCTATGCCACAATATATCCCTTTCTACCGATAGCCTCCATCTCCACTTTCCTAAGAGAGTGAGATTAAAACTCCTCAAGTCTCTAACACCCAAATCCCCATGTTTCTTTTCCCTACACACACCGCTTTAAGCTACCCAAGCAGTCTTGTAATAATCCTCATCCCCTCCCCAAAGAAAGTTTCGAAATAAAGATTCAAGTTTAGAGACAATACATTTCGAAGCCTTGAAGAAGGAAAGATAGTAGATAAAGATGGAAAGCAAGACAGATTTCATAAGGACATTATGACCACTAAAAGACAATTTTTTTATTTCCATTTAGATTGTCTCCTTTTCACCTTGTTTACCACTAGTTCCCAAGTCTTCCTACACCTTGGGTATGCACCAATAGGAAGTCCCAAATAACAAAATGGCATAGAACCAATTTTACAATCCGAAAATTGAGCAATCAAATCCAAATAGTCCTGATCTACATGAACTTCATACAACTTACTTTCGTGAAAATTTACTTTAAGACCAGCCATTAATTCAAAAAGTTGCATAATTGACTTGATTAACCACACATTTTTTTACGAGATTTCACCCACAATGATGGTATCATCTACATTGACAACATGTTCAATACCGACTAACTAGCAACTAAAAGCTCTAGAAACAACCGCCTTACTCATTAAAGCATTAAATCCTTCAGCTGCTATTAGAAACAAAAATGTGCTAAGAGATCCCTTTGCCTCGGTCCCCTTCCAATACTAAACTCCCCAGAAGGACTACTGATAAGTGAAAAATATATGATAATTTACTTTATAATTTTTGCACTTATCAAGGGTAAAATAATAAATTAATGCCCCAAATTACCTCTTTTTAGTAATAAATGCATAAATTGTGAATATTTGATTTGAACTTGAATATGATGCTATTTTGATAGAAAATCTGTTGATTTTGCAGATAAAAGAGCAAGTTTTAAATGAAGAAACAAGATATCATTTATTTAAAGAAAGAATCTGTAAGATAAGGATTTAAATGGCAGTTGATTAGGATATGATAAGCAATTAATTGGATAAGGATTCTGCAGTTTCAATTCTAAATTCAAATTGAAGATCAAATTAGCACAAGATCAAGCTAGAAAAAGGGAAATAAGGAAAGCAGATCAATCAAGGATAAAATCAGGAAGAGATCAAGCTGAAAAAGAGGAAATCAAGGAAAGCTGGAACGTAACTCACGAGCGTAGGTGGAGCGCAACATTAAAAGTTGCTCTCTGGATCCTGCGCTTCAAACGCGCTGAGCGCAGGATGAAGCGCAGGAAGCGCATGAATACGAATCAGTTTTTCAAAAGATTTCAAATTAGATTCCTTCCAGATTTCAGATGAATTTCCAACCTCTATAAATAGAACCTTTTTCAAAGATCAAAGGAGCTTTTGGAGAGACGACAGAACAGAAGCTAGGGCTGGAGAAAAGTGTGACAGTTTCTCCGTTGGTGTGTAATGGCTACCATGCGTAGCTAAACTCTCCAATAAGATTGGAAGTAGTTGATTAAATCCCCGATTGTATGTGAATTCTCTTTATTATTTATGAATCCCTATTTTTATGATATCGATATTTTTATACTTTGCTTAATGCAAGACTTCCGCCTGAGTGTTGGAGTTATAGGTTAGTTTTATAGGGCGCATTCGAGAGGTGGTTCTATAGAATTAATAGCGAGTTTGGGGGAGCCTAGAGATAGTAAACTTAAATTCTGATTGGTAAAAGTACTCAAAGTAGTCACTATGGGATCGAGCTATAGGGTAAACTGATAGTTTTAACAAACGGAAAATCAGATCATTAAAGCCGGGGTAATTTGTCGCTTGGGAGAACTCGCATGAATTATTTCTGAGTATTTTATCACTGTTAGCCCAGGGTAAAATAATATAGTTTGGCTAGGGTATCATAATTATATATTCATAAATAATATTGGGGTTCACATATGAAAGGGGTGCGATGATATGAAGTTCAATCCTAGTCCAAGTAACTATCTCTATCTCACTACTGGTTCAATTTTATTTACTTACGCAATTCTCTACAACCAACAATTTACACGCTCTTACTTGATAGTTGTGACCACTAACCTTTATAAATTGAACCGTTCCCTGTGGATACAATACTCTTACTTACTATTATACTGCTGAGGTTTTGGTACGCTTGCCAGAATTTCAACAACTACCACTCAAAAGGATAGAAATTTTACTTGTGCTCAAACATTCAGCAATCCATGCTCTCCGCTTAATAGGGAAACCCATCCTCCTCATCATGTACTGTAAAAATTCCCAACTGAAGCTAGAGTTCAAGCTCTTAAGGAACTTCACCACCTTGTTGATTCACTTGCATCTACCAGGAAGACAGTTGCAGAAAAAGGTGGACTTTCTTTAGTTTCTTCTTTCTTGGGTCCTTTCACTTCCCATGTTGTTGGGTCTGAAGTCATTAGGATTCTTGTGAATTTCAATTTGAATTCTGAGTTGAAGAAAAATTTGATGCATCCAGCCAAGGTATCTTTATTGGTGGATATTATGAATGAGGGAACAATTCAGACAAAGATGAATTGTGCTAAATTGATTGAAATGTTGCTGATGGAAGGGAATGGGTCAGAGAGTGAGACCCAAGTTGTGTCAAGCTTGAGTCTTTTGGTTGGATTGTTGTTGGGATCTTGGCAAGCGCACCAATATCGCAATAGTATAATAGTTTTAAAAGTAGGGGTTGTCGTACCCACGAGGAACGGTTCAAAATAAATTCTTAGGGATCAAATTACTAAGTAAATATGATTGCAAGATGTTGAATTTGTTTGATGAAAAGATAAATAAAGAGTGCAGTAAAATAAAACAAAGAGTGATTTGGATGAAAGATTGCAGTTGAGAAATTAGGATTGAACTTCGTCTATCACACCCCTCTTGTATTTTGGGAACCCAATAACATATAGAAATTTACAATTAACAATATTGAAGCACAAATAATTTCCATTCACATTGATTCCTCAAATATGAAGTTCTTAGAACAATTTCTTAAACACCGATCCCTCGGATATTTAACAAATTACCTAACATTAAGAAAATATGTTTTAAAGCTATCAATAGATTGAACCCTATTCCTAGTGATTCAATCTATTGAGTATTTTTATCCAAATCAAATTTAAAGAAGTGCTTCCCAGCCAAATCAAGAAATCGAAATCAAAACTTCATTGAATAAATAGAATTTAGCATTAAGTACTGAATAAAAATACCAGTATTGATAAAACAAGGATTCCCATATAATAGAGATCCAAAATACAATTGGGGTTTGAATCGACTACATTCAATCCCACAGAGAAGTTTAGCTACTCATGGTAGCAATTACAAACCACAAGAATTAAGAAGAAAGATTGTAGTGAAGCCTTCCAGCTCTGTTGTTTTTTCCCTCTTTCTCCAGAATGGTCTCTGTTTAGGGTTTAGGGTTCTGGAATAAAAAATAGACAGTTTTATAAACTTGTGACATATAGATACTAAGTTTTATTTTAATTAGGTCTTAATTAATTTAATTCTTTTACCAAATTGATTTTAGAATAAATGCATAGACAAGAGAAGTTAAATTGAAAATATATCAACTTTGATACTCCTCGAGTCTTTATTTAATATCCTACTTGATAAATAAGGTATTAATTTTTCAAAATAAGATTAGATCTCAAAAGGCAGAAATTATTTTCTGTGATATTTTTTCATATTCACAAAATTTGAAATCAAACCCAAAATTACATTGTTTTAGATACTCAAATTCTTCCTATTCACATAAGAAATACCTTTTATTCATGATACTAATAGGAACTAATCAGAAGTTTTTTTTCTTTTGTGTTTTGGGTTCAACTTTTATAAGGTCAACAAAAGTCCATAGGGCCAAGCCCAAGACTAAATAGGGAGTTGCTTTTAGAACTCCTTTTTTTCTATTCGCACCCCTCACCACATATCCCCTTCCCCATATTACCCTTACCCCCCATGGCCCCCCTGGCAGCCACCCCCGCCCCTAACCTTCTCCCCCTCCCCACCCCCACCCCCACCCCCATTCCCATTCCCCTTCCATCCTCTTCCCCTTCCCCTTCCCCCCTCTCCCTTTAATTTTTTTTCAATGTTTGGGTTTAGAGACGGAAAAATTTCGTCTCTGAACTCGTTGATGCAGAACCTGCAGGTCCCCCCTCCCACACCCCACTGCAGCTTCCCCAACCCCAACCCCAACCACCGTCTCCCCCTCCCCACCCCCATTGCCCTCCCCCAACGTCCCCCATCCCCGTCCCTCTCCCCCTTAATTTTTTTTATTTGAAGTTTTAGTTTAGAGACGAAAATTTTCCATCTCTAACCAATTGTTTTAAAACAACTCCCGGAGCTCTCCGAAAAATAATTTCCGGAAACCAATTTTTTTAGAATTATTTCTGGAAGGTTCCGGAAATTCATTTTGGGAGAGACGAGTTTAGAGACGAAAAAATTTCGTCTCTAAACCCAAAACATTAAAAAAAAAATTAACGGGGAACGGGGGAAGGGGACGGGAAGGGGAATGAGGAGTGGGGAGTGGGGAGGGGGAGAAGGTTGGGGGACGGGGGTGGCTGCCAAGGGGGGCCATGGGGGGGTAGGGGCAATGTGGGGAAGGGGATATGGGATAGGGGGCCATGGGGGGTAAGGGCAATGTGGGGAAGGAGATATGGGATGGGGTGCGAATAGCAAAAATGGGGGGGGGTTCTAAAAGCAACTCCTGACTAAATATAAGAGGCTAATGTTTCGGGCCAAGTTAGAGTGCAGATCCCGTATCACCTTGGCCCAAACACATTGTTCCATCCCTTTCCTCTGCTTCAATTCAGCGTCTTTCTTCTCATTTTATTTTTTCTGTAGAAACTGCTACCACCACCTGAATCTCAGAGAAGACACTGTATTCAACATCAGCTTCTAAGTTATATCTCCAAATCTGTTTGTTAGGTAACCTAGTTAATCCCTAACGTCTTCCTTTTTTCTCTTTGTTTGCTGATTTTGATTTTATGTTTGTGATTGTAATCGATTATTCTCTGTAGACTGTAGCCAATTGGTTGCGGTTTTTATTCCTCCTTCGTTGGTTTCGATATAGAGTGAACACTTGAGGTTTTCTTTCGAAACATGTATGTGAGTGGTGATGTCTTTGTGGTGTTCTATGCATGTTAGTATGCACACTAAATGCTTGCCATAATTCCAACTCCACAAACTTAACATATTCAATTGTCGTTTCTTCAAATTACTGTTAGTCTTTTTTATTTGAACTACAGAATTTATGACAAAAACGTGTTTTTTTTCTTGTCCTTTTCATCACTTTCACAAGTTCCAACCTTCTTGAGTTCTCAATCTCTTCACATATCTTCTTAACATGCTCTTCAAATTATTGTCCTTTTGTCTGTGCTACTCCATAGGTATGAAAAACTGAAATATATTTCGATTCTTCAGAGTATTTTGAAACATTTGTCCGGTTTTTTAATCAATAATTATAGCGGAATAAGAAAAGCATTGGAACCAAGTTGGTTTCTTTGTAATTTGTATTGTTAGGGAATTTTGGTTTCGTAGAATTAGTTATAGTTGACCATCTTCAACTATTCATAGTGAATTTTGGGTCTTCACTATACTATTCAAGCATTCTTAGCGCAAGTTTACATCTCACTGCATTCTTTTTGGAAGATAATATTGTGTTTGTGTTGGCAGGACTGGACTCTTATTTTGTTATTTTATCTTTTTGAAGGCATGGTCTGCAGATGATGAAAATGATGATGCTATTCAGATCATTCAATCTATACTTACAAATTACAATTAGAGATTAATTAATCTATCAATGGATGTATGCTTTCAAATATGCATATTTGAACTAGGGCTGTTCAAAATACCGTGAGAACCGAACCGAACTGTAGAATTGTACCGCACTTGATTAAAAAGAACCGAATTATTGGCTCAGTTCATTGTGACAAACTTATTTTAATAAAAACAGTACGACAGTACGAGAACCGAGCGATATACAAGTAGGGGTGGGAGTCAGGTAGGCCGCCTGGTAAGGGCCTGCTACCTAACCTGTTTAAAGTCTGGCCTGACCTGTTTATTAAAAAGATAGGCCTAGACCTTTTATAAAGCATGTTTATATAAACAAGTCAGACCCAGGTAGGCTAAAAAGCCTGTTTAGCCTGTCAGACGGCCTGTATAAATATAATAATATATTTATATATTATTTTTTATAAAATTATTTATTATAGTTTCATTTTAATTTTAATTTTTTAAAACATTTTTTTTACTAATTGGACTAAACTAAAACTATCTTTCTGAATTCTGATAAACCTAGAACCCTCATTCCCTCCGCTCCGCCTCCTCTCTTCCTCCGCTCCGCCTCCTCTTTGGTCTCTGCCTTCTCCGTTCTGCTCCGACGGCCTGCGTCCGTCCGTGCTCTGCCTTCGCGATCTACCTTCCTCCGCTCCGCCTCTTCTCGCGCGCCGTCTGCTGCGCCCGCCTCCGTCGCGGTCCGTCCGTGCTGCGCCCGCCCCCGTCACGCGCCGTCTGCCTCCCTCCTCCATTGAGTCTGCTCAAAACCCAGGTAAGATAGATTCCAAGTTTCAACATTAACATTAGGTTTTGTGTCAGTTACTACTGGTATAATATTACTATCCTTAGTTTTAAGATAAAGTATTAAATTATAATTTCTTAAAAAGGACTATGCATCCCAGGGATGATGCAAATTTAATGACAGGAGTAAAGATTTAAGTGAAAGAAAAATGCAGGGAACAGGAGAAGATTATAAATTAATAACTTATGGAATTTGCAAACAGAAAAAAAAAAAGTCATTCTTGGGTGGATCCGTGGATGACTAGTTCTTTTATGAGGAACTTCAATTGACATTTAGATAGTTCCATACTGAAATTGCTGTAAATAAACACTGAAGTGTTTGTAATAATGCACGAGCACTTTATAAATAAATGTGAAATTTACAGCTGTGTTATTTATTTGTTGTCTAAGTTTTAGCATGTTATTTTATATAACTGCTGTTAAAACATGGTTTGGTTATTTAGTCATTGCTTCCTTGAGTTCCTTCCATCCCTGCCATGTAGCAATTTACTAAGAAAAGGAATGGTTTGTGATGTTTGTTTGTTTTTTTTCTTAGTAAGAAAAGGAATGGTTTATGTGAATGGTTTATGTAAATAGAAGTTGTGAATGGTTTGTGATGTATGTTTGTCTTTTTTCTTAGCTTTAATGTGAGATAATTTTGTTTCTTTTTAATTTGTAATGAAATAGGCCAGTAAAAGGAAAGCCTATTTATATTTTTGGCTAATAGGCTCGCAGGCCCAAAGGGCTATTTAGCCAAGAATATAAATAGGCTTTAGGCCTTTTTAGTGGCCTTCATTACATGTAGGCTTTTAAATAGGCTCGTAGGCTTAACAGGTCTTTAAACGAACCAGACCTAGGTATTAATTAAAGCCTATCACAAGTAAAAGGCCAGACTTAGGCTTTAAAATTTTGAAACAGGCCTGGCGTTTATGTAAAGCCCGACCTGGCCTACCTGAGTCCCACCTACAAGTTCAGTACGGTGAACCAAAACTAAACCAGCATCTCTCATTCACATCGCAAATCACGTTCCGCTTCCTCCAACTTGTTCGAAAATTCCTTTCCACTTTACGAACCCTAAATCCCAAATTCGGTGGAACCTCCTCGATCTGAAATACCAGATTAACAATTCCGCATTACAAACCATTCCCAAATCTGAAATACCCTCCTCGATCTTTGTTCATTTGCTCTTCGCCCTGATTTGCGTCTTTACGAAGGTGATTTGCGTCTCAGAACCGGTTTTGTTTCTGCTCGTTGATGCATTAGCCGTTGAAGCAAGCCTCTCAGAATCAGATTGTGGCATTGTCTGCTCATTGAAGCAATTGTATCATTGTGTTGTAAGTCCTTCTTCTCTTTCACCAACAAGAAATCGCTTTGTACAATAGATGGTATTTGCATGTGCTAATCAAATTGATTGATGGGTATTTGATGTACCCAAATCCTTGTTCTCTCTCCTTGTTGCATCCCCGCTTTTTTACAGAGATTTATTGGGAAGTTTGAGTTTGTATTGATTGATTTGGGTGTAAGGGTCTATGATGTTAACTAAGAAGAGGAACCCTGTAATGTAAGAAATCCAATGATTGAATATCTGTGTTTATGCATAACTAATTGAAGTTTTATAGGTGCTGATATTGATGCTCTGTAATGTTAACTAGATTGGTGAAAGGGAAAAATGAAATCTAATTTATTGAAGAAGGGTAAAAAGTTAATTATACATAGCAGAGCAACTACATTGTGCACTCCTCAAGTTTACTAACTGAGTACAATACATGTCATGAGGCAGGGTAAATTGTACTTGAGAATAAGATTTAGGTTCTGTTGTGGATGAAATATTTGCAGTAGAAGTAAATTGTTTGGATGATAGATTTTTCTAGGAAAGTGGATATTTAGTACCTTAGATTAAATCAGGCTGATTTTGATGCCCCTAAGGAGTGACTGCAGAGCCAACAAAAATTCCACTAGTACTCGGAACTGGTTGGTTTTTTAAGACTAGAAGAGGACCACATGAGAGAGAGTCAAGGACTTAAAATGAAGAACTATAATAAGAGGCTCTCTTACTCTTACACATGCTGTTGTGACTTTGATAAATTAGCTACCTTCCTCTTCCTCCAACATAAAAATGACACCTCACTTATAACATTAGTTTTTATTCATATAGAGAATGTTAAAAAGTGAAAAATTATTTTATTAAATCAAGGAGGCAGGTGATCTGATACCACCGTTAGATGCTTCAGAATAATAGTTAAAGAGTTAGCTAGCAGGGCTTCATAAATTTTGCACCCTCATCTTCATTCTATTATTACTATAATGGGAGATGATAGAGATAGACCCACCAAGTTAATTTTTCAATGGTTTGGATTAGTTCAGTTGTATGGACTTACTACAATGATAGAGATAGACCCACCAAGTTTGAATTTGTATGGAAAATCGTACAATTAGTTAGTTAATTAACTATTGATTAGTTCAGTTGTGACTGTAAGCATGGTTTAATTTTTTAGTAATCTGAATTAAATAGCAAATTTGGTACCAAATTATTTTAGTACCAAATTAACCCATAGCCTTTGTACGTTACCAACAACCCAAAATAGGTAGCTTTTGAACTTTCAATTTGATTGTTTGCTTCACCTATATATATTTTGTATTTTGCTTTCATTGTCAACTAATGTCAAAGCATGACAAATATAGATTGTCGATACAGTGTAAGACAATTACATCAGGGGTCACATTTGTTTCACTTACAAAATGAAGTAATAGAATGCATAACAATTTGGCAATTATTCTGTGTTTGATTTTAAAAATAGTTATATAAAAATCTACATCAATTAATTAACTTTGATAATGTCCTCCACCTCACTAAAGTTGGGATCCCGGTAATTTATTCATGTTCAAATTGGAAAGGATATTGATAATCTATCTTTTCAACCCCCCAAAAAGTGGAACTTACATTCATCTTAATTCTTTTACCAGTTTGTTGCACTCACTCAACCCCTGAATTCTTTGGCTT
The DNA here is from genome assembly GCA_026901365.1 of Sesbania bispinosa. Classification (NCBI taxonomy): domain Eukaryota; kingdom Viridiplantae; phylum Streptophyta; class Magnoliopsida; order Fabales; family Fabaceae; genus Sesbania; species Sesbania bispinosa. The sequence goes on from QLOH01000141.1 coordinate 1,146,795, forward strand.
TTGTATTTGATGGTGTCAACTTTGGGGCATCTGATTTTGCATATTCAACCTTCTCCATGGTGGGTATTTTATTCCATGTTTTAATGCTATTATATGGTATGATAAATGGCATATTTTAAGCGATCCGCACCCCTGTTCTACACTAATCTCAAAGACTCATAAAAAATGATGCAGTTTCAACCTTCAATATCCAAACTTTTGCTACAATACTTTATTTCCTTGTGTAGTAAATATGAACAGAACTATATACTATTAGGAAAAAAAGGAAGGAGGCAGTAAGTCGAGAGCAAATCTGTCAGACTTATTTTGGTAGAAATTGATTTACTTTAATTATGGTATTTCAGTCTCAGGTTGTGGTGGCAATTATTAGCATAATTTGTCTGTTTATTTTGTCATCTGCTTAATTATGGTATTTCAGTATTTGGTTTTAGATAGAATAATAAATAAATAAAACAGTTCTTGAACCAGGAAAGAAGTTTTTTAATGGCTTTTTCTTTTTAGAAAAATCAATACAAAAAACAGTTCAGTTCAACAAACAGTTTAAATAACCAGTTCAGCTCTAATTCTGAAACCAGTTCTTGAACCAGTTCATAAAAAAACAGTTCGGTTCACTTGCACAAAACCAGTTCGGTTCGGAAAATTAGAAGCGGTTCACCGTACTCTAAATCCGGTTCGGTTCTTCCGAACTGCTTTCCGGTTCAGTACAGTTCAGTGTGGTTTTTTGGCTGAACTGTACCATGAGCACCCCTAATTTGAACATTTGACTCGTAACAGTGGGGGATATTATTTGGCCGATATGATTTCAATTTATGATATCTGCTAAAGAAATTTTAGTAGTTCAGAAGTTGCAGCACAAAGCGATACTTGGACTTTATTTTATTTTAACTTGATGATCATTCAATCATTTAGACATGCATTTTCTTTTTCTAATCCTGCTTTCTTGGTTGCTAAGAAGACAAGAAAGAGTCTAGTTAACAATGTGTTTACCGAGTTTCAATCATTCCAGTTGTGTTGAACCTACATTTCTTATGTAATTTGCTCTTATATATTGAGTCCTTGCATGTTTACTTAGTCCTCATATGTTTACTTTGTTTTAGTTTTGTCACAAACCTCGCCCTGATAATATATTTAAAATAACAAATTGATTATGACGACAATGAAAATTGACCATAAAATTTGTGGCATACTTTTATGTGTAGTTTCTCAATTTAATGCCGGGTCTATAGCATATTCATCATTGGACTGTTGATATGCAAAGTGTAAATTAAGATGCTTGATTTAAAATCGATACCATGGAAAGTGATGGAACCTTGTTATTTACTCATAAGTTTTTTTCCCTTCTATTTGTGCTTAGGTATTTATTATAATAGAAAATAAATTCCATTATCAATTATCAGTATATCCCCTTTATTCTGAAGATTCTGGCTTTTACAATGCTGCAGTTTGAATAGACATGCCTGAGACTGAGGTAAATCCAACTATCAGCAAGTCAACTGGATTGCCTCGAAAGCGCTTCTATCGAGCACGAGCACACAGCAATCCACTAAGTGACTCTCACTTTCCTGTGCCAATATCCCCTAGTCATGTTGAATATTCCCTCCATTACCCTCACTTCTTTCCCTCGTCTATTCAAGCTGATAGTTCCAGAAAGATAAAGTTTGCTGATATTGGCTGTGGTTTTGGAGGGCTGCTCATCAGTCTTTCCACTATGTTCCCAGAAACACTGATGATTGGAATGGAACTCAGAGATAAAGTATCTGAATATGTCAAGGAACGAATTTCATCTTTAAGGGTAGCACATCCAGGTCAATACCAAAATGTTTCTGTGGTACGGACTAACTCCATGAAGTACATTCCCAATTACTTTGAAAAAGGACAACTCTCAAAGATGTTTTTCTTGTTTCCTGATCCTCATTTTAAAGAGAAAAATCACCGCCGTCGGGTGATCAGTCCATTCTTGCTAGATGAGTATGCTTATACTCTTGAGGTTGGTGGAATTATATACACAATAACAGACGTAGAAGAACTTGGGGAGTGGATGAAGTCTTGTCTGGAGAATCATCCTATGTTTGAATCCCTGACCGATGAAGAACTTGAAGCAGATCCAGTTGTGAAGCTTTTAAGTTCTGCAACTGAAGAAGGCCAAAAGGTTGCTAGAAATGGGGGACAAACTTTCCAGGCAGTATACAGACGCATTGTGCTATCTGATCAAACATCCTAGACTTCTGCTGCTTAATCTATTGTGCTTCGAAACAAAAAAAATTGGTTGCTACTTGCTACGCATTGGATTGATCTGGCGACTTTATTAGTGGACAGTTAGCTTCACAAGAATCATAGGTCTTTGCCATCTTTGTTTTGCTAATTGTTATGTATGTGCTTATTTTCATGTTGAACTGAACCTATTTTATATTGAAAGCAAAACTATCATGGAGAGTGTAGTTCACTTTTTAACCACTTTGATTCGTTACTATTATCATCAGTATGATTCGTCCCTTTTGCTAAGTGAATGCCTTGTCAAATACCCTGGTTAAGGCAATTAGATTTAGTCATGCAAACTGACTACACTGAAATGCAGAAAGGCAATACCTCAAACTAATTAATTTCACTATAAATTTGATAATCTGTATCTTCAACAAATTCCATCAAGTCATCAGTCCTAGTTTGGTGTAAAGTCATCCCTTCTAGAATCCCAAAGACATCTTGTGAAAAAGGCTTTGTATCGTCACCTGATACAAATTCCTGAACCACATTGTTAACTACACCCCGGGGTTTTCTTTATCCTCCTGTTTCTTATGAGTTTCCTAATATCTGATACACATTCCCACTTGCCAAGTTCTGCATATATGTTAGCGAGCAAAATATAGTTCCCAGATTCCTCTGGCTCAAGCTCTTAGAGCCGTTCCATTGCAATTACAGCAATCTCAAGATTGCGATGAATCTTGCAAGAGCTTAACAAAGAGTTCCATATCATTGAATCTGGCTTTATTGGCATCTTCAATATTGTTTCAAGGGCCTGATCAAGGCGTCCAGAGCGTCCTAGAAGATCAACTAGGCAACCATAGTGCTCAATCTCTGGGTCTATATGAAAATCTACTCTCATAACATCAAAATATTCCAATCCTTCATTCCATAAACCTGCATGAACACAAGCTGACAAAACACCAAGAAAGGTTATCCCATTAGGAATGACTTGTGCTTTCTGCATTTCTTGAAAGAGTTGAATTGCCGCATAAGCTTTTCCATGATTAGCTAGTCCTCCAATCATGGTACTCCAAGAAATCACATCCTTCACAACCATCTTATCAAACAAGCACCAAGCTTCATCAATGCAACCACACTTAGCATACATTTCAACCAGTGCATTGCACACACCAGTCCTCTTCAGAAACCCATTTTTATCCGAGTACATGTAAATCCATTTCCCAACCTCAAGAGCTCCAAGCTGTGCACATGCCGGCAAAACAGCTATAATACTAATCTCATCAGGTTCAATACCCACCATTTGCATCTTGCGGAAAATGTCCAATGCATCAACATAGCACCCTGTTTTAGCATACCCAGTTATCATACTTGTCCAAGACACAATTGTCCTACAAGGCATTTCATCAAACAGTGCCCTTGCACTCTTCATCTGCCCCAATCTTGCATGCCCAAAAATTAAACTATTCCAAGAAACTGAATCTCGTTCAGTCATTTCATCGAACACATGGCACGCACTGTTCAAATCACCACATTTCGTGTACATATCAATCAGAGCGTTCTCTATTATGGAATGTGAGTTGGGCCCAAATTTGCAAACTTGCGCGTGAATTTGTTGACCAAGACGATGCCACAGAAGCCCCGCACAGGACTTCATCACGATCGGGAAAGTGAATTTGTCTGGGGAAGCTGATTTCGTTGGACGTGTCAGCATTTGGTTAAACAGAGTGATTGCTAGAGAATGGTGGTAATTATGTGTGTAAGTTCTGATGATTGCGTTGTAAGAGTACACGTTGGGTTCAAGCATAAACCCACCATTCTTGTGACCAAAAAATTGCTCTGTGAAAGAGAGAGCTTCACGATGTGGGCATGAATCTTCTTCAGTTCAGTTATTTTCACGCAGTTTCTCAAGGTGGCGATAAAACGGTTTTCGAGTTCTCTCGTTCCCATTGATGAATGAGCGTAGGCTATTCTTCGCTGGGGTACTTAACAAATGTTCGAAACATCGTTTGCTTGATCAGGGAAAACAGCTACATGGGGTTGTGGAGAAACTAGGATTTGGGTGTGATTTGGTTTTAAACAATGATCTTATAGATATGTATGCAAAGTGTGGTAACTTGGACTTGGCTTGTGTGGTGTTTGATAGAATGCCCCAGAGAAATGTAGTTTCTTGGACTGCCCTCATGTGTGGCTATCTACAAAATGGTGATGCCAAAACCTCCTTACTATTGTTCTCTAAAATGGGTGGTTCAGATGTTAAGCCGAATGAGTTCACACTTTCTACGAGCCTAAAAGCCTCAGGGATTTTGGGTATCCCTGAGAATGGAATGCAGATTCATGGGGTTTGTGCAAAATCTAATTTTGAGTGGGTACCCGTTATGGGCAATTCTTTAATTGACATGTACAACAAGTGTGGCAGGGTTAAAGAGGCAGCCCGAGTATTTAACACTATGCCAGTGAGAAACCTTGTGAGTTGGAATGCAATGATTGCTGGATACACCCACCAAAGAAATGGTAAAGAGACTTTAAATCTATTTTGAAAAATGCAAGAGAATGAGGAAGTTCCTGATGAATATACATATTCAAGCATGTTAAAGGCTTGTAGTTGTCTTGGTGCAGTAGGATCAGGGAAGCAAATCCATAGGATCAGGGAAGCAAATCCATGCTGCCTTGATCAGACAAGGATTTCCTTACTTGGCTCAATCAGTTGTTGCAGGTGCTCTGGTTGATCTATATGTCAAATGCAGGCACATAGCTGAAGCTAGAACTGTGTTCAATAGAATTGAACAGAAGAATGTGACATCTTGGAGCACGCTTATTCTTGGTTATGCACAAGAAGACAATTTGCCAGAAGCCATGAACTTGTTTCACCAGTTAAGAAAGAGCAAACATAATAAAGTGGATGGGTTTGTACTCTCTAGCCTCATAGGTGTATTTGCTGATTTTGCACTTGTAGAGCAAGGGAAGCAAATGCATGCTTATACCATCAAAGTCCCATATGGTTCTGAAATATCAGTGGCTAATTCAGTTTTGGATATGTACATGAAATGTGGATTAACAGATCAAGCAGAAGCACTTTTCAGAGAGATGCCAGAAAGAAATGTGGTTTCTTGGACAGTTATGATCACTGGTTATGGAAAACATGGTATTGGGAATAAGGCAGTTGAATTTTTCAATGAAATGCAAGCGAGTGGAATTGAACCTGACAGTGTAACTTACTTAGCTGTGCTCTCAGCTTGCAGCCATTCTAGACTCATCAAAGAAGGTCAACAATACTTCACTAGTTTATGTAGTAATAAGCAGAACAAACCACAAATAGAGCATTTATGCTTGCATGGTTGATCTTTTAGGAAGAGGTGGACTCTTAAAGGAAGCAAATGATCTCATTGAGAAAATGCCCCTTAAGCCAAATGTGGGTATATGGCAGACATTACTTAGTGTTTGTAGAATGCATGGTGATGTGGAGATGGGAAAGCAAGTAGGTGAGATACTCTTGAGATTGGATAGTAATAATCCAGTGAACTATGTTATGATGTCAAACATATATGCTGAAGCAGGATATTGGAAAGAGAATGAGAAAATAAGAGATACTGTCAAGAGAATGGGATTGAAGAAAGAGGCAGGTTGTAGTTGGGTTGAGATAGACAAGGAAATCCACATTTTCTACAATGGGGATGGCACTCATCCACTTATAGAGAAAATTCACCAAGTGTTGAAAGAAATGGAGAAGAGGGTAAAAGAAGAAATAGGCTATGTTCATAATGTGAATTTTGCGTTGCGTGATGTTGAAGAAGAGTCTAGGGTGGAGAGTTTGAGAGTTCACAGCGAGAAATTGGCTATTGGGTTGGTTTTGGTTCGTCATGGGCTGAGAGGAGAAAGGGTAATTCGGATTTTCAAGAACTTGAGGATTTGTGGTGATTGCCATGCATTCATAAAGGGTTTGTCAAAGGTTTTGAAGAATGTGTTTCTGGTGAGAGATGCAAATAGATTTCATAGATTTGAGAACGACTTGTGTTCATGTGCAGATTACTGGTGAAACAGAATATCATTTCTTCAATCAACGTCTTGCCTTAGCACATATTATAACCGTACACCAATAAAGCCTGGTACAGTGGCAGATAGTTGAGTCTATTAAGTATTTTGACAGGAGTTTGATCATTGACGATATATATGAAAAAAACTTTGTTGAAAGATGCAAAGACCATTTCAGTGATAAGTCGCACATTTTTTAGAGGAGAGATAAGGGATTATACTGAGGATTAAAATTACTATCATTTTGACAAATTGGAATTAAGCTAATAAAATAAATAGTAACGAAAAATTAAATCTTTCTGCAAATAAATAAAAGAAAGAGTCTAATTACTAGCAGAGTAATATTTTTTAAGTCGTGAAATACGTTATCACATTTACAAATGTCTAACCAGTCTTCCAGAAATATTAACTATCAAATTGATTATTTAGTGTAATTTTTTTTTGTAATAAATTGATTCTCAAAATGATTCTTATAATGGCATCAAATTTGTGATTAAAATGTGAAGCTGTAGTATTAATTAATTATGATTAAAAAGATTTAGCATCATTGCACATACATCTTTAAAGCATCAATGTTTAGTGAGAGACTCCCTCGGGGTATTATCAAGCCCAATCAAAATTTCACCCACTATTTCTAATCTTGACAACAAAACCCTCAATAGATTTGGGAGGGAGAGCTGTGTCGCTCATAGAGATTCTATCCAGCTAAAACAAGATTGTCTCTCATAAAGGATACCTATAAACTTACAAAAGAAAAACCCCAATTGGTGCCTTATGAACAGTAGTGGCAATATCCATTATTTCTAATTTTGACAACAAAACCCTCAATGGATGCCTTATAAATAGCAGTGGCATGCCTTATAAATAGCAGTGGCAATCTGGGCTAGGTCCGCTGGGCTGGTCCACACAACCTGCATTTTTCATGGGATGGGCTAGGATATTGAGCCCAATATCCACTTTGGCCCGCCCTGCTTAACCTGCCAATTTTGCAGGCCATAAGCGGGATGGGCCTGGCCCGCAGGTTAATTTAATAATATTAAAATAATTAAAAATGAAAATATATTTGTGTATTTTATATTTCATAGTGATTAGTAAAGTATAAAATCAAATTTCATGTGATTAACATACTATAATTGTCATATTATGTAAGTTATTTTTTTTTATAGAAGAGTCACGTTTAAATCATAAATTTATATGTACTTTGTATAAATATATATACACTAGGATTGTGAAATAAATTTATAAGGGTCTGTTTGCTTTGCATTTTCATTTTCTATTTCCATTTTCTATTTCATGTTTTCTGAAATTTTACAAAGGAAAAACTGAAAATGTTGGTAACAAAAATCTACTATTTTCAGTTTTTTCTTCGTAAAATTTCAAAAAATAAAAAACAGAATGGAAACAGGAAATGGAAATATAAACTACACAAGCTCCCCACTCCATTTCCCACTCTACAATCTCCACTGTCCACTTTTATTAACAAGTTATGACTATAATAATTCCTCTTTCATATCATGCCCAGTTTAATCGTTTTCTTAACCCCAAAAAAACATAACTTCTCTTCTCACTTTCTATTCAACTAAATCACTATCATTTACTAATTCTAATCTATTTAATATTTATTTCTTTTATACCATTACTCTCCTCCTTATTTCTATCCTCTCTATTTCTTTCTTTTTACCAAATGTGTGGTAAAGAAATGTATAAAAATAAAAAGTTTAAAATAACAGATAATAGTATGGAAATTAACTGAAAAAATGATGCCCGAGAAAGGCTTGCATACCATTGATCGAAAAATATTCCACGATTTATTTTGGACATATTCTTAAGTCCTTGCGTTTAGTTCTCGGTAATTTCTTTTTTCCCACCTTTCACCTTCCCGAGCATACCACAACTCCAATATAACTTAACTGTTCAGTTGACAGGAATTGTCATCACCCACCGCCCATTCAAATGCAAACGCGGTTTTAAAAAACATAAGTTGAATCCTCGAACTTTGAAACAATGGAGCTATGATTCTGATTATCAAATGCAGTACTACCAAAATCAATCAGCTTAATAGCACTTGACTTGGGCAAGCACCTGAATTGCGTTTCACCTGAGGAAACCCTCTGTACCAATCGAACCATTTTCCTTAAATATATTATAAATTACAACGAGTCTACAAATGTCATTATTTCTGCATCCAAAAATGCTAAATACCTTATTGCTAGGGAGCTTAACATATTCAGAAGAAACAAGAAGTATATTTTCTGGCTTCAGGTCAGTGTGGATTAGGCGTAGTTCATGCATATCTGAATATGATAAAGCACAAGAAACAAGTTAAAGTAAGCAGACACAACTAAGATACAAAGCAACCTTGGACTAACAAAGCAAGCCAAGGAAAATGATGCGGTTGGTCTGTAAGCAAGAGATCATATGAGAATAAGACATGAGAAATAACAGGAGGTCAAGAAAAATCCACAGACATGCTACAGATTCCAAAAGCTGTCGTCCAAATTCACGAACAAGATCCACAGGGAATGGGCAGTATTTATTTCTCTTTAGAAAATCAAATAAGCTTGGTCCAAGCTTCTCAAAGACCTGATAACACCATTAAAATTCATTGAAAGGAATGCTTCTGCTTAGATCCCAGATCTACGAATAAAGCCTATAAAAATTTACTTTAGCTGAACTTAACAACTCAATTCACTTTCAACATAAATGGGGATTAATCATCTATCATTCCTAAAGAGAAGGAAGCAGAACAAAAGAACATAAATGCATGAACTTAACAATGGAGAAAAAAATAAAGTAAAATTTATTCAAAATTCAAATCATCCCATCCATTTCCACAACAAAGCAAAAGTAAACCCCACCCCCCCCACCCCAAAAAAAAAAGCAATAAATGCGTCTCCAACCCAGTATCAAATTTTATCATAATAAACTTCGTGTATATGGTAAATCAAGGAATATATTTTGATGGAAAAAAAAAAATATTATAAGACTACTTACAATGCATATGTGATTTCTGTAATCAAACCAATTTCGGATCTGCACACAGCTGAAAATAATAATTGTGATGGAGTAAATATTAGTCATCCCTTAATATAATAAACAGCAAGCAAATTCTAGCAGCCATTTTATATCATAAGAAATGTACCGTGAGCTTCCTCGATCATTCTTTGCTAGACATTGAAGCACATCAACCTCAAGCATAGCTGCATCTCGATATTTCTGTATGCTTCTAATTACCTTGATAGCCACATACTCTCTAGTTTGGCGATCCCAACATTCCAAAACTCGACCAAAGGTGCCTACAGCACTAGCAATATGCTGAATGACACAAGCAGAGTCACATAAAAAATTAAACTTGTATTCAGAGGGGCACTTGACCGCTAACCTTCATCCATCTTGCTGAGGATTTTATCTGTTAAAAATGAGAAACACTTGGCATCAGAAAAATATCAAAACCACTGCTTTAAAAAAAATGAAAGTGAAAAAGAAAAAGACAACCAACAACAATTAAAATGACATCAGGATAGCACAGTTTAATCATCATCAACATGGCATTAAAAAAGAAAACCCTATGAATAAAAGGGCTTATATTGCGATGAATGCCGTCAAGTGTAACCAAATGATGAAATATAAGAACTCAATTAAAACTGAACTATTTAATTTTAAAAAATAAAATTGTTTGATTTTCCAATCCTATAAAAACAAAACAACAAATTAAAATGAGTGAAGAAGTTACATCTAGGAGTGAGATTTTCGCCGAGATTAAAGACATAATGGCCACCTTTTTACCATTCTTCCGTCACCCACCACTACCAGAGCCCTTTGCGCCTATGATAAATGATGCAAAAAAATTGAAATTGACGCAAAAATGAAAAAAAAAAAAAAAACCCTAATGAGAATTAAGAAATGGAAGGAACCTCATGCTCTGAAGGAGGGGCTACATCCCATGCGAGACGAGGCCGTTTCCGGGTTCGTTCTCTTTCCATATGATTTGTTTGGATAGATACCGATCAACTTGGTTACTGGCTGCAACGCATATCTGCGAGGGAGAATTTTTCTGAGAAAAAAGAAGGTTAATTGAATCGCTTAGATTGAAATCGCAGCTCTATGAAGTTGAAGATAATCGTAGCGAATGAAATTGCAGACAGACAAACATGGATTTCACTTTTGGTGTGAACGCGAAAAAGGCGTTAGGGTTCAGTTTATTTTACATTCTGTTTTTCTTTTTAAATTACGTAATTTAAGCTGTAGTCGGTTAAACCATGGCATGGCGTTTGATGCTGTACTTTTACTTATTGAGAAAATGTATTTATTTTTATGGCCATAAAATGAACGTTTTTATTGAAAATCATGGTATTAATTACATATGTAATATTAAATGCTACATATTTTAAAAAAATTATTTTTTATTTTTTAATAAGTGTCTTAAGACACCTGTTAGCATTTCTCTTATTTTTATTAGGATTTCAATTTTTTTTTTACTGAAAAAATTTTGAAATATAGAAATGATGCCTCGATTTAAGATTAGGAAAATAGATGGAAGCAAATAGTATACAAAGTTAGAGTGTATTTGGTAAGGGATATCATAAAACTAAAATTAGCAGTTGGAATCATTTCATTCGTGTTTGCTGAGATAACTTACTAGTTTTCTCTAATTAATAAGCTACTTGTGGTAGCTTTTTTTCAAAAAAAAAAAGTCCTAAAATTTTTTATGGCTTTATTTCTTAATAACTTTCATTCACTATTATCTATCATTTTAGTCATTTTACAATTTTCAGCATCAAACACTTTCAATAAAATCGGCATAAAACACTTGTCCACACATCACATTACGGGATTCTCACGGTACACACTAATGCCATTACCACAAAGGCATCAAGGCTAAAATCTCAATCCATTTTCTCAAGAATCCGGAAGAACTTCCAATATACTTAGGGGTTTTTTCACAATTCATAACATTCACCAATATGTGTTACAAATACTTAGAATCCACGATCTTTAATAACATTCTAGTAGTGCATATGAATAAGAAACATGCTTCACAAACACATAGAATATAGGATCTTTAATAAATTGTTATAAGTGTTAATAGCAATTAGAAACGTGCATCACAAACACTCGAATAAAATTTTCTAAATTCGTTTTGTCATTTCTTCTTTGATGTGTCACAAACATTTATACTATAACTCTCCTCCTATGAGTCACAACCCTTTCTTCATATGTTATAAGCACTTTAATTTCAGGTTATGAACTCTTTTTCTTTTATGTGTTAACATTCTAATTTCAGGTTATGGACTCTTCTCTTTATATGTTATAAACATCTTAAATTTTAGGTTATGGACTTTTTTCCTCTTGTTATAAACATTTCAATTTAGTCTATCATAAGTATTTTGAATTTTCTATCATAATTATTTTAACCTTAGATTACAACCTTCTTACTTCCTGAGAATCCTATTACCAGGAATGTTACTCCTGGGTAAAATTTGTATGTATGTTTGGTATGTTTTTAATATTCATGGTAATGTTTTTTTACAAATGATTTACTTTAAAAATAAAGAAATAGAAATAGAAATAGAAAAAATATTATAGAATGAAGTAAAAGTGGAAAGTTATTTTAAAAATAACTTATATTCCCATGAGAATAAAAAGTGGATAACGTATGGGTAAATACTTTCCTGGGAATCAATAATAACCAAGAATGTTTTTCTAAAACTTGAATCAAAACATGGGAAAATCACATTCCCAAGCTTACTTTCCCGAGAATATTTTTACACACCTTGAAACAAACACACTCTTAGTCTTATGTCACAATTTGTTTCCTTTTTGTAATGAATTATGTCATAAATATTTATCCTATTATCATAAGTTTTCTGGTTTATGTGACAAACTCCTAAGCCTCTAGTTATAACTTTTTCAGTATTTATGTTATGAACCTATGAACCTCAGGTTATAAACTTCCAAATTTTCTTTTATAAACATTCTTAAGTTCATGTTCATGGTCGGAATGGTAGGCCTCCCCCATTACAAGGCCTCAAATTATCTTTAGGTATATATTTTATATATTAAAATTAATAAAATTTTCATATCAAATATAAAAATTAATATTAACTATTAGTTGATAAATAATAATTAAAAATATTTTTTTTCTTATAAAAAATAGTTTTCTCAATTTAACATAACTTTCATTTGTTAAAAATATATTTCTATTTTTTTTAAATAGATATGTTATCTGAGGCCTTTTATCTCTTATGAATAGGCCCCCCATTTTATAATTTGTTTTAGGCTTACAGAAGTATTGGGTCGGCCCTATTCATGTTATGAACTTTTTTAAATAATGAGGTTATGAATCTTTTAGCTTTGTCCCAAAATCTTTTATTTCATCTAGTATAAGCTACCTTATTAGTATAAATATTATGTTACAAACTTATAAAAATTTCTGTTATAAAATTTTGCGCACCAAGTTACAAAATGTTTTAGCCTGTGGTTATAAATTCTATCCTTCATGGTGACCTTCCACAAACAGTGAGGATCCTGGAATTGTGAGCGGATCGCATGACCAATGGTTGCGATGGGGGTTGTTAGGCACTCAATTGCAAAATAAAGAAATTTAATGTTGACACTGCAACTTATAAAAATTAAAAATATTAAAGAAATAAAAAATTGTAGAAACTCATCCTCTACCATAAGGTCAGATGATAACCCTATCGTGAGGGTCCCGCTATGATAGGCACTGGAGCTGGCACCCCGGTGCGGAGGATGCTATACATCAGGGTCGAGGTCAGCCTCCGCATCAATGTCACACTGGGGGTTGTCCTCACCCTCTGAATTAGAAACATGTGGTAGGTCATCCTCTTACAGCTGATGACCTACCTCGGGGGCAACCTCCTGATATCCCAGAGTAGGAATGTACCTCATCTTCTCCATGAAGGCTCCAACTGATGCAGCAGGTTGGGCAACCTCTGCAGGTGTGGGCACCACATACGGTGCAGGGGCGGAGAAGAAGGCTACTCTGGCAGCTGCTCAGGGGGGGTTGGTCTTATCCCAACGTAAGCGAGCTACCTGTGCAACAAGCTCGCCTGGAGGGATGGACCTCCATTAATTATTGGGACTTTCCTCCACCTCTACCACGCATATGAGGCATATTTACCTAATTTTAATTAGGTTAAAGTAAATATTAAAAAAACATACCTTAAACTAGATAAATAACAACATAATATCCTAATAATTAATAGTTAATTACTACATAATTACGAATTAATAATTATACAATTACTAATAATAAATAATTAATAACTAATAATTAATAAATAAATAATAATTACTAACTACGTAATTACTAATAATTAATAACTACATAATTACTAATAATTAATAACCTAAAAATTAATATCTAATTACTAATAATTAATAATTAATTACTAATAATTACTAAATAACTACCTATATACTTAAATACATATAACTATGTAAACTACATAATTATATAACTATAATTAAAAAAACATTAATTAGTTAAATAATTACCTAAACAACGACAGGTGGTGGTGGACAGTGGCTAGTGGTGGAGGACAACGGAGGAGGAAAAGGGAGGAGGGATAGAGAGGCAACCTACGGAGATTCTGATCGGTTCAAAATGAACCTATGAACGGGGGGAGTGTTTAATCTGTGAGGATTTGAAAATGAACGAGAGAGAGGGAGAGAAAGTGGAGGTAGCCGGAGCTAAGAGGAGGAAGGGGGAAGAAGAAGAGGGGAGGGGGAAAGGGTCTTCCGGTCTTGTGCATGTAAGTTTTAAACTTAGCGACGGTCAGACCGTCGCTACGACCATCACTAAGTTAAAAATTTCCTCTCTGACGTGCCAATTTTAATTTTTAATTAAAAACGTTTATTTTTTAATTTAAAAAAAAATTAGTTTTTTTTAGTGTAGCGACGGCCTGACTGTCGCTACAATACAAGCGAAACGCTGCGACAGTCAGACCGCCAAAATGACGGTGCATGACCTACATTTTCACGTCTAAATCAACGCATTCTTGTAGTATAATGGAGTTGCATCAATTTTTTTCATACACATGACTCAAATTCAAGACTTCACTTAATGAATTCAAGTATATGTTACTTGAACCAATCACCCTATAGACTATAGTTGACTAAGATAAAAGTTTATTCAATAATTAAATAAATTAAAAATAATGTTAAAATACTATATTACTAACATTACTCTTATGCAATATGATGGGGTCTTATTTCGCCTATTTGTTGTAGTGTTTTTAATGGCAGGGACTTTCAACCCACTTTACCGAAAAACAATAAAAAAGATCATAAATCAGTCTAATTATTTAATAGCTTCCCAAACCCAAAGTTTGTTCACACTTCATACATATATCAAATCAATTTAAAAAATATTCGATTACAAATATATGCTTTATCTCCTTATAATTAATGCTGAATCAATTACTTGAAGGTATAGGTAAGAATTGAGTTGTCTTCACGTGAGCACTTATTTTGGTTTGATGAGAAAGCATGTTATTCAAACTTGATCATGAACTGAATTGATATAAAAATATATAAGAGTTATATACTTTGGTTACATACGTCCAATTGGGAATAATACCATATCCAACAAAGCAATTTATAAGAGTTTCTTCAATTTTATTTTAATAATTCATTTTTTATGGATTTCATATATACACCATATTTTTTTTTTATCTTTTTAAGCAACTTTTTATTGTAATGCTTCCTATATATCTTAAGTGGATCCCAATTTATCCCACATTCATTATTCTTTCTCATTTTTTTTTTTTATAAAAACTCGATCATAAAAGATAGTTTTCTATATAACTAAGCATATAGATGCTTAAAAATAAGAACTATATTGTGGCATCATTATGCCCCAATGATATGTGGATTGCTTCTGGATCTGATCGACCTCCTAATTTTAAGACCCTAATTAATAAGAATCCCTATAATTGGAGATACTAGATAGACTAGTATGGTAGAAAAGAAACAAAAAGCGAAAATTAAAGAAATATTGCAGGGATATCACATTTCTTTTTCTTAGTGTCGGTTTATTTTTTATTAATTTATTAAAAATTTAATAAAAATGACCATTGTTTTAATCAACAGATTATATATACCAAACAAGATATTTTTGAAATTTTGAAATATATCACCAGCTCCTCAATTTCCTTCTACCCAAAAACTTTTAGGGTATGTTGTGAGTTGAATTTTGGAGAGGAAGGGAGGGAAGGGAAGGGTTTATTGGAAGCTCTTCCTCCCTTTGTGTTTGTGAGTTTGAGTATCTACAAAGTATTTCTCTCCTCTTCTCCCCCTCCCTTCTCCCTCTAATCCTTTCCTTTCCCTCCTCTCTAAACTCACAAACACACCCTTAGGGTCGCAATTTGGTACCCTCCCGTTAGAGAGGGTTTTGGTACCTTCTTGTCATTTTTTTTATCGAATAGGCCAAAATTATGTAGGAACAAGTCGTGTACTCCGTCCTAAATTATTTCAAAGACATAAAATAGATTTTAAATGAGACACATGTGTATTACAAATGAGAATGTGAAAAAATGGGGGAATACAATAAAAATACATGATAATAGTTATAGGGGGTCAAAAAGTCTTTTCAAAAATTAAAAATACAAATTCTAATAGTTAAATATTGTCCTATAAGTATAAAAATACTAAGATCATTTAAGAAAGTCGAGAGAAATTGATTAAATGATCAAAGAAGGTACCAAAACCCTCTCCCACGAGAGGGTACCCTAGAATTTCCCAAACTTTTATATTCAAAAACCCTTACAACATTCCTCTTTTTAAGTAGTAATTAATCTGGATGAGTTCGCGTTAGAGGTGGCAAAATGGGCCAAGCCCATCGGGCCGGCCCGAACCCGCCCGTTAAATTATAGGGCTTGGTTTTTAAAAAATGAGCCCAAATTAATATAGGGTCATTTTAGCCCAGCCCGTTTTATCAAAATACCGGGCTTAGCCCGTAAAGCCCGCTAAATATCGGGCTTAGCCCGCGTTTTATAGGGCTTGGGCACCATTTTTTGAGCCCTAATTAAATTTGGCTTTTTTGGCCCGGCCCGAATCGGGCCGGGTAGCCCGTTTTGCCACCTCTAGTTCGCGTGTAGACTGACTTTAGTCCTTTGGGACATGGATATTTTCCCGGAAAAGGATCGTCGCCTGTAATTGGAGGGTAATGAGGGCACTCTCTCTTTCTCCTTCTTACAGGCTCCAGTTACTCTCTTTCTTACAGGCTCCAGTTACTGGAGAGGATCCTGATCTTATTTTTCTTGATCATGCAACCCATGAAGAGTTGGTAAGGTAACTTAAAATAGCTTATTTTAGGAGTTTTTAGCTTGTAAGCTACAAGCTACTTCACCTATATTTATTTTTTTTTCATCACTATCCCTTATATTTTAATACGAGTTCGTTTGTTTTAAATTCCAACAGTACAAAACCATAGTTTTGCAGAATTGATTTTAAATCACTTCCGTCCAACGTATTTCGTAAAGCATGCATCATCTATCTCAACATTCATTTTTAGAATCAATTCTACTCAACTGTAAACCAAACGGACCCGTACATTTCCCTTATTATCCTTAATTTTTTACATGCTATTACCTATTTTCAATTTTAATGACAAAATCCTTTCAATTTATCTTACCTATTATTACCTATATAATAAGCAATTTAAAAAATTATGAATAAATTAAATTGTTATTTTCTTTTCACTATTTTATGAAATTATTTTTATATTATACTATTTATTTTATAAATTTCACTATTTATATTAATTTTTAATTAAGTATTTTATCACTAAAAGGTTTAATAAGATTTTAACTATTTTTTAAAAAACTAATATTATAATTACATAATAATATATTTTTGTCTAGAAAACTCAAATAGAATTTATATAATAATACTTAAGTAGTTATGTCATTTTATGTCATTTTATATTTACCAACTAGCTTATCAGTTAGTTTTACCAAACACTTCTAATTCAATAAGCTAGCTTATTAGCTTGAAGCTTATAAGTTAGGAGCTTACCAGCTAGCTTATCAGCTACTAGTTATAGCTTATCAGCTAATTTTTCCAAATCACACTCATAAATGAGATGACTAGCAAGGTTAATTAAACAAGATCAAAATAAAGAAAAAGAGTGTGTTTGATAAAGCCAATAAGCTAGCTACTAGCTTATTTATAAGCTAGTTTGACCAACATAAAAGTGTGTGGTAAGACACAAGCTTTTAACTTATTTTATGAGCTTCTAGCTTACAAGCTTCAAACTATTTTAGTTAGCTTAATGTGTGTGTTTGGCAAGGCCAATAAGCTACCTACTAGCTTATTTGACTAGCTATATAAGCTAGTTTGACCAACACAAAAGTGTTTGGTAAGGTACCTCAAAGTAGCTTATTTTAGGAGATTCTAGCTTATAAGCTACAAGCTACTTTAGCTAGCTTATAGCTTATAGCTTGTAACTTATTTAATTTTTCTTCCATTACCATCCCTTATATTTTAAGGATTTAATAAGTATACACTGTATCGTGTAAATTTATTTTACACAGTCATCCAATGATGTGTTG
The DNA here is from genome assembly GCA_026901365.1 of Sesbania bispinosa. Taxonomy (NCBI): domain Eukaryota; kingdom Viridiplantae; phylum Streptophyta; class Magnoliopsida; order Fabales; family Fabaceae; genus Sesbania; species Sesbania bispinosa. The sequence goes on from QLOH01000141.1 coordinate 1,164,605, forward strand.
CCACATCATTTATTGAGTTTAATAACACACGAGATGTCATAATCATTAATTGATGTGGCAGCACATCATTAAATGAATGTGTAAATTTTTTTACACTATTAGTGTATAGTAGTTAAACTCATATTTTAATACACTTTCCTTAATTATTATCCTTAATTTTTTTACATATTATTACCTATTTTTAATTTTAATGACAAAAACCTTTCAATTTCTTTTTACCTATGATTACCTATATAATAAGTAATTTAAAAAATATACGAATTAATTTAATTATTATTTTCTTTTTACTATCTTATAAAATTATTTTTATATTATACTATTTATTTTATCAATTTCACTATTTATTTTAACTTTTAATTAAATATTTTATCACTAAAAAATTAATAAGAATTTAATCATTCTTAAAAAAATCTAAAATTATAATTACATAATAATATATTTTTGTTTAGAAAAACACAAATAAAATTTATATAATAAAACTTATGTAGGTATGTCCTTTTATGTCATTTTACATTTACCAACTAGTTTATCAGCTAGTTCTACCAAACACTTCTAATTCAATAAGCTAGCTTATCAACTGGCAGCTAGCTTATCAGCTAGTTTTGCCAAACACACCCTATAGCTTCTAACTTATTTATTTTTCTTCCATTTTTATCTCCTATATTTTAATACACTTTCTTTTTATCTTCTTTTAACGTTTTTTTTATATCATTTTACATTTATTACCCAGCTTATCAAAGGAAAAAATTATGAGATAACAATAATTCATACAACATAAATATACAACAACTCACAAGGGCGTAGCCAGGATTTTTTCGTTGGGGGCTGGAAAAAAAATATTCCCTTCAGCCTTTTTATAGAAATTTTTTGATAACTTTATTTAGTCCTTTTTCTAAGACTTTTATAAAATTTTAGAAACATTATTTTTTCCATTCTTACCCCTCATAATTATTGAACATTTATAATTTTTACGTTAGCTAATGAAGGGAGATTAAATAAATTTTGAATTACAATAACAGTATCGAAAAAAAGACTTACAATAAGGGTAAACTTAAAAATTGCATGAACTTTTTAAAAACTAAAACATTAAAATATTTTTTTATATTTATAATAACCTAACAATAAAAGTAAAATTCAAATCAAATCAAAGAAAATTCATTTTTATTCTTTTAAGATTTTTATTTTTTATCATACGGTTCTAAAAATCACATTTAAATAAAACAAAATCTTTTTTTTTTGTGAGTGTTGGACCACAAGGCCAGAGACAAAAAGAGCTACACTAACCTACCCAGAAAAATCAAAACAAAATGGGACAACAACAAAGGCTGGGACAAAGACATAAACCCTAAATTCTTCATTCAGCTCAAATCCACTCATAGCAAGGCAATCAGCAAGGGTGTTCCCCTTTCTCAAAGTATGCTTCCACACAATTTCTGTAAAATCACGAGCTACCAACTGGATTCTCTCCACTAGAGCACATGAAAGATGGTTTCTAGGGCAACCTTCAATAACAAATTTCAGCGCTAGCAAGTGTCGAAACCGGGGTCACGACGGGTCGACGAAACGTATTTGAAAAATTGAGTTTCAATGGAGTCGCCACCAAAGTTTATTTTAAGGGAAAACATTTGGAAAAACCCTTTTAAAAAAGAAAAAAAAATGGTCTTCAAAACCAGATTCGGGTTCGGGAGTCATTTATGTGTAGGGAAGGTGTTAGCACCCTACAACATCCGTTTTAAAAAAACGGTTACCTTTAATTAATTGTGCAAAACTTGTTAACTTTGAAAATATTCGTTTTAACCCTTTTTTATGAAAATGAAATTTTTTTTGTTTTTTATTTTTATTTTTTATACTTTCTTAAATAAGTAACCTAAGTTAAAAAGAATTGAATTTGGATTAAAAGAGGAAAAAACATTTTTTGTTTATTTTGGCTTGACGGGTCCGATTCCCGCTCCTACGTATCCCCAGGTGCAATGGAGAAATCAAAGCTACGTAGTTCTGAAAACGTGTTGTAAAAAAAGATTGATTTTGTTGTTTTTTTTTTTGAGAAATTGATTTTAATTTTGAAAATAAAATAAATGAGGAAATTGTTTTTTTTTTGGGAATGCTTTTAATTCAAAAAAGAAATTTATTTTTTAGCAAAGTTGATGCTAGCAAATGGCTATACAACGAACCTTTGAGATTGTTTAGACGGAATTATTGATAGAAATGCTATTCATTAAACGTCATTTATTTTGAGGAGAAAAACATTTTTGAGAAAAAGATTTAAAACTCCACATTATTGAGTTAGCAAATGACTATACTTAATATTTTTCTTTTTTACGTTATTGATAGAAATGCTATTCAATTAACGTAACTTTTGAAAAGAATAATTTTTTTGAAAATGAATTTGAAATTTCACGCATTATCGAGCTAGTAAATGACTATACTCAATATTTCCCTTTTTTACGTTATTGATAGAAGTGCTATTCAATTAACGTAAAATTTTTAGAAAATTATTTTTTGGAAGAGATTTGAGATTGAGCGCATTATTGAGCTAGTAAATGACTATACTCAATATTTTTCTTTTTTACGTTATTGATAGAAATGCTATTCAATTAACGTAATTTTCGAAAAGAAATTGTTTTTGGAAGAGATTTAAGATTAAGCGCATTATTGAGCTAGTAAATGACTATACTCAATATTTTTCTTTTTTTACGTTATTGATAGAAATGCTATTCAATTAACGTAATTTTTGAAAAGAAATTATTATTTTTTGGAAGAGATTATTTTCAGGAAAACACATAACTGAGCTAGTAAATGACTATACTCAATCACTTCGCTTTTCTTAAAAAAAAAATACGTTAAAGGATAGAAATGTTATTCCATTAACGTGATCGGTTATTTTTTAGAAAAAAATTATTATTTTGTTAAAAAGGAGTAAATTAAACTAACCGCATTTACACGTGTCCTAAGTTTAGACGAGTAGTATTTACAACAGCGGCTAAAATTCATGGCAGACAAATATTCATAATTATTTAAAGCAGACCAAATAAAAGAAATAAATATTTACAAATAAATACAAGATGGTGGGTCAAAAGGAAATGAGATGAATAATAACACAGAAAATTAACAAAATTACACACAACGAAATAAAATTGGGCCTCAGATTGCATCATTGGCCCAACACACAATAGAGATAACATAAAAAAATCCTAATTAATATTTTATTTACTAATTAAATTCTACCATTATTTATTATTATTATCTTTTCTTTTTTATTTTTGTTTTTTTTATTATTATCATTTTTAATGGACTGGGCTGGGTGAGAAGCCCAGCCTTGGTACCGGATTTTTTTCAAAAAAACGCATAACAATAAAAAAAAAATTTAGAAAGGGCCCAAAAGTATTGGGCCAGCAAAAGGATTTTTCAGTTTTTTCTTCCCCTTCCCTTCTTTTTTTAAAAAAGAAAAAAAAAAATCTCTTTTTCTCTTTCAAGAGAGATGATTTCGAGTAGGCTTTACAGAAAAAGAGATTACCAGGCCCAAAAACGTACCTGTCACAAAAAATCAATTTTCTTTCTTCACTTTCTTTTTAAAAGAAATGATTTTACTAGGCCTAAAAGAAAATATCACCGGGCCTTAGAACAAAACTGGCTCAATCAAATAAGAAAGAAGTTAGGATTTACAAAACAGAAAAGGGGCAGGGCCCAAGGCAAAATAAGAGAGAGGGCCCATTGGCCCAATTAATTATCCAACTAATTAATTATTTAATAATTAATTAATTAATTAATTAACTCGTTTTTGTTTTTCATCATTTTTATTTTGATAGGGTAAAAAGAAAATATTGCAAATATATACGTGCATGAAAATAAGAGATAGAAAAAGTGAAATAGAACTTCCGGACGAAATTGGGTGCTGACAGCTGCCCCTCTTTACTTATATTTTTACTATAGAATATGAATAGCTTAGGCTTTCATATTCTAAAACTAAAAATTAAGTAAAGACAAGAGCACTTATTTTGTCCGGAAGAAATAAATGAAAGAGAGAGAGAGAGAGAATGACATGAATTACGAAACACGACATGAGCTGGGATTTACAAGCGCCAGTTGAAGGCTAGGCTTTATAGAAACAGTAAAAAGGTATTGCAGTAACGCAAAGGATGTCAGGCTGATTCTGGGCTCTGGAATGAATTGAGTGTCGGGCCGATTCCGGGCTTTGAAACAGAAGAGTAAAAAGGGGTGCCAGGCCGATGCTGGGCTTTGAAACAAGAAAGACAAAAAGGTTGTTGGGCTGATTCCGGACTTTGAAACAGAAGAGTAAAAAGGGGGTGCCAGGCCGATGCTGGGCTTAAACAGGAATTTTAAGATGCTGGACCGGGACCAGACTTTGTGAAACGGAAAAGGATGCCAGGCATGTACTAGGCTTAAACAGGAATTTTTTTTTTTAAAAAATGCTGGACCGGGACCAGACTTTGCGGAGACGGGAAGGATGCCAGGCATGTGCCAGGCTTAACAAAATTCTTAAAGATGCTGGACCGGGACCAGACTTTGCGGAAACGGAAAGGATGCCAGGCATGTGCTAGGCTTAAACAAAATTCTTAAAGATGCTGGACCGGGACCAGACTTTGCGGAAACGGAAAGGATGCCAGGCATGTGCTAGGCTTAAACAAATTCTAAAGATGCTGGACCGGGACCAGACTTTGTGAGAACATAAAGGTGAAAAATACCTGTACAAAGCGTTAGTAAAATGATGATGCATGATGTGTAAATGAATGCATGATGAGCATAGTGTGAGGTGCTATGGTGCTAGACATTTAAGGTTGTTTAACAAATGAGTACTACAAGAGAGTCTATTCAGTCCTATTACTGCGAAGATCGTTCTTTCCCTTCCTTTTTGAAATCGACAACCCTTAAGGACGTTGCTACTGGATTTAAGGATGAACCGGAATAGAGATCCAACTAGAATTGAGCATCTTTTTCTACTGGCCGGGGTCTGGTCCCACGCTTAACCGGGCTGAGTTGCTTCTTCATACGCACTTCTTACGCAGTCACCTAGTTATTTCCTCATACGAGTTCATAAACCATCAAATCCCCTGTGATTTCATTAAACTCTTTCCGGCTTATGTTTTACTGAAGCCATTCTTTAACGTTTTTGAATTTGACACTTGTTCCATTGGCAGTATTTTGATTTTCAATGAAACATTCTTTTGGACTTTCAAAAGGGGTATGGATAAGGCAAAATGATCTTTATTATTAGAAAGGAAACAATTTGTACAGGAGTGAATAAAAAGAAAGGCAATATATAGAACACTTAGGTTTCCAAAGACAGTAAGAGGAGCAAGAACTTAGCAGATCTTTCAATGATTTTGCGGAAGATGCACGGTGCCATAATCTCACATCATAATTTTGAATGTTCTTCAATTAGCCTTCGAGGAGACAGGATTGCTTTATCCCCCCACACTCCGAGATCCTCAACCAACATATCTAAGCAATTTTGACCGACTTTTGATGGGCTGCCATGACTTTTGCTCCAGCTGCTCTTTACATAGCGGGCTGTGTATTGCTTTTCTGTCCTTTTTCTTTATTTGGACCCTAACTTTTGCATAGGCTGCCCTTTCGAGTTTTCAACCTATCGGGTCGCTCTAATTTTTGCCTAAGCCGCCCTTTCGGGTTTTCAACTTAGCGAGCATGTATTTCCTTTTATTCTTTTCTTCTATTTTCTATTTTTAGGCATAATATTTCTTGACGGTGTCAGAATTCACCGTTAGTAGGAAGTCTTCGCCATCCATGTTGGTTAAAATCAGTGCCCCTCCAGAAAAAGCCTTCTTTACCACGTACGGTCCCTCGTAATTTGGGGCCCACTTGCCTCGGAGATCCTTCTGGATAGGTGAAACTTTTTTCAATACTAGGTCTCCTTCTTGAAATTCTCGGGGACGTACTTTCTTCTCATAAGCCCTTTTCATTCTTTTTTGGTACAGTTGCCCGTGGCAGAGTGCGGTCAATCTCTTTCCATCAATGAGGTTCAGCTGATCATATCTAGCTTGGACCCATTCAGCTTCCTCTAGTTTCGCCTCCATCAGTACTCTCAGCGAGGGGATTTCTACCTCAATAGGTAGTACTGCTTCCATTCCATACACCAGGGAATAGGGAGTTGCCCCAGTTGAAGTGCGAACAGACGTCCGGTAACCGTGTAGGGCAAAAGGAAGCATTTCATGCCAATCCTTGTATGTCACCACCCATTTTCTGAATGATCTTCTTAATGTTCTTATTTGCCGCTTCGACTGCCCCGTTCGTCTTGGGGCGATAAGGGGAGGAATTATGATGCTGGATCTTGAAATCTGCACACAGTTCTCTCATCATTTTGTTGTTCAGGTTGGTGGCGTTATCGGTGATGATTTTATTTGGCAGGCCGTAGCGACAGATCAGCTCCCTCTTGATGAACCTGATCACAACGTTTCTTGTCACGTTGGCATAGGAGGCGGCTTCAAACCCATTTTGTGAAATAGTCGATGGCAACAAGAATGAAGCGATGCCCATTGGATGCCTTTGGCTCAATTGCTCCTATAACATCTATTCCCCACATTGAAAATGGCCATGGTGATGTCAAGACATTCAAAGACTTCGGAGGTGCATTGATATTGTCTGCATACGTTTGGCACTTGTGACATTTCTTTACATAATTAAAACAATCAGTTTCCATGGTCAACCAGTAATATCCTGCCCTTAGAATCTTCCGCGCCATGGCATGCCCATTTGCGTGAGTTCCAAAAGAACCTTCATGAATATCTTGGATGATTTCCTGGCCTCTGTCGCATCAACACATCGAAGAAGCACTGCATCGAAATTCCTTTTGTAAAGTACCTCCCTATTTAAGAAGAAACCTCATTGCCAATCTCCTTAAGGATCTCTTGTCGTTTTCCGATGCGCCTGGAGGATACTCCTTCTTTTCTAAATACTGCTTGATGTCATGATACTATGGTTTCCCATCCGATTCTTCTTCTATCATTTGACAATACGCAGGTTGATCTCGAGTTTCAACCCTTATGAGTGGCATGTCTCGATCCTCACTTATTTTGAGCATTGAGGAAAGGGTGGCTAAGGCGTCAGCCAACTGGTTTTCATTGCGAGGGACATGGTGGAAAGTGATCTTATCGAACTGTTTGATCAGCCCCCTTATATAAGCCTGATAAGGGATCAACTTCGAATCTCGAGTCTCCCATTCTCCTTTCAACTGATGAATGACCAAAGCTGAGTCTCCATACACCTTAAGGGCCTTCACTTTAGATTCTATAGCCGCTTGGATTCCCATGGCACACGCTTCATATTCTGCTATGTTGTTTGTGCAATCAAAACACAATCGGGCCGTGATTGGAATGAAATGATCCTTCGGGGATATCAAAATGGCTCCAATTCCATGCCCCAGTGCATTGGACGCTCCATCAAACAACAATGTCCACCTTTCTTCCTCCAAGGAGTCTTCTTCTTTGAATAATGCCATTACGTCCTCATCTGGGAATTCACACTGCATTGACTGGTAATCATTCATGGGTTGAGGGCCAAATAATCTGCTAAGCACTCCCTTTTATAGCTTTCTGAGTGACGTACATATGTCATATTCTGATAACATCACTTGCCATCGAGCAATTCTCCCAGTGAGAGCGGGCTTCTCAAAAATGTATTTAATTGGATCCATTTTGGCCACTAACCAGGTCGTGTGACACAACATGTATTGCCTCAAACGTCGGGCAGCCCACGCTAACGCACAACATGTCCGCTCTAACGTTGAATACCTGGCCTCGTAGTTGGTAAATTTCTTGCTCAAGTAATAGATGGCGTGCTCCTTCCTCCCCGATCCGTCATGTTGCCCCAGCACACATCCCATGGATTCATCAAGCACCGTTAAGTACATAATGAGGGGGCCTTCCTGGAATCGGAGGCACTAAGATCGGAGGACTTTGCAGATACTGCTTGATTTTTTCAAACGCCTTTTGGCAATCCTCATTCCACTCTACCGGTCGGTTCTTTCGTAATAACTTGAAAATTGGCTCACAAGTCGCAGTTAGTTGAGATATGAAGCGAGCAATGTAATTCAACCTCCCCAAGAACCCACGAACTTCTTTTTCCGTGCAGGGAGCTGGCATTTCAAGAATGGCCCGCACTTTGTCAGGATCCACTTCTATCCCCTTTTGACTAACCATAAATCCCAATAGTTTACCGGACTTTACCCCAAAGGTGCATTTAGCTGGATTTAACCTCAGCTGAAACTTCCTCAAGCGCTTCAAAAAGCTTGCGCAAATTGACAACATGCTCTTCTTCCGTTTTTCGATTTCGCAATCATATCATCCACGTAAACCTCCACCTCCTTATGCATCATATCATGAAATAGAGCCACCATCGCCCTTTGGTAGGTTGCCCCGACATTTTTCAAGCCAAAGGACATAACTTTATAACAGAATGTGCCCCAAGGCGTGATGAACGTGGTCTTTTCCATGTCTTCTGGAGCCATTTTGATTTGGTTATACCCTGAAAAGCCGTCCATGAAAGAAAAGAATGAATATTGAGCAGTATTGTCCACCAAAACATCAATATGCGGCAACGGGAAGTCGTCTTTGGGGCTATCCCTGTTTAGGTCCCTATAATCAACACACATTCGAACCTTCCCGTCTTTCTTAGGGACTGGAACGATATTGGCCACCCACTCAGGGTATTTTGCTACAGCTAGGAAACCAGCATCGAATTGCTTCTTGACTTCCTCCCTTATTTTCAGCGACATATCAGGTCTCATCCTCCTCAACTTCTGCTTAACGGGAGGACATTCAGGCTTCAAAGGTAATTTGTGCTCTACTATACTGGGATCCAACCCATGGCATGTCTTGGTATGACCATGCAAAGACATCACTGTACTCATGAAGGAGAGCAATTAGCTTTTCACGCTCGGACACTGCCCATGACAGTGCCAATTTTGATCCCCCCTTTCTTCTTCTTCAGCTCCCAGATTAATGACTTCAGTCGGTTCTTCATGAGGCTGAATTTATTCTGGCCTCTCGTTCCAACCATTTTCAACAGCTCAGGAGAAGGTTCCAAATCAATCTTCGTCACCCTCATCGGCGTAATGAACAAGACATTCAAAATTATGAGATGAGACTTTAGCACTGTCATTTCAAGTGATTCATTCTCAGATCTGCATTTTTACGGGTAAACAAGGATTATTATGAAGTAAGGGAGGAAATGGAAGTGAAGGAAACAAGGGAGAAAAAAAGAAGGTGTAAGGGAAGTCAAGACAAAAGTGATTTGCAAATCCACACATGTTTCATTGATTATCAAAATACTGAAATAAGACAGGTTCACCCATTTTTCCAAAAAGAAAGTGATCCTAAAGCCCTGGGCAAAGCGATAGGACTTAGCATTACAAAATTACTTCGAAACAGAGCTTAAAACCACAGGGAACTCAATGATCTTCCAATTGTTGAGCTTAGTATCTGGTGCACAAGGAATAACCAGGCTTCCTGCATCATGAATTCTAGCAGGGGTATTCTCTTCTTCGATTACAACAACTTGATCGTCAAACATGAATCCAGCGCTCCTGAAGCTTTGGCGAATGTCGCAGATGGGAATACCGCGTGTAACAGGCTCTCGATTCTCTAGTCGAGCCAACCTCTTTCTTTTTCTCTTCAGCCACCCTTCTCCTATCTGTCGGTGTGGCTTTGTATCCCAACCCAAACTTGTCTTTATTCTCACAACGGCGCAACACGTCCACCATGCCTTTCATGGTCTTTCCCAGTCCTTGTCCATGTTGCTAACCTTTCTCTAACATGGCCTTAGCCATCATCATGGATGCCTTTGACAAATGAGGGCCCACAATGGGGGCTCCTTCCTTTGTATAAGAGCATTGGCTATCTCGAAGGTCTGAAAAGCCGTTTCCAGAGCTTCTCCGCTGCTTCGATATAAGGGTGTTGACGCTGGTTTACTAACCACATGTCCTCATCGCCTGAGATTATTATCAACTTGTTTTCAACAATGAACTTGACTTTCTGGTGTAGAGTGGAGGGCACAGCTCCTGTGGTATGAATCCACGGGCGTTCGAGGAGACAACTGTAGGCTGGCATGATATCCATCACCTGGAAGAATACTTCGAAAAGTGATGGGTCCAATTTGGATTGGGAGTTCGATCTCCCGCCAATTACCCTCTCTCCGTGTCCCATCAAATGCTCTTACTATCATGGGAACTTGGCCTCATGTGGGTCCCGTGACAAGGCAACTTTGATAGTGTTGACTTTGGCATGACATTCAATGATGATCCATTGTCAACCAAACCCTTGCCATTATGTGGTCGTGGCACTTAACCGAGATGTGCAATGCCTTGTTGTGCCCCAATCCTTCAGACAGAATCTCGTCCTCGGTGAAAGTGAGATGATTAATGGCGGTGATGCTACCAACAATACCATCAAACTTATCCACAGTGATGTCATGGGAAACATGTTGCTTCATTTAGCGTTTTCAACAAGGCTTTCCTGTGGGTTCTGAGCTCAATAGCAGAGACAGAACAGATATCTTGGCAGGAGTTTGATTTAATTGGTCGACCACCTTATACTCGCTCTGCTTTACGAATTTCAAAAATTCGCTGGCCTCTTCATCGGTCACCACTTTCTTACGTTCTTCCTTTTTCATTACTTCTTCTTTTTCCTTTTCTTTCCCCATCTCTTTGTCTTTAACCTTCTGGAGTTCCTTTGGGATATAAATACGCCCACTCCGAGTTATTCCTCCAACGCCTGAGATGTTGGGTGACAGCAGGGGCTCCAGGGCCGATCGAGGGATTCACTTGGTTTCCCTGAACACTCCCAACCCCTACTTGCACATCATACTTCCAGGGGACTGCCTTCGAGGTTTTGTACGGAAATGGTGACGGGACTTGGATAGTGATTGGTCTTGGTCTACAGCAGGTTGAGGCTTGCATGTTATGAGTGCCATGAAGCGTCAAAGGTGTAGGCACCTTAGGAAATGCTTGGGTTTGGGTGTTTTCTGACTCTTGGACCACGTTAACTCCCCCTTCATCCCTTATGCAACTTATTTGCACTAGTTGTGAATCTATCAGGCTTTGGAGGACTTCTTTGAATTTCTCACATTTCTCAATCGATATGCTCAACATCTGGATGGATAGCACACATCTCTCCTTTCCCACTATCCCTTTTCTTCTCAATTGCCCCAATTTTGCAAAGTTCCTCAAAAATCAACTCCATTGGGGTTTTGATATCCGTCACATCCCGCACAAGAACATGTCCTGAAAAATCCTCTAGCATATTGACTCCAGATCCAGAAGCCCCATGGCCAGGCAATGGATTATTTCCGACATTAGGGTTGTCTTCCTTGAAGTTCAACCACTTAGCATTAAGCAAGTCTTTCACTTTAAACTTCAAGGCTCTACAATTTTCTGTAGAATGCCCTACAGCTCCTGCGTGATAGTCACACTTAGCATTGGCATCATATCCCTTTGGGTAAGGAGGCTCAACTGGTTTCATGGGGGCTAGAGCTACCAGGGAGTTACGGATGAGGTGTGGTAGGAGATCGGTGTAGGACATCGGGATTGGGTCAAATTGAATTGGTTTCCTTTCTTGGTTATTTGGTGGTTGTCTTTGATTAGGATTAGGGTTTGGGGACATGGTTGACTAGATTGATGAGGCATGGGGGGAGGTGCTCGTGGCCAGGTGGGAGGTGGCGGACGGTATGGCGTTGGTGGAAAGGCTTGGGGATATGGCAGGTGTGAGGTTGCAGCTACGTAAGGGTAAGGCATGTAAGGGGGTTGAAAATTCGGCTGGAAGTGAGTTGGGGCGTAACCCGGTCTTGCCTGGAAGGTGTTATTATGCTCAAACGTCACCGCGTGCGTTTTCTCCCTCTTTTTTCTTACCTACCCCCGGTTGAGGTCTCTTTACATTAGAAACTTCCGTTACACTCCTCGTAATCTTCCCATTCTCACTCCTGCCTCAACTCTTTCGCCAATCACAACAATATCCGAGAAATTCGATGATACACTTCCAATCATCCTGTCATAAAAGGGTGATTGGAGTGTATCAATGAACATCGCGGTCATTTCTCTTTCTGATAGAGGCGGTTCTACTTGTGCAGCGGTTTCCCTCCAGCACTGAGCATATTCTTTGAAGGTTTCTGTATCCTTCTTCACCATACTCTGTAACTGCATCCTATCAGGAGCCATATCAAGATTGTACTTATACTGCTTTAGAAAGGCGTCAGCAAGATCCTTCCAAGTGCGGATGTGGGTTCGCTCTAAGTGCATATACCAGCTTAGAGCTGCCCCTGCTAAGCTATCTTGGAAGACATGAATCAACAACTTGTCATCATGGGCATAAGAGGCCATTTTTCTACAGTACATTGTCAAATGGCTTTTTGGGCATGTCACCCCCTTGTATTTCTCAAATTCCGGTGCTTTAAATTTCGGAGGGATCACTACGTCTGGTACTAGACATAACTCAGAGGCACTTCCCAAGCCATAATACCCTGCACCTTCTATTGCACGCAGACGGTCTTCTAGGATCTGTAGTTTCTCCTTCGAATGGGGGTCATTTGCCACCGTATCCTTGGGTTGGGTGGTTGACACGAGCAGAGGGACAGGTTGTGGGATAATTGGTTTCCCTTGGGAGTCCAGGTTGAAGTTTGGTGGTTGAAAAGTGCTTGAAGGGGTGTTAGTGGTTGGTAAAAAGGGATAAGGCATGAATGTGGGGAATGGTGGTGGTGGTGCTGAGGTTTCATTAGTGGTTTGACCCGGATCCAGTTGTTGTGCTTGTTTTGATGGTCAGTGTTGGCCGCGGTCGTGTTGTTGTCTTGGGGATTAGTGAGTTGAGGTGGGGTATAACCCGGTGGGAGGCCATAAGTGGGCCATTGGACTCCTTGAGGGCATTTGGCCTTGAGGATCAGGGTTGGTTGCCGGTGTGTGATTATCTGGAGGGTTGGTAAGCACGGGTGGGGTATAACCAGGTGGCAGGCCATAAAGGGGCCATTGGACTCCTTGAGGTGCCTGTGCTTGGTGGGTGGGGGTACATCATCACTGGTATCATTCCTCCTTGCGGACTTATACCATGGGCTGGTGGAGGAGTTGGAGTGAACCTAGGTGGATGATCAGGTGTGGTGGACTGTTCTTGGTTTGCTGCTGAGGCATTCCCATCTGCTTCCTTCTTTTGTAGTAACTCAAAGATCTTGGCCAGTTGTTCCTTCATTAGAGCGACATCTCCCCTCAATTCTTGTTGGTTCTGTTCCAGTTCTTCCATGATTCTTGACTGGGCACGGGTCTTATAAGGGTGTCGTCGGTTTTGCTTTTTGCTTGATTAGTTATTTTTCCTGTTAAAACACTTTGTAAGCAAAAGGAGAAGAATAGTTCAAGAATTTATTACCGGTTATGGAAAATCCGTCAAACGCTCAATAACCAAGGGACGTTCCCCCTATTCTAATGCTAGAGGGATGTTTCCTCTTAGATTAGATATGGTTGGTGATCATCTTAGGGAGTTATTCGCTCCTCTATAAATGACACCTCAAACACTAGCCATGCAATTATTTCTATAGCAGACATCCCGTATCTCAGTTAAGGAAAAAATGGTTGGTAATTAAGCAAAGGAGAATTTGTTCCTCAAACGTTAATGCCTTAGATCAAAGTCAATGAGCAAAGGTAAATCATAGAAGCAAAGCGTCGTTTCACACCAAAAGGTAAGTACAATGTTTGATCTAACAAGGTTCACATAGGAAACAAGATTACATCAAACATTTGGCTCCCTCCCAAAACCCCTAGCTAAGTCTTGGCAATATCTCATGAACCTAGCAGTCTTTGGTGGCAACTGTATCTCAGGGTTCCTGTCGATCTCATCTTCTGCTTCAACAAGAGTCGCCTTGCTAGCTCTATACTATGATAGTTGACGCAATCAGCCATGTCATCGCATCGTTTCACATCCACTATTTCTTTTTGTCCCGCTGAACGTTGGTCCTGAGCCTCCATCCTTCTATTGCCTCATCTGCCTCTTGCTTTTTTCTTTTAGCTTTAAGCTTCCGTTGAGATAACTTTCTGACTCAATTCTTCATTCTTCTCATGGTAATTCTTAGCCAAGCCCCACTAGTTTTTAGTATCATTACGGGCGTCTGCCAATTCTGCTAGTAACTTCTTCAGATGTTCTCCCTGCGTCTGATTTTCTGCTTCCAATGCCAACTTTCCTTCTAGAATCTTTGCATTCTCTTTTTCTAGTGCTTCTATTCTATCTTGCATCTTTTCTTCCTCAGTTCGTTCCACTCCTTTCCCCTTCCATTCTTTCCTTTCCTAGCTTGACTTGGATAGGCACCTTCACCCTGATCTTCAAACGCTCTATTTGTTCATCCTTTTTCTTGCATTGTCTCTTCAGGGCGTCAATTTCCCATTCAGCGGCCTCTTCTACTTCCTCTAACTGTTTTTTCTGTGCTCTTGCTCTTTCCAATTCAGACGCCATGGTTTTTAGGGTTTCATCAGATGATCGGGATGAACCTTTAGCGTGTGGGGGCTTCTCTTAGGACATATTCTGGGACTCCTCCTCGCCTTTCGCCACTCATTGTATTCTTGTGAGGCAGATACTCGTGGTTTCCCCAGATCGTCATCTCCTTTCCTTTGGACATTCCTCCATGCGGCTCTGACCCTGACTAGTAACTGACTCACATCAGGTGCATCGTACTGAAAACAGATACCCTCCCAACTGCTCTTCAACGGGTTGACTTGGGTCCGCTTGAGCTGTCTGAGAGAAATGGATGGGTATAAGCTACACAACCTCTCGGGCCCATCAACGGCACATTCGCAAAATCACCGCAGCTGAATATAACCTCATAAGGGGAATACCAAGGACATGTCCACGCAATCTTATTATCCTGGACGTCTGCAAGCTCTTTCTTCCATTCTCTTGCCTCTTGCCTCTTTACTTTGATGCGGCCAAAATCCCTCAAAGGATCAGGAAAAAGAGTGCGAAGCTCACATGTATACATATGTGTGATGATCCATACATAAAGCAGGTGTGTACAACATTTCAGAGTGCCTCCATTCTTTTTTTGACAAACTTCCAGTGTTAGGAGAGTATCAGCTAAGATGGCTGGAACGGGATTCAATCCCCGAGTCTCATACTGTGCAAACACATCCATGGCTGCATGATCCACCATGTTTGGCGCGAAAGGGAAAAGTACCAATCCATAAATGGTCAATGCCAGGGTCTTGTTAAAGTAATGCCAACTTCCACGCCCAGCTAGCGCCTCCAGATGATCTTCTAGGAATGATTTTTTCAACCCCTGTATTGCCCCCTCTTTTCAAGTTTCAACTGGTTGGGGTGCAAGCCGATAAGTTTGGCAACCTTCCTCTCATCAACATATCGTCCCCTGTAGGAATACACTCCGACATTATCATCGATGGGCAACCTTGTCATCCTCGTATACTCTTATATGGTCGGCACTAGGTCAAGATTTGGCAACTCAAAGCAGTGAAGATCGGAACTCCAAAACTGTGCTAAGGCGCTTATCACTGGTGTCTTCACAGAGATATCCAATAAGTCCAATATCCGCCCATACATCTTGTCAAAATCTCTTCTTATTTCCTTGCTCATTGACTTAGTGATCTCAATCAATCTCTCTAAGTTGCTGTCTGTTGTGGTGATCCTGATGCTCTTCTTTGCCTTGGGTGCATTGCTAGTGTTGTCTTGATCTTCTACCATCCCTTGGTATTGATAGCTATCAAGTCTTTCCATTCCGAGAATCTAAAAGGAAACGGGAAAAAGGAAAAAGTGAGAATGACAAATATGGACAAATGCAACCTATCACATGCAGAACTATGAATGAACATGCAATGCTTTTTTTCATTTTTTATATTACGATGTACATGAGATGATGCATGAAAGAATGAATGGGATGAGAATTCCTCCTTATATTTATCATTTCTTTCTAGAAAAAGAAAAAGAGAAAAAGAGAAAGAAAAAAAAAGAAAAAAAAAGGGAAAAATGTCACAATAAATATGAATGGAATGAAATGTTATGTACATATATACATGCCCTATTACTAAATGTCACAGTAAATATGAATGGAAAGAGAAGGAAGAGACGTGCCCCCATGTGTCCTAACTTAGGTAAATCCTATGGCATTAGGGATACCTAAGGTTAAGGTCCTAAATTTGGTGGTTTGCTAGGGCAACTTTGTGCACGGTTTTCAAGGTTGGGACTAAACTCTCACGGATGATGGTTCCCAGATTGCCCTTTATCTAATAGACAAGGACCCAGTTTCACAGATTTACCACAAGGAGGCATGGGACCCTCTGGATTGTGATTAATTTGTAAAATGGTGACAATCTGAGTGGCGAATCAACAAAAACCACGTGAGCATTAAGCCCCTCAATGGCATTTGTTGAAACACCTTCTACTCCTCAGCGCGCACAGGCTCGGGTATAGAGCCAAAAAATATGTGAGGTTGGTGATGGTGTGGTGGGTGTAGGGGCACACAAACCTTTTCCTTCCCTCCCCATCTGCAAAACAAACCAAACAACACAAATATATACAAGAATACAATCTCCTACCCTAGTGTTGAAGCAGAATATAATACAAGAGGATATTTACATAAAAGAAGAAAATTATTTACAACAATATATATATGAACAAAACGAAACAAAACAAAACAAAAGGGGTAAAATGAGTATAAAAGTTAAAAATTTTACACAATTAATTATGACAGGCTCGACTCTCAAACTTCCCCAGTGGAGTCGCCAGCTGTCGAAAACCCGGGGTCACGATGGGTCGGCGAAACGTATTGGAAAAATTGAGTTTCAATGGAGTCGCCACCAAAGTTTATTTTAAGGGAAAACATTTGGAAAAAACCCTTTTAAAAAAGAAAAAAAATGGTCTTCAAAACCAGATTCGGGTTCGGGAGTCATTTATGTGTAGGGAAGGTGTTAGCACCCTACAACATCCGTTTTAAAAAAACGGTTACCTCTAATTAATTGTGCAAAACTTGTTAACTTTAAAAATATTCGTTTACCCCTTTTTTATGAAAATGAATTTTTTTTTTTTTATTTTTTATACTTTCTTAAATAAGTAACCTAAGTTAAAAAGAATTGAATTTGGATTAAAAGAGGAAAAACATTTTTTGTTTATTTTGGCTTGACGGGTCCGGTTCCCGCTCCTACGTATCCCCAGGTGCAATGGAGAAATCAAAGCTACGTAGTTCTGAAAACGTGTTGTAAAAAAAGATTGATTTTGTTGTTTTTTTTTTGAGAAATTGATTTTAATTTTGAAAATAAAAGAAATGAGGAAATTGTTTTTTTTTGGGAATGCTTTTAATTCAAAAAAGAAATTTATTTTTTAGCAAAGTTGATGCTAGCAAATGGCTATACAACGAACCTTTGAGATTGTTTAGACGAATTATTGATAGAAATGCTATTCAATAAACGTCATTTATTTTGAGGAGAAAAACATTTTGAGAAAAAGATTTAAAACTCCACATTATTGAGTTAGCAAATGGCTATACTTAATATTTTTCTTTTTTACGTTATTGATAGAAATGCTATTCAATTAACGTAATTTTTGAAAAGAATCATTTTTTGAAAATGAATTTGAAATTTCACGCATTATCGAGCTAGTAAATGACTATACTCAATATTTCCCTTTTTTACGTTATTGATAGAAGTGCTATTCAATTAACGTAAAATTTTTAGAAAATTATTTTTTGGAAGAGATTTGAGATTGAGCGCATTATTGAGCTAGTAAATGACTATACTCAATATTTTTCTTTTTTACGTTATTGATAGAAATGCTATTCAATTAACGTAATTTTCGAAAAGAAATTGTTTTTGGAAGAGATTTAAGATTAAGCGCATTATTGAGCTAGTAAATGACTATACTCAATTTTTTTTTCTTTTTTACATTATTGATAGAAATGCTATTCAATTAACGTAATTTTTGAAAAGAAATTATTATTTTTTGGAAGAGATTATTTTCAGGAAAACACATAACTGAGCTAGTAAATGACTATACTCAATCACTTCGCTTTTCTTAAAAAAAATACGTTAAAGGATAGAAATGCTATTCCATTAACGTGATCGGTTATTTTTTAGAAAAAAAATTATTATTTTGTTAAAAAGGAGTAAATTAAACTAACCACATTTACACGTGTCCTAAGTTTAGACGAGTAGTATTTACAACAGCGGCTAAATTCATGGCAGACAAATATTCATAATTATTTAAAGCAGACCAATAAAAGAAATAAATATTTACAAATAAATACAAGATGGTGGGTCAAAGGAAATGAGATGAATAATAACACAGAAAAATTAACAAAATTACACACAACGAAATAAAATTGGGCCTCAGATTGCATCATTGGCCCCACACACAACAGAGATAACATAAAAAATCCTAATTACTATTATTTACTAATTAAATTCTACCATTATTTATTATTATTATCTTTTCTTTTTTCTTTTGTTTTTTTTTTATTTTTAATGGGCTGGGTTGGGTGAGAAGCCCAACCTTGGTACCAGATTTTTTTTTAAAAACATAACACAAAATAAAAGGAAGAAAAAGAGGAAAGAAGAAAAAAAACAAAAAAAAAGAAAGAAAGAAAAGGGGGGAAGTGGGCCGGTTTATTTTTAGAGAAGCTAGAAGCTTCTCATTCTCTCACTCTCTCATTTACTCTTTCATCTCACTTTTTAGGGTTAGGTTAAAAAAAGGAGAAGGAAGGGGCAAGGAGAGGGGGGGGGCGACCTCCCCTTGCATGCTAGGGAGACGGCCGCAAACACCGTCGTCGATGCAGTGGCGGCGCATGAGGGGGCTCGGGAAAGCCGCAGACAGCGGCGAAGAGGCTGGGAGGGCCGCGCAGCGGCGGCGCGGAGGGAGTGGGGCGAGCGGTGGCCCACGGCCATTTCAAACGGCGGTGGAGGCGCGAGGAAGAGGCCGCGCGAGGGAGAGGGAAGAAGGGGCAGCCGCCCCTTTTTCACGGCCACGGAGAGCGCGGCTACGGCTGCTGGACGACGTGCGGCGGCGGCGGAGGGCGGACGCGCGCGCAGTGGCGGCAGCGCGGAGGCGGAGCGGTGGAGAAGGACATCAGCCGCTTGGAGCGGCGGACGGAGGGGCTTCTGCAGGGGAGGCCGCATATGACGGCAGCGGCAGCGGCAGAGGATACGGTTGCGCACGGCGGCCTGAAGTGCTCTCGACAGAGAGCTGCGGCTGTGATGGTTACCGGCGGTGGTGAACAGCCGCGGGGATGGTGAACGGCGGCCAGGCGCGGCGGCGCGGCCAGCCAAGGAAGCTGCAGGTACGGCAGTCCCTCCCTTCTCTCTCGTTCCTTTATTTCCCTTTCTGGTTTGGTTTTCCATTCTACTGTCAAGGTTTTTTTCTTTCTACTGACACTTTTTCACAAAATTTGATTTTTTAGCTCTCCTTCTCACATGATAAGGAAAAGGAACAATGGACTTGGACCTCTCCGGAAGGCCACGGTGGCTGGGAGGTGGGTGGCAACCGCTACTCAAAAAGGGAGAGAAGACGGTTCTACCCCTTTTTCATTCTTGTTTATTTTATCCCATTTTGATATAGAACCTGTACATTGGACTATATTATGGGACCTTATATTTTTGGATTTGAAATGGTATAATTGAACATGAGGATTCTATTTCTGTCTGATTCTATTATTATACACACAACACTTTCAGACTGAAAACTAGAAAAGGTAGGAATTGAAGTTGTAATAAAAAAACAACAAGTAGAAACTGATACCAATATGTGATTTCTCTGCTTGCTTTACAGTTCCTATTCCTTGACAATTGCAAATCCTCCTCCTTGTTTTCTTTGTATGTTTTCTTCCCCAAATCTCTTCTGAAATTGGTTGTGTGAAGCAAAAAGGAACTCCTCTGTTTTCTTTGATACAGAATTGGTTCCTCTTTGAATTGGTTTTTTGGATGTTCAGAAACCAATTTTTTTGAATTTTGATTTGGGATCCCCTCCTCGAGTTTTCTCTCCCTAATATATAGGCAAGATTTTCTCTCTTTTTTAATGCACAACTTGCCTGCAAATTGATTGCTTTCTCTTTTTCATCCTCATTTCTTTTGTTGTGTTTTTTTAGATTTTAACAGACTAAAAGAAAATATTGTCTATACACATGTGAAGAAATAGAAAGAGAGGCGACGAGGAGAAATGAACTCCCGGACGAAATTGGGTGCTGACAGCAAGGAATCCACCTTCACGATAATGTGGTTTCGTCTGTGTTGCTTCGCAAACGAGAGACCTTTTAGGATTCCCCACAACTCAACATCAACAATCGAGCAATGTCCGAGATTACAAGCAAAACCTCCCAAGAATCGCCCCCAATGGTCTCTGACAACCCCACCACAAGCAGCAACGTCTCTACCGGAGGAGAAGGCACCATCAGTATTCACCTTGATCCAACCCTCAGGCAGAGGATCCTATCTGACAGAGCAATTTCTTCCGAGATGTCTCTTCAACAGGTTAGGTTTGATCTCAAAGCTTGCATAGCTGAAAAATTTGGGAGCAAATTTTATTCTTAACTGATTCTATAGATGCTCGAGTTTGATTGAAAATCAACTCATTTCGTCTTCTCCATATGCCTTCCAGGGTGAAGCCAATAACCAGATCTCTACGCAGAAGATCGCCATCCGGAGGCCGATGCTGTAAACTCTCAATCCACCAGGTATTTATAGATTGGGGATTATAGAATTTATGTAGATAGTCTCTGTTGTAAAAACTAGCCCATAAAGTATAAGCTTCGCTACAATCTCTGAACAGGTGGATAGTGGTTTCGGGATACATTCTACAGATAGGGCACAAGGCATCAAAGGATAAATGTCTTTTAACATGCTGAACATTGGTAAGAAGACCCTGAGAAGCTAATTTCCATAGCAGTAACCAAATTTGCTGAGGCCCTTGCCATTTCCAGATCAATTCATCAATTTATTTAGAGCAGAATATCTCATTGAGGTAAGTTCTTCATATGCAGAGTTGATAGTAAACCACCCATCATTTGTTTTATTCCAAACAAATTTGTCTGATGTTGAATTTGGCTCAGGGGGAACCATTCCTAAAATCTTGTTACAAATTGTGGCAGGTAACAGTGGTTGGAATTTAGAAGAGTCCCACAGGCCTTGAACAGTGATAAAGGATTGCACCTTGAGCATGTAATCCTCTTCTGGAATAGCTTGAGTGGAGTATAAGTGAAGGGGACCAAGCCTGGCAGCCAGTCATCCTTCCAAAAATTCACAGTAGCTTCATTATGGATCCTCCAGGTACAACATTTTAAGAACTCATTCCAAACTTCACAGATACCATTCCAAGTATTTGAAGCTATAGCTTTCTTTTTAACAATTGGTATAATGTTTGTCACCACAGTTGTATTTAGCTTTTAATACTTGCACCCATAAATCCTCTGGATTCTGAATAAGACTCCAACAAAGCTTCATCATATAGGCTTTATTAAGGTCCCTGCTTTTTCTCAAACCAAGACCTTCCAACAGTTTGGGCTACACACCTTATCCCAACCTAATAGGTGATTTTTCCTCGTAGAATTTGTATCTCTCCACAAGAAATTTCTAGTGATCTTATAAAGCTCATCACAAGTAGATACAGGCAGATTAGCAGTTTGCTTACGATAGGAGGGGATAACACTCAGAACTGACTGAGATAGAGTAAGTCTTCCAGCAAAGGATAGGGATCTAGCTTTCCAGGAAGATAAAATCTGTTTTGCTCTAGCAATGGTAGATCTGAACGTATTTTTAGTCACTCTACCATGTAAAATAGGCACCCCAAGGTATTTACCCAAATCCTCAGTCCTTTGAAATCTCAATGCTTTAGAAATTTGCTCTTTCACCTGAAAGGAAACATTATTAGAGAAAAAAACCCGAGTTTTATCTTGATTTACCTTTTGACCTGAGCTTGAACAAAACAAGTCCAAAATAGTAGATATAATTTCAACCTGATCCAAATTAGCCTCAACAAATAAATTAAATCATCTGCAAAGGCAAGATGAGAAATATATGGACCATTTCTACCCACCTTTATAGGGTCCTAGAAGTGAGTTTCAACAGCAAGATTAATAAGATGAAACAATATTTCTATGCATAGAACAAAAATATAGGGGGAAATAGGGTCACCTTGACGGATACCTCTAGAAGGAGAGAACGGATTAAGATCTTCCCCATTGAACAGGACTCTCATTCTAGGAGTAATAATACACTTATTAATTAAAAGTCTAACGTGATCAGAGAAACCAACTTCTTTTAAAGTATCATCAATAAAATTCCAATTTAATCTATCATAGGCCTTTTCTAAATCAATCTTAATGGCCATCCAGCCATTTTTACCTTTTTTGTATCTCATAGAGTGGATAATTTCTTGAGTGATAATAATGTTATCCTTACTTTGTCTACCAGGAATAAAACTGCTTTGATTAGGCCCAATTAGATGATTCATTAAAGGTCTAATTCTTTGGGACAGAATCTTGGTCACAATTTTATAAGAGCCATTACACAAGCTAATAGGTCTATACTGAGAAAGCTTAGTAGCTCCATCAACTTTAGGAATCAAAGTTAGCAAAGTATTATTAATCTCTGAAACAGTTTGGGGATTAGTGAAAATCTGTTGGATAAGATTACACACATATTTGCCAACAGTTTCCCATTGAGATTGATAAAATATAGCATGAATCCCATCAAAATCAGGGGCGTTTAAACCCCCCATAGAAAATAAAGCCTTTTTAATATCCTCTTCATTAACAATTTTATTCAGAATGTTGTTATGCTGAGGTAAAAGCTCAGGAAAGCACTTGGATAGACAAAAAGGAACATAATCCCCATTATCAAGAAAAAGTTGATTGTAAAAATTTGAGGTCATGAGTTCTAATTCTGGAATATTGGAAACTAAATCACCATTTTCAGATTCAAGGCATTCAATTTTAATCCTTTTTCTTTTAGCAATAGTAGTTCCATGAAAATATTTTGTATTTCTATCTCCGAAGGAAATCCATTTACACCTAGCTTTTTGAAACCATAACAATTCTTCCTGGAAAGAAATTTCCTCATAATCCTTCCAAAGTTTTTTATGAAGGTGTTTAAGATTAGGATTATAAGAACTCATAAGCTTCCTATCTATTCCTTCTAATCTCCTAAGGATAACTTTTTCTTATGACCTATATGACCAAAAACATCTTTATTCCAGGCTCTAACTTTATTCTTAAATTCCTCTAACTTAGGGCACCAACCTTTATTCCCCTGCCAATTTTCCAAAACAAAAGCATCAAAATCAGGGTGTTCAAGCCAACCAGCTAAGAACCTAAAAGGTCTCCTATGTTGATTCATAGGGACCTTAGCATCAAATTTCATTAATAAGGGGCAATGATCAGATTTATAAAAGGGTAAGTGAATTAGGGAAGCATTGGGGAATCTAATTCTCCAATCCATATTCACAAGACTCCTATCAAGCCTTTCTAAAAGTTGCCCTCTTTTCCAAGTAAAAGGAGCCCCCAACAAAACCAACATCCAGTAAATTACAATCAGAAATCATATTGTTAAAGAGGTGCATACCTTGTAGAGCAGGATTAGGTGATCCACCTTTTCTTTTAGTAGTTTTAGATATTGAGTTGAAATCACCAACAAGACATCATTCACTTACCATTGTAGCAGCTATATCTCTCAAAGAATCCCAAAGGATAGATCTGTTGATAGCTTGAGGGCTCGCATAAATAGCAGTTAAGAACTATTGGGGATTTAAACCATTTTTAACACTCATATGAACATATTGTCTATTCTGAGCTAAACAATCAATAGTCCATTTAGAGCTATCCCAAATAATAGCAAAACCACCGGATTGACCATAAGAATCAAATAATTTGAAAGAATCAAATCCCATTTTTTTTAATAAAAGTTTTAGCTTTATCACCACTTGCATGAATTTCAAGCAAAATAATCAAGTGAACATCATACATCTGCCTAAAGTCCTTAATTAGACTAACAAAGCTTTTAGCATAAATCCCCTTACAATTCCAAGTAAAAAAATTCATGAATTTTGATTTGTAGGAGGATGGACTTTAACTCCAGAATTACCTTTTTCTTCCATGCAATCTTGCATAGCAATATCAGAATAAACTTGCCTATTACTCAAGGTATAATTTCCTTGTTGCTCAGTAGTCTCCATGTAGTCACTCATAGTATCAACTGTTAGGAAAGACATTAGATCACCTTTTTCAGCCTCTTTTCTGGAAATAAGCCTCATCTGAAATAAATGATCATGCTCCCTCCTTGATTGTTCTTCTTTCATGACAGACGAGGGAGGAGATGATTGGTAATAGACCGAGGATCCAAACTTTTTGGGGTTGCTATAACAGTAGGAGTTTTTGCTGAACTCATAGGACTTGGTGCAACTTTAGCTGACAAAGCTTTATTTGAAATAACCTTTGAAATTTGCTTTTGTTTTTGCACTGAAATATCTGGTTTTCTGGTTTCCTGTTTCTTTATACTAGAGTTCTGAGAATTCTTCCCTGCATTAGGATTTCTGACCCGGATAACTTTAGGCTCCAAAATTGGCTTAGTAGCTTCCTCACCAGTCTCCTGAGTATCTATCGGATCATGATTCTGAAGTAATGAAAAACAAGACCCAATGGAATTATCTTGCTCCTCCTGATTCTCCACTTTCTTTACATTAGAATCAAATCTTTTCCTTGGTTGCTTCTTGACAATCATCCAGGGCCTATAGGGGGATGGGTTCTCCTGATGATCAGAAGCTATTTCCAAAATATTTCTCTGCTGGACAGACTCAGAGGTTGTTTTATTTCTTTCTGCAACTATTTCAGCTTGGTCAGAGGGAGTTTCTTCTTCTTGATTACTGTTATCCATGGGAACTGATTGATGATCAATCTCTGAGCAAGAATCTGCCCTATGTCCATATTTCCCACAATTAAAGCAAATGAGGTGAAGCCCCTCATACTCTACACGAAGGACAATCCCCAATACTTCCAATTCCGGAATTAGTGTTTTAGATAAATCAATTTTCACACAAATTCTAGCGAATCTTCCTCTAGAATGTATAGATGTTAACCTATCCACTTTAAGCATTGTGCCCAAAATATTTCCAATTCTTGTCAGAAAAATAGAGTTATATAGTTCAATTGGTAATTTTAGTATTCTTACCCAAACTGTTACCTTTTGGACAGACTTCGCTTCCTCTAGGAAAAGGGGTCTCCATCTCTGGACAATAAGGTAGTGGTTTGCCACCATCCAAGGTCCATTATAAAGAACGTGAAGGTAGTCCTCTTTTTCAGTAAAATATACCAAATTATATTCTTTTGATATATCGATAAATTTCAGGGGGTTCTTGTATGCCCATTGACGTCGAAGTCGATTTTTCAGAGCTTGTTTATTGATTCTTTTCCCAAGGAGTTTTACCACCAAAGCATTCCTCCAGGGTGAACACCAAGCATTATATTAATCTTCAGCCAAAGGCACAACAGGTCGTAAAGGGTTTGAATGATCTGCAGCAAAACTATCTTCAGGGACCATCTTTTCTGCATTCTTTCTTCATCAGAATAATCTTCATCATCCACTTCAAACAGCGGTTGAGACTACATTCCAATTTGGTGAAGAAGGGACTCCTTATAGGATATGGATTGCTCCATATAGGCACCAGAATGGTTATCAGCATTAAGAGGAGGATCTTGAGAGGGATCCACTATCTTTACTTTCTTCACACTGTGTTGAACCAAGTCATCTTCCTGGGTCGATTTGCCTTGGTCTACCATCAACCTTAAGGCGGAGTTCTTGGTCGCTAAATGCTAATAACAAAATCTTCTTTAATTTTGAATATCACCCATCACCTATAAATAAGAAAAAAGAATTAATATTGAAAATATATAAAGAACAAGAAAAAATTAAAAATTAAATTTTTAAAAATTAAAAAATATGTAGTGAAAGATTAAGAAGTAATATTATAAAGTTTACAATTTTTTTGGGGGGCCAAATTAATAGTTAATAAAATATTTTATGTGGGATCTATATAATTAATAAAAAGATCGAAAAAATTTGGGGGGGTCGTGGCCCCTGCCAACCCCCTTAGCTACGCCCCTGACAACTTATACAACATACTTTTTATCTCTATATCCATCACCTATCACATTTCCAGCTCTCTCTTCTCCTTCTTTTCTTTGTTGTATGTGTATGATTGTATAAATATTATTTATAAAAATTTATTTTCGTAGCTAGTGTTATGCTTTAAGGAAAATGCTAACGAGTGTCCTAAGAACACTTGTTAAGAAATAAAAAATAGAGAGCTTTTATTGGAGTGTGTAACATTTAATGTTAGAAATGCAATCAATACCTTGATTTTCAATAAAAACCTTCTATATGTGGATCCTTAACCAGTGCCCTTAGTGTAATAACCACAGGAAACACTAGAAGGGGGGTTGAATAGTGTTTTCTAATACTCTTTTAAATTTCGGAAAACCTTTTTCACAACCAACGGAGAAACAGAGATTTTAGCTTAGAGTGCGCAAAGTGAAGGTTTGAATAAGCTTGTTAATGAAAGTGTTTCTTTAACGTATTATATTAATGCTGTTCAAAACCCTCCTTGGTTAGCGGAAAACAAATATAAAGAGCTGAGGGATGAGAGAAACTTAGCCAAGATATTTATACTGGTTCACTCACTACCACTGTGAGCTACGTCCAGTCCCAAAGCCAACTAGCAATGGAGTTCCACTAATCTTTCAAAAAGATTACAACCAAGTATTGTTTGCACACCTAGCCTCTCCAGGCTCAACAACAAAAATTTTTTTAAGAAAAAAGCTTAAGCTTTGAAACCACATAAGTTTAAAGCTTAAACTGGGTAAAGAAAACTCTAACTAAGAACAACTCAGGATATGAAAGTTTGAGTACAAGTTTACAATAAGTGAAGCTTAAAAAATTTGGCAGCGTTTCAGCAGGTTCAATACTTCGTCTCTCTAACTCTATCTTGGCTTGCACAGAGTCTTGTATTTATAGATGAGATTTGAGATCCGTTGAGCTTCATTTGAAATCCGTTGTGAGATAGCATTAAATGCAAATACTCCCGTTAAGACACAAGCTCTGATAACTTGCAACAGTAGCCGTAGTAGGTGCAGCAGGCGCTGGCTCTACTTTTCTGATCACTTCTGAGCACAATTGAACTTTAAAGCAGGACATTCCTTCTTGATGTATAGACTTTTGAAAGAGCGCAGAAAGAATTCCTTTTGCCTTTCCAGAAGAAGTGAACAGAAAACAGCTGGCAGAGAATAGCAGAGACCTTTGAGTCTTCAAGGTATCAACGAAGAAAGAAACTCTTCTCGAATAAAATACATTATTTTTGTACGGAAGGTTTCTTCAGCAAGTAGGGAGTTTTCAACAGGTTCTTTGCATTTCAGTAGGTTGACTTTTCGATAGGTTTCTGATGCTTCAGCAGGTTCAGAAACTTCAGATGTATTGCTTTTCAACCAGAGTCACTGAAATCACAGAAAATGTCTTATCACAGTATTTGTTTATGTTGAAAAGCTCAAAATCAAATTTGTTATTCATTAAAACTTTAGGATCTATGATTCTTAGATTATTATCAATTGCTTGACAATATTTTGAGACTCAACATTCTCCCCTTTTTTAGTGATGACAAATTTGTATAAGTAACAAATATCTGATGGGAAAAGAATGAAATGAAATTAGAGTTTAAGAGTATTCTCCCCCTTTTTCAAATACTTGAACAGAGTGAAGAGCTCCCCCTGAATTTAAGAATTCTCCCTTTCTGAAACTTACTAAACTTTAGATTTTTGTTAGTTTATATCTCCCCCTTTTGTTATCAATCAAAAGGGTGATCAGAACAATCCGAACAGTCATAAGAGAGAAGCATAGTGTTTTATATGACAAATTATTTAGGATGAAAGTCATGCATCAGAAAGTGCAAGAATGTTAAGACTATCTCGAATGAACTTAAATCTATCCTCAGTAAGGAGTTTTGTGAATATATCTCTCCATTGATGTTTTGTGTCAATGGATTGTACGTATATCAAAAACACATTTCTGAACATAGTCTCTAATGAAATGATGCTTGATTTCTATATGCTTTGCTCTAGAATGCTGAATGGGATTTTTTTGAAAGGTTTATTACACTAGTGTTATCACAGAAGACAGGAATAGAATACACAGGAATATTAAAGTCTTCTAGTTGATATTTTACCCAAAGCAATTGTGAGCAGCATGCAACAGCAATGTACTCGGCTTCAGTAGTTGAAAGTGCTATAGTTCTTTGCCTCTTGCTGGCCCAACTTATCATGTTGGAGCCAAGAAAGTGACAACCTCCACTTGTTGACTTCCTCTCAACTCTATCTCCAGCAAAGTCAGCATCACAGTATCCTATTAACCTGTAATCCTTACTCTTCTTATAGCAAAGACCAAGATTAGTAGTACCGTTTAGATATCTAAAAATCCTTTTAACAGCCTTGTAGTTAGTAACTCTTGGGCCTGATTGAAATCTTGCACATAGACAAACACTGAACATGATGTCAGGTCTACTTGCAGTAAGATACAATAGAGATCCAATCATTCCTTGATACATAGTTGAATCAACACATTCTTCTCCTTCATCTTTACTTAAAATGACACAGGGATGCATAGGAGTTGCCATAGGCTTGCAATCATGCATATTGAACTTTTTAAGCATTTCCTTTGTATATTTTTCTTGATGGATCCATATACAGTCAGAATATTGCTTAATTTGAAGTCCTAAGAAAAATTTTAGTTCACCCATTAAACTCATTTCAAACCCAGATTGCATAAGATTAGAAAACTCCGTGCATAATGAAGAATTTGTTGATCCAAAAATAATGTCATCGACGTATATCTGGACCAGAATTAGATCTTTGTTAGACATCTTTCTGAAAAGAGTTGTATCAACCTTTCCTCTTTCAAAACCATTTTTGATGAGAAAATTGCTCAGTCTTTCATACCAAGCTCTGGGAGCTTGTTTCAGACCATAAAGAGCCTTTTTAAGTTTGAAAACATGTTGTGGAAAGGTTAAGTTTTCAAAACCAGGGGGTTGTCTAACAAATACCTCTTCCTCAATGAGACCATTCAGGAAGGCACTCTTTACATCCATCTGATATAATTTGATGCCACTATTTGTTGCAAAGGATAGCAAAATCCTAATGGCTTCAAGCCTAGCTACAGGGGCAAATGTTTCAGTGAAATCGATACCTTCTTGTTGATTGTAGCCTTGAGAAACGAGCCTTGCTTTGTTTCTGACAACCTTGCTGTCTTCAGAAAGCTTGTTTCTAAACACCCATTTGGTTCCAATGATAGTTTTCTCATGGGGTTTAGGTACCAAAGTCCAGACATCACTTCTGGCAAATTGATTTAGCTCTTCTTGCATGGCTAGGATCCACCCTTCATCATGCAGAGCCTCATCAATGTTCTTAGGTTCAATTTCAGACAGGAAGGCTAGATTGTTGACTTTCCTTAGTCTTGATCTAGTTCTTACTCCATCTGAAGTATCACAAATGATTTGCTCTTGAGGATGATGAGATCGGTATCTCCACTCATTTCTACGTGGAAACACATGCTCAGCCTGAGACTCAAATCTCTGAAGAGGTTCACTTTCAGCAGGTTGATTAGCAACAGGGACTTCAGATGGTCCATCAACGAGTCTTTTAGCAGCTTGCTCAGGCTTGACCTCTGACCTTTCTGAAGTTGGATTAATCTCCATACCTGCAAAATCCTCTTCTAGATTTGATAATTCCCTATCAGTCTCTTTAGCATCATTAAATCTAACATGAATAGTTTCTTCAACAACTAAGGTTCTAGAGTTATAAACTCTATAGGCCTTTGAAGTTTCAAAATATCCAAGGAAATATCCCACATCAGATTTAACATCAAATTTTCCCAAGTCATCCTTAGTGTTTAAAATAAAACATTCACAACCAAAGATGTGGAAATATGAAATGTTGGGTTTCCTTCCTTTCCACAATTCATAAGGAGTCCTTTTAAGAATCAATCTAATCAGGATTCTGTTTTGAATGTAACAAGCTGTGTTAACAGCCTCTGCCTAGAAGGATTTAGGTAGATTGCTTGAAATGAGCATGGTTCTACCCATCTCCTGCAAGCTTCTGTTCTTTCTCTCAACAACCCCATTCTGTTGAGGTGTTCTAGCCACTGAGAAATTGTGAGAGATCCCATTCTCATCACAGAACATACTGAAGCTTGAGTTTTCAAACTCACCACCATGATCACTTCTAATGGCAGATATGCAAAATCCTTTTTCATTTTGCACCTTCTTATAGAATTTTGAGAAGATCTAAAAGGTCTCATCCTTGCTTCTAAGGAAGATTACCCATGTGAATCTAGAATAGTCATCAACAATAACCAAACCATATTTCTTACGTGTATGACTTTAAGTTCTTGTAGGTCCAAACAGATCAATATGAAGTAGTTCCAAAGGTCTTGTGGTAGACACAACATTTTTTACTCTTGAAAGAGCTTCTTGTTTGTTTTCCCTTAAGACAGTTTTCACACAAAATGTCAGATTTGAATGAGAGCTTAAGCAGTCCTTTAACAAGGTTATGTTTTGTTAGATCTGAGATTAATCTCAGACTGG
Organism: Sesbania bispinosa; assembly: GCA_026901365.1. Classification (NCBI taxonomy): domain Eukaryota; kingdom Viridiplantae; phylum Streptophyta; class Magnoliopsida; order Fabales; family Fabaceae; genus Sesbania; species Sesbania bispinosa. The sequence continues at coordinate 1,195,210 of QLOH01000141.1, forward strand.
CATGCCCAAGTTTCTGATTCCAAATTTGTTTTTCATCTTTAACCGAAAGAAGACATTTCATATTTTGATAAGCAAGTTCCTCAAGATCTATTTTATACACATTGTTGTGGAGTTATGAAAACATATCGATCTGTGCAGGAAGATGGAACTAAGACCGAATGGTATAAATAACTATACAAAAAAATTTAGATAATGTCAAAGCAAGTCATAAAATGAGATTAACATACTATGAGATGTTTAGAATTGAAATTACCTACAATAGATATCTATCACAATGGCATCTAACCACTCACGGTACAAAACCGAATGAAGACAATTAGGATCAATCCATGCAATTACTTCATAAGGAGTAACAATGCCCGCAGCTATCGTGCAACCAGTGGTAGCACCACTTTCTTGCATCTTTGCAGAGTAGTACATATCCAATAGTTGCAAGGATGTGCTGGTAGGATTGGCGAGCATTGAGGTCACAACCTGTGCAGGGTTTTCTTGAATGGGAGACTTCTGCATTGGTGATTGGTGTGAATAACGAGTCTCCGCATGCAGTGCCGCTGCAGAAGATTGTGGAGTCTAGAAATTCCACAAGTTGAAGAATTATTATTTGTAATTGAAATAATATAAATTCACTTTTGACACAAAAAAAATTATAAACGTACCAATGCATCCAATCCAACATGAGTACATGGCCAAGCGACGAAACAATCCAATGCTTCACCAACGGTGCTTAATTCCCCATAACCGTCTGGGCATAGAAGCGCCGCATGTGGTTCAATAGCAATTTGAACCATCACCTTCATTTGGTGGGAGGGGAGTGGGGTATTGTGTAAATTCTGCCCTGGGAGATCGTGAGCTTGCCCCTTACCCACCACTCATAACACAGAGTCTCCCAAATACAGTATACATTGAAATAAACCCTATACAATTGATACAAGTAAAGATGTTTATGGATAACTAGTGCCTAAAAAACATAACTCTTAAGAAGTAAAAAACATACCTCAGGCAAGACAGGTCTAGCAAATGAAGTAGAATCTCTGAAGCTTCGTTCTCTCCTAACTTCTTCAAGCTCTCTTTTAGTTTCATCAAGTCTTTCTTTCATCTCCATCCACCCAGTTTTCATTTCCCTCATTTTCGCTAGGATGTTTTCATATTGGTCTTGAGAAACTACTTTTGGTTGGGGTTTAGGAGCTTTGAAATATTGTCCGGGATATACACCAAACCCCATAGCCCGAACATGTCCCCTATATACATCTTTCTTAAGAACTTGGTCAAGTACGTGTCTCTCATCAGAGTTACTGGACTCATCAGCTTGAGACAAAATTTCCTCCTAATAAGACAAGCACAAAATATAAACTCCACGATTAAGAAATATATGTAATTTAACACACAATAACAGTAAATATATACTTACACATTGTGTGAAGACCTCTTCGACTCCTTCATTGTTGGCATTTTTTTCTTGTTAATCCTAGCGGCTTTCCACAACATATGTCGTGAAACTTCAGAGCTTCCATCACCTGCTTGTTCTAACTGTATAGTATTATTTACACATAATCAATACTAAAAAAAAAAACACTAAATTGGGATTTTATGTTAACGACAATAATTACCAGTTGTTGCTCAAGTCTAGGATAACCCATACGTGAGCCTCTAATGGGTATTGAGGATTTGAAGCTCTAGCCTTATTTTTCTCACTTATTTCCTGCAATAACACATGGTAAATATATTCAAGCAACTATTCAACGTGTAAAAATATCTGTTAACTACAAAACATTTAAAAAAAAAGAGGTATGGATGAATATAGTACCTTGAAATATTCTTGGGTTTGTTGGGCAACAAGAAAAATCTCATTTCTCCTGTGATATCACGTCCTCATATCTCTTAGGAGGATGCGGGATGAGTTTACCATTGTCATAAAAAAGATATTGGGTGGATAATGTTGACCTAAATGCTCTATGTCTTTTACCAGCCAACATAAGAACATATCTCCTATGGCATTCTTCAACATCAAAAGCGGACTGCATAGAAAACAAAATATAATACAATAATTTTAGATCATGTGCCTTTATGTCCTCCCATTCTTCTTAATAAATAAAGGGGGACATAGTAAGTACCTTTATATCCTCCCATATCATATCCTTATATTCCTTGCAATTCTCGTCTTTCCATTGCCTAATAGTAATTGGTACCCTTTGACGAACAACGACACCAATGTAACTACTTAATGTCGGGCCACCGGGTTTAATAGGTTGGCCCCTTGAATTCCATGCAACCTAAATAAAAAGACAAACTTTATAGTTACATAATTCAACTTAATAAGCATAAATTGATGCAAACATATCCAATTGGTTACCTTGATTTTATTTCCCTTGTTCCTTTCTTTGATGACATGAGCCATAGTTGTTGCCCCACGTCGGTGTTCTCCATCCATGTTTTGACCATTTTCATTATCAGATCCTGACATGATAGCTGCATAAAAAACATAAGAGATTAATTAGTAAATTCTTTTATTAGTATACAAGACAAAAAAATATGCTATTTAAGTATGTATAAACATGCATACATTGACTAACTCATTCCTTTTCTTTTTCTGGTTGGTTTGAAACTTATGGGTCGATTTCTAAGACGAATTGATGGGTTGATCCAAATACCCTCATCATGGTCCGGTCTAGTGTAGCACACATCATCTGTGGTGGAGTCACCCTGTAATAGGTGTGTTGTCGTAACAAAAGGATCATCTTCAACATCCTCCAGTTGGTCATCATCCACATTTGGTTCGTCATTGAATTTGTTACTTAACATCACTATGGAGCAGTTCATGTCTGCGAGATCAGTAACATAAAAAACTTGTTGAGCCTGGGATGGTAGGATAAATGGTTCGTCTTTGTACCCTTCCTTGCTAAAATTAACTTGCATGAAGCCAAGGTTGTCAACCTGAACACCACTATTGTTGTCGACCCACTTACAACCAAACACAGGCAACCGAAAGTTACTATAATCCAATTCTCATATGCAATCAATGACCCCAAAATAGGATATATTTGCATAAACTGGATTTCTATCTTTTGCACTTGACATATGAAATGCTTGGGCAATTAAAGTCACACCACTATTTTGTACCGTTGTTCTATCATCATGGTCCTTTGTGTAGAAAGTGTAGCCATTAATCATGTAAGCCTTGTAAGATATTACATGAAAACTTGGACCATATGCTAAAAATTGAAGTCTAGTAGAGACTGAAGAATTATTACGGTTCATGTCATAAAAAATCCTAGATTTAAAACCATGTGATAAAGCTTCGATTGTGTTCTCTTGTGATCCAATTGTCTCCTCTGTTAGGATTCGAGTGCCGAAGTATCTCCTTGTGAATTTCAACATACGGCTCTACCTCATCATCATTATGCAAGACATACAGGTGTGCTTGAACCCATTCCTCTCTTTGAATACTTATGACTTCACTTGCCCCAATCCCTCCTAATTCTAAGCTTTTGTTGTGTCTAGAGGTCGTAAGCCCTATGGAGTTGACACCACTAAGGTATTTTGTGCAAAACTCAACAACTTCTTCAACTATGTACCTTTCAACCATACAACCCTCAGGCCGACTGCGATTCTTAACATACCCTTTTAATATCTTTATGTATCGCTCAACCGGGTACATCCATCTCATATAAGCTGGTCCACACAATTGAGTTTTCCGAACCAGGTGAACTGTGAGATGAATCATTATGTCAAAAAAAGAGGGGGGAAATACATTTCAAGCTCACACAGTGTGACCACTATCTGTCTTTACAAAATGGGCAGCTTCCCAGGGTCAATCACCTTACTACAAATAGCTCTGAAGAAATGACACAGTTTAGTTATTGTAACATGCACTTTATTTGGAAGAATGGAGCGTATTGCAATCGGAAGCAAATGACCCATAATAACATGACAATCATAAGACTTCACACCTTTCAATATTTGTTCTTTCAGTGATACAAGATTTCTAATGTTTGAGGAAAAACCCTCTAGAACTTTGACTCCCCACAGGAACTTGAAAAAAGTAACTTTTTCTTTCTTGCTAAGAGTATAAGCCGCCGGGGGAAGATATGTACGTGATCCCCTTTTTTTTTGAACCAATTCTTTCCTTATACCCATTGCCAACAAGTCCCATCTTGCATTTATCCCATCCTTGGTCTTGCCTTTGACATTCAGTAACGTGCCAATAACACTTTCGCACACATTTTTTTCTATATGCATCATATCAAGGAAATGCATAACAAACAATGACTTCTAATATGGCAACTAAAAAAAAATAGACTTCTTTTTCCACCCTCCAGTAACAAGTTGTCCGGCAAAAGGTTTGTCGAAGTAGTTGGTCAAGTTACCCACCTTTTCCCACAACTCCTCACTCATCAATAGAGAAGGAGGCCTACCCTATTCGGTATTGCCATTGAATGCTTTCTTCCATCCCCTATAACGATGGGATAAAGGCAAAAACTTACGATGACCCTGGAATACATTCTTCTTACAATGAGTCAAGCGCATCCAAGAAGTATTCTCATCACAAACAGGACATGCGCACTGACCCTTTACACTATAGCCAGACAAATTACCATAGGCCGAAAAATCATTAATCGTTCCAAACAGCATCGCCCTCAACTTAAAAGATTCTTCTTTGTAGCCATCATAGACATCTACTCCAGTATCCCACAATAGCTTCAAGTCTTCAATTGATGGTTCCAAGTACACATCTATATCATTACCTGATTGTCTAGGTCCCGATATCAACATAGATAACATCATGTATTTTCG